>OY744477.1:162580261-162880261 GCA_963556175.1 Tipula confusa | reverse complement strand
AAAAAAAAATCGTATAAAATGCCAAGAATTAACGAAACTTATTCTGAAACACTGGTAGCACTCAAAAGTATACAAGCAGATTTTTGATTTTTGATTATTTTTACTGATGATATACTGCAGTGTCTGCTCTATTTCCATTTGACTTGCTCCCGTGAGATTTTGAATAATTCACTTCTGACTTGCATTGGTAAAGCAATTGAATGGGACATATCTAATACACACAGAAAAATATGAATGAAAGCAAAATCAAGAAACTCGCTTTATAGTAAACCGAAACAATTTTTTTAAAATTAAAGCGAAAATTCTTAAGATAAACATTTTAGTTTTATTTTAAAGCAGTATTAACTAAAATTAAAGCTAAGAAATTTTAATTAATCGTGATTCGCTTTAATTTTATAATCAAGAAAATCAAAATTTTATAACTAAACGATTATACTCAATGTGCAGCGATTTTCGTCTTTTTGTTAATTTTAAAGCGATCATCGTTTTCACAAAAGACCAAATATATTAACAATTAAACTAATCGTTTCATCCTTCTAAACTTCTTATTGTTTTATTTTTCTTGTCCTATATTCAGTTCTGTAAGATAAATTAATCAAATCGGTTCGTTTTCCAATCAATTCCAAATTTTATAGTAATTAAAATTTTTATTAATTTGTATTTATAAAAATTAAATTTTAATATTGTTATTATATTATATTTATTATTTATTATTATTTAAAAAGTGAAAAAAAAATATTGTACAAGTCAATTGTAAGTACCTGTGTTAAAAATTTAAAAATAAAAATTTTCAATAATTTGGGAGATGAAAGTATTGAATTCTCACAACCATCTAACTTATCGAATCCAATGATGTACACTTAGGTTGTACCATTAGCTGATACCCCAAACCAATATTACATATAGTTGGTTATAATATGTATATAATTGGACTTAGAACTAATCAAATCCTCAATTTATTTATAATATATTACATGGTAAGTATTATTATTTACAAAATTATGATTTAGGTTGCGGGTTATAAAAAATAAAAATGTACAGTTCAATTTTTTTTTCATAAATATGTACAGTAGTTCTACTAGGACAGTAGTCCTTGCTAAATGTTGACTACTCATAACTACTCCTACTATTTTGCAAGAGCAGCTACGAGTAAAGTTAAAATTTAACAAAGACCTTACACCTAAGTACTTGCGGTGGTCTATTGGAAAGCATAACTAATTTTTAAAAATTGTTACGTGCTGCCTACAAGTGAAGTAGTTAAACCTTTTAAAAATGAGGGCCGAAATGACTTATGATTTAAGTTGACAAAATAAAATTACTAAATATTTTCATATCACTTTAGATTTTAAATATTATGAACAATAAAATTGGTTATACATATTTTGTATTGTAGAACTATAATTGAATGTAAAAATCAACTACGCCAATTTTAGCTCGTAAAAAATTATCTGCAAAATTATTTATTTAGTTGTAACCTCTAATTTTTTATTTGTTAGTTTGATATAGATTTTGAATTTCTGCATCCATTGAAAAAAAAAATCTCAACGAGTGGAAACGAATATTAATTACGTCCATTCAAAAAATAAAACTAAAACTATCCAAGATATTTCCACAAAAAGTTTTCTACAGCAAATGAAGGATGATGTTGCAAAAGGTAAAGTTAATTTTATAAACAACGTCTGCTATATTTATTCTAATATCCAAAAATAATTTTCAGATGAACGAGATAAAAGTACACTTTTAAGCATACATGCTTTGATAAAGCCATCAGCAAGGATCATCTATTCCAATAAAATATGGGAACCATCTATCAAAGATTCCCAAGATGGACAGTTTCAAATATATTAAACTTCATATAAATTAAGGCTGCTAAATACACTGTCAAAGGTTTGAAAATGAATACGTTTTTGTGTGACATTAGGAATGTAGATAAAACCTTATGTTATGTTTATGTAGGTCGAAACATTTATTATAAAAGTAGAAATTTATTAAATGCCTTCAAAGGGTATACACTTTGCAGTAGAGGTCAAAGTAATATATATATATATATATATATATATATATATATATATATATATATATATATATATATATATATATATATTTATATACATATATATATATATATATATATATATATATATATATATATATATATATATATATATATATATATATATATATATATATATATATATATGACACTAACTATGTAGTATAGTAAAGATTGTGGGTAGGTTTGTTTGTCATTAATACTATTATTATAATGATAATTTTAAAAATTTTATTTACAAATTTTAGAAAATAGGATATATTTTATAATTAAAAAATATTTTAATGTAGATTATTTTAAATTAATAATATTTAAATAATATTAAATAATATTTAATGTTGTAAATGTTAAATTTAGTATTAAGTATTTAAATGTAACAGAAAATGTATTACGTATATTTTAATTTAATTTTGTTGAAATAAAATATATAAATTAAATAAACCAAAATATTATAATTGTATTAATAAACCCTCAATTTGAATTGTGCTTTATATACCAAGAACTTTTTGAGAAGCTTTTACATGGTCCAAAAACAAAATAAGTAAGCATGAAAGTAAAATTATTTCTTCTTCCACTAAAGCGAGCTTAGTTTTAGATTCAAAATTGAAAATTTCATCACGAAAATATGCAGCTTGGTTATAAAATTATCTGTTCTTCCAATTAAGCGAACGTAATTTCAAATTAAAATCAGCAAATTTTAACACAAAAAAATTCAGCTTTGTTATGAAGCTAAACATTTTAATTTAAAGCTAATTTAGTTTTAGCATAAAACATGATCGGCTCCTTTGAAAATATTCGATTTCTCATTTTAAAGCGACTGTATATTTAGAACAAAGAAACATATTCTTTGCGATAAGCGAAAACGAATTTCAAGAATATTTCGCCATGCTATAAACTTATAGGCGATTTGTGTAAGTTATTAATCTTGTTACAAGATTCGTATCGTATCGGGTGAAAATAATGCCGAAAATTTCTTGTCTTTAAGCGAAAAATAATTATTTTTTTTCTGTGTGTAGGCTAGAAATTTATTCAATTACAAAAAACCAAGTCAATATTAAAATTTCATAAGATGCTGTAATTTTTATTTTACTCCATCAGAAGTCCTTAAACCATATATAAGGCTTATTTAGGCCCATTATGGAATTTAACTCGTTTATCTTATAAGTGGGACTCCAAAATCCCGCATTTTCATGTTCTCGATAGAATTTAAAATTGACCTGTTTATAAGTATGATAAATTTAAAAAAATATTGCATTATCGATAAGAGCACAAAAGCAAAGTAGGTGCTTAATTGCTATTTTACAAATATTATTTTGGTCACTATTCTTCCGAAATTAAATCTCTAATATAAGTGGAATTTGCCAGCAAAGCTACCAATTATTTTACCAAATGTAGAACAAACCATTTCAAATCGTCTAATTATTAACTAGAGTTACCTCTAGTTAGAATCAAATAGATTCGTCGATCTATCAGACAATATTTATGACAATATTTAATATCAGGTTGTTTAAGAGGAACCTAAACAATTTCTTGAAGAAACAAGAAGTCCGAGATTAAGAAATCAATGATCTATTATTACTTGTAATTTGTTCTCGGTCAGAGTTTTATGTATAGTTTTTTCTGACCAAAATTGGTTTTAGTCTTTTCATTGTAATTTTATATACGTTGGATTTCTAAAATCAAAATCAATGCGTTACAGAAGTCTGAGAAAATAAGAATTAAAAATTATAGTTTGAAGTTAAATAAATTGAGTTTATGATTAAATAGCGCGACAAATTGAAATTTAGGTGTAGAAAATTATCAGCTCCGCAAAGCATCTATCATGGCAAAAAATAAAATAAAAAGTATAATTGAGTAAATTTACTTAGGAATTTTTGGAAAATTTAAAGTACATTTTTAATGCCGTAATAAAGACGGACTGGGAATTTTGTGATTCCAAAACAAGTTTAGGTAAAACAAATCAAAACTCATACCTTCTCTCAAAATTGTTTAAAGAATTAAAATGGATCATTAAACCGTTCCGATTTAGAGAATTACAATAAAATAATGAACTGTCAGATAGGTCCATAAAGTTGTATCTTATACATTTGTAACTGCCTATAGAATAAAAAATGTCCTATTCTGCAGCATTTTTGGACATTGCCCAAGTTTTCAATAAAGTTTGAAATAGGGATCTTATTAATCAAATAATTCTGTATGCCTAAGTTCAACTTTTTCGATTAAACTACAGATCAAAATTTTCGAGCATTTTATCTTATCCAAACGTGCTCATATTTCAGAAGCCATGAATTTAAACACTCCAGTCTTAACCATATAGTTGATGTGATGAACTCATTCAAATTTTGGTTTATAGGAAAAATATTTTAAAGAAAATAAATAAATTATACCAAAAAAAAAAATTATACCAAAAAAAAAAAAAAAAAAAAAAAATTTTTTAAATTTAGTTGTTTATAAAATAGAATGTTTAAAGAAATGTATTTAATATTAAAATTATCAATACTAGCTATGGTTCTTCAAGCCCATTATGCTCAAAAATTAGAAATCAGAAATTTAGACACAGACCCTTTGTTACTATTAAAAACTAATGAATGTAAAATTCAAATTGGAAATGTAAAAATTGTACATCCAATTAATTTAACAAATTGGCAATTAACAGTAGAATCAATTAATACATTTATCACTAACAATTTAGATGATAAGGATGATAACTTAGAATTATAAAAAATCATAAAACAAAAATCTAGAAAACTAAACAACAACTTGCAACAAATAAAACCAATAAAACGTAACCGACAAAGGCGTTGGGATGCCCTAGGCACAGCATGGAAATGGCTGGCAGGTAGCCCAGATGCAATTGACCTAAGAATGTTAGAAAAATCAATGAACGAACTTGTAGATGGAAACAACGAACAATTCCAAATAAATAAAAAAATAAACGAGAGGATTCAAATGGTTACAGATACCATTAACCAAGCTATGACAAATACCAACCTGGCTAATAGAATAATTATCACCGAGATGGAAATGATAACGGTAATCATCAACATTGACACAATAAACACTATATTGGAAGACATCCAAGATGCTATCGTTCGCACAAAGGTTGGATTGACGAGTAAAAAAATTTGGTCATTAAAGGAGCTTTATATAATAAAAAACCTGATGGTCAGTCAAGGCGTCAATATTACTATACCCGACGAAGCGCTACAATACGTAGAACCAAAAGTAGCTATAAACGAAGAAGCACTCTTATTCATACTCGAAACACCCAAATTAGAAGACGAAAGATCAATTGCAGTTATGATTGTACCACTGACGATCAACAATACAATTATAAAAGATTATCCCCAACATCTTATAAAAACTAATCGAAAAGTATTTACAACCCCAAATTACAAGGGATTCGTTCAAAAACACGCGGAGATAAAAGAATTTGAGGATGACTGCATAAAACCACTGGTCATGGGGACAAAGAGTACATGCAACGTTACATTGAAAACAGAAACGACTATACATTTCATTACGGAAGACAAAATCTTAATAGACAACGCAAAAAACGAAACCCTATCGTCACATTGCGGGCCGAACAATCGAACACAAACTGGCAATTTCCTAATAACATTTTGGAATTGCACAATAATAATAAAAGATATGAAATTCCAATCATTCGAAATTCGAAGTGAAGAACAAGAGATTCAAGGAGCCCTACATAATCTTCAAACAACCCGCCAATTAACTAAAACCATTAATATTGACCTAATCGAAGAACAAAATCTACAAAACAGGAAACAATTAGCCCATATGTACGTAAGACAAACAGGTCACCAATACTGGATATGGTCATTGTCAGGAGGAATATCTGTATCTTCAGTTAGCATAATAATATTATGTATCTACATCCACACACGTCAACGAATTACTAAATTGGAAGTAAAGGATTCGAGCGAACCAAGGTCAAGAACTCCAGACGAAAAAGACCCAACACACTATTCGAACCTATTAGTAAAGCTTGGCATTAAAACAAAGGACGTGGATGCCCTTTCTCCACCCCGGGAGGATTTATGCTCACATAAACTCGCTACATAGACAGTTATACCTTACATTGTATAACATTCCATTCACGCGCATCTAACTAGCTGATTTGTCATTTATAGTTTATATTGAACAACATTCCATTCCCGCGCATCTTAGGTGTCAATTCAATTTGTTGAATATGAAACCTAGAATCAACATGTCTCAACAAGTCAACGCACGGAAAACTGCATCGTTGCAAAATTAATTAAGATTAGAAAATTAGTTTATAGAAATTATATTTTTTAAGGTTTAGTTTTAAGTTTGAACTCAATGTATTAAGAGGTAATAATAAAATAAATTAAAATAAATATTTTTTTGATGTTATCATTCGCCTCGAATACATAATTATATATATATATATATATATATATATATATATATATATATATATATATATATATATATATATATATATATATATATATATATATATATATACGGTGAAACCTCTCAAATATGACCACTCCAGGGACTAATTAATTTGGTATATTAAGGGAGGTGGTCAGTATGAGGAAGAATTTTTAAATCTGGAGATGCACCTGTTAACGGCAGAATGTAATTCAAATTTTAAATTGCCTAATATATCGGCACGGGTTTCAGTTTTCACCAATTAGGCTGATTTTTCGTCACTATCCTTGTAACTTTCTATTTCAATTAGCTTCACGTTTCTTGTTTTTAACATTCTATGCATCTGGTGGTTCAAAGACACCCAGTTTTGGCACAAAATTTGTTTTCGCTATATATATATATATATATATATATATATATATATATATATATATATATATATATATATATATATATATATATATATATATATATATATATATATATATATATATATATATTTATTTATATATACATATATATATATATATATATATATATATATATATATATATATATATATATATATATATATATATATAGATAGATATATATATATATATATATATATATATATATATATATATATATATATATATATACATATATTTTTATATTTATACATATACACTTTATGAAAAGGATGCAATTCCCACAAACCATCACAAAACATTTTGTGGTTTTTGATTTAGTTTTTGGAAAGTAATTTTGATTGAGTTTTCCATCTTTTTAACAACACTTCTATGGAAATATCTTCTTCATTCTGTTTTTGAGTTTATAAATATCTGCAGTATTTATATAGCTTCTAATTCACCTAAATATACCCTATCAATTTTGGTTTGAATATTTCTGGGATGTAAATCAGGATCCGCGGTGATTGAAATAAATATGACCCTTGGTTATAGTTTGGTATAATGGATGATTTTACTTCAACTCAGAATTTAACATAATATATTACTGCATTATCTACCTTTAATTGTTACCAAAATGCTTCAAATTATATTTGGTTTTGGCTATAAAAAGATTCAATGAGTTTTTTAATAACACAACGCAGGGCGCAGACTTTAAATTTGGTAATAACAGTCTGTTCTATATTAGTTGAAGTAATAGTTGTATGTTTAGAGATAGAAATAACACTTTATGTTATTTGAAACTATATTTATAGTTATTGGATTGGATAAACACTTTGAAAAATGAAAAACAGTAAGTAGTTGTGATTTATTAATAAATATGAAAAGCTCGAGGATTTCCTTAATAATAAAATAGTAATTTATCTGTCTTGAGTCCTGAGGCTGTTTTTTTATATTTAACGAAAAAGTCATTGGTGCATCAGGTTCAAAAAGACCGAACTCAATGACATTTATACCTGCTGAAATGTGTTTGGACAAATCAATGCTGTACAAGTTTTTAAAACTCTTCCTTATAGTTTGTAGTTTTTTTTTAATTTACACTAGCTGACTCCATACGAGATGAATCGTTATATATGGTTAGCTACAAAATCTGCATGAAAAATAAAAAGTGCTTAATGATACGTTTCTGGTAGTTTGGGGTCATCTACTCACAAAAATCCATTCCATCTCTTCCTTAACCTCAATATTTTGCTTTAAAATGTTTTTTTTTTTCAGTTAAAGGTGTCACTGTTTGTATTTTTGAGAATTTCGAAAATCATGCAAAAAGACAGAACACAAGAACAAATATTTTATCTTTAATTGCCAAAATTTCATCCATATTTTTATACCAAAATTTCAATCTCATTTATTTGACATGACTATTTCTTTGAAAATCCGTAAATCTGAGGACTATACTGTTTATAAATATATATACATATATATATATATATATATATATATATATATATATATATATATATATATATATATATATATATATATATATATATATATATATATATATATATATATATATATATATATATATATATATATATATATATATATATATATTATATAATATATATATATATATATATATATATATATATATATATATATATATATATATATATATATATATATATATATTATATGATGTTTAATATTCCAAAACAGTTCCAAAACTTTCTATAGGAACTTCTTCAAAATTGAATAACTATGAAGACAACATACACAAATTGTACTTGTAGGAAGGGGAAATTAGTTTTCGATTTAATACTAATTTGGCCATTTTTAACAAACTTGGAGTGAGTAAACTATGTTGCCGAAAGATCCATACTTTTTTCAATCAAACAATATAATTAATTTTTGTGGTAAATTTTAAAAATACGATTAACGAATACGTTTAATACTGCAGGTTATAAAGTGTTTTAAAGAATTTTCTACATAGTACATTTACAAAAATTTGGTAAACTTTAGTATAATTAGTGGAAAACGAAATTAATTTATTTTCTATAAAGAAAACTTTTATCTGGTTTTTCATATCAGATTATTTACTTTGTATTATGATTTTTATTTCTACATATTGTTCAGCATCAAAATCCTACATACAAAAATTTTGAAATTTTATTCAAAATTGTATACTGAGATACAAAATTGTATACAGGGTATAGTGATTTATAAGTCCATTTCTCTATAAAATCGAATTTTTTAAGATTTTTTTATTTATGACAGAATTGTTCGTCTATTTGAAATAAATAATTATAACAAATCAATAAGTTAATTTGTTATAATTATTAATTAATAATAAAAGTTTTAAAATTTATTAAATAAAATGTTTCGTAACAAAAGACTTAGAATATGACTTTAATTAATTAAAGTATCTAAAATTAAAGTATCTAAGTAAACTAAAATGTTTAATTGGTTATGGTTAGCCATGTTTTTCATATGAGTGAATGAATTATTATGGTTGGTTCATTATCACACATATCGATAAATCATAATAAATCAAAAAATCAATATGGATTAGCTAAAATACGCATTACCAATTATTTAGAATCTGCGCATGGGCAAATTTCGTCAGCCATGTTTTTATGTTGGGGAATGAATTATTTGGATTGGTTAATACCCACACTCACATATCGATAAATCAAAATAAATCAATAAATCAATATGGATTGGCTAAAATACTCCTTCAAAATTTATGTGATATTCGCACATGCGCGAATATGGTCAGCCATGTTTTTATTATGAGTAAATCAATTTTTGGATTGGTTCATTCACCGATCTATCGATAAATCAAAATAAATCGATAAATCAATATGGATTGGCTATAATTACTTTCTAATTTATGAGTGATATTCGCGCATGCCCAAACATTCTCTCAAGTGACAACTCCTATATATATATAGTCAGCCATGTTTTATATGGGTAAATAAATTATTTGGATTGGTTCATTCACACATATATCGATAAATCATAATAAATCGATAAATCAATATGGATTGGCTAAAAATACTTCTTGACAAATTAAGTGGTATTCGCTCATGCGCGAATATGGTCAGCCATGGTTTTATTATTAGTGAATAAATTTTTTGGATTGGTTCATTCGCACAAGTCTCAAAATCACCCAACATAAAGTTCCTAAATCAGGTAAATGGTTTAAAAGTGCGATGACTAAACTATGCATGCGAAATAATTAATGCATTGGTGTTACAACAGGAATTAGGAAAACGATCAGTAAGTTTATTGAACAGAAATATGCAAATGTTCAAAATGAAGAACAGTGTCGCAAATATGGTAGTGAACTAGTCTAAAGACGATGATTCTGACAAGTTTAATAAAATATTTTTTATTCCACATTTGCTAGCAATTAATTGCTTTACAGGGATTATTTGCAACCCTAAATAACCAAATAAAACACTATATCAGCAAAAGCCAAATGTTTATTTGATTTAATCATTACAATTTTTAAGATTAACTTCCAGAACGTTAAGAATGTTTTTAAAAGTGACCTTATGCCCACGCACATACTATTTTAAATGAGATTTGAAAATAAAACCAATAACGCCAAATACTTTGATAAACAAAACTCTCCTGATATTATAGATATAAATAAACCTCTTTACCTTTAATTAACATGTGCATGAACCTAATTTAAATTTCACAGAAATGAAATTTGAACAATGTTCCAAAAATGTTCCTAAGCTGTTCGAAATTTTAAAATGATAAATTGAAGAGGTTTACCGTTTTTTAAAAATTCTCACCAACTCATAATGGTTTAAGTTTGTCAAAGTTTCAAAATATTTCAAGAAGTTTAAAAGCTTCCAAAATCCACAAGATATCATGATGATTAATGATTAACCTATTAAAATTGAGTATTTTTGGAAAATTAAAAGCTTTCGAAAAATTTTAAAACTCATGGTAGTAACTAAAATTGTAAAATATTTTGAGTAATTTAAAATCATCTCAAATTCGTTAGCATAAGTTATAAGCATAATCGTTAGCCAATTAAAAAAGTGATATATTTCGAGATATTTAAAAGTATTCAATATTCTGAAAAAATCATGATGGTTAATCGCCTCTCAAAAGATCATAATGGCTAATCGCCTATACCAAAATTGTGAATATCATTTGGGAAATTTAATTATTTCCAAAATTCTCAACAACAAATGATAATTCATTCATCTTTCAAAATTATAAATTATTTCGGTACATTTTAAAAGTTCCAAAACGATTGACATCAATTCATGATAGGAACTAAAATTTAAGATCTTCCAAAAATGTTCAAAAACTCAATATGGTTAGCCAACTAAAATTATAAAATATTATAGGGAAAAAAGTAACTTTCAAAATTCTCAAAAACTTTTAATAGTTACACTATTATAATTTTTAAAATATTTCAAGAAAATTAAAAGTTTCTAAGACTCTTCAAAAAACATTATTTAAGCCTACCAAAATTATAAAATACTTCAGGAACTTAGAAGCTTCCCGAATTCTCAACAATTCATCATAGTTAGCTCACCAAATTATAATGTTTTTTCGTGAAATTGGAAAAGCTTTCAAAATTACAAAAACTCATGATAGTAAATATATCAAAAGTTCGAAAATTAAAAATATCTCAAGAAATTTCAAGAAATTTAAAAACTTCGAAGATTAATCAAAACTGATTATGGTTAGCCTTATATAACATATTGAAATGTTGCGGAAAATTTAAAAGCTATCTAAATTTTTATATTATGGCCTATTAAAATTATTTTTTAAAATTTAAAAGTTGTAGGCTTACCAAAAAATTTGCCAAAAAATTTTAAACAATTTCACAGATAAAGTTTCTAAATTCATTAAAGTTCATGAGAGTAACTGTAGCCTACATTTTAAATATTTTAAGAACATTTCGTTATGCTCAAAAACTCGTGATGATTAGCTTATCAAAATTATGAAATAAATCGGGAAAATTATAAATGTGAAATATATTTTAAGGTTCCAATTAAATGCATTATTCGCCAAAACTACTAAAACTACTAAAAAAAAATTTTAAATTTAGGACTTTAACCACCAATGTCATGTCAAGACACCCCATAAAATATCAAGGTTGTTCCCTTTAAAGTTTATAAAAATTGTCTGGTAATAAGTTATATATATTGGCCAAATAACTATATAGGTTTATGTATGAAATACTAAAGTCATTCGCAGTGATACGTCGATTAATTTGACAACAAATTACCTGTTTATTTAATTTCTATACGATAGAAATTCTATAATTTCTATATTTAATTCAAAGCACGAACAACAATAATGCGTAAATTGTACTACAAAAAATTTTACCAACCTGTTTAAAAATTTCCCGTTAGGCCAAATATAATCGGTATACACACAAAAATACATTATTTAGTTAAAAACCAATACTCATGTCTACTAAAATGTAAAATTATAACTTGTCCTTGAATTTTGGCTTATACAAATACAACCTGATTATTGTACATAAACACATTACCGTTTTATTTCAATTTTTTTACGCACTATTTTAATGATGTTAAACGATTAAAAAACTTTACAATAAAACCATAGCTTAAAGGAAAATTATTTTATAGTTGACACTTTATAAAATACAACAATTACAAAATCACTAACTTGAAAACTAATTTAAATATTTTAAGTTACAGTACTATATTTTTATTTATTTTTTTAATGTAGATCGTACAACATCCAGACCGATACTCAAAAATAATTGCAATCGTACGCTATTGTTCATAAATTTTGTATCAAAAATAAAATCACCAAAACAACAAAAGCTAAATCAGGTATGGGCAACAATTAAATAAAATTTTATCTAAACAACAACTCTAAATTTTGGAAATCACCAACATAAACGAAATGCCCTAGCAATTTTGAGAACTTATTTTTGTTATTTATGTAACTTTCTTAGTGTGATTAATTTGAATACGATGCACTCTAAAAAAGATAAAATTTAAATAGTACGAAGTAATTTAAAAATAATAATAAAATAACTAAAAACAGGAATTGAACCAGATTTTAGTAAATCTACAATGAGTTACGTCAATACTATACAAAATTACAATGCACTAATATTTCGAACATGATCATTCAAATTATTGCCCTTGCAATTGAAATAAAATTTGTTTTTTACTAACCTGTTCAAAAAGTTTTACCCGTTATGCTAAGCGTAACATTATTTTGTTTTTCAACCAAAAACCAACACGAAAATGTTTGGATAAATATAAAAATTGAGCTGTCCTCGATTTTTGGTGTATAAAACAATAACCTGATTTTTTCACACACACACACATTATAATTTTGTTTTTTTTTCACACTGATTTTAAACGAATAAAATTAAAAACTTGAAAATAAAACTAAAGCTTAAAGGAAAAACTATTTCAAAGATTAAATATATTTAGTAATCACAATAAAATAAACTAAACAAAATGGATTCAAAACATAAAAAATGTAATTAAAGTATACAACACACAACTTGTCTATAATGTTGATCGTACAACGAACAGATCGATACTTAAATGTATTTCAATCGTAATCTATTGTTCCAACAATTTCACAGTAAGGTCAGGTCTGTTCAACGTATATGAAATTATAATCGCATGAACCAATTGTATCAAAAAAAAATTTTTTTATTCATAGTTATTTTAGGTAGACAAGAGTATTTTCCTTGATTGGAAAGCCTCTAAATCTATGATTTTACTAATGAAATTTACTTGGACCCGGTCGAAATTATTTTAATTGTTTGTGTCGAGTTTGAATTTATTATTGAATTTATACCTCACAAAATGTGTTCAGACTGATGCTTTACATGCTTGAGCTACGATAATAAGTAAATATCATCAACATAAAATATACCTGCGATGGTGGATTTAGTAATGGAATTGTCACTGATAAGCAATATCAGGCGAGTATACAAAACGAGTATACTAGTTTTATTCATTTCACTATCATTATTCATCTACGACATAATGGTCATGTCATAATGGTCCCTAGTTAATGTTTGTGCTATTTCCCAATTTAAAATTTCAGTCATACTCCCTGTTCCTAAATATTAAAAGTCAACAGCAGGTTTTTACTTACAAGCTCATATTATTTTAGGCTTCAGTAAATGCAATAGTATATAGTATTAATGACGCTTTTAAGCCCAATGATTCTAAATATTTCCGTTGAAGACTTATATTCTGCTATTTGGAAGGGATAAATTAAAAACTTCTGGTTTGGACAGTGTGAATTAGAAATCCGTAAGCCAAGTTATAACTTTTGTCTCAAGATACTTGTTGCATATTATGTTCAATTTTATCCTTATGTCGTCTTTTGCTCCAGAATAAGGGAAACGTTTAAAAGTAAAATTTAAAAGATTATTCCTAAAGGTTAGGTTTCATTCGCAATTGTTCCAATAAATAGTTTAAGTCATCTCTAAAAACTTTTTGAATTTGATTTTCAACGATTATATGAAGAGCCTTAGATTTTTAGATAATCGTTGAAAACAGATTAGCCAGTTCGGTTTAAAATTCGAGCTTTTAAAATGTGTATAGCTCTACCAAAATTTTATTAAATGTTTGTGATAACATAAGGCGCAATATAAATAATGATGAACTAATTTATATCATAATCGTTGTTCTCAAGAAGTTTTTTTGTGAAAGTTTGCATGATGTCCTTCCTGTTACTTACTTTGAAATTAAAATTTTAAAATCAGAAACCGAAATATTGGTAACTTCACTTTCAAATAAAATATTACTATGGTCACTAATGAAAAACCCCTTTTCTAAGATGTAACATATTCTCCTATTAAATGTATAGGCCTTAGAATTTGTATAAAGAATATATCCAATTTTGAGACACTAAACCTCCGTGAAATTTCTCATTCATGAGACTTGGTACTCGCGGAAGAGTATAACAAGTGAGTGTGCCACCTTTAGCTCAAAAATGTTTAAATCAGATTAAATCAATAGTTTTAATGATACAAAATAAAAAACTGTAAATTTATATATGTAAATAAATTATAGGTTATGCAGATAAAATTAGTTAAATTATGTATAAGGAGTATAAATAGTTAAAAGTAGTTTAAGTTAATAAATAAATAAGTAAATAAGTCAATTATTTATGATCATAGATGATAAAGTTCAGGCTAAGTATCTTAGTTAAGGATGATTATATATATATATATATATATATATATATATATATATATATATATATATATATATATATATATATATACCGTGAAACCTTTCAAATATGACCACTCAAGATACTGATTAATTTGGTATATTAATGGAGGTGGTCAGTATGAGGAAGAATTTCTAAATACAGTCCAAATCTGTAGATGCACTTGTTAACGGCAGAACATATTTGAAATTTTGAATAGCCTAATATATCGGCTCTGGTTTCACCACTTAGGCTGATTCTTCGTCACTATCCTTGTAACTTTCTATTTCAATTAGCTTCACGTTTCATGTTTTTAACATTCTAGGCGTCTGGTGGTTCTAAGGCACCCAGTTTTGGCCCAAAATTTGTTTTCGCTATATATATATATATATATATATATATATATATATATATATATATATATATATATATATATATATATATATATATATACATATATATATACATATATATATATAAATATATATATATATATATATATATATATATATATATATATATATATATATATATATATAGATAGATATATATATATATATATATATATATATATATATATACTTATATCTATATATATATATATATATATATATATATATATATATATATATATATATATATATATATCACTTTATGGAAAAGATGCAATTCCCATAAACCATTTCCCAGAACATTTTGTGGGTTTTGTTTTAGTTTTCGGAAAGTAATTTTGATTGAGTTTTCCATCTTTTTAACAACTCTTCTGTGGAAATATCTTCTTCGTCCTGTTTTCGAGTTTATAAATATCTGCAGTATTTATATAGCTTCTAATCCACCTAAATAAACCCTATCAATTTTGGTTTGTATATTTCTGGGATGTAAAGGGATGTAAATTAGGATCCGTGGTGATTGAAATAAATATGACCCTTGGTTATAGTTTGGTATAATGGATGATTTTACTTCAACTCAGAATTTAACATAATATATTACTGCATTATCTACCTTTAATTGTTACCAAAATGCTTCAAATTATATTTGGTTTTGGCTATAAAAAGATTCAATGAGTTTTTTAATAACAACACGCAGGGCGCAGACTTTAAATTTGGTAATAACAGTCTGTTCTATTAGTTAAAGTAATAGTTGTATGTTTAGAAATAACACTATGTTATTTGAAACTATATTTATAGTTATTGGATTGGATAAACACTTTGAAAAATGA
The DNA here is from genome assembly GCA_963556175.1 of Tipula confusa. Lineage (NCBI taxonomy): Eukaryota > Metazoa > Arthropoda > Insecta > Diptera > Tipulidae > Tipula > Tipula confusa. The sequence continues at coordinate 162,863,973 of OY744477.1, read as the reverse complement.
AAAGCAGTAAGGAGTTGTGATTTATTAGTTGTGATCTGCATAAAAATAAAAAAGTGCTTAATGATACGTTTCTGGTAGTTTGGGGTCATCTACTCATAAAGAATCCATTCCATCTCTTCCTTAACCTCAATATTTTGCTTTAAAATGTTTTTTTCAGTTAAAGGTGTCACTGTTTGTATTTTTGAGAATTTCGAAAATCATGCAAAAAGACAGAACACAAGAACAAATATTTTATCCTTAATTGTCAAAATTGCATCCATATTTTTATACCAAAATTTCAATCGAATTTATTTGACATGACTATTTCTTCGTAAATCTGAGGGCTATACTGTTTATATATATATATATATATATATATATATATATATATATATATATATATATATATATATATATATATATTTATATATATATATATATATATATATATATATATATATATATATATATATATATATATATATACATATTATATGTTGTTTAATATTCCAATACAGTTCCAAAACTTTCTATAGGGACTACCTCAAAATTGAATAACTATGAAGACAAAATACACAAATTATACTTGTAGGAAGGGAAAATTAGTTTTCGATTTAATATTAATTTGGCCATTTTTAACGAACTTTGAGTGAGTAAACTATGTTGCCGAAAGATCCATACTTTTTTCAATCAAACAATATAATTATTTTTTGTGGTAAATTTTAAAAATACGATTAACGAATACGTTTAATACTGCAGGTTATAAAGTGTTTTAGAGAATTTTCTATACATAGTCATTTACAAAAATTTGGTAAACTTTAGTGTAATTAGTGGAAAACGAAATTAATTTATTTTCTATTAAGAAAACTTTTATCTTGTTTTTCATATCTGATTATTTACTTTGTATTATTATTTTTATTTCCACATATTGTTCAGCATCAAAATCCATACACACAAAAAATTTAAAATTCAATTCAAAAATTGTATACTGAGATACAAAATTGTATACAGATTTATAAGTGCATTTCTCTATAAAATCGAACTTTTTAAGATATTTTCATTTATAAAAGAATTGTTAATCTATTTGAAATAAATAATTATAACAAATTAATAAAACTACATTAATTAATAATAAAAGTTTTAAAATTTATTAAATAAAAAGTTTCGTAACAATAGACTTAGATTATGACTTTAATTAATTAAAGTATCTAGTCCGTGATATTCATATATAAGTAAAATAAAATGTTTAATTGGTTATGGTCAGCCATGTTTTTCATATGAGTGAATGAATTATTATGATTGGTTCATTAACACACATATCGATAAATCAAAATAAATCGATAAATCAATATGGATTTGCTTAAAAAACTCCTTCCAAATTTATGTGGTATTCGCGCATGCGCGAATATGGTCAGCCATGTTTTTATTATGAGTAAATCAATTTTTGGATTGGTTCATTCACACATATATCGATAAATCAAATTAAATCGATAAATCAATATGGATTGGCTATAATTACTTTTTAATTTATGAGTGATATTCGCGCATGCCCAATCAAGTGACAACTCCTATATATATATAGTCAGCCATGTTTTATATGGGTAAATAAATTATTTGGATTGGTTCATTCGCACCTAAATCGATAAATCATAATAAATCGATAAATCAATATAGATTGGCTAAAAATACTTCTTGACAAATTAAGTGGTATTCGCGCATGCGCGAATATGGTCAGCCATGATTTTATTATAAGTGAATAAATTTTTTGGATTGGTTCATTCGCACATAAATCGATAAATCATAATAAATCGATAAATCAATATGGATTGGTTATTATAAATATATTCAATATATATATATATATATATATATATATATATATATATATATATATATATATATATTTATATATATATATATATATATATATATATATATATATATATATATATATATATATATATATATATATATATATATATATATATATATATATATATATATATATATATATATATATATATATATATATATATATATATATATATATATATATATATATATATATATATATATATACAGATATATATATATATATTATATATATATATATATATATATATATGTAAATATTTATATATATATATATATATATATATATATATATATATATATATATATATATATTTATATTTATATATATACATATATAAATATATATACATACATATATATATATATATATATATATATATATATATATATATATATATATATATATATATATATATTTATATATATATATCTATATATATATATATATATATATATATATATATATATATATATATATATAAATATATATATTTATATATATATATATATATATATATATATATATATATATATATATATATATATATATATATAAATATATTTTGATTGTGCTTAAATGTATGCCATTTTTACTAACTTTATATATTTTTAAAATAGTTTAGTAAAAAATAGTTATTTTCGTAACAATTCTAAACGAAATAAATATTTTAACACAGTTATGGATTAATATGCTGTTATAATAAATTTGATGCCCTTAAACCCAATTGCCATTCCAAAGTTAAAGGAGTTTTAATCTAAATTTCGATCTAAGATAACAGAAGTAATCGTTAATATTTGATTTTCATAACTATGGTAAATTCATTAATACCTTATAAATTATGCAAATCAACTTTTAAAAACCTTGACTATATTAAGAAAGTATATACACTACCAAAATATTTCCCTTAAATATAAAAACATTTCAGGAAAATAAATAAACTATAAAGGGCAGGAACTAAGATCAATTACTAGATGAATTGTAATTCAATCGTAATGAAACTAAGAATTTGTAGCAAAGTTATTTGTTATTTGGTTCGTAAAATTATAATTCCAAAAAAAATGTTGGCTTAGTTTCTATAGAATATTCTACATCCCACCATATTTGGACACCATCCTAAGTTTAATTAAATAGATTCTTATTTGTTTCTGCAAATTTCTAGTAACAATAATGTATACATTATAATATTATAATTTTCAAAATTTTTTAATTATTAAAAATATATTTTCCGCATTGACGTTATTTGTTCAAGACATTAAATGCAATTCAGATGTTAACTTTCCTGAGTAAAATTATAAAGTTATTTTTACATATTGTCGATGACATTATTAAAAATTTTAATTAAATTTTTTTATAATAATTGGAAAATTAAATAAAAAAATTTAAATTTTCTCATACATACAGTCACCGATGGGCGATGCAAAAGATGCAGCAGAAGACAATGATCGTTTAATTTAAAAAAAAAAAGGAAAATTCATTAAGGTAAAATCAATAAATTTAATTTTTTAATATTTACTTTATGCTTTTGTATATATGCACACAATGGAGATATGTGGACTTTTACATGTGGGTACGAGTATGAAGGGTACATAGATGTTACAAAACAATAAACATTGTTTTACAGTGAATGATGCTGTCATTGTTATAAAACACTCATCATCAATAGAACAAAATTTGTATAAAATGGAACAATTATATATTGTATGTGTGTGTACATTCATTTATGTTCATATATGTAAAAACACCATAGACCAATTAAAAATATTAAAATCAAATAAAATAAAAAAAAGGAAAATGCAAATGCCAGTCAAATATATATTGCGTTTTTCTATCAATTGCAATGTAAACTGCAATTTTTGGTGTTCAATTTGTATTATCAGTTTTGCTTCTTTTCTATTTATTCAGTAACAGTTATGTCGCATTTTGTTTTTATTCCTCGTGGAAAGCTTTTTATTCCACGATATACTCGTACTCTGAATCGAATATATAGAAAAAAAATTCTGTTTTATTGCATTGTTATTGTTACTGTAGAAAATATACATATTCACGTAACATACAAAACATACAAAACATAAAAATCAAATAGTGCTCAGCTAATTTCATTAACTTCTTGATAACTCACGATATAAAAATCACAATGGAAAATACCGAAAATCGACGGTTATTTTATTAAAAAATAAAAAAATAGAAAATCCTTTTTTTTTAATTTTACATACGCGATACGGGATGACTGAAAAAATATTTATTTTTCCAATAATCATAACCTAAAAAAAAAACTTCAACGTCTAAAACGAAATAATAATAACTATGGACAACCCATTTTACTTGGGTAAATATAACGACAATGACGATGAGACATGCACGTGTTATTATGATACAGTGAAAAACGAGGTGTAATTTCTGATATTGGTTTATGGTCAATAATCAATTTTTAGTAGAAAAAATTTAATGGATATATATTCTGATATGTTAGAGGTTACCTTCACCAATTGGTTTTGTTTATCTAATTATTATGGCACCTTAATTTATTTATTTTTTAACCATCATAAACAGTGTGCGTATAAGTATTAAAATTAAAGCCTCGCGATTGCTTCTTTATACGAATCGCGAGAATTCTTTAGAAATCAAAAATCGATCAGTGCAATCTGGTAATCAAAGTAATAATGCAAATTCTGCTACAAATGTTTGGAACTGAATGCATTAAGTCTGTTATCCAACCTATAAGTCAGCCGTATTTAGATGAAATTCAGTCTGATGAAAAATAATAAATCCTATCAAATAACGTGACGTAAACCATATTGTTGTTAGAACAAGAATGGCAGAAAAACAATTTAATTTTGTATACTTTCAATTCTCTTAGGATTCGGAGTTATAAAACGGTAACCATATGTCACTTGCAAACTCAATCCGCGTAAAGGAACGAATGAATTGTTCAGTGTTCTAAAAGTCAATGAGTCGTGAATTTTTTTTTTAAATTTTGTTCATAAAACCCATCATTGAGTAGGCAACATCTATGAGTTACATCGATGAGCAATTTAAATGTTAAATTTGAGCTAGATACGTATAGAGTATATATATAGGTGATAAAATTGCATAAAGTCACAGTAAAACAGAAGGTGATTAAACTCACCAAAGATTTAAGCTAATATTTTCAATGTGAAACCAGCTCCAACAAAACGGTACTAAATAAAAAAAAATTAATTGTGACCAAAAAGCAACCTTGACGCTTACCATACCAAGAAGTGTTTTCTCATTGATCGAAAAAAAACGTGAAGGAAAATCATTAAGCTTCACGAATTGCCAACGATCAGTAAGATAAGATTGTAGCCAGCCAATGAAAATAAATTCACAATTAAATTTCTTCAATTTAGTAATAAGATTTTCCAGACATTAACCAAATTGAATTTGCAAGGTTTGTCAACACGGTAAAAAGAAAGCTCTCATTATAGAATTTGAATTATATAAGGCAACAATTAATTGCCTAATAAATCTAATCCGCTAAAATAAATAATTATGTCCCTTTCTTTAGAGTAAGGTTAGAGAAGAGTCGCGGTTCAATTTGAACCGTCGAAAATTATTTACATTTTTGGTAAGAGAAGCTCAATAAAACCTCAAACTTTGATTTACCAGATATTGAGAGCCCAGAATTAACTAACCTGAAAACACTTCTACAAATAATTAGAAATATTCTTCCTAAATTAATACATCGTTACAGTAATCATCGAAAAATACAAAGATGTGGTTATGGAGATGTGGTGAAATCACACGCTATAGATGATCGGAAAACAGCACTTTATTTGATAACAACAGGTCAAATTATATACCGAGGCTATTGTTTGAAATAGTCAAAGCGTTGTGGTATAGAACTCCAGTACAGCAATTAGAAAAGTGAAGAGGTGAGACTGATAGATAAAGTGTTGTACTAGCCAACGATGTGGCAGTTGTAGATGATGATGAATTGGTTGTTCTTGACAAGGAGGGTTTGGTGGCACTAAAAGTTGTCAAAAAATACTAATTTTGGCATATTTTGAACTAACAAAGTGGCCTCCCAAGAGTTCTAAAAGCACTTATTATTTTTGAATATGCGGATCTAATTATTTTTGCCAAAAGGCATCTTTTTAATCCATGCCTGGCGTAAGGTTTATATATTAGGTTTCATTCAGAAAACAAACAAGCTTTCACTACTATAACTGAACTACAACTGATACTTCCTTGCATCTTTGCATATAAACCTCTTTGTAAGTGGCTTTTTAACGACTAGTACTGTATAACTTTTTGAATTTTTACCTTTTTACTACCTCTAGTTTGAGCATCCAGTTTCTGCTTTTTAATTTTTCCTTTGAGAGTTACAGAGCCACAGTTCAACTGGTAGAGCTTTTGAACTGTCTGTCGTAAACGTAAAAAAAAGTGGACTCCCACCTTTGACAACTAACTTGCAAATCTCAACAGCAAGTTTTACGAAGCTGGTTTAAGAATCAGTTAAGCGATGCTATTTGGAAAATGTTTCAGTATACGTGTTTGGCAATAGAAAACTCAAAAATACTTCTGACTGTATTCGGAAAAGGTTTAAGTCAATCATTACTGATAACATGGTTGAAATTTTTTTCTGGAGAAATTTTCATTTATTAATTCTTGTAAATCATCTAAATAGGTAAGTATATAATACTTGGTCATTATTATTTGACTAAGGATAATCTAAATAAACCACCATAATACATCTGTGGAGAATTTCAAATGGATTTTATCCAGCCACCTAACAAGTTTCTTTACCTGTTAATTTGTGTTAAAAACCGAAACGCTAATTTTTTGTCAAGATATTAAAAACTGCCAACAGTCAGAGTTGATTAAACAACAAGTAAAAATAATTTTTTTGATGATTTCAGATAATATTTATTATTACTCATATATCTATACCCAAAATATATCTAAATCATCCATTTTCCTGAAAGATTTAAGAATGTACCATCATGACAGAAGATAATTTTAATTTTTTATTAGGTTTTGCTGAACATGAATTTATGCAAATCAAAGTAAACTGAGTGTTCAAAATGGGGTAAACAAAATATTAAACATTTTAATGGAAGTCGGATAAAAAAATGTCTAAATGTGTGGAAATGAAAGTCAATTGGAAAATTGTGTAAATTAAAAAGCATATATATTGAACAGTAAGTTACATTAGAAAACTGATTTAAGTGAAACTTGGAGCTATTGATGAACTTGAAAATTGTCTCCACCAAGTTAAACAATTTTAGAATTATATATTATATATCTATATATGTCAATATATATATATATATATATATATATATATATATATATATATATATATATATATATATATATAAATATATATATATATATATATATATATATATATATATATATATATATATATACATATATATATATATATATATATATATATATATATATATATATATATATATATATATATATATATATATATATATATATATATATATATATATATATATATCTATATATATATATATATATATATATATATATATATATATATATATATATATATATATATATATAAATATATATATATACATTAAGTACATACACACATTTACACCAATTTATCATTGTACATCAAAACCAAACTACCCTCACCAAGCGAAAGTTTAGATGGTGAGGGCATGGGAGTAAGTTGCTTTTCAAAAGCTTTTTTTTATACTGAAATATGAATTTTGTTTAGCATGAGAGCTAAAAAGTTATACAACATTTTTTTTACCATTGGTTTGTTTTATAAAAATTTCAAAAATAAAATGGAAAAAAAAACTCATCTGAAAACTCCGCCCAATAAAAAAACATTAAAATGAAAATAACAACAACAAAAAGGTTTTTCTTCTGTGTATAATAGTCGCGTGGTTTTTGTCTCATGTATATATATGCATTTTACATAGCACAACTTGCAAAAAAAAACTAATTTTTCATGATGATTGTGTTGATCATGATGATGATATTGTTGAATTTAATGCTGTTGATGATGATGAGCTTTTTCTATATTTATAATTTTATGTTGTTATCATTTTATATGTGAGTTGAATTTTGTTGAAGATAAAAATTTGAATGATACTAGAGCTATATGGATGGATGCATGCTGTATATTATTTGTGATTATTCTGTTTTAGCAAAATATACGCACATACACATTTACATATGTAAATATATATATATATATATATATATATATATATATATATATATATATATATATATATATATATATATATATATATATATATATATATATACTAATATTTATATATATATATATATATATATATATATATATATATATATATATATATATATATATATATATATATATAGTCGTTAGTGAAAAAATTAGTACATAATGGTCAAAACTCCGATCTTCCTTCTTTGCTTTATGTGCCTTTTGTGAAAAGACTTAAATTTATAAATATGAGTGATCTTAAAACTGTATTGATATTTTTATTTTACCATGACCCAAATTCTCAAAAGTGCTTGTTAAAACTTTACATATTTTGAAATTTTCCAAAAAGTTTTAATTTCTCATTAAAATGTATGGAACTTTAAATAATACTAGGCCCATAATATTAACACACAGAGTCTTCTACATTTTCAAAATGTATGTTTGAATGCTTTATTGAAAAAATAATTATTGAAAAAATAATTACTAAGTTTTAAACTTTCGTGAGCTTTTTGTTAAAAAATTGTTTTAGTAAACAAAAACAATAGAGTTTAACGTGTAACTATACTGCCAGTAAACTCAAATTTTATTAAAAATTGTAAGCAATGATTGTACTAAAAGATGATAAACTTGAAAAATACTCAACTAACCATGTTAAAGTTTTAAATTTAGGTTAAAATATCTTAAAAAGTGTACTAAGTATAAAGAGATTTTAAAAAAATATAAGCTTTACAATACATAAGAGTTGATTTACCATACTACACACATTGAAATGTATGCAAAGCATTTATGCGTACTAGTAAAAAGCCTATGTATTTTTTATCAAGCAGAGCTTTCTAAATAATTTTGGTACCATAATGTCTCCGATCTGTATAAATTTATGTAAATAAATTCAGGAGTTCCAAACCAAAATTACCACCGTGTATGCACTTTAGTAAAAAGATAAAGTTTTCCAGTTTTTATTTTTGAAAATTTATGTTCTCAAAAGTTTAATTTATGAACACGAGAAAACAAACAACATAAACCAAATTAAAAAAAACGTTAGCTCATAACTTTTTCCAGTTATGTAAAATACATAATATATTTTATGTTCGTAAACTTTTTTAATTTTTAGTTTTGCGGTTAATTTTAAAGAAAAAAAATATTTTACTTTGTTTTTTCTACGAAAATATATATAAAAACTCACTCGAGCTTTTCAGAAAAATTAATGCAAATATGCAAATTTGATTTTAAATGGTTCAAAAAAAAATAAATAAATAAAGTTCAGATTGGTGTGGTTTTCTAACCATACTATATATACTCGTGTAGTAGCCATCATTAGACTCGTTAGCAAACCACCAACTATTATACCATCATATAATATTATAAAAGTAAGACATGTTTAACACAAACGAGGGTGGTTTTTAACTGCAATGTATTTAAGTAGTTTTTGTAGTTGTAAAGTAGACGGTAACTTCTATATTTATTTATATTCCATCAACTGCATAAAATATGATGCGGTAGCGCACGAGTACACCGATTTTTGTTCGTCGTTCAAATTGTAAACTAATTTTACCTTTTTTTTATTAAATGTAATTTAATTTATATTATGTGGAATTTTTTTAAAACTATTTAATTTTTATCATTTATATAAATAAATTGTTCTATTTATATATATATATATATATATATATATATATATATATATATATATATATATATATATATATATATATATATATATATATATATATATATATATATATATATATATATATATATATATATATATATATATATATTTATATATATATATATATATATATATATATTAATAAAAACTAAAAATATATATTAATATATAACCGTGCAACTTTTAATATGTAGTCGACTCATGCTGGTATTGTTAAAAAAAAAAATTTATTAAAAAAAATATTAAATAAATAAAACCATTGAACGGGATAATTGTGGTTGTAACTAAAAAATTTAATTTATTAATACATTTTATTGTAAAAAAATAAAAGTTTTTTATAGTGAAAAAAACAAGTAAAACCTTCATTTTAAATGCCAGGGAACATTCAATGGCTAAACATTTGTTTATAAGATATAATTGTAAAAGTAAACCCAAACATCATTTAATTGAAATATGATCAAATTTTTCAATTTTAAAATTAGGATCCTTTCCGAAAATCCTCGATTGCAAAATTTTTTTCGAATTTGTAGGCATTTAAGAGCTCTTGAAGTATTTGTAAAATAATAGTTTTTTTAACGATACTTTCTTCACAAACTTTTGTCCAAAAATAGTTGACTTATTTAATAATCGTTTTTATAAATTTGTAACTTTCAAAAATAACTTTCAAAGAAACAATTAATTTTAAACTGATAGTAGAAAACTTTGGCATTAAGTTCAATTTTTGTTTAAATAATTGTTAAAAAATTCAAGCAAAGTTTTTTATATATATAGTTCAATTTTCAATGTACTCAGTTTTTTCGGTAATTGTAGTTTTATTATTTCTTTAGCCAATTATTTAAATTATATTTATGAAAACTTATCAAATGTTGGTCTACATTTTTTAAAACAAACTAAAAACTGGTATCTAATGATTGTGTTTTACCTTTATGTTTAAAAAAATTCTCGATAGTGCAAGTTTGGCTCAAAAAGGCTCTCCTTTACGCATGCGAACTAATCAATTCAGCAAGATTGTGAAACATATAAAAATAATTTATTTACCAATTTTCAAACTTTTGAAAGCTTTTAAAATATTTGTAATCTAAAAATATCTCTAACCAAATTAAAAGATACTCAATCTATATCAGAAAACTTCATCATCAATATTACTAAATAAATATTTCTCTAAACATACTCTAAAATTTTTGATTACAATCTGATTAAAGTCTTTTTGATTAAAGTCTTTTAGAAGTTTATTAATTATTTACCTTAATTTTTAAAAACAACTATAAAATTTGTGTAAGCTAACCAAATTGTTCATTTTTACTAATTTAACTATTTTCACAACTAATTTTCAAGATCGACACTCAAAGTTTTGCTAAACAGATTCTTCCATACTAAACTTTGCAAGTTCGTAAAACATATTGAAATGATTTTTTTCAGTATTTCTAAAATTTAAAAGATTTTTCAATATTTATGTTCTTAAAGTATGACAGAAACCTTCGGAATCAACATTTCTTCGCAATATTCTTTCCAAGCATATTCTAAATATTATAAACGTTAAAAGCTCATTCAAGGTGATTTTGTAAAGCTTAACTTAAATATTCTTACAACTTAAAAATTGTTTATGTAAGCTTTATTGTGTTACCTGGCTGAATTGTTTGGTTTTTGATAACTTAACTATGTAATGATATTTTTTAAGTAAAATTTGATAAAAAGCTTTGCTTAAACTGTTCTTTCTGACAAAACTCAAAAAAACTGGCTCTTAAAAATAATCAATACCAAAAGTATGTCAAAAAGCTTGTAGCAAAAAGCTTGTGACTTTCTACATAAACTTTAGTTCATTAAAGCTTATTTATGTATTGTATATTTAGCAGCATATATTAAAACTTTTCAGAGATTGTTTTTTAGTTTATTAAAATTGTTTAACTATTTAAAATTAATTGTTTATTTTTTTAAACTCTACTTCTTTTCACAACTAATCAAATAAACTTTTAAAAATCCTCGACAACGGATTCAAAACGGTGTTGTGAAACACAATTAAATGATATTTTAAAAATGTTAATTTATTAAAAGCTTGTAAAATATTTGTGTAAAATATTTCTAACAAAATTAAGTGATAAAAAGTTGAAAATATATTGGACTTTTTAAAAATTTTGTAAAATTATATAATTAAAACATTAAAAAATATAAACGCTTAAGATCGATAGTATTTAATTGTAAAATTGTTTTAAAAATTAAGACAAACATTTTATAAACTTTCAAAATTATTATTGAAAATCTTCAATTTTCGAAAAGCTTTTAACATTTACAATCTTTAGAATATGTTAACGTTTTGTAGAAATTCTTGACACTGAAACTTTCGACACACCTTTAAAATTGATAAAATATCATTATTTTAAAAGCATTTAAAAGCTTAAAAACAGAAAAAATATGTTTATATGTTTTAGAAACTTGCTGATTTTCTATGGAATAACCTTTAAACGAAAGTTTCATTATCGATATTATTTGTGAAAACGTTTATTTTAATAAGAACTATTGAACTTCAAATTTTTGTAAAATTATATTTTAAATATTTTAATTGTTTAAAAGCTCATTCGAGAAGTTTAATGTATTTTTCAATTTACAGTGAATTCAAACTTTTCGGAAATTTTAGGTTTTCGACAATATTGTTAGCTCCTCAAACATTTATCTTTATTTTTAAAACAATCTTATAATTTAAATAAAGTTTTGTAGGCTTACCAAATTGTAAACTTTTGACAACTTAACTTATTAACTAATCAATTGAAAATATTCTAGGAAGTAGAATTAGTCAAAGTTTTAAAGATTATTCCACACAAAACTAAAATGGTGATTTACGACGTTGAAAACTATTACAAAATTGCAAAATATTTGTGTCCTAAAAAAATTGTCTGTAACAAAATTTAGAAAATCCAATCCAAAATCTGTGTCAATACTTCGGCAACAAAATTGCTAGACTAACTTTTGTCCAAATATATTTTGAAAACTTAAAAAGTTTAAAAGCTCATTCGAGCAGTTTCGTTTAAGAACGCTTTTAAGTATACTTTTACAAACATTTTAGTTTTCCTAATTTTCTAAAGCTAACTAATTATTTAAACAATATTTGTAAAATCTGACCAATTTGTTTTGCATAACTGAACTATTTTTCATAACTCAAACACTATACATTTAGAAAAAGTTCCCGAAAAAAGTATTTTAGTTTAAATCATTCTTCTATACACAGTTCTGTAAGTTTATGAATGAAAGGTTTATAGGCACTTACCTTTTTTGTAATAACAACTACCCATTATTCACTTAATATTTCTTAAAGATTTCCAATTTACCCCTAAAACTTTGTTGTTTCCATTTATTTTGAACGTTTATGAAACAATTAAAAGCGTTTTCCACTTTTTTCCGGGCATCTGCAAATGAAAAACAGTACAAAATATTAGAAAATGAATCAAAATTATTTAAAAATGTTTAAAGTGATTAAAAACTAAAAAACTACGTTTCTTAGTAGTTAATTTATATGCATGAAAGGATTTACTTACAAACTATTTTCAAAATGTTACTCAAAAATTTGGCAATTAAGCGTATACAAAACATTTAAAAATATTTAAGATAAGATGGTGATTTGCGGTAGAAAATCACCACAAACATTTCAATAAAAAGTAAATCCATAATAAAATAGTAAACAGATCATTAATTTACATGCAGGAAGCAAAAAAAATAAGAAACTAATTTTAATCATTTTAGATCAAATCGATTCGATTAATAGAAGTAAATGTTTCATTTTATCCGTTACTTACTACAAAGGTTTTAAAAAAATATATTCGCATAAAAAAAGTTTATTTAATGTTCAAACTATTTTTTGTTAACTATTTTATTGTTATATATTTATCCTAAATATTTTTATTGTATAAATTATTTCTTTATTTAATATCCAAACTCTATATAATGTATAGTTAAAAAATAATATAAAATTTTTAGTTCACATTTGATTTTGGAATTTTTATTAGGCAAACAGACTCTAACTATAACAAACCCATTTTTTTAGAATATAAACATTTCTCTATGCAACAATAATATTTAGTTTGTATAAAATAAACATTTTTAGTTTATTAATATGCTTCGTGGGTTACATTATTATTACAAAAGTATGAGTATTTACCGAAGTTCAACTCTCATAATATGTATTTCAATCCTAAAGTGTTAACATTTTTTTTTATCATTCAATCTGTTCTGGGACCGAAGCTCTCCCAACTTTTTCGCGGTAAACTTAATGTCCTAAAAATTAATGTCGCGGTAAACTTAATGTACGCCATTACTAGCCAAATCGAGGACGCGCGAATTCTGGTTTGCATTTTTTTTAAATATCCATCTGCACTCTGCATTGCTTGTTAAAATTTTATTGTTGACATATATATATATATATATATATATATATATATATATATATATATATATATATATATATATATATATATATATATATATATATATATAAATAAATATATATATATATATATATATATATATATATATATATATAAATAAATATATATATATATATATATATATATATATATATAAATATAAATATATATATATATATATATATATATATATATATATATATATATATATATATATATATATATATATATACGTATATAGAGTTAACAAGATGAATGATTCAAAATATTGAAATGAAAAACTTCATTGAAAATCAATTAATCATGTTCAATCAAACCAGTCAAAAATCGTTGACAGATTCATTGGAATAAAGAATGAAAAATGTGTTGTGGCTCAGTATGACTGTGCGTATTTTATTTATATATATATTGATATTATGAAAAATCAAAGTACAACATAAACATAGCACAACAAAATATATGTTTTTAATAAGTACAGGGCTGGCTGAAAACGTGTCGAATATGACACAGGCAAAATACTGACGGCATAAAAAAATTTAAGCCGATTATTTTTTAGTACTTAAAACGACATATACATCAGAACATCAGAACATATATGTTAACATATATACATCAGACAACTTTTAAGCAAACTTTTTAAACTAAACGTATAAGTAGACAATGCAAATGATCTTAAACGCTTTCATTGAAAATAAAGTTTAATTGAAAATATAAAACCAAAACGCCCAAAAGCTTATTCCATAAAAGTGGTGTAATTAAGTTGGATCACTAAAAATTCACTTGATTTGACCCTGTTTATTTAAACAAGGTTTAGTACTTATTCAGCCACCCCAAGCAGTTCTACGAAAAATTTGATTCATCATATATCATTGAACAGTGGTGCTGCGTATTTATTTACATCAAAACAAAATTTCTACAGAATTTATATATATATATATATATATATATATATATATATATATATATATATATATATATATATATATATATATATATTATATATATATATATATATATATATATATATATATAAACATATATATAAAGTACTCATATTATGTTCTATTTATCTGCGTTATACATAATGTACACTCTGGTTTTTCACATTTCAAAAAAGCACTGAAAAAAATATGTATATTACATATTTATATATATATATATATATATATATATATATATATATATATATATATATATATATATATACATATATATATATATATATATATATATATATATATATATATATATATATATATATATATATATATATATATATATATATATATATATATATATATATATATATATATATATACATAAATTCTATGGATTTTATTTTTCTGTTTGTTAATCGTTATCTATGAGAATAAAATTCAACATACACTCACATACAAACAACAAAAACAAAATGTTTATGTTCTGGTTTGTTTATTTAACGGATATTGAATGCTGAAAAGTACCACACCAAAAAATTAAAAAAAAAAAGTTAAAACTCAAATTTATTTGAAAATTTTTATATCTCTTAATTCTTATAAATTTTCCATATTATTTTATGATTCCCATCCTAGCCAACAATTCATATGTATTTTTCAATGTAAGCTACTGTGCACGACTAATAATTTTGTTTTCCGCAAAATTTGTAAACCTATACAACACATAACCTATATTTTTAAAACCAGATTTTCAATTAGATCCAGAATTTCTATAGGTAATACTTTAGATTTGTAATTATTAGTTCTGTATTAATCGGTTTGATAAACAATTTCTATACAAACCATATACAATAAATTACTATAGTTACTATAGTTTGGTGAACAAATATTTTGAGTTCAATGGACAAAATGTTTATAAACTATACCAACTTTATTGTATATATAAATAAAGTCTATATGCTTTAACCTTCTCTTGCATAAAAATAATCATAAAAGGTTTAATTTAACTATCTTTAGTTTAAAATATGTTTTCAAATAAAAAAAAACTAAAGCTTTTAATGAGATGTTTAAAAACTTTTCGACAAAAGATCAATATACAATTTAGAGTATAAATTAAAAAGAAGGGTTTAAAGTTTCAACTTTAAAATTTATGATTCAAATGCCTCTTATTAGAAAACCTTTCATATTATATGTATAACTCCATCAAATACAGATTTAACAAACCATCAAATACTTCCAAATTTTACTTGAAACTAGCTTAATTCGCTAAACTATCAAAATTATATTTGTCTTAAAAACTAAGAAACTTTTCTGAAGTAAAAGTTAATATATTAACCAGTATGACTTAAAATCTTGTAAGCTTTTGATATTTCATTGTAAAGTAATGAACTGTTGATTTTTTGAAAAAATTACTACCATCATTAATTATGATTCAAAATAAATATATCAAGAACCAGGAACTAAAAGCTTTTTAATTTATAAATTATTATTAACTAAGCTTTTGTTATTAAATATAACTCAATTATTGATTTTATCGAATTAACTTAAAGCTTTCAGTAAATTTTGGTCAAAATCGTAAAAACGTTTTACAGTTTTTGTAATTGTATAAACTTTCTAAAATTGGTGATATATATATTAAACTTAACTTTCTATGTAAAAGCGTTATCACTTTTGACTTGATTTTTCTAACAAATACAACTTGTTTAAACAATTAGAAGTTTTTAATTTTTTTTAATGAAATAAAATGAGTTTGAAACGCTATTTTTGGTCAAAGCTTTTACTTTTTTATCACATAAAAATAACAGTTTGACTTATACAGTAAAAAAACATTAAAAGCTAAAGAGATTTTGTTAAACAATTGTGAACTTTTAAACATCACTACAAGCCAATTACATATCATAAACATCTAAGAACATGTCTTTTTCAAAATAGATAATTAAATGTCGTTTTGTTTAGATTGCACCACAAAGCTTTCATTTGAAAACAATAAAAAACAGTTTGAAACCTAAAGTAAGTTTTTGATTAGCATTGATAAATTTTTTTGAGCTTTTGATTCGGAATGTGATTTAAATCGATATATTTTGATGGTTTAGTGATTTCTTTTACGTTACTAAGGAACGTTTCCAAAACGATTTTTGGAA
Organism: Tipula confusa; assembly: GCA_963556175.1. NCBI lineage: Eukaryota > Metazoa > Arthropoda > Insecta > Diptera > Tipulidae > Tipula > Tipula confusa. The sequence continues at coordinate 162,846,756 of OY744477.1, read as the reverse complement.
CTAACGATTTTTTGTAAACATTAGACAAAATAAATTAAATGAAAACGCTTATTTTTTAAATATTAAATGTTTCTTTAAATTTTTACATAAAATCACACAAATGACAATCATTTCATAATTGACTTAGCCCCCCAGTAACTGACTAACAAGAACTAATGGAAAAATGAACAGTGTATATGATTTTAACACTACAAAGTATACAATGCAAAGCAAAAATTATCTTTCAAATGTTAAGTAGTATTAGGACTAAAAGGCTTATTGTATTCCTAAAGAAATATTTAATTGCTTTATTTCGACTTATGATACTCAAAACTGTGAGAATTAACTAAGTTTTATTAAAAATAGAAAATTGTACTCAACAACTTTTAGGTTATGTCAAAAAAATTTCACTTTTTTTTATACAAATCATAAAAATCGAAAACTCATTTCTTCACCAAGATTAATTTAATCAATGATGTTGTTATGTAAACTCAAAATTAAAAATTATAAAATTTTGAAATAATATTTCAAGAAATTAAAGATTTAATTAAAATAATATCCAATTTATTAATCAAAATAACAATATAAATAAATATTCCAATAATTGAAACCAATTTTTTCATAATTTAAAAATTTATTTGACGCTTTTAAGCCAACATTTTGTATTTAATTTTAAATAAATATTTTTCCAAATATTCTAACATAAATTAATGTTTTTATACAAGTTTTACCATCTTGTTACAAAATGTTTATAACAGCTAATTATATGAACAATATAATACAAATAGCTAATTATACAAATAAAATAAATGTCTGGCAATATTACAATAATACGATAAACTTTTTAAAAATTTAGAAATTAAAATACTTTAATCATAATTAAATGATTGTCAAACCGAGCTAAAAAATATGAAAATAATTATGTTTAAAACAGTATACTAAAGCTTTCAATGATTGATCAAATCTCTGATCAGTTATACCTACATTTTACAGTATTTAAACATACTAATTTCAAAATTAAACAAACTTATGTTTATAAAAATAAACCCAGAGGTAATTTAATTATCTTCAGAAAGCTTTAAGCTTCATCTAAAATTAAGTTAAATAAACCAAAAACTTGTGGTTTAATACAGGTCTATAATTATTTAATTTTCAGCTGGTTTGACAACGTTACTTTAAATTAAACCATATAAAAGCTTTAAGCTTTTGGATTAATTGATTAAAATGACAAAACTTTACATTTCATGTATTCATCATTAAGCACTTTACAAATTTTTGGTACCGGAGACCGAATTTTAATAGCAATTTAGTTCGGATGGACCGTACATTGGAAAAAAAACAACACTTATAAGCCATACTATTTCAGCCTCGGCTAGGATGACTGCGTGATCTTACATTATTTGTCAACTATTTCTTTCTCCTGAAATACTTGACGTCATTTACAAATATCATGCATATAAACGAATATTTAATAAGGTAAAAGTTTCATCGGAAAATGGCTGTCACAGATGCTTGCTGACCATTGAAACGAGATAAGTAGCCCTCTAATATTTGCTTAAATAGTATATTTAGCTATTTAGCTGAGTGCAATAAATGCCTAATCCTCCCACTAAAACTCATCTTTACCTTTGTCAGTTAAGGAGTGGTGAGTTACATGGTCAAAATCAAAAGGTTTTCTTGTGAAAATTTCCACACCACCTTTAATAGTAGTCGCTCAACTAACACTTCATAAAACTTTAAAAATGAGAAAGTCGTAAATAGTAACCGTTAACTACAGTAATTTAAAAAAATGTCAAAATATAAAACACCACAAGTACTAACCATGTATAATAACATTATACCATAAATTCCTCCAGAACTCATCTAAACTTATACACGATAAACTTGACAGAAGTGATCTTGCCAATGAACGAACCATTTGTGTGGCAAAACCGGAAAAATTGTTGTTATTATTATAATTGACCCATCATTTACTGATGAGCAGTTTGAAGATTAATCACAGTAAAACGTTTACTTTGGTATGAGAATCACCATCAATGCTTTAAAATGCTATACAAATTATTCCCAAAGCATTAAGTAGTGGTGGTAACTACAACTACATTTCTTACCACGTCAGTGTAGATAATGAGTGTTTTTATAATGCATATATCTTAATTTTAGCCACTGGAAATTTCACACCTTTGTCATACAATATGTATAGTGATCCCATTGAGAAATTTGTTAAAGAAACTTAATCTTCCGATTTTGAATTAAGTGCTCGGTGATTTCTACTTTCGATAAAGGAAGAACCAACCCTAACTTTCTATATAACATCAAATCAGGTACAGAATGGATATTCATTGGCACTGTGCTAAATTCAATTTTGAATTAAGTGCTCGGTGATTTCCACTTCCTTATGCCAACTAAAAATTCGATAAAGGAAGAACCAACCCTAGCTTTCTATATAACATCAAATCAGGTACAGAATGGATATTCATTGGCACTGTGCTAAATGCAGATTTACATCAAAATAAACAAAGGGTGCTTTATAGACCTAATCTTCAACAATAAAGCTGATGAGTTGTAAGTAATGGAATCACTAACATCTTAGACATTAATGTCTTTCATCACAAGTTATAGAAATTATATTTATATTGTACCTGAACCCATTATCAGCATTATACAAATATAATTTTAATAAAGCTGGCAACTCAGGTTTGCAACAATACTTTTTCACCCATTTTAACCACTTTTTCTTACGGGAAAAAACTGTAAATCGAAAACCTCGAAAATTATACCAATTTTCAAACATGGAAAATAAGACAATTATTACAGAAGGAATTTGGAAACATCATCCATTTAAAAACGATTTGAAAGACTTCAGTAAAATATTTAATTCTAACTGCCATCATAAAGCTCCTAATAGCACTTTGTAAAATAGTTCACCTCATACTTTACAAATCTTATGCAATATTTTCTAATTGGCCATAAAAAATCTTAAGGATTACACATTAGACTTTGGTAAAATCAACCAGAATTAGTTGAAGCTAGATGTCTTCGGCCTAAAATAAATAGATTGATAGCCGGTACTGTGAAAACCATTTTTCTATACCTATGGAAAAAATATAAACCTAAAATAAAGCAAACTGCAAACCACGGCGGAGCACACCAATTAAATTAATTATAATAAAATTCAACAATCTTACATTTCTTGAAAGTGCCGTAAGCTACTTTTAACCGACGTTTAAACCAATCACTAAAAAACTTGTTTCCGGACAAAATATTATCCAAGTTAAAAGAAAATCCATCATATATTTCAGAATATATCCTCACCTGTTGACCACATATATATTAATTTTATATCGATACCTATATAATATATTCATGTCAATATCTGACCTTGTATTTAACAACAACATCAAAAACAAACGAAAATTGATATTTTAAAGGTTTTCCATAGTAAATGGTTTTTGTTTCATTTTTCCAGAACTTTATATATTACACGTGTATAGAGGGTATATAGTAGAAGCAAAAAATATTAATTTCACTTTTCTCAATAAAAACATAAAAATAAAATTCAACAAGAAAAATCAATGGGAGATATCTATAAATATATATTTCTGTATATGTACAAATATATATACGTATGTGTGAGTAAATACGTATACACATAAATCTATGTATAACAACAAACTATATATATAAAATTTCAATTTCATTGGAGAACAAGAATGAATCAATTGAATTTTTATTTTAAATATTAGAACTGTTCGATTTAATATTTTTTTTTTATAAATGATGATGGTTGTAACTGATGTTGATATATATATATATATATATATATATATATATATATATATATATATATATATATATATATATATATATATATATATATATATATATATATATATATATATATATATATATATATATATATATATATATATATATATATATATATATATATATATATATATATATATATATATATATATATATATATATATATATATATATGGTTAACAAACGATGGAGATGGTAATACAACAACAAAATAATTTGCAATTCATATATATGTTGTTAAGGAAAAGTAAACCAATTTCATTTTGGTCCACCCTTTGTGTGATTCAATCAAATAAAATAAATAAAAAAAAAATATATATATATATATATATATATATATATATATATATATATATATATATATATATATAAAACTATTTGTTGTGCTTTTTGGAGCTTTTTACGCCATCATGCTTTTATATGTTAAGAGTAAACACAGAATATGTATAAATACTGATCGGCGCATTATAAACGGCTGATTCAATGTTTATATGTTTATATTTATCTTTTGTTGTTGTTGTTTTGTTGTTGTTGTTTGTTGTGCACATTTTTTTCATTTTACTATTTTTATAATTTCCTCTCGTCGGATAAAAATAAAAATATAAAAATATATTCCCAATATGTGGAAACAACAAAATAACAACAAAAACGAAAACTGGAATAAAAAAATTTGATGCCCGAGAATCTATATATATATATATATATATATATATATATATATATATATATATATATATATATATATATATATATATATATATATATATATATATATATATATATATATATATATATATATATATATATATATATATATATATACGTATTGGAAAATAATGAAAATAAAAATTTATATAAATATACATTTTTTTTATATTTGTAATGTTCCCATCATTTTCCCAAGATAGGAGAGGGTAGCAACATTTTTTTAAATTATATTTTTTTATTTATTTCATTTTATTTTATTATTATACAAATTTTTTATTTTTTATTTTTTTTATTTTGGTAAATTTTTTCATTTTCCGTTTTTTTTTGGTTTTTTAAATTTTCATCGATCACATGGTTTTGTGATTGGATATATTGTACTAGTGCAGTTTTACTATGATACAGAAACAGTTAAGTGACAATTGGCCAACAGTCGTACATATAATTATAATAAACTTAACTTAAAATTAAAAATTTTAAAGAATAACATTTTTTTTAATAGTTTTTAACAATTTACATATAAAATCTTTAAACAACAAAATTAAATAAAAAAAAGTTTTAGTAATGTAAAAGTTCAGATAAAAAAAAGTATAAAAATTAATAAAATTATATTCAAGGTCAAAATTAATAGAATTATGAAATATTTTATATATAGAATCAACAAGTTAGAAAATAGAATAAATTCTAAAATATATTTCTAGAGTGTGAGGTGTTAAGTGGTGGTTACAAGTTATCAACACAAATGGTAATGATGCATATATGTAATATACATATGTGAGTATAGTATATCATACTTTACTATTATATTTGTGTAATAGATTTATAAATAGTATATCGTACGTAGTAAAATATGTACTACCAATAATTTGTATATACATACAATATATAGTAATATAATAAGTGTTAATTGTTGTGTGGTAAAATATCAATTTTGAGAAAGTCATACTCTATTTATGTTTGGTATAAATAATATGTATGTTTATATATACATATATATATGCACATATGCTCTTCAATATATTGCATCTATGCATCTATGTATGAATGTGATGCTAAATTTTAGATTTATTTATCATAAAATGTGCGTATATCGTATAAATGTTTTCGAACAAAATAATTTTTTTTATACGCATGACTCACGATTTGACAGTATTCTTTGTACACTATAAATTAGAATAATCTCTCACACAAAATGGTTGAATGATTTTGTTTAAATATTTAGTTCTGCGTCATTAATGTCTATGAAGCTTTTTAAGTTTTTATTTATATATCTGGTCGGTAATCAATTTTTCTATCAATCATTTAAATTTTCTAATAATTTTATTTTCGTCTTGCAAATATCAAATTTTAAAATTGGAATGAAAGGTTGACATTATTTAAGATGAAGTAAGAGATTTTTTGAGTATAGTACAAATTCATTTTTTAATTAAAATTAATTTAGATTTCAATCCAATTCTGAGAAATACTTGCATCATGACTTAATTAATTTGATCAAAATGTATTTTACCAGTTAACAAAAATGTAGCTTGCAAATGTATGCCGCCCTCCTTTCTATAGTAATAGAAATCGAGAATTATGGGCATATTTAAGATCAAAAAAATTTTTTTACGCGCAACACACAATTGAGCTATTTTTTGGTATCTCATAAATATTTAGATTGATCCATCACACAAAATTAATGAATGATTTTTTTAGATGCAAATGTAAATTAAACGATTCTCAACCGGCATCATTTTCTTAAATCGATATGAAACTAAATTTAAAAATCTTTTAAATTTGATAACCGATAAGTTTATTAAATATTTTAAATTTAATTTTAGATCGTTCAGTAATTAAAAATTTAAATAACGTTTTCCAAAGTTCAATTTTCACATTTTAGGGATTAACATTAGTGAGACTTTTTTTTCTTACAATCTGAAATTTTTAATCAACTAAAATAGTTTAACATTTTCGAGCTAGCAAAAAGCTCTGAAAGTATTAATATTTTCAAACAAATTTAGATCAATATTTTTCTGATCAATTTTCAGTGACGCCATGGCGTTACAATAGCAAAAATTACGATCAGACAAAATAAGCTTAACAAAAACCATTCAATGGCCATTCCAAATATTGCTTGCTGCAAATCCTAAATATTACAAAGCTATTTAAATGCTACAGAGTAAAAAACAATTTTTTGACAACAACAACACATAATTGATATAAATTGACAACAACAACATAAGTGTGTTGTATATAATATATAGCAAACATTTAGGAGTTGTAATATGGTTTTTAAGTTTTTGATACAAATTTAGAATATTTTAGTGACGTACTTTATGTAGACTGAAACTAACTCGTCGCTTAGATTTTATATTCGTTCTATTTAAATTTATTTCGGTGAAGTGGTGGTTAAAGATCAACATTTAAAAAAAAAATCATTAAAAATAAATTTATTTATATTTCTATGTCTGCCAAATGGTTTTGATTTTTTAACTTTCACTAATGTACACCATTATTTAAAGAGACAAGAAACTGATGATATTGGTGAACAAATTAATATGGTCACTGCTATTAAATTGAATACGGAAACCAGATTCCTCTTAAAATACTTTATGATGCAAACATTAGTTCTTTTTATTATCATTTAAAATGTTCATCTCATTATTATGAACACATAGCAGAATTTAAAAATCTACCTTCCAGTATTACCTCCTTACTTTTAACAAAGACACTTTCACCCTAATTTTTGTGACATTTCATATGATTTAAATATTTCTCAGTGATTGGTTTCAAAATTCGTTTTTATAATCATTTAAGCTGATACTGAAATTAAAGATCTAATAATTATAATAATATAAAACTGTGTTTACATGTCATTGCTGACCGTGCTGTGTCTTCAATCTATCTGCAACAGTTGTGAGCTTGCTCTCTGTATTTTTCGAGATAGCCAAAAGAATTCAATTTGTTATCTATACTGACAGCTACTTTCTATAAAATCGATGCGTCATTCGTTTAGGAGTTGGCAGAACGTAACCGACATCAGATTTTCATCAAAAATTAAACATTTTCAATATATAGATCGGCCTCTCAGGAGTTGTTGACATATCTTTTAGTGCTGTAATGACTACATTACGTTGAAAAAGAAGCATTATAGGTTGAGACATTTTCAATTACCATATAGTTGCAGTTTTGTTACTTAACGTATGCCTTCCTCTGTTGTCTGATTTTATACTGTGTTGGAAATACAACATTTTCAACATTATCACAACATGCTTATGAACAAATCAACAGCATCTAAAATGTAGTCAAAAAAATTGTCTTGAGTTAATTGATTTTTTGATTGAAAACTGTTGTTTTTTGCCTCTACCGTAAAATAATACAGTGTTAAAAAATAGCGTGGTCACCTCGATAACAACAAAAAAAATTGCTTTTCTGAAAAAAATCCTTATGTTGACCCAAGAACAACTTTTTGCCACTAAAATTATTGACCCACAACATTATAAAACCAATCATTGTCTACTATTTAAACTTTGCCTCAAATTGCACCTAACAAAGAAGTTTCACCGTGTAAATGGTAAAATAATCTATCCCTTCCCAAAAACAGAATACAAATGATCAACAAAAAAAGGATGATATATCCCAATAAAGTAAGTGACCAAAAAAATGTCATAATACTATTGTGACTATTACAATACAACGGTTATCACTGTATTGTATCTCTTTCTCCAAGTTGAGCTTTTTGGCAGCTTTTGAAATCTTATTGAACCTCTCATATAAAATAATTGCAAAGTGGTGTCAACGTGCAAAAAGGCAAATAATCTATCCACATCAAAATCAGAGTAAAACCATAATAAAAAATCCCAATAAAGTAAAAGACTCTAAAAATGTCAAAGCCAATTATTGACTACAATAATGCAAAGGTAATGAATAATTCATTTATGTATTTAAAAAAGCCCAAAAATTTTACAAAAAATAATAAAGCCCATCTCTTTTACTCTGTTCTACAAGTTTAAATAAAGGGTTGAGCTATTAAACATCCTAAAGTGCCTTACAAAGTGTTGTCTGCGGACATATGGACAAATGCTCAAATATGTTGTCCGCATATGCAGATGGTTAAGTAATTTTTCAACCACAAAAACAATCGAAAACAATATAGTAATTTCCTAAAAATCAGGTAAAAAAATTGTTGGTATCTCTTACTCTTCCTCAAATAGACCTTTTTTGGAGTTTTTAAACAATTAAAAGTGCCTCCTAAAGTGGTTTCAGCTTTTGAACGCTTTATATAGTACCTCTCAAGGTGAAATCAATGTGCAGATGGTTAAATAATATGTCCACCCCAAAAACAGATTAAAACAAAAAAATTGAATCTACCACCACTTAACCAATCGACCAAAAGCCATGTGCTAACAACAAGTTTTTTCCATCTAAATTATGTAACGCATAAATTAACCCCTTGCACATTACAAAAAATATTTTTTCTGTTGAACCGGCCAATTGTCAAACGAGTTCAATACGTAACAATTTTTGTTTTTAATAATTAAACCCATCTCTACATCGTATTTTGAACTTTTGTGACTTTTAGGTTATAAGTGTGACACCATCACTGACATGTTTAAATAACGCAAATTGAAGAGGTTAACACTAATTTACCTAAAAAAATATATATATTGACGAGGGATAGATGGTATATTATGTATATGTACGAGTATACATAACTTTGATATTCATGAAAATTAAACAATGTATGCTCATTGAAGTTCAATGTATAAAATACATATTGCACTTTGTTGATTGATTTGAATTGAAAATGAAAAATAGAACCGAATGACACTTTATTATTGTTATTTTTCGATTTGTCATTTTTATTTTATTTTCTATAATGTCTGTCCAAATCCCAAACTGAATGTATTTTTGTTGCTTTTTGTGAGGGAGGGAATTTTCATGTCTTGTGCGCTACGGAAAGTGAATTTTTTTTTTATTAAAAATTCCATTATCAAAATCAATTTACATTGTGCTATTATATAATACAGATATCTGTCATTTTATTAGTTTATATGTACCCGTTTATGCAAATGATAAAAAACCGAATAAAAAATGTATCTATTGTATGATCTATTTGCTTATAGTCACATTGTTTTAGGTATCAATTTTTTTTTTGTAGCCAAATCGAAAAGCTGCAATCGTCTATTTTATCAGACACTTATCATTCGTTGTTTTTGGTTTTTTATTATTTGACTTATAAATAATTCGATTGACTTGTATAAATAATTCGATTGACTTTGTCCATATTCTAATGCCATTCTCTTGCAATTATAATTGAAGTGAATGAGCCTTATTTTAATAGCAAATCTATTATTGCCTTTCTTGATTTTATTTTTAAAACCGCCTTCAACTGTCCTTAAACCTTGTTTCCAAAAATTACAGAATTGCTAAATTTACGCGTTTAATAACTAATGCAAAATCAAAACAAAAACCATTATGACAAAAGCCTTTAGAAAGAAACAAGTTTGTTTACAACTCGTATTTTAAATTGAATCTTACTTTGAAATGTTAATCCAACATCATATGCTCAGTATTTTACTTCATTAGCCACTTTATTCGGAGTTTTGCTTAAAAATCTTTATCCATATAGGATACTAAATTAAGAAAACATATAGGTATAATAGACTTTTAATCACTTCGTCAATTCGCTTATATTTGCAAATTACATTTTTCAAACAAAAATGACTTTAGAGTCAGCTATAAATGGTTTGACATCCTTTTCCACTGGATTTAAATATCCGAGTTTCTCACCACTCACTCCCTATAAACGACGTCAAACCTTACGCTTTGTCATCCTTTTGGTCATCTTTTTCTAATTTTGCTCAAATTTCATTAATATAGGTACGTAAACTCGTATGGTCACATCGTTACCTAGATTTACAAGATTTCATAATCAGTTGCCGCACTTTCGAGATATAAAAAAAGGACATATAAAACAAGAATCACCACAATTGTGCTCAACAAAATTGTGCTCATCACAATTTTCTTTATGATACTCGAAAGGAAGTAAGAAATTGGAATTTGTGACAATACACGGTAGAGTCTTATTAGTAATCATCATGGTCAAAGTAACGACTAATTTTGGAGTTAGTTCGCATTCTTATTGGCTCAGAAGCTACATTCACCAAAGATATAACAAACAAACTAAAATTAAAAAAAAAAACTAATTCTAGCGGATCAACAGAAGCGAGAACAGCTAGCTCATCAGTTGAGTTTGCTATTTGCCAAAGCTTTTCACCAAACATCAAACTAAAGATTATCGACCGACCGTAATGGCTCATTTTTTGAAAGGTGCTCCAAATACCCCAATGGTCTAACAAACAAAGTTACCATAAATCATTACCGGCATAAAAACAGCAAATGTAAATAATGTGTCAACTTTTAAGGCATAGTATCAAACCATCATAGTGCCAACCTCAATGAAACAGATGAACAGAATGGATGAACAGATGTAAAATGTTGCTAGAAGTCGAAAAAAACGGTAATTTAAAACAATAAGTCGAATGCGAAGATTTTTAAAACAAAAGTTATACGTGCCAAGCTAACGATAGGTATAAAGTAAAAGTATTCTTTTTGACATCGAGCCATTATCTTTTAAACCTTTAGGTCCTTCGAAAAACATGTTGGTCCTTCGAAAAACAGTTACTGCTCCTCTACTTCAAGGTGAAAAACGCCTTTTAAAAAATGCAGAATTGGCATTACAATATCAACGGTTTATAGATGAATAAAACGTTAAACCATAAGACAGAAATCGAGAGGGGGAAGTAGAGAAGTTGAACAATTTTGTTTACCACACCACGCTGTGGTAAAGATCAAAGAAGCAATTTCCACTACCAGTGTCTTTGATGCATCGGCTGAAACTTCTACAGGGACATCACTAAATATGATGTCATACTGAATGGACCTTCACTCCAACAATATTTGAGCATACTACTGGGCTGGCGAAAAAGTCAAATATGTATTCACAGCCGACATAGTAAAAATATTTACGCAAATTGTCATATATTAAAATTTTCTGCGTGATTTGATTGATTGGTTTTGAATGTACTGCCAAGCATTAAGCAGGATACCCCGAAAAGCGCCGGGCCCACAGTACACCCATTTTTACATATACTTGGAAGGATATGGAAGGAGACTAGTTAAATTATTGAGATCGACCCGGTTACAGACACCTTGGCGGCCAATAGTTAGTAAATTTTTGTGGGTTAGGGAAAGGAAAAGTATGTTAGTTATGACTTAATTGGTCCAATTTTCCGGTATCCAATATTCAAACTACTGTTAGTGTAAGACAATCACATTTATGTTGTACTGCTCTGCATTCTGCCATCTCTTATCAGCAACTCCAGTGTGCCACCATTCATCTGCAGAGGTTTCCTGAAAACAAAATCTATTAATGAACTAATTGTTCTTAGCCATAGACTGTAAGAAATAGAATTAATTTCGATCTGAAATTATAATTTAATTAATTAAAATATTATAAAATTATAATTCTGCAATCTATAGTGGTAATATAAATCATAATATAACGGTACAAAGATATGAAATAATATAACATACAATAATATAACAATATAAACACCAAAATTCAAATCTGAAACATAAGAATATACAGAATATAAAACTATAAAATATAAAGATTACAAAATTAATTAAATAACATCGGCATTTGTACGCAAATTAAATGCAGCAGCTATACTTGGTTCGTCACTTATTATTTTACGGTCCTTAAGATCTTCGTTAAAACATGTAATTTGTAGGAGAAGCCGACATTCATAATCTTTGGGATGATAGCTTTCAACAACGTCACGTATTTGAGCATACGGATATCCTTTTGGGTTTAACACAAAATCTTCAGAGCTTTTCTGGTACAGATGTAATTTATATAACTTCATTTTATTAAATAAAATTGATCTTTCAACATATGAATTTTAATGTAAGCCCTAAAAGAAACCACCCAAATATTACGAACAGACAAAATCACTCTACACTCCAACAAAACTAAAAGAACCTAAGAATTACCAATTTTAGCTTAAAAACTAATAAATTTAGAGTAAATATTTTATCTATTTAATATATTTTATTTATTTGTATATAGATTAGAAAAATGTTTGCAAACTATATTTTCCTAATTTATTTGTTGCACTGCCCGAAAATTCTACAATTAGAATTTTATTAAAATAATTAAACAGTGGAATTAAATCGAATCCACCGTTTTATAACAATTACACAAAGTACTTGCATTAAAATCCTATTTATATTTACTTTAAAACCCAAAACACTACAAATCGAATTTTATTAAAATAATTAAACCGTCAACATTATCGCAATTGTGCTATGCAACAAAATAATTCAATCTTATTGACTACCCTGTCACCTACATTAAAATTATTTTTATTTTGTAAATCAAAAAAACATAATTTCATATTTTGTGCAGCGGACAAATGAAAGTCAAACCAGGTGACTCTTCATATTTCATATATGGTGCATATTCATATTTTTCTGTGTTTGGGCTATATACAAATCGAAATACAACGAAATCATCCGTTTTTTTAATATTGCGCTCATTGGCTATTGCGGTAAAACCGTGACAGTCAAAAATCCAAATTTATAGCATAAACATATAACTGTTTATAGCATAAACAAACCTGCTATATTGTTTGAGCAGATGGCAATTACTGCTCACAGATGGAAACGTTCGACATTTAAGTAGCTATAAGATTACACAAAAAAGTCTAAAAATAACACACCCGTAATAGTCAAATAAAGTTAGTAATTTCCAGCAAAAGTTAAGTGAATGGTTTTAAAGATTATATGTATATGAATTAATTAAACAAAAAGTACATCCTGACAGGGCGTATACCCATTAGTAGCAGCAAACAACGTGTATCATCGTCCAATATACCATCTTAAATGCGTATCGAGCCGAAAACGATTCCGCAAACTCCACAGCGAACGGCCGCTGGTAGCTGTTGTGTGTGTTGCCAGTAATGACGGCAACACACACCACAGCCGCCAGCTACCGTGCGCTGTGGAATTTGCGGAATCGCTATCGACTCGATATGCCCAAGATGGATTTGAAACGATGATTCGATGATTTGATACTATAGTATAGCCTGCAGTCTGCACTGAAATACGTACAATTTTTTTTCTATATATATTTAACAGAGTGTCACGGTAGTTCTAGCGAATTTTAAAAATTACCTTAAAAAATGTAAAAAAAATGTATAACTTTCGGTATGTACGCAAAATTTAAATCACTATACATATAAATCGCATGAATATAAAATTAAATACTACAATATATTATTCTACTACCACTGAAACAGATATGATGAAAAAATGATATTATTTGCTTTAAGGTGGAATCGAAACGCAATTTATATTTATATGTATATCAAAAATAAAACAAAAATAATTGTAGATGAACGTAAACATTACAATTACATTTAAATTTGAACAAGACCGGTTGTGTGAAAAATTGAAATCCGATAATAATGATACACCGAGCAAATATAATACACCCATCCCTCGCTTAACGAAAACTCAATACTAATTTAAACGAAAACGAATTTAAACGAAATTTCGCTAATTAATTTCAAAATTAAACCAAAATTATAGTTTACGTAATAAAATTCTGATTTACGAAATTATTTTACATACATATTTTACATACACCTATTGGAATTTCATTTTACGAAATTTTAATTTTAACTTTTCGTGAACGAATTAATTTAGTTAAGCGAGGGATAGGTGTAAAAGCATTATCATCACCAATAAACAGGTTATTGTGCAAAATAACAAAATCATAACAATAGTATATACGCAATAGTGTTGGTTTTGAAAATAATAAAATGTAATACCACAACATCGTAACAGCTAAGTGTATTAAAATGCAGAACTGAGTTTCACAAAATATGAATTTTATGATCGAGTAATGTACACCATTATGTTAAAAGTCAATACACTTGTACACGATATAATGTCATAAACTTTATTGGGTATCATAAACTTTATCCCGACTATGCATAGAAAAATACAAAAAAAAAAGAAATAGAATTAGTTGGTAGCCGGTGATGTTACTGCACGGACACGTATTTGAGTGAAATTGTGTAATTTTTTCGGAGAATAATCAGTGAAAGTTCGTTGATTTTGTAGAAAAAAATCGTATAAAATGCCAAGAATTAACTTAACTGATTCTGAAACACTGGTAGCACTCAAAAGTATGCAAGCGGATTTTTGATTATTTTTACTGATGATATACCGCAGTGTCTGCTCCATTTCCATTTAACTTGCTCCCGTGAGATTTTGAATAATTCATTTCTGACTTGCATTGATAAGGCAATTGAATGGGACATATCTAATAGGCTAGAATTTTATTCAATTACAAAAAACCAAGTCAATATTTTAATTTCATAAGATGCTGTAATTTTTATTTTACTCCATCAGAAGTCCTTTAACCATATATAAGGCTTATTTAGACCCATTATGGAATTTAACTCATTTATCTTATTTATATGTGGAGCTCAAAAATCCCGCATTTTCATGGTCTCGATAGAATTTAAAATTGAGCTGTTAATAAGTATGATAAACTAAAAAAATATTGCATTATCTATCGACTCATTAGAGCACTAAAGCAAAGTAGGGTGCTTTAATGCTATTTTACAAATATTATTTTGGTCACTGTTCTTCTGATATTAAATCTCTAATATCAGTGGCATTTGCCAACAAAGCTATCAGTAATTTTACCAATTGTAGAACAAACCATTTCAATATATTAATATATCTATATATACATATATATATATATATATATATATATATATATATATATATATATATATATATATATATATATATATATATATATATATATACATATTAATGGCCATGAGAACCTTATAACAGTTGGAAGGGATGAATTATTAGTGTATCCAGTCGCATTAGAAGTTGTTCCAAACGACTTTTCCGTAGGCGACTTCAATTTTAGAAAGAATAAAGTACAGGAGCCCACATATTTGCTCAAAATCTGATAATAACATTTAAAACTGGCAAATTTAACCCACTTAAAAGAGCTACTAACCACCATGCCCTGATGCAAGCAATACCAATAGAACTACAAACAGAGGTTTCCTTGAGTTTAAATTTGATAAACCAGTCCAGCCCTACCCTACCAAAGGTAAGCTGAAAGTAACCAAATACAAAAAAGGCCTACATACTGTTAAGCAGCTTAGTTTTCATCGCTGAACCAGTGGTGTAACATTTATTAAATATGCTCATTTCGTTAAATATGTTCAACACACCTAATTTGATTAAGCAGCGTGGAACTTTTCCCCAATTTCTCGTAAAGCAATTATCGGCTAAAGTAGCATTTTTCGTTGCATATAATGCAACTTTGGTAAGTAGAATATGACCAGTGCTAATGATTCTAATATGAATTTTATTTCGAGTACTAGTGAACCTTCAATAGGGGTTCTGAATGGATTTGCAATGAACAAAATTGTATATTGAATAGTTTATATGTTTTATAAAAAATTAAAAACGTATCATCAAATAGGAACACCCTTTACATATTGCCTTCTATTTAACTAAGTATTACATTAGTATAGCTTAAGAGGATACTTAAGAGGAGTATGTGGTTTCCACAGACGATTTAAAAAATCAAAAACTATCATTGAAAAAAAATAAATAAATTCTAAAATTACCAATTATGAAAATTCAGTCAACTAAACTTTTCAGTCAACTAATCTGGGTCCGAAATTTTTTTTCATTTGATTCATCTTTCATAACCTCATTTTAATAAAGATATAACGTGTATGCTCTACAAAAATCACTCATCACATCTATGGTATACCAAATTAGGCTGTAAAATATTTTACTAAACGTTGCAGAATTGTTGAGAATGAAATTAGACATAAGCTGTTAATTTTAGGGTCAAGAAGCAAGTTCAATCATTCGAGGAATTACCACTTCAATTGTTTTTCAAATCAATCAATACTTGGTATTGTATATTCCATTGTACAATATAAAACCTTTGAAATCTTGTTATCTAATAGCACAGCACAACTGCGCATTTACACATTTCTAAATCTAGACTTAGTTCTTCAGCCTTAAATCGATTTTAAATACAGCCTGAATGTTGAAAATGTTGTAATTTGTTGCCGTTGAAACATATATGAAAAATATACAATACATAAAAATAATATATATACGCACGACCTGCGGCAGAACAACCATTACATTTATTTTGCTATTTTCTATATATATATATATATATATATATATATATATATATATATATATATATATATATATATATATATATATATATATATATATATATATATATATATATATATATATATATATATATATATATATATATATATATATATATATATATATATATATATATATATATATATATATATATATATATATATATATATATATATATATATATATATACATATGTAAGTATATATTTGTGGTTGTGCGTTTTGTATTTAAAAAAAAAACTCACTAAACCACCCTTTCCATTGTAGTTGTTGCCGGGTTAGGGCAACAACTAAAACAATAACGAACGCAAAAATTCACCATCCGGTTTTATCAGACCTGGATACTATGTGTGAATATTAATAACAAAAAAAAATTGAGTAGAAAGGGAACATTTTTTATTCTGTACGATAATAATTCCCTCTTACCCATCGAGAACTTATGCTTATATGTTCGGATGGCGCAGGCATCCAAAAAAAATTTATTCACTTTTATGTTCGTTTCAAAAAAATGTGAAACTGTTTAAATATTCAACCAAAAACAGCAAAAAAATATGTACGAGCTTTTAAGCTCCTCCTCGTCGTTCAATAATAAAAATTCTTTACATAAAAAAGCTTTTTTTATCGTATATTTTTATATTTTATGCACATAAAACACATATCCATATGAAAAACAATTTTTTTTATATTTTATGTGTAGTTGTGTGTGAGTGTATCCTGATTTTATCAAATAGTTTATAGTAAAATTGTCAGACAAATATCATCTCATTTTCACTCATTCTAAGTGAAATCAGGGTGAAACGAAATAGAGTGAATTTTTTTTATGTTATCTCGTATTCCTGTGCTTTGAATTTGAAGTTTGTCGATTTTTTTTTTTGCAGAACAAAATGGAAAAATTGTGAAAATCTAGGAAAAAATAGAGGCGTGGCTTGTACGTATTTTTTTTATGAATGTTTATTTTCCTATCTCACGTTATTATTTTCATTTTTATGGCTTGACTCACACATAGTGTACGAAAGTAGTAGCAGCACAAAAAAATGTATATCTCTTCTATGTGATTTATCTAGGGGAGCACAAAACAGGATAAAATAAAAAAAGCTATCTACTATAAGGGTTATACACGTACATATATGAGGGAAACTTGAATTAAAAATTTTTCAATACAAAAAAAATGTGGCTGACGTTGAGTGTTAATTTTTTTGTTGTTAAAATAATGATTTTTTGTTGTACATATAGTTGTTGTCGATGTGAAAAAATATTTTTTGTTAGAATTTTTTTATGTTGCATACAGGGCGGTTTTTTTCCTATGTGTGTGTATGTGGTTAAAAATAAGGGTTTAAGAACTGTACATATACAAAATTTCTAAATGTGGACTGACTATTTATAAAAAGTTCAACTAACACTAATACTGTTTGTGAGTACATAGACTCGTACTAATGTTTTATGGAGCTGGGAAAATGTATGAAAACAAACAAAACAACGAAAAAAAGTATTTGCAAAATTTTTATTCTACTTTTCCGGTAATTCTAATTGCAATTTTTTTTTTTCTTGTTTTTGAAATTATATACCAAAATATAATACATGTATACACGGTTCCCAGCCAAATGTCTGAATTATATTTGATATTTTATATGGTTACGCTCCCTAAATCTTATATGCAAATAAAGCGCTGGCAAACGATAAAGAAAGTTAAACAAACGAAAATTGGAAATGCAAAAATTTGTAACGAAACCAACCAAAATATTTATCAGTAACGAGTCCAAAACGCAAATATTTAAACTAATTGTTTTAAGTGGTGACCATTATGTCATAAAAAAATTATTTATGTATATGAAGTATTTAAGATTTAGTACATATATTGGTGGAGTTGGATATGAATAAAATTAAATTAGGACTAGGGTATAAGGGGTATTATATATGTATTGATCGGTTACTTCGTTTGACTTAGCAATAGAAATAGCAAATATTTCTCTTAACAAAATTTTGTTTTAAAATAATTTGCAATTAAAATAATGATGATATCACTAAAAAAAGACTACCCTTTCTAAAAAACTTTTTCCAACTAAAAGTTTAAAAAATATCAAAACTTTGCAAACAAATAAATGTTGTTAAAATTTAAAAAAAAGTTCAAACAGGTTCATAAATTGTATTAGTACTGTGAAACGCACTGTTTATAAAAGACTCGTGTCTTAAAGATTCAAAAAATATGCTCAAGTTTTCTAAACTTTCAAGGGAGCCACCAAGGAAGCTATATAGTTTTACTAAACCTTATCATAGCAAATATACTATAAAACTTTATATTATTTTAAGTTCTATTGGCGATTTTAAATCCTTCAGAGCATATGCAAATTGCTTCATATATTTCTTCTAATGATATAAAGAATTAATGCAGCTAAAACTGGATTCACTAACTCACACTACTTCCAGCTAAAAACCTTTTGAAACCCTAAATAATTTATTTCGCTTTGGGTTCTTTTTTAATTTCTTTTTAAACACTTACATAATGGCTTGTAACTTTTTTCTATGCATGAAGTAAATAGTTTTTATGTCTTGTATAATAATGATTCATGTAAAATCAACTAAATAGAGTACGAATTGTGAACTCTAGTAGAATTCTTTCAAATCACTGGATTTTCCAATTTCAAAACACAAAAAAATTAGTATAACAGTTTGGTGTTAGAAGTGGGATTTGGCAATAACTAGTCAAGAAGAAAGCAAACATTAACATATTTACATCCCCACGGAAAGTAACAAAGCGGAGCTGATTTTAAAGTTATAGAAAAAAAAGGCTATAAAAATAGATCCAGAAGATGTTGACAACGGTACCGAAGACATCGGAAGAAGCAGTGCGAAGAAAATAAAATCACCAATTATCCACGATTAAGGAGGTTAGCATTTCAACTGAGGACAGTAAACCATTACAAAATTGCAAGCAACCAAGAGAAGTTACGCACTTGCCCCGTACAAGCCGATGAAACGATAAATATGGTGGAATTTTAATTTTCCTATTAGAAATAAACACTGAAATGAAGCGAAAAGCGAAGCAACAGAACAGTAGTTTTGATAAACTAATCTGATTAACAAGTCCCGCAACAAAATGGGAAATTAGATCAAATCCAAGGCGCGCTGGCAGGTAATATACAAAATTTAAAGAAATAATGGCCTGGATGATGTGACAAGATGAATGCAAGAGAATACAAGAAAAACCATTCACACAGGAAGGATGTAAGAAGAACTTCCTACAGATTTATGCACAGAGTTATGTTAAAACTACTGGAAACGAACTAACTGACAAAGGATTAAAAATTATGAAATCCTTATCATTTGATGGCGAATTCCAAAAGAAACCTTCAAAGTACAATTTCAGCATGTAATACAGCATAATGGATGGATTTCTCATGATGTCTTGATTGTAGTGCTATGAAGTAATGAGGCAGCAGATGTGCGACAAACCGTATCCACATAGAAACAACAAAACCTGCAGCCAGTATACAGTAAAGCACTTGGCCATATCTTGAATTAATTAACCGTGGACGCTTCTATTAACGTCATAAGAAATCCTCAGAAAAAAACCTTATCTTTAACGAAATGTTATAGCAAAAACATTGTAGTAAGAAGCAGCCTAAGCCACCTTGGTCACTGAATCCGTCAAATTGCATCCATCAAATTGATCAGAGAAACTCAACGCTTCCAGGATGGTATAGATACCGAAATTCCAATCCCCGATAAAAATGTTTTACATTTCTAAGAACCAGGTTAACGATGAAGAAGCTTGACAATCGAGAATAACAAGCAAAAGACTTAACAAGGACTTGTTCTTAAACAGTACATAAATGGAGCACAATCTGAGCTAATACCAATGGATATTGCTGGTCCATTGCCAGCTACCCAAGATGGTAAATGATGCATACCTGTATGTGTTTAAATTTTTTTAGTAAATGGGTAGAAACCATTGAAATTTGAAAGAATCAAAAAGCGCTGACACCTGCGGTCACATTTATGTACAGTTGGATATGCAGGCTCGTTCGGAAAACTACTGGAGCTACATTCCATCCAATGACGAAACTTTGAGTCATCTGTATTCCAAGGATGATTAGGATCTATGCATTCCCCTAACTATGATGACGTATTGTAGTACAGTCCATGGCACGACATGAAACAGTAGTCTTCTTTGGCAAAGAACTTCGATTGCCCTGCGATAACAAATTTAGATTACCTAAAGCAGAACCAGTGGTCAAATTACGTCATACAACTAAGACGAAATATAACAAATGTTCAAGCGGCAATAAGGGACAAAAAAGTAAAGGCCAGCGATCGGATGAAGACAAAAAAAGACTTGCGGTTAGGATGTATTTGGTTTGTGGAAGGAGATTTGGTTTATTTAACAATCCAAAAATAAGAAAGGGCAAGTCTTCAAAGTTGCAAAAAAGCTGAGAAGGGCCATTCAAAGTTACAAGAGTCTTTTTTAACTGGCTTAAAAAACTCTTCCAAAAACGTTTCGCCTTTATAAGATTCACTGCTTTCTTTAACCCAATTCATCATGCTAGAACAAATAAAATGCATTACTATAGACGCAAAGAGCCTATAGTTTGACTAGACCGACGCAAAGATTTAGTAGTATTGTTACTAACCCCCACAAGCTAACCTTAGTTTTCCTGGCTTAGACCCATCTACCTCAGCGACACAAGTTTCATGTCGTTAGATCGTGGTGTATCGAATACCACGTATTCAATTACGTTCAATTGCAACATCCAAATTTTAAATGGTATACTTCATTTTCTGAATTAAATGACCTAGTACTTTTCAGTTTATGTAATAATTCTAATGTTAAATTAGCTCCAATAACGAGGCTACATTTCCTATAGAAGATACTCAATTCTTTATTTGGTGATAACAAAAAATATCCCATTCAGAAATCATCCGCAAACCTTAAACGAATTTTGCTCGGATAATTTACCAGGGATATTTAAAATTTTACTCAAAACCCAAGATGACTTGCTAAAATTTAAAGTTCATGTTTAATAGAATCTTCCAGATGATTCTCCAACCTCTGCCTGTTCTGAAATTGAAAAAAACCAACCATGTTATAGAAAACAATTCAATGCGCAAGAAAAATATACCTCTCGCTCAGAGCAAAAGTATAACCTCGAATGATTCGGCCATAAGTATCCCGGATCTATGTTAAAAACTGATATTAATTTATATTCAAAACAAATTTCCTGTTGGTTTAATGTACTAAGGAATTCCTGAATACAAAAGATTCTCGATAACCCTCCCGAGATATTTAAAAAGTTTCAGAAGCTCAACAGTTCATCAAAATGTCATCACTTCTATAGCCAAACTTTTAATTCTATTAAAGATCTTCATTAAATAACAGAGGAAATCGCTTCTCACTTTGGAACGGAACACACTCAGAGCGAATATCTGAAAACCTCCATTTTGAACGTCTTAATCAAAAACTCCGGGTGACGATAGCATACCCAAATTAGTACTAATAAATTTACCAGATAAAAGTATCACACAATTCACCAAGATCTTTAACGGAATCCTAAAATAGGTTACTTTCCATACTGCTGGAAAACTGGCATATTCATTCTTATCAATAAACCAGGAACACCCTACAATAGTAAATACTGGCAAAATGTCACTTCAAAAAGGAGCAAGCGAACTTACGGAAATAGTCATTCTTAACAGGCTCCAGCCCCCATTAAAACCTTAGATCCATACCAGATGCTCTGCCACCCAAGCAGTAGTAGTTTTTTACCATTATAACAAATTATTTTTAAAGCGCATAAGGATTTGTTCGCTCAAACATTTCAGCCTTCCTGGATATAAAAAAGGCATTTGGCATAGTCTGGCATAAATGTTTATTACATAAATTAATTTAATGGAAAAAGAAATTTTTAAATAGGAAATTTTACTTTTCTCTGAACTAATATAATATCATTACTAAATCAATAGCACCGTTGAAGGCTCAATCCTTTAAGGTCACATCTTTCCTCATTATTTAAACTAAAATCTAAATATTTGCCGATGGCATAGGTTTTCAACCGAAAAAGTGACATTTTTCCCTGAAAACGAGACCATTTTTGAGACCCCTCATAACCTAAGCTATCCCCGCATGGATGGAAAAACTAACCAAAAGCTACTGAAATATATTGTCCTAATATCCTAATTTGTTTGAGTATAACAGGTAAATGATATCTGCCTCACAAACAATATAATAATTTTAGCAACAAATTAAATTAAATTATAATTTATAATAAATTTAGCAAATGAAAAAGTTAAAATTTAAATCAAAGTTGTATCTCGATAAAGTATGAAATCATTAATTAATTAAATAAACAATTTTTATCAGCTTATGAATTTTCAAACAGCCGCAGATGATTTTAACTATATATATTTTGCTTAATACCAAATTTTCAAGTAACATCTGCTTCCCATTGCACAATAAGAATTTTTATAATAAATTTCTAAATTGAGTTGAATGACCGATACAAAAATTCGTGGGTATTACCTTTTCATATACTAAAATTGTTTAATCATCTCGCGAGACTATTAGTTTTGGCCTCTGTAGAACCTGTCTTAAGGTTGTGTATCGCATTTAATATAAATTTATATCAACCCTTTCCCTTTACAAATCAAACGATCAAACATTTTTATTATTTACCTCAATAATCTTTTTTTTTCCAGGTTTGCTAAACCAACACTACGATGGTTTTTATCATATTTTTGATCAGAGTACCTATACTTAATCCATTGAAAAAAAAATTAGTTTTAATTTATTCATATGCATGATCCTTTACAGTCAACATTTTGCAAACTTAGTTCAACACAACTTAATGCAAGAACTAACCAATTTTTAAATTTTGCCAGGTTCAAGGAAGCGTTTAAATCGAGAGTTTGACCAAATACTACTATCACTTGGTTTTGAATGGTGATGAAAATGAACATGTATCGGATTGAAAAATTGATGCCCAAACCTTTGGGGCTGAAGATGAACTTGGTGCACTGACCAAAAAGTAAATAAAATTTAACAACAAAAATTTTAATTTTGAAAAATTTCAAATCAGTGGTTCTATACATCTAAATGTTGCATGGACCAAAAGAACTACTACGAGAACAAGAGCTAAAATAAACTACTATTGAAAAATGTATATGTTTCTAGATCAGGGTCTAGATTGATAAAAAACACGTTTCAAGAAATATTGAAGATGATTTAAGATTACTAAAGCATGGCTTAACGATCATTATAAATTTCAAAAGTTTAACTTAACACGAAAAAGTGAGAAAAAAATTTACAAATCAAAAACTATTGCGAAAAAATTGATAACCGAGATGTCTATTGACTCAATCAATTTTTAACAACACGAACTCAAGTATATTCATGGTTAGCTACAAAATGATTTTCATACTCTTTAGCACCTTGCTTTCAACTGTTTAAAATTTTAATTCTCTAAATTCACAATTTTGCTATAAATAAGAAAAAAATTTGGTAAATGCAACCGATTTTTAAAATTTAAATTAAAACTTTCTTCCCCTTTTTAATAATTGAATAATTGAGTAATCTACGCTATCGACATAAGCTCGATTTTTTATTATTCCCCTTATTTCACCCTTAGTAAAATTCAACATTATTACTCCACCTTTTTTGTCAGCGTATTTTTTATAGGAGAAATCACCATACTACAAAGTGGAAACAGGGGAAAAATGTTATTTTTATTATAAAAAAATGCAGAGTAGATTTTTTAAATTTCGTAGTCTTTGAACTTCCAGTAACGCTACCTTTAGTTGAGTAGTAAATTTAGGGAAAACAAATAGAGAGCTTTACTAGTAGATGGCACTGTATTACAAAACGGTTTTTGTTACAAAATTACCTACCAATCATTTTGATTTTGAAAACAAAAATGTAATTTCCAACTTCGGTCGGACATCGTATAAATACAATAAAAAAAGATGAAGGCAACATTATTAATTACTTTGGTTTAACATTGCAACAACTTTAAAATTCAATACCATAAAACTAACTCTTTCCACATCATCAGCCAATTTATTTATTTCAAAATTATTTTTTCTTCCTTCAAATTTCACAAAAAAAAAATAGAAAAGCTCAAAATGTAAAGTTTTCTCTTTTTTTTTTAATTCTACATATAAATCACAAATTTTCCTATTCATAATTTAATAGAAAAAAAAAATAAAATTCGAAATAATAAAAGTAGAATAATTTTAAATTACATATTTTTAAAAAGTTTTTGTTCATTTTAGTTTTTTGTCGAAAAAATTATGTATTTTTTTTTTTTTTGTGAATTTTCTTGCTTTTCTGATTGCAAGTTGATTAGACATCAAAAAGTTGAATAAAATGTTAATTTGACATCAAAAATATTTTTATTTTTTTGTCACAAATAATAAAAGAAAATATGTTTATATGGAAAATGAATAAAATTTAGTTCGTATTTTCGACAATGTAGTAAAACTACCTTCATTTTTGGACAGATAAAATTCAGGTAAATTATTTCTTTGTGACATACAATTACGAGGTAATTCTAAATAATTTAAAATTAGAAATATAGTTTTAATATTTTTTTACTTTTCCGAGCAATATATCATTAATTAGCTTATATACATACAAATGTACGTCACTGACTTTTTAACATTTTCTTACGTCAATGAAAATTATAAAGGTTTAACTGTATGTAAAGTAGTCATGTTCAAAAAAATATTTACGATTTGGAAAATTAAAAAGGGTCACAAATATATATATATATATATATATATATATATATATATATATATATATATATATATATATATATATATATATATATATATATAAGGAGGGTAAATAAAATAAAAGCAATCTGACCATTCATAGTATGTTAGACAAAAAATATATGTGTGTCGTCCAATTGACGACACCCGGTCATTGAATTAAATGCAATTTATAAAATGCAATCAAGAATGTAGTTTCCAAAGGCTTTGCAAAGGTATTAAGTAATTTGTTTTCCTTTTAGCATGTAACGTTATAGTTTTTTGGAAAAAAGGATTATTTCTATGCAGCTTTCAGCATGTCTTCCTCTTATGAGAACAACAAACGAAAAACCATTTGAACTCTTGACACCATTTTAAAGTCATTGAATAAACATACCAAGAGTTCATCTTCAATACGACCCTCTGACAGGACCGGCTCGATGCAACAAGACATTTAGGTGAATTATAGACATTTTCAACAGATTTGCGGTAACTTTTCTAATCGCGGATATACAAAAGTTTATATAAGCTGTGTTCAACAACGAGTAAAGCTGCGTTTAAAAGCTGCGACATTTAAAATCACCACAAAAAGCCTGCAAATGCCTCGGTCAATGGAGATGAAAAATATTCTCGCTAGTTTATTCAAATACATATAAGAAAAGTAACGTCATCAATGAAGTTGGTATATGTTCGAACCAAACCTTTAATCAAACTAGATGAGAGGCTTAAAGAGATAATGAATAATTATGATACTCCTTTTTGGTGGATGGACATACTTTTGATATAGGTGACTTGCAGAAATTGCACTAAAGCAATGATATGTGCGGGAAGGGTATATAAAAATCAAATTCGGAAACTTAATTGAAGGATGATCAACGCGTTTGGAACTCAAATTTTGTCACATTCTACAGTCGAACGGAATTTAACGGCAAATCTTGTTAAAATTCACAAACATTTTTTCTTTCAAGTTAAGAATCCATTAATAAGAAAACAAATGATTATAACCAACGCACTCAAGTCGGTATTTTGAACGACTTAGATCTTGCAAAAAGTTTATTATGCAACATTAATGACAAATTAAATAGATGACACATATCATTCAGATTAAGTTGGCCTTTTTGGGCTATTTTCGGTTTACTTATTAAAGGTGCAAATTCCATTACTTGGAAAATACTGTAATGCCAAAACCCCCAATGGTCAGTCTGAATTAATGTTTCACATTGTGTATATAAAGTTAGTCAGAATAAGTTCTCGGGTATTCACCTTTTTCCTTCCTCAGATGCATTTTCTTCGTCAGACATACAAAAATTTCCATTAAGACTTCCCATTAAGACTATTTTTTTCCAAACAAGCAGAAATTTATCAAAAACTCGGCAAAATGTTTTCTTTGAAAGCAATTGAAGAAAGTTGTAGTTCTTGGAGTTCATCAATCACATTAATCGAAAAAGGATATAGAAAAGTCATCAAAATTCTAAAGCCGTATATAGTAGGGAAGCGAAAATACACTTTTAGTACTATATTAAGTTGATCGACTCATGTTACAAAAACAAAGTTTAACTAGTAACTATAGTAAGGCTGACTCGTATGAACAGCAACATAAATATGAAACAATTAAACCATTTTTAATGTAAAATAAGTATAAAAACAATATAATATTTATCTTAAATTCAAAGAGGTTTAAATAATTGGAAAATTATTCATATTCTAGGACTGTGAACGAGATAACTTTATTACTATTCATCATTTCTATATATATACATAGTTTTCCACTGAAAACAAGAAAATTTTGTACATAAATGTGTATATATAGTAAGTACTGTATTGTATACAATTCGCCAAAAGTTAAAAAAAAAATAAACAGTTACCACGAAAATTATATACAAAAAGGAAATATAAATGTTATGCTGTATTCCATTTTCCAGTTTAATTCTAAGGGAATAAAAATTAAGAATGAAAAATTGGTGTAAACACAAAAAGGAAAAAGACAAATACGATAAAAAAATATCCAACAGGATGAGCAAAAACATTATTTTTACTTATTTAAATTATGTGTACAGTATCCATCCAAAAAATATAAAAGTAAAATTGTCTATATATAAATACCAACCAAGGAGTTCATACGACTAATGAAAATACAACTCATTGAATTTTCGTTTTTCTTTTTTTCTAAAGACGAATTTCTGTTTCGTATTTATATGATAATTGAATTTGAAAATTTGATTAATTTAAAATTAAAAACAAAAAACTTGTTTTAACTAAATTTAATATGATTATCTTAGATTTATTTTTATTTGAAGGGTGTCCGGTAAAATCTTTTATTTTATCAACCCTTTACAAAAAAAATTGATGTGGTTTTATTTATTAAAAAATATCCCCTTACGATTGTCTACTGAGTTTCTCAAAACAGCATCTCAGACATGTTTAAGGTTACGAAATCTAAGGATTATACAGTTTTAAATCTTCCAGGAGTGTTATATTTTTGATGTTGTTTCATAATTTACTGCAAAGTGTAAAACCAATATTTCACTTAAAAAAAAATTCAAAGATTTTAACTATGTCAAAAATAATAAAACTTAATTATTTCCCACCGATTATTATTATTTGAAATTTAACCTTGAAATCGCTTAAATTCTGTTTAACAACTTTGACAATATTAGGTCCATCGATCTAAATATCATAAAAATAAAATGGTGACAAATAATGAAATAATGTTCAGAGTTACATGAAATTATAACAACCGAGCTCATGTTCAACTTTGAATTTTCAATTTTACTCTGTAAACATATTACGCGAAAGTATTAAAAATATTAATTGAAACTTTTAGTTTTAAACTTATTAAATGAGGCAAATAAAAGAAATAACTGAATCCCAGCATAAATCACTTCTAAAAAAGCTTTTAATAGTAAATTTAAAATTCAGTAGATCTTAGTTTGAGTTAAGCTTAAGAAAACATTTTAATAGTTTTGTAAAATTATAAAAAAATACAAAACAGTTCAAGGTTTTGCTATACTTAATCGATTTAAAAGCCACTGATTTTTGATCCATCTTAAAACGTGGGAGTTTAAAGTTTTGACATTCGTAAATTAAAATGTAAAGTTTAAAGCTTTCTAGTAATAAGCTTTATTGATTTTTTTATATTTATCGTTGAAATAAAATTAAGCTTTTATAACAAATTATAAGAGTTGAAGTAACATTAATCTATTAGTGCTTTTGGTAATGAAAGAACCACATATAGTTATTCAAAGAAGGTTTTAACGTATAATAAAGTAACCTTTTTTGGATTCATCTTCCACCTATTTTAATAGGAAATATTACTAGCTCCATAAAAAACTAAAAGCAGTTTGAAGTTTAATAAATTTAGTAGCCTTGCTTATACATTAGTAAAATAACCAGCAACTGAAGCTTTGAATAATTTAAAATACTCGAGCTTTTTGATCATAATTAAAACTCTATGCTTAAAATGAATATATCTAAAAGCTCCGTAAAACCCCAAACAAATTTGGAAATTAAAAAAAAATGGTAGTTTTTGAAATCAAAATGATTGCAATTGTAAAATAATTACCAAGTGTAGGTTTAGTTTGAAATACTAAAGCTTTTATGTTATAATTGAAAGTTTAGTTTCAATTGAATATAATTGTTTGATTATTTCGATGGCATTATTTATTATCAGAAATTTTTTAAATAATAAAGTTCGATATTTAAACTTAAGTAAAAATTAATTAAATTTTTATAAGTTTTGAAGATTAGTATAAGTTTAACTTAATGAAAGCTTGTCAAAAATATATAAAACCGTAAATCTGTACGTGAACTTTTGACTGTGGACTTATAGTGTCAACCATTAGAAAGATCATTTAAACCTGAAGAAAAGTTGTTAATACTTTAAATATTTAAATATAAATATAAAATACTTTAAAAATACTTTAAATACTTTAAATATAAATACTTTATATATTTGAACTTTGTTAAAAAGCTTTTATAAAAAATTGAACTAATTGAAGGTAAATTGGTCTTTAGTTTATTAAAAAAATAAATCAATTTTGAAAAAAAGATAGTATTTTCAATTTTGGAACTATTATTAATTTAAGAGCTTAAAAAATCTTTTTGATAATTTTTTAATAAAGAAGATTTAGTAATAAGCTTTTTAAAAATCTTATAAACTTTATGATTCTGCTACACTTCGATCAATTTGAAATACCTTGACTGGTATTAATAAATAAAACGTTTAAAATCACCTCCATGACTTTATATAGTCAAGGAGGTCGTTTTAAACGTTTTAAAGCTTTCGGGAAATATTCTGTCAGCTGTTTTTTACATTTTTGTATTGTTTTATAGAGACAATGATCAATAATTGTAAAAATACGGCCTGAAAGATATTGTAATAGGTCTCAGTATGGGTCAACTCTGGCTTATAATGATGTAGATCTTTTTTTTATAGATTTTGAAATTTCAGTATAAAATAATTGAGACCCACAAATTTATGAAAGAAAACTCTAGAACAAGGTTTTTATAAACTTTGTTAAAAAAAACTATTAGAATATAATAAAGTAACTGGAGCTTAATTTGTTTTTGTTTTTAATTTTTAAAATTAGTTTCAATTTAACAATGCACAAATTATTGAGGAAACTTTTCAGTGTATAGTAAATTCATGGTTTTAACATTTTTCCTAATTAGATTTCAATAAGATTTTCTACTCAAAAAACATGGTCAAATGTTCATAATAACTATATTCAATTGATTCAATGAGACTAACCTCTATCAAAAACGATAGCTTTATACAAACAACAAAGCTTTATATTCGTGCTAAAGTCAAAATTACCATTTCTCCCATCTTTATTCCTTAAGAACATTAGTTATATTATCTTTCAAAAGTTTACAATTTTTTTGGAAAATAATTCGTGTTAGTTTCTATTTTGTATTTATATGATAATTGAATTTGAAAATTTGATCAATTTAAAATTAAAAATAAAAATTATAGTAACTAAATTTAAAATGATTGCCTTAAATTTTTTTTTATTTGAAGGGTGTCCGGTAAAATCTTTTATTTTATCAACCCTTTACGAAAAAATTGATGTGCTTTTATTTATTAAAAAATATCCCCTTACGATTGTCTATTGAGTTTCTCAAAGTAGCATCTTTGGATTATGGTTACAAAATCTAAGGATGCGAATAAAAGCTTTCAATATAGTTTAAGATAATCGCATATAATCAAGAAATAACTAAAAACCACCATAAAATACATCTTGAAAGGCTTTTATAAATAAGCTTTAAAATTACAATAAAACACGATTTAAGCTAAACCTCAAAAAGCATTTTGATAAGTTTTAAATTAATAAAATATAATAATACTTTTGAAAACGTTTAAACTTTTATGAGTCTGGTACACATTAATCTATATTTGATAAAATTTTAAAATCCACAAACTTGACTAACTAAAGCTTTTGAGAAATATTCTGTTTGCTTGTTTTTTACAAGCTATATAAACTTTTGTCCATCATTGTTACCAATCCACTCTAGGACATGTAAAAGTTATAGTTTGAGTTAAATGAGCTTTCTTGATTATTTAATATCTATCGTTAAAATCAAACTGGAGCTTTTATAAGAAATTAAAATAGTTTAAAATACATTAAGCTATTATTTCTATTGGTAATGCTGGAACACAAATAATTATTAAAGAAAACTTTTAATATATAAATTAAATTTTTTTCTCCCACCAATTCCTCCCAATAGGAAATATTAGCGATAGATTGTAAAAAATAAAGCTTTTCGTAAACTTTTAAATATGAACTTTTTTATGAATTATGATTTTCAAGCGATATTTACTTTAGAAATAAAAAAACAGTTGATGAAATGTAATTTTTGCAATTGAACTTGGAAAACTTTTGGATAGTTTCGTAATAAAATATATTACAATTTGAAGCTTTACCTCTATTTGAATTTAAATCAGTAGTCTGTGTTCTTTTTAAACATTTCGAAAACCTCTAAATTTGTATGCTTAAATCAATTTGAAAACCTCAACTTTTATAATAAAAACAAAGATTAAAAAACACAACGTGATTATGTAAGCTTTCGAGAAAATTTATTTTTACTTGGTTTTTACAGCTTTTGATGTTTTATCCCTCATCGTTGCCTATCTAATCGAGAACACGTGGGAGATTAAAGTTGGAGCCGAATGAGCTTACTGGATTATTTGATATTTGCTGTTAAATAAAATTGAATTTTTTATAAGTAATTAAAATATTTAAAAATACACTGACCTTTAATTTCTGTTGGTAATGTAGGAACACAAATTACTTTAAAAAAATTTAAAAAAATAATAAAATAAGGTTTTTCGGTTTCATTTCCCACCATCAAAAAGAAATATTGCTTTAAAGCACGATATAAAACGTTAAGCAATTTGGAAATTTAATAAATTAAGGCTTTGGAATCTACATGATTGCCATACTAAAATTATGAACAAGTGAACTTTAAACAGGTAAATATAGTAAAGCGTTTTAGTTATAATTAAATATCTACTTATAATTAATGTAACTATTTGATTATTTCAGTGACAATAATTATTAATAAAATAAAGCTTTGGTCAAGCATTAAAGTTCGATTTTCATGCTTAAGAAAAAGTTAATTAGATTCTTAATATTTTTTAATTTAAATAGTTATAAGTAGTAACTTTAAAAAATCTAACGAAAACCTGTCAAAAATTAAAAAAAACTAAAGCTTTTTGTAAACTTTTAGTTATGAACTTTTATTTTTGTGAACTATAATTAACAAGTGATATTTACAGTAGAAATGAACAAAACAATTCACAAAAACCTAATATTTGTATACAGAAAAGTTCTTTTACATTAAATGCATTAAAACTTTATTAATTAAACATTTATGAGATAATTAAAGTTATTGAAGCTAAATTTCTTTTTGGTTTATTAGTTTTCAATATTAGTGTTAGTTTTAATTTCCGAAAGAACAGGTATTTCAAAAAAGCTTTCAGTGTAAAGTAAATTAAAATTTTTAACATTTTTCAAATTTCAATAAGTTGTTTTACTCAAAAACAAGGTCAGATATTCTAAACAAAAGCTTTCTCAAACAACCAACTTTATATTCGTGCTTAACTCAAAATTGATCAAATATAATTGCTTTTTAATTATTTTAAAATAAAATATTGTAATATATTTTGAAACTTTAACTCCACTTAAAACAAAATCAGTCGACTAAGTTCTATTTAAGCTTTTTGAAAAAGTTTTAAGTTTTATGGATCTCCTATACTTAAATTTATTTGAAAAATAAAATCCATTCGTAGCAAACGAGGAATTTTAAAGTTTCAGTCAATGATCTTTCTTTATAGTTTGATATCTATCGTTGACATAATACTGAAGCTTTTATAAAAAATTAATTATTACACAAATTATTTTTTAAAAAACTTGAATATAAAATATTATTTAAAGCTCCGTAAAAAACGCCAAAAACTTTGGAAATTTAATAAAAATTTGGGAGTATTTAAAATCAAAATGATTGCAATAGTAAAACAGTTAGCAAGAGAAGCTTTACAAGTTTGAAAAATTAGAGCTTACGTGATATAACTAAAACGAATGGTATGGAATATAATTATTTCATTATGTCAATGACATTTTTTAGCTTGTCAAAAATAAATAAAAATGTAAAGTTTAACGTGAACTTTTAATTATGAACTCATAGTGTGAATCCATTTTATAATAAATTAAAAGTTTAAATAAAGCTTAAACAAAATTAAATTGACTGAATTGAGCTTTAAATTTTAGTTTTATTTGTTTTACAGCTACGTATTGTTTTATCTCCCATCGTTGTTATTCAATTTGAGATCACGTGGGAGTTCAAAGTTTGATTTTTTTTATATAAAACTATAAACTTTTAAGTGTTTTCTTGAAAAAAGCTTATCGTTTAAATAAAATTTAAGTTTACAAAAAAAATTAAAGAATTGAAGTTACTTTATCGATTATTTCTATTGATAGTGGTAATAAAGATTTTAGGTTTTATGTTCCACCATGAATGGAAAATATAACTATAAAGCTCCGTAAAAAATGGTAACCAGTTTGAACATTTAAAAAATTAAGTAAGCTTTGAAAACAAAATGATAGCAGTAGTAAAATAATTAACAATCGAAGCTTTAAACATTTGATATATTATCGTTTTCAAGATATAATTAAAACTCTAGTTATAATGAATATAATTATTTGATTAATTCATTAACATTAATTGTAAACAAGGTAAAGCTTTGCCCAATCAATTAAGTTCCAAGTTTATGCTTAAGCAAAAGTTAATCTTGCTCTCACTAATTTTAAGTTTTGGAGAATTTAAAATTTAAAAAAAAAATTATTTAATTTAAAAACATTTAATTCGCTAAAAAATAAAATAAAAATTAAAGCGTCTCATAAACTTTTAATTATTAACTATTATTAATGTGAACTACCATTTTAAGCGATATTTACTATAGAAATTTACCTTTGGTTTATTCAAGTTGGTGAAAACATTAGTTTTCATTTTTAAGATTAGTTTTAATATAAGAAAGCGCAAATCATTTAAAAAAGCTTTTAATATATAACAAATTTACATTTCTGACAATATTTTTAATCAGATCTCAAAAAACTGTTCTACTCAAAAACATGGTCAGATGTTAAAAATAAATTTTTGATTATTTCAATAACACAATAGCTACCGCTGTAATTGCTAAAAAACAGTGGATTCGATCGAATTCAATTGTTTAATTATTTTAATAAAATTTTATTTGTAGAATTTTTGGGCAGTGCAACAAATAAATTAGGAAAATGTAGTTTGAAAACATTTTTCTAATCTATACACAAATAAATAAAATATATTAAATAGATGAAATATTTACTCTAAATTTATTAGTTTTTAAGCAAAATTTGTAATTCTTAGGTTCTTTTAGTTTTGTTGGAGTGTAGAGTGGTTTTGTCTGTGCTTAATATTTGGGTGGTCTCTTTTGGGGTTTAAATTAAAATTTATATGTTGAAAGATCATTTTTTTCAATAAAATGAAGTTATATAAATTATATCTTAACCAGAAAAGCTCTGAAGATTTTGTGTTAAACCCCAAAAAATATCCGTATGCTCAAATACGTGACGTTGTTGAAAGCTATCATCCCGAAGATGATGGATGCCGGCTTCTCCTACAAATTATTTATTATTTTCCTACATACTTCTTAAGTATTTTAATATAGTTTAAAAGGTGTTATATACAATGTATTAAGATAACTGGAGGTATAGTTTGGTCTATTGGTATTGATATATATATATATATATATATATATATATATATATATATATATATATATATATATATATATATATATATATATATGTGTGTGTGTAAGTTGTATTTATACACTGCACCCTTACCCTTTGAAACGAGTTGGAGAACTTAAAAACTTCCAACTGTAATTAGTGTATCTACAATATCTTTCGATAATCTGGTAATACCTTTTAAAAAATACATAAAATTAATTTGCATCGATACCGGTTTCCTTACTAAAATTTATTCCCCTTTTAATTTAAAAATTTTAGTGTATCCTGTCTACAAAATCAATAATTTTACTCACAAAAATTTTGATTTCTATATCAACAAGTGAGTTTTACTCGTCGTTTAATAAAATCATCCGTGTATAGTTTAGTTATTCGCCAGGTAAAGCTTAATAATTTGTATTAGTTTTAGAAAATAAATTTATGCGATCATAAAAGTGATTTGTGACGGTAATATATACATAAACCCAATAAATTATAAACTAAAACCTATATTATATAAAATCTAATACTTTACAATGTAATTAAGTTTTCTTATATATACTGCAGAGTTGAGTACCGTCCCATGTGGTGTAAAAGTATATAAAGCGTTCTTACCGATGTCAAAATTTTACGTTTTCATTGTCTTAGATGTATATATGTCTGTATCCGTACGTATGTATATATATATATATATATATATATATATATATATATATATATATATATATATATATATATATATAATGTATATATATATATATATATATATATATATATATATATATATTTATATATAATGTATATATATATATATATATATATATATATATATATATATATATATATATATATATATATATATATATATGCTACATAAAATCCATAAATTTAACTCATATTACATATTCATATTTTATCGTTTTAAGTTATACTTTGGTTGTATATATAGTGTGTTATCATATATGAATAGTTACACCAAACATAACTCGAAAACAAGACATAAAAACTTATATATGTGTCGAACAAATGACATGAAATCTTCGTGTAAAGAAAGACCACAGAAGGCAAATTAATGTATGAGCCTGCTACATTATTCACTTTGTATTTAACAGGTCATCCATAAATGGAGTTACTATAAGGGTCAAGGTAAATTCTGATCAAAATTCAAAACTCATAAAATTGCTAATCCTGTGAGTATTTCAAACGAACAGGTGCATAAAACTGTTAAATAGGTGCATAAAACTGTTAAATAATATTTAAATATGAGAAAGAATTTTCCATAAACGAATAATTTTACAGAAAAAGCCTAAAGCAGCCCACAGGTCCCAAAAATCATCTAATGGAACCGTTTTTATACTTCTATCATTCCGAATTACACATTTTTTAGTAGTAAGTAACCGTCAACCTACAATGAAAACGTCATAAATTTTAAAACTAAATGATTGCAATCCATTAATCGTTAAATTTAAACATTCGACTTCCATTTTTGAGTTATTATTGGTGTACATTTTCAAAAGAGCTCACGGTATACAATTTTACACAAATAAAATTCACAATACAAATATATGTATATATGTTTGTACATAAGGAAGATTATATATACCCCAGAAAACTTAAATTATAAAATGGGAAATGAAGATGAAATAGTAAAATATAGAAAAAGAAATGGCGTTGATTTGATTAAAAATATTGAGAAAACTATTTAGTGATGGTGTTGTGTTGTATACTAGTATATATATATAAACCATATACATATATACGGATATATGGGGTGGACGAAGGTGATTTACATACAGATGAACAAAATATAACAAAATAGGGAAATTTAAAATAAAAAAATGATTTCCTTGTTTTCAATTTTCCTTTGATTAATCTTTATTGATTAGATTATGTGTATTTTGTTATTGTGGAAAGTTCACACGAATTCACAAATCTATGAAAATTTCATATTGCACTTGATGTGTGTGCCTAATCCATATATTATACGTTACGTTGGTGGTGAGAAAATATATTGTTTTGTTGCCACCAAGAAATATATATACACGTCGAGTATATACTTTTATAAGTGTGCTTATTTCAATTAACAATAATTTTTCAACCATTTTACGATTTTTTACAACAAAGCTTTTGTAAATTCATTAAGAAATAACCGGGTGCACGTGTGTATTTATAAATAATATAAAAAAAATTGGTTATGAAAATGTTCGGTGACGGTTACGATAATCTGTATACATTATAATGTCGATGGAACAATATCGCGGTTTTTTTTACGGGAAATTTAGTAATCAATCATTTATATATTGCGTGTTTTTATTTTATGAAAAATGATGGAGCATTTTTTTTGTTTTATTCATTTTAGGGAGGCTGTTGATACAATAATAAATAATATTTTGAGAGAGGTCAGTCAAAGATGATTATAAAGTGAGAATATTTTTAGAAACCATATTGGATGTTCTATTTATACGTTTTTTGTTTGATCAAAAAACGGTATGAGATACATAAAAAATAATTTACTTGTCATGGAAACATCTTTAAATAAAGTTTTTTTTTTTTGTATTAACGATTAGGAGGCGAAACAATATCGGCTTCAATTTTACAATAAATATTTAAAGTAACTAAATTTTCAAAAACATAAAATCTGCATTTTCTAAAAATTTTAATGAAAATAAGCTTTCAGTTTGTTGCTAGGTACAACATTTAAATTGGTGGGTTGAGTGACGCTTTACATAATTATAAACGCCAAATCTCACCAGCAGATATTTGAAATCTTAAACTGTTTGTCTGCGTGCTTAAACTATTACATACCGTATAAAAAAGAATATACATAAAAGTGAAACAATGTAAGTTTAGTGATTTAAAGTTTTATGTAATATTTAACTTTATAACCATCATAAGTAAATCATGTGATGTCAAAAGTGTCAGAGATAGCTGTGTCAAGCGAAGAAATATTTTTATTCGACACCTCAATAAAGAGAGTTTCGTAACATAATAATGCCAACTCGGCGGAGCAGGCGAAGTAATGGTTTGGGGGTGTTTTAGCTATATAATGACATTCACAATGCTGCCGACAAAAAAAAGTTCCAGCACATATTTGAAGGCCCTTAATGAATATGCAAATTGATAAAAACAGACTTTTTATTGCAACCGAATAATGCTCCAATCTACAAAAGTAAATTTATAACTAAATTTTTTAAAGGTTTAGGTCAAGAAACTTTAAACTGGTCACCATAAACCCCCAATCTAAATCATTAAGAGAATCTTCTAAAGCATTACATTAAACAAAAATAACAACAACTTCAACATCATTGCAATTGTACTATGCAACAAGATAATTCAATCTTGCTAAATACCCTGTTACCTATATATTCAAATTATTTATATTTTGTGACCTCACTCCTCCTTCAATAACAAAATATAATTTCATATTTTGTGCAGCGGACAAATGAAAGTCAAACCGGGTGACTCTCCATATTTGGTGCACACAGTACCAAACAATAATGTAAGTGTTAGTACACACAATAATTCTAAAAACAATGACGAAACAAAGATCTAAACTTAGAAGATAAATCAGAGTTGAAACAAAAACAAATGTTTATGAAAACAACAACAATATATACAACAAAAATACAACCTGTCAACATGCCAAGCTGACGCAGAAGTCAAAATATGTCAAAATAAATTGTGGGTTGAAACGAACCTACCACATGTTAAGCTATATATTACTGTCACAGATGGAAACACTTGACATTTAAGTATATATAAAATTACTCAAAAAAGTCCAAAAATTACACACCCGAAATAGTCAAATAAAGTTTGAACCTTAGTCATTTCCAGCAAAAGTTGAAATTTTATAGTAAATGCATTATACTGTGAATTATTTTAAAGATTATATGTATATGAATAAGTTTATTAAACAAAAACAAAAAGGTACAGCCTGACAGGCTTTACCACCAGTAGCAAACAACAATTATCATCGTTCAATATACCATCTTAAATGCGTATCGAGCCGAATAACGATGCCGCAAACTCCACAGCTTACGGCCACTGGTAGCTGTTGTGTGGTGTGCCGGTAATGAAGGCACTACCACACCACAGCCGCCAGCTACCCTGCGCTGTGGAGTTTGCGGAATCGCTATCGACTCGATATGCCCAAGATGGATTTGAAACGATGATTCGATGATTTGATACTATAGTATTGCCTGCAGACTGCACTGAGATATGAACATTTTTTTTCCTATATATAATTACAAGAATGCATTAGTAGTTTTAGCGAATTATATAAAAATTACCGTGAAAAAATGTATAATTTTCGGTATGTACGCAAAATTTAAATCACTATACACCTAAATCACATGAATAAAAAATAAAATACTAAAATGTTAATACTACTACCACAGAAAAAGATATTATATGTTTTTAGGTGGAATTGAAACGCAATAGATTATATCACTGTGTGCGATTATAGGCAATAACAAAAATAATTGTAGATGAACGTAAAAATTACAATTACATTTAAATTTGGAGTCGGACATAACAATAAAAAATTGAAATTCGAAAATAATGATACAATGAGCAGTTATAATACACCTATCCCTCGCTTAACGAAAACTTTAATAAATTTGAACGAAATTTTGCTAATTAATTCCAAAATTAAACCGAAATTTTGGTATACGCAATAAAATCTGGATTTACGAAATTTTTTTGCATACATATTTTACCTTTTTGAATTTCATTTTACGAAATTTCGTTTTACAAAATTTTAAGCTACGAACTTTTCGTGAACAAATTAATTTCGTTAAGCAAGGGATAGGTGTAAAAGCAATATCATCACCAATATACAAGTTATTATGCAAAATAAAAAAAACCAACAATTGTATATATACTCAATAGTGTTGGTTTGCAAAAGGCAAAATATACATTTAAAATTTAACCAACATCACAATATAAATACCAGTCTACATATAAGTGAAACTTTAACACAACTACGAACAATCAGCCCAGACTAATAACGGGTTAAATTTTATTTCTGCGCAAAAGCTATATAATGAATTGTGTAACTGCAATGTACTAACATCATGAGATGGACCAATATTTGAATTTGGGTTTAAATTCATTAAACTTCAATTGAAATTTAGATTACACAAAACTACGATTTGGTACTCTCGCATTCATAAATATTTCGAACTTACCGATATTTATTATCTTGCACTTTGTATAGTTATACACTGATTCACTTTTTTTCAACACACCTCTTCACTATTTAAAATTTGCAATATTACTGCCTGTAATCGATCATGCTTATCATATACGTGTTGATGTATTTAGTACAGTTTTCAATGTTTCTATTTGTTTTGCCTCACCAAAATTGTAATTGTGTTCGCGCATTTATTCTAAAACAAGTAATTGCGTT
Organism: Tipula confusa; assembly: GCA_963556175.1. NCBI lineage: Eukaryota > Metazoa > Arthropoda > Insecta > Diptera > Tipulidae > Tipula > Tipula confusa. The sequence goes on along the minus strand of OY744477.1, from coordinate 162,806,530 downwards.
TTATAAATTACAGGTGCATTTGGGTCTCTTGTATATATATGTGGAGTGTTACGCACTTTATCTGTTTTGGCTCGATTTTATCATGATTTTGTTGAATATAAATAAATATTTCAGATACAAATACTATAGCGATGAACTTGAAAATCTGTATCACAAACCCGATACAAACTACGTGTTGCACTTTTACTACCCAAGATCAAAATTTTAATCGCTTTAGTATATATAGTACCAAGTATATATATATATATATATATATATATATATATATATATATATATATATATATATATATATATATATATATATATATATATATATATATATATATATATATATATATATATATATATATATATATATATATATATATATATATATATATATATATATATATATATATATATATATATATATATATATATATATATATATATATATATATCGACTATCAAACTAGAAGAGATCTGTTACAAGTTAAATCAATACTATAAATATAGAGTATCCATAAGGTTAAGATTTTTTTTTCCGATATTTAGTTGATATTTAATATATTACGTGGCAAATTTATCATTGAGTGACTGATTAGAATGTACGGTCAAGGATGAACCAGGAACTCGCAGAATGCCAGGCACCACCTTACACCCGTGTTACATATAACAAAACCCCGAAGGAGTGGATAAAATGTTAGTTATGTCAGACTCAACCTGGTTACTGACACCTAAGTGATCGATAGTTAGTGTTTTTTTGTGAAGTTAAGAAAGAAAAAGTGTATCAGTAATGCAGAATTGGTCTGGTTTCCCATTAGCCAATATTTAAACCACTGTTACCACAAGACAATCATAATTATAATGTACAACTCTGCACTCTGTCATCTCTTATCAACAACTCCAGTGTGCCACCTTTCAAGTGCAATCAGCAAATAGGTTCCTGAAAACAAAATCTATTAATGAACTAATCGCTCGTCAAGGGATCACAAATCATAAATTTTGAAATAAAAAGAATCAACAATGATAAACATTCAGAATACCTCAAAAATATGAACGATTGCCACCAAACCAAAAACATTTTTAACGAAGTAAGTACCAAATACTTCTCGTACACACCCAAAGTAAAAAAAAAACTCTGGTTCTAAAAAGATTATCGGACAGCGAAAGTATCCCAGAATTCAAAACCGAATTATAAACCATCGGTGATAACAAAATAACAAATATCACCCAAATCAAATAAAAACGTACAGACCATATAAATCAGAAACGGACCATCTATATTATCCAATTTAACCCAGACACGGAATTAAACAAAATTTAAAATGTAAAAGCAGTTAATTATCAAAGAATTTCCTGGGAACAGCTAGCAAAAACTCGCGATATGATCCAGTGCAAAAATTGCAAAAGATTCAACCACAAAGCGACAAACTGTAATTTGGATTATAGATGCGTTAAATGTGAAAACAACCACAAACCAGGTGAATGTCTCATTAATTCGACAAGAACAAAAGCAGAAATATACTGCATTAATTGGAAAAAAGTCTGACATCTGTATGATGCAACAGAGGTTGCCATCTTGAAGAAAATATCGTGCCATCTTGAAGAAAAAATCGTGCCATCTTGAAGAAAACTATCTTGAAGAAAATATCGAGCCAATTTATAAAAATATTAAAAACGACGAAATTAATAATTATATTGAAACTATCATAAAATTAATATTAAAAAATATTAACATGACTCAACCAAAAATAAGATGTAAAAACAACATCGAGAGCTACACAAAAAATATAATTGAAAAATTATACAAGCATAAAAGCTAGTTGGTAACAAAAATTAAAATTGGTCAAGCAAATTCAAACCAAATCATCACATTTCGATCGGAAATCAAGAGGACAAACGGCCTTATAAAACAAAATATTATATTACAAGTAAATAAACCATAAAACCAGGCGCAAAAATGTTCTCGTCCGTTAACCAGATTAGAAAATCAAAAACTAATAAAAATCTAGAATATTTGGAAATTGATAAAAATTAATTAATTTTTATTTTTTAATTGATTTAAATCACCAATCTAAATATTGATTGGAATAACCTCCAATGCTCAAACAATATCATTTCAAGCCACAACACACAAGAAAATTTGGAAATCATTGGACATTTTATTCAAACCAAAACAGCATGAAATTCGGAAAAAACAAAAAAAAAAAAAAACAAAACAACACAACTAAATTCAATTTCGATCATCTACATCGAGCAAATTCATCGAACAAGATCAGAAAATTTTTTCATCACAATATCTGAATTAAGATATATATTAGAAAGCTGTAACACAAAAAAATCTTATGGTATCGACAAAATTTTAATATCGTGTTAAAATATCCACCAAACAAAATTATTGAAGACTTATGCACAATCTTTAACCACATTTTAAACGATAGATCTTTTCCAGCATGTTGGAAAACTGCTACGATTTTTCCAATCCTAAAAAAATAAAGATCAGAAAAAAACAAAAAATTACAGACCAATCAGTCTGGTATCAAACTTAAGCAAAATTTACTAATTAATAATATACAATAAAATCGAAAATCACATTAAGAAACATAACATCATGCTAGACAATCAGTTCGGTTTTAGACATGGCCACTCTACGATTCATGCAGTAACAAAATTAACTTTGGACATTTGTCGAAATCTCAATAAAAATAATTGCACTGGAGCGATGATGCAAGACATGGCAAAAGCGTTCGAATCAGTTTGGCTGGATGGCTTGATAATCAAATTTAAAAATTTAAATCTCAGCATGGACATCATCCAAATTTTAATCGACATGTTATCGACAGAAATTTTGTAACAACATCAGGGATAGAAACCTCCAAAAATATTTTCAAAATTCACAATGGTTTACAACAAGGCACAATTACCGCACCAATTCTGTTCAACATTTACACTAGAGATTTGCTGACACACAAAATTCTAAATTCAGAAAAAATTCAAACCATCGCATATCTACAGTTCAGAAAACCATATCGACTTGCGAGAAATGATACCAAACGCAACTGGAAACCTTTGGATATATTAATAAATGATCATATCATCAATCAAATAACCTCAATTAAATATCTCGGCATTCACCTCGATCAATTATGCTATATGAACGACCACATCAACAATCAAATTAAAAAAGCAAAAAGAAGTCTTATGGCAGACTCAAAAATATTTTACTCAAGATTTTTGGATCCAAAAATAAAAAGAATTTGTTCCAAACCATTATTCGACCAATCATCACGTACGGATGCTCAATCTGGTTCAATTGTAGCGCAATTCTACATGGAAAAAATTCGAAAATTTGAAATATGTTTCATACGACTTTGTAACGGTTGGTTCCGTAAAGCCGAAACTGGTTATCTACAGTATATTTCTAATCAAAACCAATACGAAAAAAGTTTCAAGAAACACAAACCATTTCGAAAATTTGTTAGATTTCGACCCACACTACACCGATACCAAAATTATTCAACAGAACATCAAAATCAACAATATTCCAGGACTCGAAGCCTTCACATATTTAGACAGCAATGGATTCATTCAACATTCACAACAAATTCCAATCATATATCATATTAAAAGGACATCAAACGATAAAATTTTCGAAGCAAGAAAATTCTCCAATCCTAAGGCACATCTTTCAATAAAATAGATAACCAAACATTTTCTACACAAAAACAAAAATACTGGTGGTTACACAGTGAATTAGATTAAGTTAAAATTTAATCTTATACCAGTTTAGTTTATTCTTCTACTATTTTTTTTCTTTTCTATTTAATTTATAGATAAAATTTTCACATTCAAAATGGCATTGTTTTTCCAGCTAATTTTTAAGTCATTCTATTTTATATAATAAGAATTTTTCATAAAAAAAACATGTAATCAAACATCAAAATGTATTATAATGTAAATAGTCTGTGAATCCTAAAGGAATTTTTAAACCAAAATTATTCTTAAAATTGTTTGTAATATTCTTTATAAAGTTAGAGCTCAATGTCGCACAATACAAACCGTCGGAAATACCTCTGTAAATCAACTAACTGGAAATTTATTGTATGGTTAAACTTCAATGATTATTTGAAGCATTCAAGCTCGCATACGTGACCTCAAAAACAAGGTAGCACCGGTAAAATCATAATAGATGATCCTACGACTCGAGTTATCAATGTTATTCTAATAGATTACTAAAATATTGTAAGGCTATATACTTATATTTAGAATTGAGTTTGTGGGTGGAATTTCACAAATCTTATGCAATCGCTCTTAATATCACAACTATTACTGCTGCAAAAATTAAAACATTTGCATTAATCATTTAGTGAATAAAAATTAGGAAAGGCGTTACCCCATATAATTATGATATGTATAAATTGCGCTATAAAACACGTATCAGTGGTTGAATTTTAATAAGTCATACTCGTATCAAAAGCTGTGAAAAGAAATACCTGTGTGAAAAATTAGTATAAATTTTCATAAATTATTATAGTCTCTAAATACTTAGCAGAGGGTTAAGTCCAGCATTTTAACTCAGAAAATCACAGTATCAATATTTACAAAATTTGTTTTCAATGAAAGACATAGAAAAATCGAGACACTTTCCTACAATTAGAGACTTTTGCTATAGTTCAAAACTAAACCATAGTTCTCTAATCAAATCAGAATGCTAAGAAAATAACGCTAGTATTCACATAACCCAATCATCGTAAAAAGTCTTATCTTTATACATAATATAACCCGAGATAACTATACTTGATATCTAGATATTATATTATATAACGTACCAGTCATTATTTTAATAATTTTTTTTTCCAAAGTATCATTTTTTACATTGGTCACCCTCATAAAATTCTTTTTTACAACAAATTCATTTCTTTTTCATATCAATAATTTAGATTTAGATTATCATTTCTTTCTCATAACAATATTCAATTTTTTTTTTGTTATTTGTTGGACAACGACAAAAATGTAACTTAAAAATTACAAAAAATATAAAGGAATAGTCACACAAAAGTTATCCTCTTATCTTTCATTTATATATATAAATTTGATTTTTTTATGATTTTTTTGTAAAGAGATAAACTTTTGGGTCAGAAAGGAAAATTACAAGTTTTTTTTTCTCTGTAAGTTCAAAGGATCGATATGATTGAATATTTTTCTTCTCGATATTTTTGTTTGTTTGGATGTATATACAAATAATCACCTACCCTTTTTCTGTTTCTTTTATTACCATGCATATATATATATATATATATATATATATATATATATATATATATATATATATATATATATATATATAAACTTTTTGTATTCATCTTACATGTATTAGTTTATGCGTATACAGTATATGATACCCTCATTTCAGTGTAGAAAGGTTAGAAAATTTGTAGAAATATTTTATGTATAAATAAATAAAAAACAAACAACAACAACACCAATCACTGTACACATATATAAAAACCACCCTCCTTACATTTTTCTTCATCATATCACACGTCCCTCGATGAACCAAAAATATCATCATCATCATCAACATCATCATGATCACAGAATATAAACACATACATACATTTAGTTTAGACCACCCTTAAAATATAAAAACTCTTTTTTTTTTTTTTTGAAAATTTTTGAAAAATTTTCTCCATAATACAAAATTATGTTTTCTTTTTTTTTCGTTTCGAAAAATGGATGGAGTGAGATTTGGTTCCCAACAGTGACGAGGATATTTTCTTTCGTTTCGTAAATTTGGAAAAAAAATTTTAAAATTTAAGATACAACACAGTTTCTGGAATTAATGGCATGGAAATTCTTGTATATGTTTATGTAAAGTTCGTTTAATTATAAAACTTGTACGAGTTACGATTGTACATAATTTTATTTAATTCGCTGAACAAAATTAATTATTTTTTTTCACTCTTATGTTAATTGACCAAGTGTGGAAAATCAATTTACTGTATGCACCTAGGAAATGTCGTTTACATAAAAATAAAAAGCCAATAATTTAAAACCCTCTCTATGGTTATTTTATTTTTACTTTTGAAATAAACGGTAACGCAGTATGACAAATTAAAGCATTATAACGAACTCTTATAACTGCATATAAAACCGAACTTTAAACTTATTCTAAATTGAAATTAAGCATTCTATAAATTTGAATGACAAAATTAAAAAAACGGTTAAAATTAGGAAGTGGCATGTAATTGTCCCAAACTTTTAGTAGAGTAAGGATACTTCAGGCCCAATTGCAATTAAATTTACTTGTAGAAAACGAATATGTTAATTTTACAAAATACTATCATTTTTGCTATCCTTCTGAATTCAATAAGCGTACATTTTCTTTATTATATTTATTGAGAGATGAGGCAACAGTTACCTGTGAGTTGATCTTTACTTGGAAACATGGCAGGTAATTGAAGAAATAGCATTTAATTTAGAACAAACCAAAAAAATTGAGAAAAACGTAAAAAAGAACCAAGTAGTTTTTATCACATGTATAAAGTGATGCCAACATTGTTTTGCACAGGACATGATTCTACAACAAGGTTTAAATTTAAATTAATAATTAGATTTGTACGTATCAAGTTAGATAATTCTTCATGCTTTTGTTTTTTAAATTAAAATATTTAATTAATTTGAATTAAAAAGCGAACTTTAAGTTTTTTAAATTAAATGAAACGACTATAGCTTCTCTTTAAATCAATATGCAAAATAAATAAATAGGAAAAATATTTCTACAAAACGAAGTCTGGACAAATATTGAAAAAAAATCAAAACTCTAGAAAAAATTTGTTTCCATCTATTTTTATTTAAGGTTAAATCAAACAAGAATTCTTTTAAAACTTTTCATTGGACCCTTTAATTTAGTTCGGTGTGAAACCACATGGAAAAATTAGTTTTCTAATTGACCTGCTAGGCACGTAAATTTTTGTAATTTTAAGTACTATATATATATATATATATATATATATATATATATATATATATATATATATATATATATATATATATATATATATATATATATATATATATTTATATAAATATATATTTATATATATATATATATATATATATATATATATATATATATATATATATATATATATATATATATATATATATATATATTGTCACATATCATCTAGCAAAAAATTACAAATAAATAAAAAAAAATATTTGGTTTTCCAGCCTTATTATATTGTAAGATTTACAGCCCGTTATGTATGAATGAAAAGTTTACAGGTTTTGATGGTACGGTAAAAATCGTTATTTTCTAAGGAGCATTATGCTAAAATACTGTGTTTTTATAAAACATTTTTTGATATTAACAAATAAATTAATGGAAAAATTTTAATTTATTTTTGAATAAAAGTAACAAATTTCCTTATTTGGCTCTATATTCTATACGAAGGCCATTTTACCTTCAGTATAGTTCAATAGATTTTGTTAATTTTCTTAATCATTATTAATCAATTAGGAACGAAATATCCCTTAACTCCAAATATTTTTGACGCGCTACACCAACGAAGTTATGTAATATTATTTATTAGCTTTAATTGGAACAAAAGGTGGTGGTCCTGATAATGGAAGAAGTAAAGTTATAAAAAGTAGGGCTAGCTTTTTTTGTAAAGTTTTTGTCGGACAATTTCAATCAAATACTAACAGGTGTTAAGTCTAACTTTTTAAATATTCAAAGTATTCAAGTTTGATGATAGTTACCTAGTTAATAATTATCGACTTGTTTGTCGGTGCTTGATAAGATATTTAAAAATATTATAGCTTTTCGCTTGGTTAATTATTTTGATAAACAAAATTTATATTACTGTGATCAGATGTGAATAGTGACCACTATGGTTTCAGGAAAGTGGCGTGTACTGAGTTGGTATGGAAATTTCAAATTAAAAAGATTTATCAGAAACATTAGAGGAAAAAACTGTGACGACTTCATGTGAAAAACATAAAATTTTAAATATATAACTGACGCTAATTGGGGGCAAAGCGACACAATTTATAATACGAAAAAAGCAGGGATGTAATAGAAAATTATAGAAAGTTTACATTAACAATCCTGAACACTACCAAACTGGTAAATGGTGGTTAATGCTCTACCAGCTTTTACATCTGAAACGTCTCATATATGTTCAACTTACGATAACAGGCAGCTCATTGAAAGAAACGTACAAACATTCAAAGTATGAATATGATTCTAGTAAAATAAATTATAAAGGTGTGTAGAATCTAAAGACACCTTATACTCCGACAACCTATCTTTAATTTTCTTAAATTGTTAAGGAATAAACAAGATCAGTTTATTGATACAGACTTCAAAATAATTTCATATTATGAATTTTGAATGAAGTACATATGAATTTTTTATACTTTCTCCAAATTTGGTTATACTAACCAAAAACTTAACTTAACCAAAGATATAAATCGGTTCAAACTTTGAGTAATTCCGTGGCACGTGTTATCAATTTGTGTGATAGTAAAAGTACCTTAAAATGGCCAAAATTTGTAAAATAATTTAAATGATATTAAAAATAGCAATTTTAAGACTATGGTTTTAAGAAGCTAGTATACTTAGCAATTGTAAACTAAACCCGAATTTTCGTTTTCACATGACGTTTAATTTGGTTCCAAAAACATCGAAAGTGATTGTGTTTATTACACTGAGGAGAATTTCTTTGTGTATCTAATTATTTTGAGCTTTCCTGATAACTTTGAAAAATATAGTTTTTACACGCCATTTCCATCAGTTTAAAACTAAAATTTTGTATTGGTAATTCTAAATTTCAATAAAGCTATTCTGAAATCCATTATAGAGAAACATTATGACATTTGGCTAAATTACTTTTGCAACGAAAAATAGTAAGGATACTTAAGGTTATACGATTCAATCTATCTTACTAACTGATTTTCGCCTATAAACATTCACTATCTTAAGGAATAAGTGAGGCCATAAAGCCAAGTGGAAATCAAAGAACTGCGAATTTATGAGTATGGAGTTCGAAATTGACGTAAGTCGCTTTTTTGAACATTCTACTGATCATCTTAAATCATAGAGGCTCTACTGTAAATATTCTTATTCATTATACATCCTTCACATATATATATATATATATATATATATATATATATATATATATATATATATATATATATATATATATATATATATATATATATATATATATATATATATATATATATATAATAAAGTATGTACATGTATGTTAAATACTTAATATAATTTTTATTTTTTAAATAAAGAAAAACTTGTCCTTTAAATCTCTATAAAACAAGTTATTTTGGGTTGAAGAATTTTCGTTAAGGTCATTTTGGGTTTTCTTTTTTTTGTGTTTTATTTTATTTTATATAATAAAATAGATTTTTTTTCTCAGCATCTAAAACAAAATAAAAATTAATTTCTTACCATTCCTAAATAATTCTTAACATAAAATGCGGTTGAAAAAATTTTATGAACATAAATTAATTTTTTGGAACAGTACATAATACATATATAGGGTGTTTCTTATTTAATATTTTTGATTTAAAGTGTTACTCGGAATTTAAAAAATGTTTACATACATCCTTTGGAACATCTATAATTCATTTATGTTTTTAAAGAAGATGTGTATATTTTACAATTTTATTTTATGTTGGCGTATATAATTTTAAATTATTCTTAGATATTTTATAAATTTTTAATTTTTCGTATCGGTCTTTATACATACACATATATACGTTTAAGATTACCTACAACAAGATATTTTATTTATGCACCGAAACAGTCGAGATAAACTTCATGCGCAAAAAGTGGTATGTATCACGACTTTCTTTTATTTTCTATATAGCAGTTTCAAAACTTGAAATGTTTGAATCATTACCAATTAGAAATATTAGTTACTAAAAATTTACTTGTGGGAAGTGTTTATTTGTAATTGGATCGAAACTATTCAGTATTGCGACACGTCAAATACATACTTCGAAAACTGAGCGAGCACAATATGGCAGCACACAAGAGCTCTAAAATAAAAAGCTAAAAAATTAACTAACGACAGCAGTAATGATTATTCACAAGAAATGTTAACGACCAGCAATGCAGATTTCACCAAAAAAGATAGCTGGTGAGAAATTGGACCAAATACCAAAGATAAAGTTCAAAAATTTGTAGAACACCGCTTGAAAACATATTCTAATTTAATAACGGTCAAGCCTTGGAATACCCTTACAATGGTAGAATTTGAAAAAAATTAAAAATTCTACTGACATATTTACTTTTCGAAAAGACCTCCAGGTTACAATTTACAAGAAAAATTCTAGTTTATGCTTACCAACCTTAAAAATGCAGAATTAAGATCAAATTTGTACTCAGTTTGTGGAAAATTAAATAAAACCAACATAAACCAAAATTGAGAAAGCACTTATGAGGAAAAAAGTCTCTTCACAAATATTGTTTACCATTGCGCAAGATTTTGATAAAGTTTAGCATACAAACTGCGCAAAGGGCAGTGAATCAGAGGCGGTTCTATATTTACAATTCACTTTAATGATCTACTTATATTAGAAAACCACTCAAAGTGGCGACTAAAAGCTAACTCAATTCATTTATCTAATTTACTGACCCTGTTTAGTGCTTCGCATGATCCTGAATGATAAACTTAGGAATTGAACTAAATTGAGTAATTTTGATGCACCATAGTATGTCAAAAATAATGGTGTAAGTAAAGTCCTAAGAAGACCCTATTAGACCTTAAAAGAACCTAACATTTTGAACTGGTTTAATAGTTAGGATAAATAATTTCATGCTGATTTAAATCCATAATAATTATAAAGTATGAATTTGAACTTACCGAAAACTGGAAAACGCCAATATGGATGGAGCAATAAATGTATTTAACTAAAAAGAAAATTGAAATAATATAAAATTAAAAATTATTAGCTAAATGTTAATTAAATTAAATTTGTTTGATTACTTAGATGTTCTTGATAAGTTTCTTAATTTTCCAAATAATTTACTTATACGCCAAGATAATATGAAAAATGCATATAAGTTGGTTGAGGTCCGATCCAGTCGGTAATGCACATATTTTTGTTATTCTAAGCACTTTATTCACCTGCATATAAGATTGCTATTTTGTACTGCATCCCCATACTAAAAGCTTGCTTACTAATCAAATTACTTTTTGTTAAGTTCTGTATGGGAATATAATCATGTGGCATTCCTAGGTTAGATTAAAGCTTAATAAAGTAATCAGAAGTGTCGTAAAAATTTTAAATAGATGGAAACATAGGTATAATAAATGCACATTGACGACAAAGTATTTAAAAAAGGGAGTCCTCTGAGAAGTTTCTATCAAAACTTGGTTGTAAACACCATTCCATCAATCAATAAATCAAAACATAAAGCACCGTCACATACGACCAAATAAAATCGCCACATAAAATGTAATATTCATGTTATATCTCACCATGTGCAGTTCCAACAAAAGCTTAAACATTTACCAAGTTAATATACCGTATAAAGATTATAAGACATAAAGATACCGAATAAACTTAATCGAAAATCCTTGTTGTCTTTAAATAAAGCAAATAAAAGTTCCCAAAAAAAAAGCAATAAAAAATATGTAGATAGATAAAAGTGAAGGTTCTGTTATGTCTTTCATTATCTAGGATTATACTTAAAATATTTTGTGATGTACGGACAACAGAATGAAAAATTATTTTAAAATTCAGATGATTCGAACAAAAAATGTTCGGAGCTCTATCATTTTCCGTGTAGAAAACTTTTTGACATACTCTATCAAACTGGTTTGAAGGTATACATGGTCCACACATGCTGATGAAAGACATATCACAATATTAGAAAAAATCATTATATTTTTAGGATAAGTAAAAATCCGACGATGGTGACTTTATGTTTTTTATCATCGTATTTTAAGGTTACACTTATATACAAAATTTAATATCATATCCAACAAAGTGGTTAGAAAAGATTTCAGAGTAACAAAAAAAAATTTTTGTTATCTGCTTAAATTATGCAAATCTGATTTTTTCATTTTAAAATTTTTTTTTTCATACACTTTCCGAGTTTAGTAAAAAAAACTGAATTTTAAATCAAATAAATTCTCTAAATTAAATTAAGTCAAATCACTTTTTATTTAGTTAATTCGTGTGATGGAATTAAACGTGTGTGTGTGTGTGTTTATGGATTTTTAATGAAAGAAAGTTTTTTTGACGAGATAGTTGACCATCAGTTAATGGTATTTCGATAAAAAAAATAGATGTTATATTTGCGGAAGTCCAGAAATTTGGACATCTATTAACGAATTGTGTCAATAAACCCGAATCTCAAGTATAGGTAAAGACGTCTCGTTGAATATAAATTTTATACGTTGGTGGACACAAGAAACAATACAATAGGATACGTTACAGTAAATTTAAGCGTCGAGTAAGAAACCAAAATACTTTGGTACCTGATGATCTAATGCCTATGTGAATTTTATAGTTGGTATAGAAAGCTTATCAAACAAATCATCAATATCGTCCAAGATTTAAATCCGTTACCCTTAATCGATGATCAAATCAACCAATTAGCATATATGCAAAATTCTTTCTGAAATAGGACTTCGACAGTTCGTCAAAAATTATGCTAAGTTGGGCAAACCACTAAGTGACATACTAATTGGCAAGCTAAGAAAATGTTTAGTCAATCATCCGCTATTAAATATTTACTCTCCAAAGTTGGAGACTAAACTATAAACAGATGCGTGTAAGCTAAGGCTAGGAGCAATGCTGTTACAAAACAAGAAGGTCAGCAAACAATCTAGTTTTTTATTTTTCCAAATAGACTTTTAAGTGTCAAGAAAAGTATAGCAGTTACGAGTTCTCGCATTTATTTATACTATAGATAAAATGTCAACTAATTACTAATCTTTCAGCTTCCAAATGTACTATGAAACGGAAAGAACCAAATCAAGGATTGCAGGTTGGGCACAAAAAACATCGTATAGATACAGAGTGGTTGGAAACATCATATAGATACAGAGTGAAGGCAGCACATAAAGATGATATAGAATTACGTCAGATTATTGAAGTCGGTAAGTCTCTTGAATATTTTACTAACCAAGTTTTTTTTAACCATTGTTGGTGGTGCAGAGAAAAATATACAAAGAAAAAAAAAGGATTATCACAACTAAGGGAATTTCGCTGTGCAAAAACCAGCCGAACTTATCCAACGACAATTTGACATTCCGAAGCTTAGTACGAGAAGGTAAAACTATATATTAAAAATGCGTTTAAAAATATGAAAAAACAGGAAATTTTACTTCAACCTCTATCGAAAGGTGAAATTTGTTAGAAACGTATCGATCATTTAGAGATTTTACATCGATGCATCGAAATTTTCATTAATCTTAATTAAAGCTGATGCGTCATCATTTCAATTCCTACTATTTGTAGGTTCAGTTCATAAATGTTTAAATTTTTGTTAAAGTAAATGCGACCGAGCAACTGGCGCAGTGGTTAAAGCTGCGGTGTTTGGGTCGGGAGGTACCGGGTTTGAATCCTAACGGAGGAGGTTTAAAAAAGGAGGTTTTTTCCACTTGATTGCGATCGGTGATAACGATGAACACAACTATGATTCCCTGTTGGAGTGCAGAGTCCTTGGGCCAAACAATGTGATTTCACTGTATAATGATACTGATCAGTTACAACTATTATCCAACTTGATGTCTGCCATTTTGAAAGGACTACAATGTTTGGATATTACTGTGGGTGCAATTTATTCAAGGTAAATCTACAATCACTAATTTGATTTTATTTTCTAGATATGTCTTCAAGGCTGTTGGTAATCATGACCAAGCTTTTGTGGTCTATATACAGACTTTTCGGAAGCTTTCGATAGACTAATTCAAAGGATCTACAGAAATTGATTGATTTTGGATTCGATCTCATTCCAATCAAATGCAGTTTGCTTTGTACCTTATAGACAACAATGTGAGAGTATTTCTCAAGATCGTTCTTTCAAATTTCTTATTCCGTCGGGTGTTACAAACCAGTCTATTGTATCTATTGTATTTGGTGTATATTGTATGCTGACAATTTATATATGTTCAACACTAAACTGCCCGTCAGTTCGAGTAAATGCAAAGTTGTTTGTTTTTGTATATCATGTTTGTCTTACGTGATCTACAAAAAAAGAAGCTCCTTTTTGTTTAATGTTATGCACAACTTTGTAAAGTTTGAGATATTCGGAATCTTGGCGTTATATTTTCAAGCAATCTTACATTTGATAAACATTTAGACTTCATTGTACGCAAAAATTACACTTTATATTAGGGTTTATTAAGCGTAATGGCAAAGATAGATTGGGAGCAGTTTTATTTAGTTAATTCAGCGAAGATTGAAAGTATTCAAAGGTAATGTTTGATTTATGCTTTACATTATTTACCTAACTTAAACGGGTATTTTATTCGCGAACCGTATATAAATCGGCACATAATTATTTTCCCGACTTTTTATCATATATCATTGCATAATGCATAAACAGGTATTATGTGCTAAAGTTCTAAATATGAAGGCTATATCATTTAATATTCCTAACTCAATTACTGTAAAAAAATTCTGCAAATCATAACAATCGAACTAAATACAAAATTTAAATTAAATATATTAAAACATAATTTGAGAGACGCTTCCAGGATTTCAAAAGACTGTAAAGTCTTGCTATGTTTATAAGTTTTCCATTTGGTTTCAACCTGCAAGTATAGAAGTAACTGCAGAAAAATATTCGGTGTTAAATTAATATTGAAACTTGGGACAACATTGGCCAACTAAATTTAATTGCCTTAAAATGTCATTTCTGATAGACAAAAATCATCCAATGATTACTATTATGAAAAATATTGGAACTTGACCAATATACAACCTTGTAACTATATGTATATATACTTAAATGCAATTCAGCTATATTTTCTGAAAATTCTGAACTTGTATAAAAATATTTCGAAATCTTGGAATTTCAAAATGTTTAATAGATATTCGCCTATCAAACCAAACCAAGTGTAAAATTGGTTATTGATTTAGTCTATAACACCAAAACCATTGTTAAGTGTACAGCCGGCTTCACTAAAAGTACTTAGAAAAGTAGAATCCAATCAAACGACGATTGTTGCTAGAAATGACCAATCTTTCAAATTTCAATAATGCAGCGTACCTTGAAACGATGCCAGTCAAATTACACGTGTAATTTACTATTTTTATATATATATAGCTATTAAATTCAGACAGTATTTATATATATATATATATATATATATATATATATATATATATATATATATATATATATATATATATATATATATATATATATATAATATATATTAAAAACTATACTTTCGGTCAAATTCGAAAAATTTCGACCAATTGATTTTTATGCTTACAAAATCACACACTTCGTTAATTTTGGCTATTTTAACAAAACAAAAATTTTATTTTTTATTTTTTTCGGTCTAGGATCCTAGATATTCATCCCGTTCCACTATTTTTTTTAATTTCTAATAACAAAAATGATTATAATACTATTTTTGAGCACAAACTCTTATATTCATATCTCTAATTTATATAGAAAAAAAACTATCCTTTACATGGATATATATATATATATATATATATATATATATATATATATATATATATATATATATATATATATATATATAAACGAATTATGTAGCTTTATAGTTTTTAATAAGTTTTCCATTTTATAGAAAGAAGAATATTTCACAAGACCCAAATGGGTAAAAACTAAAAACAACTCAAAACTAAACTAAAAAATTAAAAAAAAAAAACTTTTAAAATAATAACAACTATAAAACTCTATAACATAAATATATCCTAAGGGTATTTTCTACAAGATACTCAAAAGTTAGATTTTTTTTTCTAATTTCTAGCACACAAAAACATTGGTTTGAGAAAAATATAATTTCTTCTCCGCACAAACCCTTTTTTCCTCTAACATACATAAAAAAAAATTTTTTTTCTGATTATAAATTTTATACAAACTTTTCTAAAAATAAAATGTATAAGATAAAACTACCCTTTTTTTTTATATTCCTTAACTCTTTTAGATTTTAGTCGTAGTTTCTATAGAAACGGATTTTTTAAGACGTATCCCAAAGCATACATAGCAAAAAATGTTTTCTTTTCGATTTTCCTTGTGTTCAGGTTAAATTTTCTCTAAAATAAATTATGCTTAGGATGAAAATCATAGACACATATATATACATGATAAAGAAAATTATGTTATGGGTACAGCAAGTGTGTATTATATATATAAAAATTATGTAGAAACAAAATATAGATTGGTTTTTTCCCGTACTATCATACACTACCACCACCCCCATCATCATCATCATCATCGTCCATTCACATAACATTGTTGGTGTTTATCTTATAGTTTAGTATATACATGTTTACCTCATTTTATTATAAAGTTTTTTTTTTCAAAAGCATAATGGTTTCTTCGTTATTATATGGAAATTCTAGAACCCGTATACTACATTGTTTAAAGAACAAATAAAAATATAAGAAGCATTTAAGGTTTCGTCCATTGTTTTGTGACGATAAATTCTTATCCGCATTAATTAATTACATCTTTTTTCATAATAGTGAATTGTATGAAGTAAAACGATATGAGTTCATAGAATAAAGTGGAATTATAGTTGAATAAGTAACCAGATTTACGACAAATTATATATTACATGCAGGAAGTGTAAATCAAGTTAATTAAAAAATTTAATAATTATACTATTCTAAATAATTTCTCAATATAATTTATCGGAATTAATTAATAATTTAAAATGACAATAAACTATAATTTCAATCCTATAGTCAAATATCCTTCAAACTTGTCTCAAATATAATATAAAATTTATAAAAGAATTGAGATTGAAATAGCTTACTGACAACTTCAATAGTAATATCAAAATTCAGTCAATCAATTTACATTTTCTATTCAATTATAAAATAATTGAGCATCATTTTTTGCGTTCTATCTAACGTTCTAACGTGGAGGAATTAAAAGTCTGTTCTCAATTAGTGGTTTAAGTTTCTTTAGTTGTAATTTTTTTTAAGACATCAAGGAAATGGGACTGAATGATTTTTTTCCTTACGTGGTTTAGCATAAATTTGGATATCATGTTTAGTTATACATGCAGGAACTATTTTAACCAAAATGTTGCAATGACATTGCGTAATAGCTTAAAAAATCGTTCATCAGATAGTTCGTTAATAATTTGGCGAGTGATTAAGTCATATACTTTCGGGGTTTTGTAAACATTTAGAATATCTTTCACTTTTTCTTTTAATTACTAGAGAGTAACTATAGTCATATGTTAAGCCCATCTAGCCAATAATTTAGTGTTATATTTTTGAGTTGATCCACAAACAGATCAACCTCTATTTGGGTCTTTTTGCCCAGAGCACATTATCATTTTTAAGGGGATCATTTTTCTTTGGTTGTTTCCATTATATATATACACTGCAATTACAGTGGGAATTCAGTAATTTTTTATCAGTAATACCTATAATTGATAGAATTATTTCTAAAGTTCTTGAAAAATTAGGCATTTTAAACTGAGTGTTCGATTGAATTGCCAGTTGGTTTCTGAAATTGTTAATCTTGGTGCAGTTTCTCTTTCTATCAGTGTACTGTCATAATAACGATTGAACGATTTGATTCTAGAAATTTGCTATTTTCCATGTGAATACAGTTCTAGAATAAACTGAGAGATTAGGTCTGGTATCTTAACTGCGTCACTGAGCTTGTATGTTGGTGAGTCAACAGAGTAAAATTCACATTTGAATGGTTGATGTGGTATATGCGTTTGCTGATTCTTCTCATTGGTTTAATTGTTACCTTCATGCAATATTTATGAAACTTACATTTTTTTGAACATTCTCTATGTTATCAAACAACATCTTATAAAGAAGGAGCCCCCTTTTACTGAGTGTTCTTCCTAGTTTTCTGTTCCATTACTTTTATCAATATTTGCAGAGCTATAGTATTTTAAGACCGTTGAAAGTCTTCTTTTATTCCTGTGATGCTAACCTCTTACCAATAATAATATAATTTTATTAGATAATAGCACAGGTCTAATAGCAATGGTTAACACAACTGCTTATCACGATGTGGTTTCAAATTCGATACTCGCCAGTGACCAAAAAATTAATTACATCTTGTGCTGGTGACCGAATTGTGTATAAATAAATGTTCGTTTGTTACTTTAAATTATTCATGAAAATTTGTAAGATTATGTTTAATTTTTGGATATCATTTCTGAAAAGATTGATTGAAAAACGCTAATAGTTCTTAAAACTAAAATTGTACCTAAAGAAAGCAGAAGAGAAAATATAAGTCTACATAATATATACTATTCCTACGTGTGAGTACTTGCTCTTGTGTTTAATTTCACTGAGTTAATAAAGAACCAATATCGGTTGACTGTTCTTATTATGCAAAATTACGAAAAATACAAATGGGTTAGTTTGATCATCACCATACGTTTTTAGAAGTGGGATGGTCTTAGTTTTACATTTTTTGTTCGACAATTTCGATAATAAAATTCATTATGTATTATGAAAAGGATACTTTTATGCTAAATTTACTTAAATCATTGATCTATATACAAAAAGCCTAGTGTGTCGAACAAAAATCAATGGTTTAATTGAACAGCTTTTATAACTATACTACATAAGTTCAATTCACAATGAACTTACAGATGGCTTAAATTATTTATATAATAAATAAAAACACATTGCGATTTGTCATTTTCAATAAGACATTATACTTAACCACTAATGACTGGAGCTATATGGCAATAGGAAGCAAAATATTTTGAGATCTGAGCCAATATTGTACATTGTTTCTATTGATATAATTATACATTCGGTGTAAATCTATAGACATTAAAATGGCAATTTTATGAGCTTATAAAAAAATATTTATAATATTATAAAAAAATCATTTTGAGATAAAACCTATAAATTTCAATGATTAAAAGTGTTAGCAAGTGTTTAATAAAAAAGTGTTTTTATGCCGGAAACCAAATCTATATATATAGCACCATTATTATTTAATTTTATTAGTCAAACAGTGAAACAGAGAAGCCAAACAGAGAGCAGTAAATCCACGTGCTTATAGAATCCACAAAAATGAGACCTTTACGAGAGAATAATATAGATAAAATGTATGCGCGTTTATCAAAATATACTACTTTAAGCTGATACTGAAAAAACAAATTTAAAAGCAGCTTTGGATTTATTCAACTGCCCTTTTAAAGAAGTGATGTTACGATTGATGCAATAAAGATGTAAATGGTGACTTGAAGAAACATGTTCAGGTTTTACCAATATATACCATCAAAGCCAGGAAAGTATACGATTAAAATACGCGGTGGCTTGTTGATGCAAAAACAAATTATCCATAGTATCAGCAGAAATTTATTAGGGTTCTCAACTAATATATAATCATCAACATCCACTGGGATTATGTCTTATAGCAATGCGCCTTGCTCAACGTTATTTAAATGTTGACCATGGATATAGCTTTTGTACAAGTTATCTATTGGCAAAAAATGCATGAGCCCTCAATACGACACTAAAGTTGCTTTACTTGCTTCATTTTTCTGCTTCTCTGATGAGATGATGCTTGTGAATTACCCAATTTAAAAAAATGTACATTTGATGTTAAATGTAAATGGAACCAAGGAGATAAATGGTGGAACAAAAAATAAATGTGGGCTTAACTCATGCAAAAAGACAAGTAACTAATGGTCACTGATCAAATTTTATAATAAAGTTGGCGTGACTTAATTTATAGCTTACCCAGTTTAAACTTTATCATCCGGATCGAAAAACCATGTCTTAAAAAAAACTGCGGAATTAAAATTGGTTAAGCCACATCTACAACCGGAGCAAACTCCTACTGAAACCATCAGTGGAATCTGCTATAAATTTAATAGGCTACAAATTTTTATTCGTTCTGAAGATGCCGGTCCCACAAATGCGGATAACTACTGTTTCAGTAAAACAGTAAGCTTTGATTAGCAAACTCGTTTAAATGTTGAAAAAACAAAATTTAAATATTTCTATTAGTTTTAAGAAATTATCTAGTGTTGTGTCAGTGTTGTGAATTAGAAATTCTAAATAAACTAATAAAATTAATATTATTATATAATGACATAGTTCTCAGGTGAGGAGTACATTTTGTTAACGGATTTTCCGATGGTCCTGCATTACGAGCGCATCAATGCATCAATAGAGATTCTCAACGCGTCTTTTACCCGACGCAACAATATTTAAAAATATTAAATATGCATAGAAGACTACGAGATATCGTAACAATATCAAATACGCGAGCGGAACCCTATTTAGTCTCACTAAATTATATGGCTGTCGACGAAGAAATAATTAGTACATAAAGTAACAGTAAATGTATCTTTTAGTGTAAGGAGGATTGCTTTACAATTATAAACGTCTCCCGCTACCGAATTCTTCAAGTATTGTGTAATGCTTCAGTGTAATGTTATTTACAAGTTTTAAAAACGTCACTTCTCCTTGATGACGTACTTATTTAAAGTAGATTTGTGCACACATATCAACCATCATATGGTGCTTCAATAAAGCGGTAAAAATGTTTACGAATTAAACTCGTATTGGAAGAAATGGTCCAATTTATTGAGCCGCAAGCTCCATTGATCTTACTTTTTTTTACATTTTAATGTATGGAGGACTTGTATATCTTTTATAACTCCATTTATTTTCCATCACCTTATATCGCAACTAACCGAGAGTCTTAAGCCAATATTTGCATCAGGGCATTATAGAGAATATACACGCGAATTAAAGTTAACAAAAAAAATTATAATGGCTTTTTTTATTTTTTTTACTTTAAAGCATCATAACTCTCAAACGGATGCAAATGCAAGATCACATTTAAATATATAGCCAATAAAATTAAGGTCAAATAATCATTAATTACCGCAAACAAATATAAGACTAAATTGTTTGCTCTCCGACAAATGTTTCAAAGAATCACCACTTTACAGATAAGCATCCCAATCCCGGTCACCTTGTATATATTAGATTAATTAATTAGCTCGAATCAATTTTCATCCAATAGAAATAAATTCAAGATAACAACAAGATTTAGAAGAATTAAATTATGTAATAAGCAGACCGTTAAAAATTGTATATTGGCATAGAAAAACATTAAATTATGCAAAAATCAAGAGTATCTTATGAACAAAATATTTAATATTCATGAACAATATGGCACTACCATTTTACGGCAGTAACATCCTTCATGTAGCCGTCATAAAATTAAGTTTTTTTACTATAAATTATTATTAAAATAGATTACAAAAAATAAAAAAATCTGGATAAAGTCTCAGAAGCAGATACATTTCTAATCCTTATCAAAAATAATCTATGTATTTTAATTTTATTATTTTTGCTGTTACATTTTATGAAATTTTCTTGAATCATCAGAAGAGTATACATAAACATATAGTATATAGTACACACTTCAATTATCTCTAAAATGATATTAAAACAAATCCCAAAAATCCTATTCTGTTCAAGACATTTTTGTTCCAATTTAAAGAAAGGATTTTTTTTTGATTTTATTGTAACAATTGTTTTTAAATAGGATAATATAATTTTTTTTTGATAGTTATTCTCAAAATGGTTTTACAGAAAAGAATATTTATAGGTTTTAAAATAACTAATCTACCTAATCTTTGGGATGTCTATGATAGAGTGCTCGAAATGGATATATCATATCTTCTGTATGGGTATCATATTTTTAAACTTAACAACAGTAGATTTTCTAAAAACTAACCATTCTTTATCGATTGACCAAAATAACAAGTGTATAGTGTGTTTGAATAAAACATGCGTAATGTGTACAAAAAAAAACTATTTCACTCTTTAAATAAAAAAAGGGGTGAAATCTTATTTTCTTAATCAAAAATTTGTCCAATAAACAAGTTTTCCAAAAGTAACTCTTCGTAAAGAGTCTATATGGTATAAATAGATTTTTCTTCTAAAATTATAAATTTACATATCCCCGAATAAGGGTATCATCCTTATATACATAAAAGTAATCTGAAAATTAAATATATAATTTTTCTTATTCACCCTCTTTGAGATATGTTCGAAATCTATTTCAGCATCATTTCTTACTAAAAAATAATAATAATAAACAAGATGTGTACTAGTTCAACAATATAAAATAACTTAAAATAAAAGGATTTTATGAGACGAGAAAAATTACAAAAAATAAGAGGGAAGCTGGATATGATATCTTAGAAATAATAATTTAAATTTTTCTCACAGTGTCCAGTTTATATTATTTCCAGTTTATAATCATATTTCTAATTGATTGAAAATATTCTGGTTTTATTTGGTCAATCATGTCATCTTTTACATCTTAGATATATGGGAAAATAAAAAAAGATATTACTAATATTCGTTTTATATGACAAGCCCTTGACATTGAAAGATATTTCTAAGTTGCACATATTTTTTGGAAAAACCTCAATACATAAAAAATGTTCAAAGTGAAGTTAGAGTCTATCTACTCCTTTTAGTTTGATGGATCACAACCTATATATTTTTCGAACAAACGATTTAGCTTAATTTTTTGAGCTAATTAAATTTAACGGTAAGCAAGTACTGTATCAAGAATTATTTTTGTATCCAAACCAAATAAAAATTTAATTTAATTAATTTGGTTTTATACTAACACTATATTCAAATCTACACTAAATACTTATATCCCCAAACGTAAAAAAAAACATGTACAGCTTAAAAAGTAAAAACATTCTATTAGTTTACCATGAAAGTATTTTTTATATGAAAATCTCACACAACTATATAGACATGGTAATTTTACACCAAAAGAAAACTGTAAAAAAGGGAAAATTAAATAATTATACACCAACTCAGTAAATTAGCATGTTACTTTAAGCAAAACAAAACAGAAAACAAATGAAAAAGAAAAGCAGACAACAATATACATAAAAAACCGTTCAAGTTAAATTGTTTTTGTGTGAAAAATGTAAGTAAGGTGTAAAAAAGTAAAAGTGAGGTAATAAAGGTGGAAAATTTATTTTGTTTTGACCTGGCTATTCGATATGCTTTATATAAATACATTATTATATATATATATATATATATATATATATATATATATATATATATATATATATATATATATATATATATATATATATATATAATTAGTATATGTAAAGATGGTATCTCACACTATTCAACCATAAAAATTGTAACAGTCTTCCACCATATTATTTATTTATTTTTAGATTCTTGTTGAAATCTAACCGCTAGATTCATAAAATCAATTGCAAGGTGCTATTAAATTGTACACACTAAATTGAGTGACACTTAATTGAATGATTAACAAGTCGACCAATGCATTTTTAATGATTATAGTGAGTTCCCCTCAATTTCAAACATTTTTAAAAATTATATTGTTTTTGAAGAGTTAGATAGTCTCAGAGATTTGAGAAAGGTTTGAAAAAAAACAAGTTTACAATAACAATAAAAAATATCACTAAAAATAAGCAAGAATCTACACAAGAGTAAACAAAATATCAGAAAACTGGCCAAACAAAATTCCTTATATTAATATTATACTAACTTATGGTATTGATAATTATTGTGACTGTAAAAGATGAACACTGATGGATAAACATACAATTTAAGAGATGTGTCATGTACATGATATATAACCCCCAGAATAATGCTGACGGTATTATCCGAGTTATCTTTCATTAAAATGTGTCGTACATATAACATGAAAGAAAACGAGTTTATGATGCTTTGCCGCACGTTCTGTATCGATTTATGATATATAGGTAAGCCACAATTTAAAAACCACAAAAGTCGTTATTATCGATGACTTTATCGATTATTATCGACAAAGACGTCGACTACAATGGCCTTGTGATGTAAAAATAGCGAAAATTCATATATAGTTGATGATTTATATATGGGCCAGTAATGACTTTAAAGACGCGGCTTTTACTTTCGTTAATTGCCACACAAGGTAAAATTTATGAACTTTTACAGTACAAAATATTTTTTCTAAGCAAATTTGTATAGACAAAAAAGTTAAGACATAAATTTAATTCCAATCAAAACGAAAATTGAAACCACCGGTTAACATCGGTACTCGAAAATTAGAAGGACCATTTATCTGATTAAGCCAATTTTCAACATGTGTCCAATGCAGTAGTTGAAAGTTGTAAAAAACAGACTGTGGAAATGTGATGCGCAAAGACTGTGGAGATGTGATGCGCAAGCGACTAAAATATAATTTTTCTAGAGTTGAATCCATTTATTCCGAGCTCTTAATATTCGGAGGAGAAACTTTGTCCAACTATCTTTTCTACCTCATTCTACTTTTTAAGTGCAACTATTATTGATATTTAATGCCAAGTATATTTAAAATTATTGATCAATTCAATTGCATTACACTCTCGATTATTGCATCTAATACTATCATACGGTTTTGCTCATGATAAACAATATCATTCAAAGGCGTATATAGTTTTGTTTTAGGATAGAAAACATTACTTTATAGTTTTAGGACTGAGAGCCAAAAAATGAATGTCAAACAATTTCCGAAAAAGTGATAAATCATTTGAAATTACGCATTATTGGAATCATAAGAAATTTATTGATTCCATTTTTTGAGATCTTATCACTGCAGTGGTGCATCACTATATTTTCAAGTTTGTATAACAGAAACATGTGGATTACAGTATCAATGGTTTTGGTGCGATATCAATAAATAAGTAAGCTACCTTTTAGTTACTATTTACGTTATCAATAACAAATTTGTTAAAAGAAATAAGAGCGTCCTTGCAGTAGAACGTCCTTTCATAAAACCATATTGGATAAAATTTAAATAACTAATTTTTTAAGCTAAGACGCATCATAAAATTTTTCACAATTTTCTCGAGGGCTTAAGAAATAATTGGTAGTACAGATATCGGACGGAAGTTAATGTAGGATCAATGATTGTTTACATATGACTTTTTTATGTAGAGAATTAGTTTTAGCTTTATGTGGAAAGATACCAAAATAGAAGCCTATATTAAAAATATAAGTAGTTACAACATCATAAATAGATTCACAAATTTGTTTAATGATATGAGAACTTAGACCGTCATTTCCAACAGACTATTTTTAACATATGCAAATCAAGACTTCATTCCTGTGATTGATCAGTTCGTGATTGGAATCAGTCAATTATTGTATGAATTGGAGTCAGCGACAATAGTCGAAGATAATTTATGAAGTATTTCCAAATAACAAATGGCGGAAGATTATTAGAAAGTGTATTAAAGTTATAAGTATTTATATGTGAAGCACTATTAGGTACACGGTTGCTTTTCAAAATCAAAGGAATATTTTTTTAATTAAAATTAGCCATTAAATAATTATATTAAGATCATCCTTTGATTTTACAAAAACTACCATAATTTTTCATTCACTAGAATTTATAATATTTAAGGTCCTTCAACGTTTTGCTTCATCTAATAAATTGAAATTTAACAACTTGTAATCTTCTAGTTGATTGTTGCTATTATTTTTCTCTTTATTTTAGTTTTAGCATAACATTGTTACAGTGGTTGGTAACTTTACACTCATAGAGATGGCCAAAATCGAACCAAACTACGACAAAATTATCGACACAATTTTATGATCATATATATCCCTATTTGATTGGGTTAGTCTTCCTAGGAGCATTTGTAACCTTATAAGAACTAATTTTCTGCTTTAATTAATGCCAATCCAAGTTGGCTTTTTACCGATTTAAATTCCGTGACTCTTTAAGTTAAATATATTTGCTAGAAATTTAGGAGCACCTAATGAATGACATAAGATATTTAATATTATTTATTGAATACCACATAGGTGCTATAGTTCAAAAATTGTAATTTTTGCCGTGACTATAGCAATGCCATATTAAGTCTTAAAATATTGTGAAAACAGTGACTTCTTTAAAAAAATTACGTGGATTGAGCTCATTACTGTTCTACTGTTCTACTGTCATCATTGAATTAAAAGCTTATCTTGGCAAAAGGTCATTTTTATTTTTTGGTTGGCTATTTTTTTTAGCCTACTGAATAAAATTAAAGAAAGGATGGCGAACCTCAAGCTGTATAATCATCACGATATTGTAAAAGAATCATAAGAATATTATTCTTTTTTGGGTGTTATTGACGAGAGACATGAATAACCTTCAACTAAATGGGCAAAAAAAATTGTATATATATATATATATATATATATATATATATATATATATATATATATATAATCAGTGATACTATATATAAGGATTAGACACCTTATTGATGGAGTTAAAAATGTTTGCTGAAAATCAAGAAACACTTATTAAATGGGATGATATAAACTTCATATTATTAAGAAGAAGGCGCATAGAGCCAGTGCAAATTCCTTGAAATAAAACATAGAATTATTTCTTCCCTGTTTCGAGAACTATACATATTATATCCTATTACAAACTGCGAATATAATATATTCATCATGGTCCTGAATAGCAAGAGACCTTGGTCTAAAGATATAGTGCAATGCAATGACTTATTTAAAGAATTAATGAGAATTTATGGCATTGCTAAATTGTTCTACTTTAAGAACGATGTTTTTTTAGCAAATAAGCTTTTCCTTACTTGGATATTAGTTACAAATCACGTGAATGTCTACCAACTATACATGCGGGTAGTAATAGATAAGACCAGTGACACATTACGATCAGTCCTTTTCGAATTGTTAAGGTTTTTAATCTTTTAATGTATTAACTAGTAAAACTTAATCAAATCTGATCAAATTGCTTCATTAATATTTTAATTATTTTCACACTTCGGTAATATAGATCTAGCTAAAAAATATATATATACGAATGTGGTTTCTACACTGCATATAAATATAATCCTAAGTAATTAAAATGGCCATATCAAAACTACAATAACAAATAATCCCTTATATGAGATGGTTTTTTTATGCACATATCTAAAGGACATACATTCTAGAAAATAAATGTGAGATGATTCTATCCTACATATCCGTCTAAAAAAATGGGAAAACTTTTTTTTTATGACGAAGAAAAATCGTGGACACTATTTTAATTAAATCATTCTAATCTCTATATAATCTTTCTAAATTGATCTCTATTCAAAATAGCAGCACCTATCATTTACTCTATATATATATACGAGAAAATGAAGACGACAACAAAAAATAATTAAAATTTTCAACCAGAGAAAATAAAAAAATGGAAAATTCCTAACAATTATCTAAATTTAATTTCATATACCAGTATATATATGTATATATGACGAGAAAAGGGTTAAAAATCATCATCATCATCATCATCACACACAAAAACTATTATAAAAAATTACACAAAAATTTTATTGTCACCGCTTAATACGTGAACATTTGAATTTTATGTAAAACAATAAAAAGAAAAATGAAAACCAACCCTTACCCTGTTTTAATGCTCTTAGTGTCGCATGTTGTTTTATTTTTCCATTTTCTTTAAAACGCTTTGTGTTTGTGTTTGTATATGATATAACTTACAAGTCTTCAAAACGAAAAGAACGAGATGATATACTTGTATATAAGATTAACGAAGAAAAATGTAATGTAAAAGTTTTTTTGTCGTAAAGAGAAAAAACACCAAATAGAAAATTTTCTTCATCCCTTATATGAAATGGTAAGTTCTGTATTTAGTTATATTAGATTGAGTTTTTTTTTTGTTTTTGGTTTTATAAAGAGGGTATACAACATAAAAAGAAAAACATTTTTTTTTTTAATAAAAGAATATTTAAGTAAAAGGCGTGGTCTTAAGAGTTTCAACCCCAACTTATTTAACATACTATTATCTAAAGCTAGAGAAAATGAACAGAATGTATATGTATATAGTTCGGTTATAGAAAATTACCATCTCAAAAAACTAAAACTAAACTAACTAGTTTAGAAACATAATAATGTATAACTTCGACTTTATCCAAATTTAGGAAAATCTTTCTTGTTTACTCGATACACAAACTAAAGAAGGAAAAACTCTCTATATACACATATACAGCACACACAGTACAATATAAAATGAACAGAATTTTGCTTAATTTATTTTTTTATATAGTTTTAATATTTATTGTATAGTATTATCAAGAAGGAACAAAGACTAAAAGAACTAACTGGATATAACAATAGATCAGACAGACACTCTACGTATAGAAAGTATAGTTCTGGATATCACATCCTTAGGAAACTATAAAAAAGTCTCATTGTGCATACAATAATTTGTATTTATTTATTTCTACAACTCGTTTTTGGACACACATACTCAAACCATACAGACATACAAACACCCAAATATTAAAGTCTAAATAAGTTTTTTTCCTTTGTTCATGATATAATGAATATGAGACTTAAGTTCGGTAGACAAATATTATTATGATTATACATGAAATGCATATTTAATGCCATCACTATATCACGTACTTTTGTTATGTTATACGGTAGATTAATTTAATATTACTCTATACCTAATGACCTTGATTTTTGTCAAAGGCGATTTCTCACTTACAAACCTCGAAAAATGAAAAACCTTACGGTACCAAATTTCTGCATTTACAACAGTGTTATTCAAAATTCCTCCTCGTTTTGAGAATATAACAAATATTTTAGTTTAGCTTCACGAAAAGTATTAGAATTCATCAAATGACTTAAACTTTGAATAAAATACTTGGGATAAAATTATTTTGACAACCTATAAATTAGCGAAATATGTTTACACCATCCAAATATATTAAGTTAATATCAAGTAAATATCCAATCATTATTGATTATCGATTTATCAATTTATTTTGAAATAGATGTTACCCACTTTAAAAACATGGCCGATCTCATCGAATTAAAAATTTGAGTTTCCTTATAATTTACCTGAGAAATTATAAGCGCATGCGTATATACCACCCGCACATAAATTAACAATTAACTAGCCAATCAATATTGATTATTGATTTATTGATTTACTTGAAAATATATTTTACCCACTGTAAAAACATGGCCGACCTCAGCCAATTAAAAATTTTAGTTTCCTTATAATTCAGCTGCGATAAAATGTTTGCGCATGCGTAAATACCACCCACATAAATTAACATGTAATAATCCAATCATTATTGATTATCGATTTATCGATTTATTTGGAAATAAATGTTACCCACTATATAGAAACATGGCCAACCTCAACCAATCAAAAATGTTAATTCAATATTTACCTACGGAAATTTTTACGCATGCGTTAACATCACCCACATAAATTAACAAGTAATTATCCAATCAATATTGATTATCGATTTATTGATTTAATTGAAAATATAGTTCACCCACTGTAAAAACATGGCCGACCTGAACCAATTAAAAATTTTAATTCAAAATTTACATATGGAAATCTTTACGCATGCGTCACCATCACCCACATAAATTAACAACTAACTATCCAATCAATATTGATTATCGATTTATTGATGTTACCCACTGTAAAAACATGGCCGACCTCAACCAATTAAAAATATAAGTTTCTTCAAAACTAACCTAAGGAAATATTCACGCATGCGTTAAAATCATCCACATAAATTAACAAGTAATTATCCAATCAATATTGATTATCGATTTATTGATTTAATTGGAAATATATTTTACCTACTGTAAAAACATGGCCAACCTCAACAAATTAAAAATTTTAGTTTCCTTGTATAATTCACCTGAGAAAATGTTTGCGCATGCGTAAATACCACCCATATATATATATATATATATATATATATATATATATATATATATATATATATATATATATATATATATATATATATATAAAAATAAATATAAATATATATATATATATATATATATATATATATATATATATATATATACATACATATGTTTATATAAGTATATATATATATATATATATATATATATATATATATATATATATATATATATATATATATATATATTATATATATATATATATATATATATATATATATATATATATATATATATATATGTTTGCGCATGCGTAAATACCACCCACATATATCACAGTGTAATTTTATATATATATATATATATATATATATATATATATATATATATATATACATATATATATATATATATATATATATATATATATATATATATATATATATATATATATTTATTTGTATATATAAATATATATATATATGTATATATATATATATATATATATATATATATATATATATATATTTATATATATATATATATATATATATAGCAAACTTTGTAAAGATGACAACAATCGCAATAATGAAATTTCTATCTAAATGAAATCTATAAAAAGAGACAGTCAACATGTTAGCATATTGAATTTTTCCCAAATATTTTGATGATTTATCCACACAGCTGTATATTTCGTTAAATTAAAATAAAGCCTTACAAAGCACCAATAATCGCAAACTAAAAACAATTTAAACTTTTATTTGTAGCATGTATACTTTCGATATATGTACTAACAAATATTTGAAAGATGCGTAAAATTCATTGATTGGTTTAGAATGTACGACCAAAAATTAAGCACGATCTCACGGAATGCGCCAGGCCTACCTTATCCCCATGTTTACATATAATTGGAAGTATAAGGTAGGATATTAGTCAGTTATTGAGATCGATCCGGTTACAGACAGCCAATATAGTTAGTAAATTTTTGTGGGGCATGGAAACGAAAGGTATATCAGTAATGACGGAATTGGAGCGGATTCCCGGTAGCCAATATTTAAACTACTGTTAGTATAAGATAATTACAGTTTTATTGGAAAGCTCTGCATTCTGTCCGCTCTTATTAGCAACTCTAGTGTGCCATCATTCATCTGTAATCTGCAGAGGTTCCCGGAAAACAAAATCTATTAATGTACTAATTATTCTTAGCCATAGGCTGTAAGAAATAGAATTAATTTCAATTTGAAATTATAAATTAATTAATTATAATATTAAAAAATTATAATTCTGCAATCCATATGCTGTTATAATTTGGATTAGTATAATATATATATATATATATATATATATATATATATATATATATATATATATATATATATATATATATATATATATATATATATATATATATATATATATATATATATATATATATATATATATATATATATATAATATATATATAACAAAGTACAATACCTCAACATGATTGCAATTGTGCTATGCAACAAAATTATTCAATTTTATTGACTACCCTGTCACCTATATTCAAATTATTTATATTTTGTAAATCCACTCTTCATACAACAACAAAACATAATTCCATATTTTGTACAGCGGACAAATGAAAGTCAAACCGGGTGACCCTCATATTTGGTACACATTCATAATTCTCTGCGTTTGGGCAATAAACAAATCAAAATAAGGAACGTTCGACATAAATAATTTTACTCAAAAAAGTCCAAAAATTACACACTTGAAATAGTCAAATAAAGTTTGAACCTTAGTCATTTCCAGCAAAAGTTGAAATTTTATAGTAAATGCATTATACAGTGAATTATTTTAAAGATTATATGTATATATGAATAAATTAATTAACAAAAAGGTACAGCCTGACAGGGCTATACCACCAGTACCAAACAACGGTTATCATTGTCCAATATACCATCTTAAATGCGTATCGAGCCGAATAACGATGCCGATGAATAAACTCCACAGCTTACACGGCCACTGGTAGCTGTTGTGTGGTGTGCCGGTAATGAAGGCACTACCACACACCACAGCCGCCAGCTACCGTGCGCTGTGGAATTTGCGGAATCGCTATCGACTCGATATGCCCAAGATGGATTTGAAACGATAATTCGATGATTTGATACTATAGTATTGCCTGCAGACTGCACTGAGATATGAACAATTTTTTTCCTATATATAATTACAAGAATGCATTAGTAGTTTTAGCGAATTATATAAAAATCACCGTAAAAAAATGTATAATTTTCGGTATGTACGCAAAATTTAAATCACTATACACCTAAATCACATGAATAAAAAATAAAATACTACAATGTTAATACTACTACCACAGAAAAAGATATGATGAGAAAGAAATATTATTTGCCTTTGGGCGGAATCGAAACGCAATATATTATATCACTGTATGCGATTAGGCAAAAACAAAAATAATTGTAGATGAACGTAAAAATTACAATTACATTTAAATTTGGAGTCGGACATAACAATGAAAAATTGAAATTCGAAAATAATGATACAATGAGCAGTTATAATACACCTATCCCTCGCTTAACGAAAACTTTAATTAATTTGAACGAAATTTTGCTAATTTATTTCAAAATTAAACCGAAATTTTGGTATACGCAATAAAATCTCGATTTACGAAATTTTTTTGCATAGATATTTTACCTTTTTGAATTTCATTTTACGAAATTTTGTTTTACGAAATTTTAATTTTCGAACTTTTCGTAAACAAATTAATTTCGTTAAGCAAGGGATAGGTGTAAAAGTATTATCACCACCAATATACAGGTTACTATGAAAAATAACAAAACCAATAATTGTATACATACGCAATAGTGTTGGTTTTGAAAATAATTTTAAAGATGCGTAAAATCAAAATAAATTAAATTCCAATTGGAAATTACACTACACAAAACTATACAATATGTTGATTATGTATTCTAGTAAATATGCAATCATATATATGCATTGAACATAAGTATATATCTAGAATTTTGCACTTCATAATTTATTTGATTCACTATTTTCACTATAACGCACACTTCACTGTCTAAAATATTCAATATCACTGTCTGTTATCGATCGTGCTTATAATATAAAACCTGATCATGTGTTTAGTACAGTTTTCAATTTTTCTATTTATTCTGCCTCATCAAAATTGCAAATGTGTTTGTGCATTTATTCTAAAACGAGTAATTATATTACACAATACAGGTACATTTAACTCTCTTGTTTTGTGTTTTGACCAAACATCGAACTGTAAATCTTTATATTGAGGTGGGTTAAATTTTATTTACTTTAAAATCAAATCGTATATGAGACGCCAAGCTTTACGAGATCAATTTTAAATTTGACAATACTTTAAATGAACACGTTAAATAATTTAGAGCCTTTGCCTATATATATTTTTATCAATTCTAAGCATTTCTTATTAAGTTCAACTATATACCAACCGTTACCATTACCAGTTGGTAGAGAGTATAGGTCAGACATGAAAATTTTATTTTCTAGGTTCTTGGTGGATGGATATCCCGCCATATCTCGGTTAACAGAGCCTCGTTAGTTGAAGCAGAGAGCACTTCCTGTAGGTTATGTTGCCATTTGAACTAGTATTTGACATATTTATTGGTTTGAATTATATATACAGAGAATGATACTCAAATAGTTTACAAAAACTTCCGTTCCCACACTGTCGTCATTTAATTTACGAAATTTTAAATGTCGCCTGATGAATGAGTTAAAACGACTAAAATGTCATTCGACAAATAAAAGTATTATAAAATATATACAATTAAATATTGCTTAGCCAAATAAAAAATTAATGGAACAACAATAATTTTGCATAGAAAACAAAAACAAAAAAAATTAAATTTCCATAATTAATGTGATGAAAAGGAAACTTTCTCAAAATTAAACATAATTACGAATTCGAATACAAAAAATAATGTCATTTATATTTTTTATTTAATTTTCTTTTCCACAACTTATTTTCCCAACATATAATACATAATGCATACTATTTTTCATCATTTAAGTACCAAAATTAAAACCTTAAAAAAAATGAGGAAAAATTAAACTCAATTTTGCATATCCGTTTATGGTTTTTCTTTTGAAAACATAAAAAAAAATTGCAACATTCATTGAAATAAATAAATTTGTGAAAAACACATATAAAGAGGAAACTAGAAAAAGAATTTTCAGTTTAAATTGGAGATAATTTTTCTTTTATTTCTAATAATATTTTTTATTATATAAGGAAAACCATATTACCAAGTATATGTACACCCAAAAACCTTTTAGTAATTCGTACTAAATTGTATAGTTGTATAGGCATTTTAAAATATATTCACCCTGCTACTTGGCCTAATGTTACACAGTCTGGATTAGTGGAGGCGTATTTTGAGGAAGAGTTGTTAAAATACAAATACGGAAGTATACCGAAAATATATACTTTAATTTTTTAGTGAATTTGCTAAACGGAATGATCTAAATTTTTCCATACCGGAATAATTAGCTGACTCCAAATAGAGGCCAGGTTCCATTCACCTAACAGTCGAGTGCAGAAAAGTGTGTGAAACCTTTGTCTATACAAAGGGTACAACACATTAGCAAACGTTTCCAAACAATTGAAAATACTATATGTATTTATTAGACAATGCGAGGATCTGATAGAAATAACTGTCATTTGTTTCAATAACAATTATTGTTATAGATCTAAATAAATAAGTAAAGAAAATAAGTAAATTTTACGGACCTGGATTTTATGGCCAATTTTATCTAACCAAACTAGGTGATGATTCCGTCATCAATTTGAAACCGCACATGAATATTTCCTGCATCCAACTTAATGAAAATCTTCAAACCTTGCAAAAAGTGATAGGATGGTGGCATTTTGAATAAATATTTATTAAAAGTTATTAGTTGTCAATAACTGGTATAAATAATTAGTACTATAATAAGAGATTACTAAAATCATCAAAGATACATATAACATTGCCGAGTTCAGTAAAAAATACACTTCCGTTAGCTTATAATTCATTTTCGACTTTCAAAACCGAATGGAGTTAATTTATATATGAATAAAGAACAAGTTTTCGGTGCGAACGAACATATATGATAATAATGTATTTTTATCATCCCAAGCTGGGTTTTTGGTCACTATTTTAACATGTGTTGTTAGTCCCTGTGAACGATAATTGGGTTAAATTATTCCCCAATGTGGTGGCACTATACAATAAAACGAATATTTCTGACTTGTGTGGGTTATCGAGTGGACTTGCACCATGCTAATAGGTAACTAACGATCTGTGCTCATGGCGCTATTTACGTTATGCCACGCACAACGTAACATTAAGAGCAAGGAACAAAACGGAACCTTTTATATGCTCCGAATGGTATAGCTATTAAAACATATACGGTAAACCTTTTCTAGGCACGGACTTTTAAGGCCACTACGCAATACATTTCGGACATAAAATGGGAGCGATTAATTGATACGCCAACAGGGGTAAAAATTACTAATTAACTTCAGTCGAAATTATCGGATAACTTTATTTTAAGCTATGATATCATCTAAAATCACTATTAAGGTAAATGCGGTGTCCATGCATTGATTGTCATCGATTGAATGCTAATAATGCGCTTGATTGGCATCCGACCACTTGAATATACAATACTAAGCATACAGCTGACATATAACAAAAAGATATTTTCAACTATCGATCTTAAACAAAGCGTATCATCAAATATCAACAATTATTTTAAATAATTTTTTAGAGAATCCTGAAACCCAAAACTGTCAATTGCCGCGAATATATAGTGTTTATGCCTTTACCTATAACTATATGCTATAACTTCAAAATTAATTGTGACGTTATATGGATAATCAAATTCGACCATAATTTCGACAGGAACAGACAAAAGTCGATTTTTGATCATTTCCCCAAGTTGGCTGATATCTAGTTATGACAATTTCAACAGAATTAATGCGTTCAAAGAAAGTTTATGGACATCGATTAATAAAGATTGTGAAAGATCATGTGTGGACACGTTGTTGTGTTTAATGATAAAAATTTAAAATGTTGCGACATACTCAAAGTTTAAATGGGCCGAACGCACCAAGAGATCATTTTGATTATATTGGTGTCAACGAAATTGTACCAAGATAATCGAGGCTTTTCCAATATTTAATGTAACCGCAAAGACAGTAGTGCGAGCTATTTAAGTTAATTAGATTTGGTGTCCCTTATTATATATATCACAACCGACCAGAGAGGAAAATGAAACTGTTTTTACAAAAATAAGAAAACTCTCATAGAAATAGATCTCACCAAATATAGTATATTTGAATTCTGGTATCGAGATTTAATGACTGCTCTAAAGTATAGTTACGAAAAAGATAAAAAATTTGGTTGATTATCTTTGAAAAAATCTTTTAGGTATGATAGCAGCTTTAAAACTTGTCTTAGGAACGCCTATCTTCGAATCATATTCCTTGGCACCGCAATTAAATTGCCGAAAATACTCCTAAGTCCGCCATCTAATTCAATAAGCGAATCCAACTTCGTTTCATAATTAAAAAATATATGGTTGCAACCGAAGCAAACCTCAAACTATAAGAAGTTCGTAAATTTTGTAAACTTTATGAAGACCCATATGTGTAATTAAAGCTATTTGATCTTCACATAAATGGGCCATTTATGTAGAAGATCTGTAGAAGGGCAGATACAATTGTAGAAGTCCAAATTCTTAAAACATCTATCATTTTATCCAGCTACGGATTTAATCTCAGAATGTAAGGTGACAATATATCAAATCAATCAACGATACCATCAAATAAGTGGGTACAGTTTCTATTATGATATTCATACGGCAGAAAGGGCAAGAGGGGTTCTGCCATTTTCATTAAAAATAATATAAAGCACCATGAAGAAATGAAGGTTGAGACTGAGTCCATACAAGTGAAACAATCACAATTCAAACTAAGAATAAAGATGTAAGTATATCTCAGCTATATACTATCCACGACGCTATAACTTAAAAAAACAGAATACGAAGAATTTTTTCACTCTTTGGGACGATAGTTCATTATTGGCGGTGACTTGTACGCAAAAAACGTTGTTGGGGCTCCAGAATTACAACACCAATAGGAAGAGAACTGTTTAAAGCAACCAACAAATTAAAATGCGACTTTAAATCTGGTGGCACACCTACTTACTGGCCAACAGATCTAAACAAAACTTCTGATCTTATAGATTTCTATGTAATAAAAAAAATATCTGACAACTACATACGAATGGAAAATAATGAAGACCTTACATCTAATCACTCTCCTGGTATCATGACATTAAGCGAAACTATTATTCAAAAAGAAATATCACCAAGATTTTACGACAAGAATACCAATTGGAACCTTTTTCGTGAATTGTTAAATGAAGATATCAAACTGCAAGTGTCAATAAGAAGATCTATGCACGCTGAAGAAGAAATTGACAGACTTATTGAAAATATACAGCATGCAGAGTGGCAGAATACTCCACTCGAACCTGCAAATAACATTGCAAATTATCCACTCGAAGTCAGAGAACTGGTGGCTACAAAACGTAAGGCACGTAAGTTCTGGTAAATAAATCGAACTGCAGCAAATAAAAACGAGCTTAATGACTTATGTAACAAACTGATATCTATTATCAGAAAAGTTAAACATGAAACAATAGAATCATATTTATCTTCACTTACTGCGGTCAAAAAGATACTGAATACTCCCTATGGAAAGCAACAAAATCGATCAAGAGACCAAAAAATTCAACAGCACCTATATTAGAAATGGTACCGGTACGTGAGCTCGTAAAAAACTCCTGGATATGATTTAATAACTGGGCAAATTATTGAAGAACTACCATACAAAGCAATAAATAAACTTTTCATATGATCAATGCTGTATTTAGATTAAGATACGTTCCAAGGCTGTCGAAGGTAGCAGAAGTGATCATGATTTTAAAGCCAAATAAAACCAGTAACGTTAAAAAGACATTTAGACCAATATCTCTACTTCCTACTATATTGAAGATATTTGAAAAACTATTTCTGAATGAATTCCTCTATAATGATAATGAATGATTCCTCTAATATAGGCTTTAGTCTCGCCTATATTAGAGGATAATGATCATATACCTGCTTATCAGTTTGATTTCAGAGAAAAACATTCGACCGTAGAGCAAGTTCACAGAATCACAGATGTTATAGAACGTATTCTAGAAACGAAAAAGATATGTTCAAGCCTCTTCTTGGATGTAGCGCAAGCATTTGATCGGATACGGCACAAAAAATTAGAGTACAAGTTACATCGAGATCATCCCAAACAGTATAATGAAATCCTAAAATCTTACATAACCGACAGGCATTTCTGTGTAAAATATGAAGATGAATATTCGGATCTAAAGAAAATTTCAGCAGGAGTGCCGCAAGGAAGCGTTTTGGGCCCCATCTTATACTTACTGTACACACGAGACATACCACTAATTTTAGTAATAAAACGAATTTTACTAATAAAACAAACTATGTCATTATATCAATCGTAATAAACTCTAAACAGGTCCCTTATGCAAATACAGCAAAATATCTAGGGATGACGCTAGATGCCAAACTTAAATGGAAAAAATATGTCAAAAAGCAAAAGAACGAATTGAACATCAAATATAGGAAAATGTATTGGCTTATAGGTAGAGACTCTGAACTTATCTTTACATAACAAATTGCTCCTATGTATCGGCAAAATCTGAAACCTAAAGATCTGCACAGTGACTTAAAGATGGAAAACATCAATGAAGTAGTGGCAGTTTATGCTGCCAAAAATGATTCATGCCTTCAACAACATGAGAATATCAAAAAACGTCGTATGCTGGACTGTCCAATAGCAATATGACGCCTACAAAGAACCAAACCAACGGATCTAGTGATTGCAAACTAAAATAATTTTATATTACAGCAAATATTTAATTAAATAAATAATTATATTTATCTTTGGATCTTGTCATTGGACTTTATCAACAAATGTGGATTTAATTAAGAAAGAAAAATTGCTAGTTGACTTATATAATAAGTCAGTTGTAATAATAATAAATTTAAAAAAAACTTAATCTTTAAATGATGTTTTGAGCAAGTATATAATGTCTGACGTATAAATTGTTGTATCGAAAGTGTTCATTCTAATATCCTCTGATTCTACTACATTTGGTGATATTTTGTAATTTTTGTCTATATGTCGAGAATAGTGGAGTTTGATTATAGCAAATTAACTATATCTGATAATAAAAGCTTGTATTTAAAGAAGAATTTATAACAATCGGGACAGTATTTCATAAAAAATACATCCAGTAAACATGTGTCTTCAACAATATTAAATGGGCATGTTATACGCTTTTAAGCCTATTTAGATCGTTTTTAAAATTACTGTGACTGAAATTCGGGATGTAACAGCTAGTAGTTTTTAAACTTCTATTGGGCAAAAATAAGAGCAATGTTGGATGCTTAAAAGAGTTATGTGGGAAACAAGCACGTATTAAATTGTATTTTTTACAACAATCGCTATACACCACCACCTGATTGATTACTTCGATCATTCACGTAAATTTGATAATGAGGAATGTTAAGAACAATCAGAGGTTTTATAGGTTTCTTTAATAAGTGTTCATTTTATAAATATTTATAAAAGGTTTATTACCTCATGCTTCTTGTTATTAACGCAAGTTCCAGGTACAAAGTCATAATTATTAGATCATAGAAAATTTAAAAGCTTTGGTACAACCATATTTAAGTGCTATTTCGGTGAAAACTATATGTTATTGTAGATTCTGATTTATAATGTTACTTTTCTTAAAAGGATGAAAATCCACTAAAGAATATATTACATTTCTAGATATCTTCAAACTATAAATTGGATTTTATAACTATAAAATAAAATAAATAAATAAAAAAAGTGTAAAATTCGGTAAAAAAAATCGATCATATATAAACAAATTACAAATAACCCTTTCTTCAAACAAGATGACGACGGTTGACAGGTATGTCGTATTTCAAAATTTTTTACAATTAATTTCTATAATAGAATTTTTATTTCATTTCCGATTTCGACTAAAATCGAAATGTAAAATTCACTGGAAATTATAAATTATCGTTATAGACGAATTAAATTGTTAGTACCTACCTGTTGCGAAAATATTTTCTTCACTTGTATACCATATAAATACGTCATCATTTTAGTTAAATCCGAACCGCTCTAAAGTTTAATCCAGTTTAGTTTAAATTCTATCTAAATGTTCTTTGCGTATGTTAAGGATTTAATATTGTTCCAAAATCATATCATGCAACCCATTTAGTTTTAATTAAAGAAAGCATTAACAATTTGAATTAGAAAAATAAATCAAATTTTCCAGAAAAAAAAAGAAAAATTGTAATAAAAATAATAAACAAAAAACAAAATCTATAAAACTTTAAAATTATTCTCATCCCATACAAATTTTTTTTTAATTTTTTGTTGTTTTGCTATATATTTTTGCTTTAATTTTTTAAACTTTTTTTTTGCTCTTCTGATAAAGAAAAGAAAACCCAGAAGTCCCACATTTATATATATATTTGTATATACATAACTAGGAGGGAAAAAAATTATGTATATTATGTACACATGTATATATATATATATATATATATATATATATATATATATATATATATATATATATATATATATATATATGAACTAAATGAATAGATGAATATTGTTGATATATACATAAGCAGTTCCTTTTGCCATTTTGTGTATATCTTTAAGTTTTTTCCTTTTTTTTTTTTATAAAATTTCAAGGAAAAAAAAATTATAAAATTTTATAAACAAATGTAGTTATATACAAAATATTTATGTATATGGTCATGTACACAATAGATGAGGAGGAAGATGGTATAGTTTATATATATAACACTCTTTGGGGAAAATAAACCAATTTTTTCCTTCTAAGCTTACCATTGTGCTATCAAAAGAAAAAGAAAATAGAAATAATAAAATTATATGAAAAAAGAAAATTTATAAAAAGATGATGAGGATTTTTTATTGGTCAGAGTTATTAATTTTTTTTTCATTTTTTTTTTTTTTTTTACTATTTTGTTAGAAAGAAAGTTATACATATATACATGAATTGTTAGTGTGGTGTTACTGTTGTGTATGAATATTATTATTTTTATAAGCCATAATAGTGTGCAGAAGATAAGAATTGTTGGTATAATTAAAGTTTTCATATAGTTTAATATCGGTGGCAGGTTTGAATGAGATGTTTTATAATAATAAATGGAAATAATTTCAAGGCTGCTTCTATGGTTACCTTACCATAATTCGTGTTGAACCCTTTTTTATTGTTTTAAGTTTATATATATATGGTCGTATATATATATAGAAATAAGCTATATATACATGTTATATATAGTTAATAAAATACTGACGTGTATGATTATATTAAGACATAATATATGATTTACATAATCTATATACATAATACATTGTTTACGTGATTCTTTTGGGTTAACCTACGTTAAAATTATCGACATGACTGCGCTTAAAAATATCAAACAAATGTTAAGCAATAGTCTTTATACGTTAAATCACAAACTTTCATCAAACAATGAAATGAAAATAATTTTAATTTATCTGATAATGTCAAAAACCTGTTCATAACATTTATCACTATATTCGGTTAAAACCATTTTGTATCAAAAACTATAGGTATACTATAAGGTACTGTTTCTGTTGAAATAGTAAGACCAAAACACTTTCGTTTTGATAAAGTGGCTAGTGTTAAAATATAATGCTAATTTTTGCACCTAAATGCACCATTTTATTTTTGTCAATTAATTCAACATTAAGTTTATATAAAAATTCTTTTTTTATTCATATACAATTTCTAACAATTTTAAATTTTTGAATATTTTTTGAAATTTTTTACAAAACTTTATTGTTTACACGAGAAAAGAGAAAAACCTGAGAGCCCATTTTTGGGACAGTGGTTTTATTTTTATTTTATATAATTTTATAGATGGCCTTTTTAATGGATCCACCATCTAAGTCATATTTTGTTACTAATATTATATTATGTAAAAAAAAAAAATGTTTAATAAAATGGATTTGTTTATATATAAAAAAAAAAATAGTTTTATGCTGGTTCAGTAAACTAAATAATTCATCACCAGTAGAATACCATCACCAGTAGAATACCAAAATTTTTCGTGTACCCTCTCCATAATTTTAATATGAAAAAGAGTACTGAGTACTGAAGTGAGTAATGAATAGCAGACTTTTGTAACCTAAGGAATTAATTCTAAGTAAATTTGGCAAGTATAGAAATTACCATTTCACAGATATTTACTTTAATTTACTTATTAGAAGATAGAAAAATAAGCCAAATTATGCAACCTTATTTATACTGGGCAAAATATACCATTAAAATTATACTTAGACACGTTTTCATCTCGAGTTGCCTATAAAGCAAACAATACAAATCGCTTCTAAAATGTATATAAGCGGCTATAGAAGATCATAGGCATAGAAACTATCTATTTTATGATGATCCCAAATAATAATGTCCAGAAACTCATTTCAAATACCACCGACTTCTAATTGGAAAACTTACTTAGAATTAAAATTTACATCAATTTGAGAACCGTCAAGATCAAGCATATTGCTGCTACGTTTCTCGATGTTGTTAATCTGCCTTAAATCGAGTAAACAGATTAAGTCAATCACAATGTATGAAATAAAATTACTAATTTCAAAAGAATATCACTAAGAATGAGCCATTTTATTTTCGACTTGTAAAAATTCCCAAAATCAGCACTGGTTCGTACGCAGCAGCTGTAACTGCAATAGATAGTTTGAGAAAAATTTGTCTCTCTTCAAATCGTTACTCTCTATAGTACTACTCTATATAGTGCAGTAGATATTGTAGCATTGTCGGAAATCTGGTCGAAGAAGTTCAATAAATGTTTTCGCTCATTTGAATCTTCTTTAATAAAAATTGGCAAACAAGATCCACTGAATTGCAATGCTCTAATTTTTTACAGATAAATGCATAACTATATATATAGCTTCCTTATTGTTTATCAACATTATCTTATTTGTCCCATTCGATAGAACCCTGGATGAGAATCCAGCTAACAAAGTGATTGGTAAGTGAAATTTAGCTCAGCTTCGATAAAAGTGATTCAATAAGTTTTTTAATAATCGCAATATCCCTTCGATTTTTTAATATTCGGGATAGTAAAGAGACATATTTTATATGGTCAATAAGTTGAATTTCATAATTCATTGCTTACCGAAAGTAATTAAGAAAGTAATTCTCCCAAAAGGCTAGATATCCGATGCCCGAACATTACGAACCGTAGTATTTGATCCGGTGAATGCACAGTTGTCATGAAAATAAGCATTACAATCCATACACGAAACTGTATTCTTGGACAGTGATATTAAAAACATGCATATACACTTATTGCAGTTTATTTCAGACGAAATTTGATTTTAATAATTTATTTTAAATTAATTGCCATTACACGATATAATTTGAAAATTTGTAATTGAAGTTCCAAGCTCTGACAGTATGTAAATTTTATCAAAATAAATCAAATAATAATGGGTTTATGTCGGATTTCATATGTATAGGGCGGTTTGTTCAAGCCTAACTTCCATAAAAAATCGTAATTTATCCAAAACGAAGTCAGAGAGTAATATAGCCATGTTTATATTGGGGTAATGTTTATATTGGGAAAAGACACCAAGATCTAAAGTAAATATAGGTCCTTATTACTATACTATCTCAGAATATTTGAAGTATCTTATATTCGAGGTACTGAGTTGTCTCAATTTAAATGTGTTACCCTTTATATATATTATATATATATATATATATATATATATATATATATATATATATATATATATATATATATTTTTATATATATATATATATATATATATATATATATATATATATATAAATCATCAATTTAATATATACCTTAGATTCGGTTTTACACAAACTATTTCATAAATTATTAATAAACTATTAGTTTTTTTTTTTTTTGACAAAATTATTAATTATTCAAACCAAATGTACATGTGGAGCATAACAAATTGTACATAAAGGACAAAAGTAAAAGAAAAAATATTTTAAAAAGGTTCACTAAGAACTAAACGAACTATACCATTTTCTCTAATATCGTATATATATATATATATATGTATATATATATATATATATATATATATATATATATATATATATATATATATATATATATACATTTGTAATGATGGTTATATATTGTATAAAATAGACTTACCTAACTTTATGGTAGAATATTTTTTCACCCAAACAAATTCAATGAAATCTACAGAAGCATATCATCCTTAGGTATCTGATTTGTTCTAATTACATTTAACTTTATAACAAACAAAAAAATA
The DNA here is from genome assembly GCA_963556175.1 of Tipula confusa. NCBI lineage: Eukaryota > Metazoa > Arthropoda > Insecta > Diptera > Tipulidae > Tipula > Tipula confusa. Next base: position 162,762,052 of record OY744477.1, on the reverse strand, counting down.
TAAGATTACTTTATCGTATATATAATTATAAGAATCGATAACATTTTAATGTATGTATTGGGATGTTGAACCAAAATATAAATTGGCATAATTTTCAGGGTGTTATATACCTGAAATAAATTGATCACACGTTGGTATCCAATGAACATGTTTTTGGTCAAAATTATAGTATATAGTTCTAAGAAAAACTAATTTAATGCAATATGGTATGGTTTTGTGTTTGATAAATAATATTCTACTTGAGTAAATAATTATTAGGAATAATACTATTTTTCTAAATATGAATTATATCAAACAGGGAACTGAACCTTGAAATAATTTATCATATATGAAGTCTTTTAAGCCGAAATTATTAATAATTATTATAGAATATTAAATTCTTTGTTGAAATATTTGCAAGATAAAACTTTAAGTAAAAAGACAAATGCATCAATGATCTTATTACATGCAGGAAGAGAACAACTTATATTTTTTCTGATTATTTTGTATTTGAATGCACTGAGTATTTTTTAAAAATTATTGTTAGTCAAAATATTTAATTGGAGAGTTGGGCATCGTATTTGATAGGGCATCTAAAGTAAAAGATGATTCAAACAGTAACTGATGTATAGAATTATCTAAGATATTTTGACCGTACTCACATTATAAAGCAACCAAAATAATAAATATACCAATATTTCAGAATCCTTTAATAAGGATTAGCAGGTAAAAAAGGGCTCAAAATAAGAAAGATGCAGATCAGTAATTTAACTAACATCTCGTTTAATAAGGCACTTTTCAACATTCATAATACGATGACAAATGTACTATAAGAGTTTTCATTAAACAATTTTAATTTAGTCTAAGAGGTTACCATAGAGGAAAGGCACCATACGGCTGAACAATATTCTCTGCGGGAGCTACCTAATTAAAAATATTACAAAAAAGAGTGGCCCTAAATGACATCCTTGAGCAACACCAAACTTTCTAACGAACAACCAGAAATATAATCACTAACTTTGACAAATTGTATAGACCACACTAATTTGACCTAAAAACCATGTTTTCTTGCTAGAGTATGTAGGTATGTATGCTATATGTACGTATGTATGTGACGCTGGGTTGATAGCAAAATGAAAGCTTTGTTAGTTTTAAACCAAAAGCACCATTTTAGCTCCAAATCCAAATTTGATTGACAAAGTTTTTCTCTCTCTCTTCTCTGGAAGACCGGGTGTTCACCGGTCCCTTTCAACCGGGGTTGAAAATCAGAAACTTTCAAAAAATGTTTACTATCTTCTTCACCTCTTTCGATAACCTGACACACATTGGTTACCGTTTACAAACGACCAAATTTTTTCAGATTAATTTTATTTTCAAATTTTGGCATGGAACTTGAGAATTTTTAGTATCCAAAAATGAAGATTCTTAAATTGCTTTATTCTGTAGTGTGAAGATGATATTCCAATATGTGTTATATAGTCTATCTATATTCTATTTTGCTACAGAATATTTTGCTATATTATAGACCAATTTTACTCTTGCCAGTATCTTAGCTATTTGACTTGATGCAACAACTAAATAAAATCATTCGATCTCTACAGTTATTTAGCTGGTCTCAACTCAAATGACCCACCCTATATATAAATGGTGAAACTCCTATACACTGTATCATATATAATATATCATTATATAATGACGATAAGATTTTCTTTCTTTTTGCCATAAAATAAATTATAATTTATATCTAATCCTCGTCATAATTGTCATCAAATCAAATTTCATTCTCCTATCAAAAAAAAAATAAAAAGGAAATTTTTCAGAGCTCTGGCTCATCTGCCACAATAACCCCATAACCCATCATAATGTTATAAAATCCATTCTTATTAAGATAAAAAGATATAGAATTACAGATACTGAGATAAAAATAAAATCATATGTATCCCAAAGTTTATAATTTTCCATGTATTCAATGAAAAGAAAATTCAAACACGATTTATCAAAACGGCACACATATAGAATAAAATAAAAAAAAATTTTAAAATTAGAAAAGTTAAAAAATCAAAAAAAAAAATTTAAATTAAAAATGATAAATGAGCTTTTTGTTTTTGTTTTTTGGTTATACGTAAAAAATTTTCTTATTATATTTTAATATTTAAAATTTAAAAATCATCATCATGATAAAAATGTGTCTGATAAATTTTCATATAAACGTGTTTTTCCATATAAGAATCTGTGTACATATATGTATCACCATATTATCATAAACGGATTTTACGAAACATTTACTTGTACATTTATTTTATATAGAAGAAATTGACATCATCATAATTGGATTATAAACAATTTTTTTTTTAGTTTTTCCCATCGTCATGGAATATTAATTAATTTTCTTTATTTTGTACGTAGATTTTTCTTTAGATTTTTCTCATCATAAATGATACATAAATAATTTCGTTTTTTATAATGTATATGTGTTTATAACAAAATGATTTTTAACATAAAACCAAAGTTATGTAATAATTCTATGTCATTAAAATTTAAATTGAATATATTTTATACGTTTAGATAGAAGGACGAAAAAAAAGATTCTATATGTACCTTCAGCATAAATGACGTTTTTATTGAATTAAGAATTTTTGATGGATTTATGTAACGAAATATAATATTAGTATGAAGCTTTTGGCTTACCCACCCCATTATTAAATAAATTGTCGTAAGCTAAAATTTATAATCTTTTGAATTTTTGTTTTGAATAGGTCCATGTATTTCCACTAAACACTTTGGATCACATTACTTTGGGTCATATTCCACTGAAATGTGCTAAAGCATAAAGTTCAAAAGTATTTTATCTTTTTTTAACAAATCAAATTTAATTTTTAAAATGATTATAATGCTGTTTGACCACTACCTATAGGTCAGCACCAACACAAAATGTACTAAATATATATAAATATAATATTTAATTTAATTAATTAATTTAAATTGTTTAATTTATTTAATTTATTTAATTTATTTAATTTATTTAATTTATTTAATTTATTTAATTTATTTAATTTATTTAATTTATTTAATTTATTTAATTCATTTAATTTATTTAATTTATTTAATTTATTTAATTTATTTAATTTATTTATTTAATTTATTTAATTTATTTAATTTATTTAATTTATTTAATTTATTTAATTTATTTAATTTATTTAATTTATTTAATTTATTTAATTTATTTAATTTATTTAATTTATTTAATTTATTTAATTTATTTAATTTATTTAATATATTTAATTTATTTAATTTATTTAATTTATTTAATTTATTTAATTTATTTAATTTATTTAATTTATTTAATTTATTTAATTTATTTAATTTATTTAATTTATTTAATTTATTTAATTTATTTAATTTATTTAATTTATTTAATTTATTTAATTTATTTAATTTATTTAATTTATTTAATTTATTTAATTTATTTAATTTATTTAATTTATTTAATTTATTTAATTTATTTAATTTATTTAATTTATTTAATTTATTTAATTTATTTAATTTATTTAATTTATTTAATTTATTTAATTTATTTAATTTATTTAATTTATTTAATTTATTTAATTTATTTAATTTATTTAATTTATTTAATTTATTTAATTTATTTAATTTATTTAATTTATTTAATTTATTTAATTTATTTAATTTATTTAATTTATTTAATTTATTTAATTTATTTAATTTATTTAATTTATTTAATTTATTTAATTTATTTAATTTATTTAATTTATTTAATTTATTTAATTTATTTAATTTATTTAATTTATTTAATTTATTTAATTTATTTAATTTATTTAATTTATTTAATTTATTTAATTTATTTAATTTATTTAATTTATTTAATTTATTTAATTTATTTAATTTATTTAATTTATTTAATTTATTTAATTTATTTAATTTATTTAATTTATTTAATTTATTTAATTTATTTAATTTATTTAATTTATTTAATTTATTTAATTTATTTAATTTATTTAATTTATTTAATTTATTTAATTTATTTAATTTATTTAATTTATTTAATTTATTTAATTTATTTAATTTATTTATTTTATTTAATTTATTTAATTTATTTAATTTATTTAATTTATTTAATTTATTTAATTTATTTAATTTATTTAATTTATTTAATTTATTTAATTTATTTAATTTATTTAATTTATTTAATTTATTTAATTTATTTAATTTATTTAATTTATTTAATTTATTTAATTTATTTAATTTATTTAATTTATTTAATTTATTTAATTTATTTAATTTATTTAATTTATTTAATTTATTTAATTTATTTAATTTATTTAATTTATTTAATTTATTTAATTTATTTAATTTATTTAATTTATTTAATTTATTTAATTTATTTAATTTATTTAATTTATTTAATTTATTTAATTTATTTAATTTATTTAATTTATTTAATTTATTTAATTTATTTAATTTATTTAATTTATTTAATTTATTTAATTTATTTAATTTATTTAATTTATTTAATTTATTTAATTTATTTAATTTATTTAATTTATTTAATTTATTTAATTTATTTAATTTATTTAATTTATTTAATTTATTTAATTTATTTAATTTATTTAATTTATTTAATTTATTTAATTTATTTAATTTATTTAATTTATTTAATTTATTTAATTTATTTAATTTATTTAATTTATTTAATTTATTTAATTTATTTAATTTATTTAATTTATTTAATTTATTTAATTTATTTAATTTATTTAATTTATTTAATTTATTTAATTTATTTAATTTATTTAATTTATTTAATTTATTTAATTTATTTAATTTATTTAATTTATTTAATTTATTTAATTTATTTAATTTATTTAATTTATTTAATTTATTTAATTTATTTAATTTATTTAATTTATTTAATTTATTTAATTTATTTAATTTATTTAATTTATTTAATTTATTTAATTTATTTAATTTATTTAATTTATTTAATTTATTTAATTTATTTAATTTATTTAATTTATTTAATTTATTTAATTTATTTAATTTATTTAATTTATTTAATTTATTTAATTTATTTAATTTATTTAATTTATTTAATTTATTTAATTTATTTAATTTATTTAATTTATTTAATTTATTTAATTTATTTAATTTATTTAATTTATTTAATTTATTTAATTTATTTAATTTATTTAATTTATTTAATTTATTTAATTTATTTAATTTATTTAATTTATTTAATTTATTTAATTTATTTAATTTATTTAATTTATTTAATTTATTTAATTTATTTAATTTATTTAATTTATTTAATTTATTTAATTTATTTAATTTATTTAATTTATTTAATTTATTTAATTTATTTAATTTATTTAATTTATTTAATTTATTTAATTTATTTAATTTATTTAATTTATTTAATTTATTTAATTTATTTAATTTATTTAATTTATTTAATTTATTTAATTTATTTAATTTATTTAATTTATTTAATTTATTTAATTTATTTAATTTATTTAATTTATTTAATTTATTTAATTTATTTAATTTATTTAATTTATTTAATTTATTTAATTTATTTAATTTATTTAATTTATTTAATTTATTTAATTTATTTAATTTATTTAATTTATTTAATTTATTTAATTTATTTAATTTATTTAATTTATTTAATTTATTTAATTTATTTAATTTATTTAATTTATTTAATTTATTTAATTTATTTAATTTATTTAATTTATTTAATTTATTTAATTTATTTAATTTATTTAATTTAGTTAATTTATTTAATTTATTTAATTTATTTAATTTATTTAATTTATTTAATTTATTTAATTTATTTAATTTATTTAATTTATTTAATTTATTTAATTTATTTAATTTATTTAATTTATTTAATTTATTTAATTTATTTAATTTATTTAATTTATTTAATTTATTTAATTTATTTAATTTATTTAATTTATTTAATTTATTTAATTTATTTAAATTAACGCATTAAGATGTGATGGTAGAAGTTTATAGAATCAAACAAAAAGTTAAAATCTTAGAGGCAGATTTTAACCTCTCCCATGGCAAACTAAAGATAAAAACATAGCCCTAATTAACAAAATTGACAGTGAAAAATTTGCATCCACCAATAAATTAAACTCAAAAAAAGAGCCTAATGGATATGATCTAATTTCATGATAAAAAGTCAAAGCACTACCCGAAAAAGGTTTTTGCAGATAACTTAAAATAACCAATGTAGCGTTTAAATGAGACTCGCACTGGTCGATTTCTTTACTTTCAACAATTTTAAAATTACAGTATCACCAGTATCTGTCAAACTGAATGTTAATTATTTTATGTTTTATCTGTATCAACCTGTGGAATGTGACTCTCTTTAGTTTTAGACCGTTTTTAGTTCTGGTCATCTCTAGAAAATACAGGGATTGAAATTTAATTGGCTTAGTTATAAATGTTTTGATTTAGTCTCAAAAAGTTATCCGGCCATTTTAACTTTCCTTTTAAGATTTTTTTCACTATATACATTCTTTATTTTTTATCAGCCGGCCAACTTTTATATTGCATTAGATAAAAGAAATATTTCAATGATTTATATATATATATATATATATATATATACAAGATTTTTAGTTGCTTTCAGCAATAAAATTAGAATAGCTTTGATTCAATATGGGCGGTACTCAGAAATTCAGCTGCTTGAGAGCTATTCTTATATTTTTTCTCCATTTAGTTTACTTAATCGTACCAGTATATATATATATATATATATATATATATATATATATATATATATATATATATATATATATATATATATATATATATATATATGTATATATATATATAAATATATATATATATATATATATATATATATATATATATATATATATATATATATATATATATATATATATATATATATATATATATATTTATATATATATATATATATATATATATATATATATATATATATATATATATATATATGTGTATAAATTAAATATAACGAATATCCTTTCTATTGTGTATATTATAAAAATTTGAACAAAAAAATAAGAACTACGAGCATAATCAAGACAAGAAAAAATTCCTTACATTAAAATATAAAATAAAGTAAAAAATAAATATACAAAAAATAAAAAATTAAAATTTATGAAGAAAATTAAAAAAAAAATACTCTTCTAAATTATATTCATATAAATTATTACAAAAACAAAATTTTTTTGCTGTATTCTAGAAAAACCAAACAATTTTGGAAAAACTAAAGCAAATACAATTTATATTTAACCACCCACATTTATATAAATATATATGTATACCCTTAAACTTTTATATACTATCTCATTCCAGGCAAATTTTCTATTTTAATGGAAAAGTTCGATACGAGAAAAAAAAATTTAATTTTAAAATTTTTTTTGCATATTTCGTTTTAAATTTCTCATTCGTTTACAGTTTTTGATATTTTCTTAAGATACTAAAAATACTAAAAATAAAAATGGAAGAAAAATGTGGTACAGTGAAGTAAATAAATATTCACCCAGCCGAAATGTAAGTATATATAAGCGACATATGAACAGAGAAGTGTAATTTCATTAAGTTTTTCAATTTACACCAATGTATGAACCTTTATAATTTCACTCGCAAGTAGGAGCACTTAAAACACATTTAATCGAGTATGACATTATTAGAGTGTCATTTTTAATACTCGGCATAAAACCGAGTTCCTTTTGATAGACATGGCATTGTACAAAAAAAAATTAGGTGCATTAATAATTAGTCTAGATTCACTTTATTTAAGAAACGTGTTATATTGAGTTGTTGTTGTCAGTTGTTGTTGTTGTCAATAACTGCGGTTTAATTACTAAGTGTGACTTTGTAAATATTTAAATCTACAAAATAGCAATTTGTTAGAGTATATAATTAAGTAGGAAATATATAATGAGAATTAGTCTGAATTCAATGCAGTTCCAATACGTGTTACAATGGAATTTTATTGTTCTTTGATGTTGTTGTCAATATAAGATTTTACTAATAAGGTGAATTTCGTTATTATTTTAACCAAAGAAATGGCAAAAGTTTAGTTTAAAAAGTTGATTTAATCCGTAAATAAAATAGTTTCTTCCTTTAAGCCGTTTTGGTGTAATATATTTACTGCAGATTTGGCACAATTTCCAAGGTAAAGTGTATTAAAATTTTGATTTACCATACCAAACGATTAACCTTGGATTGGACCGGCAGCCATTACATATACAATGAGGAAAGATAATAATTGGACCGATTGGAAGAATTATTGTTCTATATAAAAAAACAGAAGGGATTTTAATTTACTTATAATAATAGTTCACACAAGCGATACATTCAAAGATATGATCTTATTCATGAGATGATTATTCTTATTTATGATTTATGTTTTGCGTTTAAACAGAAGGATTAGACGACTTGGCATTGTGGTAAAGACAAACCTCGGCAGTAAAAATTTAATTCAAAAAGTGGAGTGGACGCGCTTAGTTCGTGTGATAAGTGTTTATTGCCAGCTGTGCAAAAGTCAATTGAAATAATTATCCTACACCGACTTTAAATTTGTCTAATGACATATTTGTCTAATGTATCGATTATTTTACTAAATTGGTTTAATTATTCGAATTTACTGAAACAAAAAACTCAAACAGTTGCCGAACTAGTTGAGTTTCCAAAAGAAAAATGTCCATCTATAATTTAGGAAATTCAAGTATTAAACTTCAAACAGACAATAACGACACCGATGCGTTAATAAGATGGATTAATCTTTCTAACAAGACGCTGATCGATTTTCGGAAATCGATAAACAACTATCAGGACAACTGGGAGCGATCTATTCAAACAAATATGACAAAGAAGTTTGATATCTTGTAGCAGAGCCAGTCACATCCTAAGGTAACATTACTATTTACTGATTTCACCATTGCGCTCACCCTCTTAAAATAAATATATATAAATAAATATAAAATAAATATATATAAATATATATATATATATATATATATATATATATATATATATATATATATATATATATATGTATATATATATATATATATATATATGCATATATATATATATATATATATATATAAATATATATATATATGTGTACATATATATTTATATATATATATATATATATATATATATATATATATATATATATATATATATATAATATATATATATATATATATATATATATATATATATATATATATATATATAGAATATATATATATATATATATATATATATATATATATATATTTATATATAATTATATATATATATATATATATATATATATATTATATATATATATATATATATATATATATATATATATATATATATATATATATAAATATATATATATATATATATATATATATATATATATATATATATATATATATATATAATCAAATATGAGAAAACAATTTCTAGAAAATTTAATTTGCAACTGAGTCATGAAAATTATAAATAAATGTCTGGACGATAAGAATTTTTCATCTTGTTCCTCTTAAAAACTGTGAGGAGGAATTTGAAAAACGTTGAATTAAAAAAAAATATCATGTCTTATATCCTTCTCTGCCATACTCCATTTGTAATGTTTTATTTTTTTTTTTTTTTTTTTTTGTAAAATCAATACATAAGTAATATCTATCCCTTATTTAAGTAGGTATATAAGAAATACTGGTTTTTTATTTGTCTCGCTTATTCTCCAATGGGACGTCCCATTACAAATTTTTGTTTTTATTTTTTCGTTACAATAACATTTTTAACGAAAATTAACGAAGAGGGTGGGAATGATATACACTATTAATGTATCAACTTTTAGGCGAATTATAAATATTTGCAATAAAAAATGGACGATGAATTTTTATTGAAGGAAATGTTATTAATTTAATTAAACTGCATTAATTATGAGCTTTGTTTGATTATTATTTTATGACTAAACGAAAACTATATTATATGCTGTAGACTCGTATAAGCACAATATCGTAGAATAAACAATCGTACGTGCCTTTTTAGACTTTTATGCAAATTTTCGATATAATTTTCTTTTGCAAATTATATAAGCTATATTATATCAATCAATAGACATTTATAAATATTTACAATAGGAATTTTCTTTAATAAACTTAAATATGAAAATTTAGCATTAGCATTTGAAGTTTATTGTTATATATTTAATTAAGGTCGGTGCGGTACTCTTTCAGAACAAAAAACGAGAACGATCACACTGTGTGACTAAGAATTGAAAATATCTTGATTTTCCGCCTATAGCATTTTCTAACTACAGTGAAATAATTGTCGACATAATTGCCAAACACAAAAATCATAAAAACAAGAAAAAGATCATTTTGAATAAGATCCACATATAAATTTTAAAGAGTATAAGATATATGCAAGATTTGTATTTTGTGCCATTTTTTGGGTAAAATGTTGCCAACAAAAAAAAACAGTGAGCAACTGAGCATTCTAGGTTGAGAAACGAATGAATCCACAAACGGTGACTTTTTCTTGCGAAGTTTTGGCTAAAACTTTAGGAGGCATGACCGAACCATTATTATTCGAAACAGCGGGTGGAAGGCAATATTAGTTAAAGGTGCTAGGTAGCTATTGCTACGTGATATAACAGTAGATTATATATATATATATATATATATATATATATATATATATATATATATATATAAATATATATATATATATATATATATATATATATATATATATATATATATATATATATATATAAATAAATAAATATATATATATATATATATATATATATATATATATATATATATATATAAATAAATAAATATATATATATATATATATATATATATATATATATATATATATATATATATACATATATAGCCTTAATTGCTTAAGATATGGACGTAAACGACTCTATAGTTTCATAAGACGATGCCAGTTCATGCTATACATTGTATCTTCAATGACGTTAAATATTTAATTAAATATTTAAAAATGTATAGGTAAATTAAAAATCAGTGTTTTCTGTCAAAATAACTTCTTGCCATGAACTTTGGGACATTCTTTATAAACCGCACGAGATCAAGTGAAAAAAAGGAAAAACAACTACACAACATAAAATTATGAAAACCTGGAAAATGTAGATCCTATAATTCAAACAAAATATTGTTACGGAAAATTTTAACTTCTCGCCTTTTTCCGCCAAAACCTCAACTATAAGATTGAAAATACTGAAGAACGTTGAGGTAACCCCATATAAAATTGATGAGCTAAAATTAAAGATGCAAAACTATTATTATCTTGAACCATCAATTTGATGGTTTTAGTTCTAATGACTATACGTGAAATAAACATCTAACACAATTTTTTAGTTCAGTTTAAAAGTAATATATTTATAGTAGGGTAAAATAGTGGATCTGCTTACCTATAATATTCTAGTTGTACTGGAAGGATGCATTTTACAACCGATGCCGGTTGTATTCAGCAAATCTACCTGTAACGAAAAAAATAAAAATATCAACATTTGCTAATGATCACCGACATCACAAACTATATGTCTATTACATTAAAAAAGATGTCATCCTATAAGAGGTATTTTAATTTTTCCCTTTTAAAGCCCTTTCTGTTTTTCTCTACAAGGATATTCTCTACAACGATATTTCGATGCTGGCAAGGATCTTTTTTATCAACAAACTCTTAACACGCAAATACCCCTGCGTCTATCTGGCAAATACAACTGACTTAATTGGTATATTCAAATACATCTAGAAAGTAATGAATTGGTTAATCGAAAAGTCAAAGGAGTGATGGCACAATAAGGTGAAAATGATATCAGTGAGAGGTTATCCGACGGAGCTGGCAATGTATGTCTGCATAAATTTGTTTGACAGGCATCAACAAAGTTTCTGGTTTGATTGACTTCTATATCTCAAAAGAAATAGTCTTAAATTTCATTTAAACCGAAGACATTAACATCACCAACAAATTTACTGATTGGGAATTATTCAGAGGCTTATCAAACTAATTCAGTTAAAAGTTAGTATTCAAACTAAAAAAAAACCTGGACTGCATGCTGAAAATTTAATTTACTCTATGCGTGTAGCAGCTAAAGAGGCCACACCATAGCATTAAGAGAAAATCTTAAACAAATAGCGATCAACTACCCTCTAAAAATGTGACAATTAATACAATAATGGGCCCTGAAACTGACAAGAACTCTTTTGAAAACTACTTTAAAATTTAAGGGAACACTATCATCCCAGTGCCACCTGATTGTTTCAAGTTTACACAAAAATAATTATGATGAAACTTTTACTCAGATATAGCAGGAGTGCATAGAATAGCAAAGTAGGATCTCTCTTTTATCTACTTTATACTACTGATAAACTAACATCTGAAACAACCTGCATATATAGTAACTATTGCTAAACAGTTAAATATATCAAACAACAAGCACTCGATAAAATCAGCCAATGAAAAATGGGTTGGGATACAAAGCTGAATGAGCTAACATGAGATTGAACTGGAAACAACACGTTAGGCAATAAGCAGAGCATGTTAAAATAAAACCTCACGAAATGTGCTGGCTAATAGGATGTTTTATATATAGGACGCTGTGTAGGGCATATAGCATCTAACTCTGAGGATGTACTATACAATCAAATCGATTAGTTATTCAAAGACGTACAATCCAACAACAAATACTTGTCGATACGTATAACCAATAAGGAATTTTACGATGACGTTAAATTTAGGCTAATGATGTGAAAAAAGATTACTTCAACATACCAACATTGAAGGCCATACAATTGTATGACCTAACGCAAGAACTTAGACATCTCAAGAGAATTCAACCACATGAACTATAGTCATAATTCCAATTATTTCTTACAGTTAAGTTAATTTATTTCACCGCAACATCCAGTTAATCTATATGAAACCGGGCCGTTATATGCAATTGCGAACACCTTTTTGATACTGCTAAACAAGCAGAGAGGGCCAATTACTGAACTCAATTATTTACCACAACAAATATTTGATTAGACATCAGCTTCGATTTAAATGCTAAACCACGCTTCATTTTTATTAATGGCCATGAAGGCCCAACAAAAAACATATCCTAACAATACACCGATATAAGAGGAAACGTATGCTTAGCAGAACAACATTATTTTAATAAAGGGTTGTTGCACTTAGGAGTAACTTAACAAGCGGAAGTGACGATTTCGATCCAACATTCCTGATGTAGTTGCTTAAACTGCCAACAAAGGCATTCTCAAACCAATAAATATTTATGCTACAGCACCCAATTTCAAATTGCTGGAACTGGAAATAAAACATGTATAAGTGTTCGTCAGAAGTTGTCATTGAATCTATATAACCGAGATTAAAATGAATTTTTGAAATTATTTGTATCCTAAACAAATATTTAAATGTGTTTAAAAAATTGTAGAGCTGCAATTATATATTGGGACTCGAATAAAAGAAAGCTATCTGCTCGGTCTGCTATAAGGTTGTTCTATCGAGCCCTTTCTTCTGTCTGCAATTTATTTCAAATTTCTCACACATCGAACATAACTATAATCATATAATAATGACATTGAATCCAAATATTTATGTAACGGTTAAATTTGTGGCATTTCAATTTCCAGTTTTTACCGTCAAAAATATAATAGCTCTCCCTATTTTTCAATGCATATTTTATATATGTATACAAACGATAATTAATATTCTAGATTTTCTCAGCATCACATCTGCACCAAAACCAAATTTAATTCTATTATTGAAAATAAAATAAAATAAAAAAAAACTGGACATTGGTTTGCATCACAATTCGTATTTGAAATCCTTCCAACCAGAAAAACTTGTTTTTCCTTTCCCCACACAAAATATTATGTATCTTTTCGAGATAAATTATATAATTATTTTACTTATTCCCGTTTCATTTATTTTATAAATATATATATTTATAGTTTTGGTCCAGGTGGATGACAAAAAAATCGTATTGTTCGACATAGCAAAAACTTGATTGGTAAGTTTGAAATTTTATGTTACCCGCGTGTAAAATAATTTACCTTTTAAATCAAATTTATAGTTAAAATCAGTTTGATCAAATCCTTCTTACGTTCAAGACATTTTTATTTGTACAAATATAATTGAAATATAAAATAAAATTTTGGTGTTTGAAAATTACCAAAATTAATTCGGATAATGGTTTTAAATTTAAAAAAATGTTTAAAAATTAATTAAATTAATTTTGAAAAAAAAAATAAAATGAAACAAATTAATTTATTTATAAATGTGAAATATAATTTAATGTCGACATCAAAATATAATAAGTGTTTGGAAAAAGTGAAATTCAAAATGTGAACTTAAAAAAAAATTTTAAAAACTCATATATGTAAGTAACATTTTTTTTTTAATATTACTGCTGCCATCTAAACTGTGATAGAAAATCGTAAAAAAAGTTTAATAAAATGGATAATAATTTTCTTTCGGGGAAAATTTATTTTTTTGTTTTTCATCCTACTGCACATTAAATATATAAATATATGTATATATATATATATATATATATATATATATATATATATATATATATATAATCGTTACTGCATTACAGTATAGACTAATATATTTTCTTACTATAAACCAATTCGGAAAATGGACTTTAATGGATATGTAATTAAATTAATTTCGTTTTAAAAACAATTTTGTAATTAAAAATTATAATTATACGAATTTTTAAGTGTTTCGTCTACATGTTACAACAGTTGGTAGTATCATAATGGGTTTTAGCTTTATATTATTTATTAAAGCTTTTTTTATTATTAATTCATACAAATTGGCGGTAGATGGCTTTTCCATTTTCTATTTTCTTTTTTTTAATCCTCAAATTTTAAGAATATTATACACATATGTGTATCTCTTAAATTTTAATTTATGTTAATTTCGATTATAAAATCGGTAATTTTCATCAAATTATATTCAAATTAAAAAATTCAAGAATCCAATATTCTTAAATTAATGATGGTTTCAAAATTATAGTATTTGCAATCAAAAATAGTTTTAATATTTTATGAATTATATTCAACCTTTCAAAATTACAGACCAAATTTTTAAAATTATAAATAAAATTGAGTTCAATGGTTACTATGTACATTTAACACAGTTTGATTAAAATTGAAAAACAATCTTTCAAACAATAGTCTCTTCAATCCAGTAATCTAAATTAAGTAATTAACTGAAAATTACTTTCTTAGGAAAGTTTACTGAAATCGTTTCAAATTTTAATCAAACGATCCATAAAAATTTGTCAATATTAGACTTGATCTCAAATCTATCGATTACGAAGTTAATGATTACTAAAATGTTTCTAAAGTTATGATTGAAATCAAAACTATTTTAACAGTACCTTTAGAATTATAACAACGCGGCTTTCAAGTAGTGTTCAAACTTTAAAAAAAATTACTGTCAACAATTTGAAAACAATATACAAAATTGAATTGAATTAAATTGATGGAATTTGTTTTTTAAACTTAGTTTGATTAAAATTTCAAAACAATCTGAACAGTCTGATTCAATCCAGTAACCTAAATTAAGTAATTAAATTTGAAAATAATTGATATATGCACTCTAAAGTAATTTTCTTAAGTAAGTTTACTGAAATTGGTTTCAAATTTTAATCAAACCATCCACAAACGGCCAACAACCTTTCAATATTTAGGCTTAAACTCGAAAGTCTAGAATTTTAACAAGAATTGTAAAGATATAAATTAAAGTAATAAGTGCTTCAAGATCGTCTTTCAATTCGGTTCAAATTTTTGATTCAAACTAAATTTAAAATTCGATTTGACGATTTTTTAAATTATTTCATAATGTAAAATTTTAGTTAAAACAATTTGTCCATTCAATAATATTAAATACTTAGATTGACAAAAATATCAATCAAATATAAATTAAAAAAATTTTTTAAGTCAAATTATGTTCAAATTGGTTAAATAGGTTAAATAAGTAGGTAAACTCAAATGTTTAATATTTTTAAATTCGTTGGCGATATTTCCAGTATTCTTGAATTAATGACTACTAAAATTCAAAGTTATGATTGCAATCAAAACCATTTTAACAATACCTTTAGAATTATAACAACGCGGTTTTTCAATAGTATTCAAACTTTAACAAATCTATAAGGTCAACCAGTTTAAAATCCATTACAAAATTGAATTGAGTTGTTACAATTTTCTTCTATAAGATTAAAATTTAAAAACAATCTGATAAAATAGCTGAAAGCTTTTCAATATATAGACTATTCACAAATATCGAGGGTAAACCTCGAAAGTCTTGACTTGATTTTCTGAAATCTAAAAAGAGGTAATAAAAGATATAACTTAAAGTAATATTATTTCTTACCAAATCGCCTTTCAGTTCAGTTTCAATTTTGATTCAAATAAAATTAGATGTGACTCTTAGTATTAAAAAAGATTGGATACGTTTAAATCTTTCAAATTTTAAATAAAATTCTACGTTGAAACTTGATTTGATTTTATAAAATATTAGTAGGTTTTGGCAATTATTTTAAATGATTTTTAAATTTTAAATTTCAGTTTTAACAATTGGCTCATTCAATAATATTAAAGACTTAGATTGTCAAAAATATCAATCAAATTTGAATTGTATAATTTTTTTTAAATCAAATTATTTATATTCTTACCATAGTTTAATCTGTAGGTTAACTGAAATTATTTTAAAATTATAAAATTACATCCGAACTTTTCTAATGATCTAATTCTCGAATTAAATAGTTTTAAAGTTATAATTGCAATCAATACTATTTTAACAACCTTTTGAATTATAATCAACCCAATTTTCAATTAGTATTCAAAACTATCGTCAACATATATAAAACCATATACAAAATTAAATTGAATTGTTTTAATTCCATTTCGTTTAAATAAATTTGATTAAAATTTGAAAACAATCTGAACAGACTTTTCGATCCAGTAACCAAAACCAAGTAATAATATTCAAATAAAATTAGTCGATATATGCATGTTACTGTAAGTAATTTTCCTAAGTTACTGAAATTGGTTTCAAATTCTAATCAAACGATCCACAAACGACCAAAATCTGTTAAGTGGTTAGGAGAAAAGTCCAAATTTTTGACCAACTCTAGAGTCCTAAAGGAAGACATGTAAAGATATAATTTATAGTAATCTGCGCTTAAAAATCATCTTTCAATTCAATTTCAATTTTTGGTGGAAATCGCAAAATCCTAACCTGATTCGGTTTTTTACAATAATCGTAAAATTTGTTACTGGAATTAATTTTTCTATAACACATTAAGTCAACTTTAGCTCAAATTCATTGAAATTAAAATTTGAAAAATTTTTAGAAATGTTTTATAATTATAATTTGAACCAGCTCAAATTTTAATCAAAAGATCCATAAATAACCAAAAACTAATATTCGGGATATTTACCTAGGTTGGAACTCCAAAAACTTGAAATGATTTGTCAAAAATTTTGGTAATAAATTGTAAAGATAGAGATTTTAAGCACAAATTTAAAGGTCGTCTTTTCAAATTTTTGATTCAAAATTAATTTAATAAATTCGTATATTTTTCTCTCCAATCAAATGATCCACATACTATTTATTCTTTTCCAAGTTCTTTTCAATCAAGTTGATCTCCTATACTAATTTTTGTATAAAAAAAATCAAATTATTTTCAAAATTAGCTGATAAAATAATCAAACCTATCCAACTTTTAGATTAAGCAATATTATATATGAATTATGACAATTGAATTATGAAAATTTTCATTTGAAATTTATAAATGATATATTACGATCTCGATCATACTTTGTAGCAACTATTCAATTTTCTTGTCAACATACCTAAATAGCCAATTCATAGTTTGACCAATGTTTCTCTGAACTATATCGAATATTTTAATATGCTACTTTACTATTCAAACCTTTTTCAAATTTTTGACATACTCAACTAAATTTGAAATGAACCCACCAATTGATTCTTATACAATATATTAGATCAGATTTCAATTGTAATTAAATTTTCTTTGAACTATTTTAAATAAATTCTTACAAATTTTACGTCAAATTTTAAAACTAATTTTTCAAACGAGGGTTTGTTTGTTTCGATTTGATTTTGATTGTAGTTTGTAAATCTAACTCGCTGTTCAAATCAAGTTCTATTCAAATTCATAGGAAATACAATTTGTTGAAAGTATAACTTTCAACCGTCCGGAGCTTTCAGTATAAATTGCATACTTATAAATGAATTTGTTTTTCAATTTAAGAAACTATATTTATCTTCAAATTTAGATCAAGTAGGTCAGCTAAATTTATTGAAATGGTAACCTTTTCAAATCGAGCTAGTTTTAGATGATTTTTTGTAAACCTGAAAGTCATTTAATTTCTTTAATTTAAAATTGAATTAAAATTTAGCTATTAAAATTTGTATCAAATATCAATTCAAGTTTCTTTAAAAACGGACTACTCCAAACCAGAAATCTGAAATTTTGTTGTCCGTTTTTAGACCACTATATTTATAAAACTTAATTTCAAACTTTATTCAAATTTATTTAACATATTTAACATAATCAAGGTTTGCAATAAAATGCAAATGAGGCAAATTTTTCAAATTTCATAATCTTATTATTTCTTAATGATTAAATTTCCAATCAAAAATAATTTTGAAATTAGTAGTAAATTTGCTCCGATCAAATAGTAATCAAACAATGTTTCTAAACTAAATTTTTGTAAATGACTTAGGTTTGGTTAAAGATATGATGATTTTTGGCGACTAGAATTCAAACCTGCAATATTTAAAGATTTATAGATAATTTATAAAAAAAAAATAAATACTTTAACAAATTTATTATTATTTTAATTTCAGGCAAATTAAAACATAATCATCAATCGAAAACAAAGCAACAACAAAAAAACAAAAGAAATTCATCACTGTAAGAAGCATTTGAGCAAACTCAACAAAAAATTTAATACAAAATTCAAAAAATTCATAAAATTTACACACACAAAAGTATAAATATATTAGCCACTTCAGAACCAATTTTAAAAAATTATTTCATAATAATAATTTATAATTTTTTCTAAGCACATCCAACCATTAATCGAATAAAAATTATAATAAAATAATTTTTTAACCTTAAAAAATTATAATTTATACTAAATTAATTAAAAGAAAATATTATAGTTTACTTCAAAATAAAAAAAAAACAAAACAAAAAACCAACAAACACAAATCAACGAAAAAAATTAATTAATTAAAAATAATAAATGAACATTTTAAAATAATAATGATGAAAAATGAAAATCGCCATCTTGTATTTCACAGAAAGAATTTCATTACAAGAAAACAAAAGAAATAAATTTGACAATATATAAGAAAATAAATGAAAAACAAATGAAAATACATAGAAGACTCAGACACAAATACGTTTATATAAACATAAAGTAAAGCGGGGCAACATCAACACTACTATACATTACCATTTATACGCAAACAAAACTACATCGACAAAACAACAAAACCAAAAAGGATAATTCAAGCAGGATGCTGAGTAAAGAAGAAAGACTGAATTTTATTTTTTTATATTTAAATATATCAAGGGGAACAATATTATGGTCTCAAAAAAAATATACAACTTTAAGGAGAAACCAACACACTAAAGCAACTAGTTCAGGAGAAAATTTATATGGGGAAAAACTATATAGTTTTCCCCGTTTCGACATACATACATACTTAGAATTTCATTGAAAAACTAATAAACAAAATATTATAGGAATAAGTATTAAGCCACGTTATCGTTCCAAAAAACTTGAATATATATATATATATATATATATATATATATATATATATATATATATATATATATATATATATATATATATATATAAGTTAAAATTATTATTATTACTTAAGTTAATTTTAATTTATTACAATAGACTAACTAATTATTTATGTTACGTTACATAAATAATTTTATATTATACCTCAGATAAAAATAATTAATAACAGATAACCAAAGTATTTTCCAAATGACAGTTTTCAGTTCTGTTTTTCGTTCTTAATTAATTAAATTATTTAATATTAGTTTTTAATCAATTTTCACCAACGACATTTATTTTAAAATCGTTCAATTCCGAATAAATCCATAATAAACAAAATTATATAGTGTACCTAAATATCAAATCTAAATAATTACTTTATAATCGCAGTTCAAAATTAGATAAGTCATTAGAATTATCAAGAATTTATGTCAAAATCCAGTCTATATTAAAATATTTTTCGTTCAATTTCGATAAGTTTCATTCAATTCGAAAGAGCAAAAATGAAGTCTTGTTTTTCCTATTTATTTTTATGTCTTTAGTGATATTTTATACCGATTGTAAAATGACAAACCATTAATCTTAGTCCACAAATTAATATCTAAAATAAAACCAATTTTGTAAACCCAAATCGAATACATCAAAATTTCCTTTCAGGTTAAACTTTCGTTAAATTTGTAAGGCTTGGTAACAACAAAATTTGCATGAACCGAAATGGTCGCTTTAAATCAATATCAGGACAATTTTCTCTTAATCATTTGCTTAATTGTCTCTCTGAAATATTTAACAAAACACACCAAAATTGTATTTGAGATAAAACTTTCGTTAAATTATGTATAATGTCGCTCAAAAATATAACAATTGAATCTTTATCTAATTTCCACAAAATCTTATATAATCGACCGCACATTCAACTATAACTTTTTAATTCACAAAAGTATACAAATAATAATTAATTAATGTTTCGTTCAGTTTCGTTAAGTATGTAGCAAAACTTAGCATAGCAAAAAATTACTTTTTAAACAATTAAAATTTTTTATTTATTATTTAAAAATAAAATACCCATTTTTCTGCCCCTTTGAACTATCACTATTTTTATACTATTTTCATAGACTCGCTATTCGCTTAAAAACTAACAAAATGCTGATTCCAAAACTAAAACATTCTCTAGACCAAAATAAACCAAAACATTCTTCACAAGTCATAAAATTATATTATACAAAGTGCTATATCAACGATAAAATTAAAGTTTCGTTCCCAAACCCGCTTTTGCTTAGCAATTTCTGATAATTATTTCTTAGTGGTTTTAATCTAAGCAATAAAATTTAAAATTATAATATAATATTTTCCCATTTCTCTAACCCTAATCGAGTATATCGAAATTCCCTTAAAAAAAACATTCGTTAAATATTTTGAATATAAAATTAGTGTTCACAACTGTAGGAAAAAATTCGAAACGGCCACTTCAACCAAAATGATAATTAACCAAATATAATAAACTCATCGGATCAGCCACAAATTTAATTGAAATCATTTTTCGTTCAGTTTTATTTATTTTGTCACAAAATTTGGCAGACCAAAACTTCGCTCAAGAACAAATAATTGTTCAATATTTTTAAATAGTTAATAGTTAACCTAACAAAAAAATACTAGTGCATGAAAACTTCACTGCTTTTTAAGGACCCGCACAGTACATTTATACAAACTCTTAAAAATTGTTGTTAGATATACAGATCTACTAAATAAACCAAAAAGTAATTCAAGTCTTAAAATTAAATTGGACATCGTCAGCGGCATATACCTAACTCAAAAATTAAGTTACAAATTCAAAAAATTATTTAAAAATGGGAACAGTCAATTTCGTTCAGTTTGATTCATTAAATACGTATACAAAACATGGCAGGCCAAAAATCTTCGTTAAAATAAGTTAAATAAATTATATCTAATCTCAGTTGAGTAAATCAAAATTTGACTTAGGTATACTAAATTTCAAAAACTATACTATAATAAATTAAAAAATTAAAAATTATCAATTTCAAAAGACCAAAAAATTCAACGAAACATCAAAATTATAATTTGTCACTAATTCGTACAAGATCATTGGTTCACTTTAAATAAAAATAAATTGATGTTAGGTACACTTCAAAAACTAATCCAAATCCTACTCCACAAGTTCCTAAATTATATAGTTCATAGTCGCTGTAAACTTAACGAAAAATTCTAATTTTGTAATTCAAAAACAACTAGTTTATCGCCAAACTATTTTGTTTCGTTAAATATTCGTTCAAAAATTCAAAATCACTTCTAAAGTTCAGAACAGTTATAATAAAACGGTGCTAAGATAGTTTTAAAAAATTAACGACAATTTAATTAAAAATTCAAATTACAAAAAAAATTAAATCTGTTATTAAATTATTTTTAATTTAGTTTTTATTTTATATATAATTTTTAATTAAATATAATAATCGATATTAATATTTTTTTATTTTATTTTAATTTCAGCAAACTATATTTTAATTAAATATTACATTTTATTATTTAACAAAAACAATAATAATTTTTCCGAATATTTTAAATATGCGTCAAAAAATTAAGCATTGGAATGAAGCCAAAACAAAAATAATAAATTAAATCTCATTTTCTTATTTTCCATGAGTAAAATCCGAAATTATGCATTGGTTCACCAATTTTGAATAGGCCCTTTACAAAAATAAAATTTTAATATAATATATTAGAAGAAGATATACCCAACCGCGAATTTTATAGATTTTCGTTATACGTTTCAATGAACTAAGAAGAGATACAAAAAAGTATAGTTTTGTAAAACTTGTTTCGAACAACCCCAACATTAAAATTATATATTTTATGTACTACACAAAAAAGAAAATTTTTAAAGTTAGTCGTCTCTTTCACAAGACAAATTATTAGTAAAAAGGGAATAATATTTTTAGAAATAATCTTAAAAAAAAAATAAAAATTTCTTAAAGGAAATTCGAAAAACAACAAAATTCCAACCCTTTTACAAATTAACAAAAAAAAAATGTAGATAAATATTTCAATCAAAAACATATAAATCAACCCTTAAAAAATCGTTTAATTAAATTATAGTTTTTTATATATTAATAACTATTACTAGAAAATATTGTAATGGAAAATCAATTGACTTGAGACGACGTAATTTAATTACGCACAAATTTTAATGAAAAGAAAATGAGATTTTTGTCGACACACACGAAAATAATGGAAATAGGCCCCGTACACTATGTTACATAGTACAGTAGATAACATATATAGGTGTGTATCTTAATCTTAGTCTTATATATAATTAAAACAGTAAACCAATATTTCAGGATTTACTGTACATAATAGTTTTTTAACCGTCATACTTAAACACACTTTTATTTTATCTTTTATTTTTTACCGCCAGATTATCGCATCAAAAACGTTAAACAAAAAAATTTCCGCATTTTTTTTTTTTTTAAGAAAACTATAAATTTTCTTTTTATTAATTTTGATAAAATTTTATTTTAATTTTTATTTAAAATAAAATATTTGAATGTGTTTAGACGTTCGTTTTCCCTCAGGTCTCAAGTTTATGCTCGTTAATGTCATGCCCAAATTTATTGAGCTTAAATCTGAGGGTAGATCCGGTCTCCAACCATTATACTCCTTATACACTTTGACTTCGATTCGTTCACTATATATAATCGAATTTTGTGTTTAAATCGGAAATTTCGTTTCGATTTTGTATAAAAATTCATAAAATTCAAGTTAGTAAAATGAATCAAGACATTGCTTCCCCCTTACATATTTTGAACATATACCGCGGTCATATTTTTACTATATATATAACAACAAGGGTTAAATATTAAGATTTTAAAAAATTGATAAAAAAATTTAAAAATTTTCTCAAAATTTATAATTATTTTCTTTTCATCTTATATGTCGAATTTTATCAATAGTTGGAATCTGTTTTATTACCAGTATAATTTCTTAAATCTACAAGAGTACCTATATCTCTCCATATATATATAAGACATTTTGATCATAATATTTATATAAGGGTAAATTGTTGTTGTCATATATACATATATGTATTAGTAAACATATAATAAAAACTACCTCAAACCGCCATCATTGAAAATTATTATAAAATTACACTCGTAAATATTATATCACCCCATACTCCATAATTTTGAAGACATTAAGCCAAAAAAAAAATGTTTTCAAAAACGCCAAAAAATAAGAAATTCTATATAATTATTCATAGACTAATTAAATATAAAAATAATATAAGAAACAAAAAAAAATATTTAGGGAAATAAAATTTATGATAAAAGTTTGACAATAACTTCTTATATTTTTGGCTTTAAAAATTATAAATATATATGTATATATATATATATATATATATATATATATATATATATATATATATATATATATATATATATATATATAAATTTCTTACCAAAATACAAAAAAAAAACAAAATTTAAAATAGGCCATTGTTCACATAATAAAAAATTCTTTAATGTATTTTCTTATATTATTTCCATCATTTTCTCTATTTAATAAAATTAAATTTATGTCCAAAATATGATAATATAATTATTATTATGAAATATTATATAATATAAAAATAAAATTTAAATCTATATATAAAAATTCTAAATATCGTTAAAAACAAAATTGTTCGTTAAATATAAATTATAATGAAATAAAAATAAAAGCCACATTTTGGAAAAACTAAATTTGAATAACTTGTTTTCATTACACGCCTAGGTTACGAGTGTCGCAGCTTTTCAGAAGATTTTGATCGGTTCGATTAAATATCGAACACGACAGTGTTTGTGAATTGAAATTTATAATAATAACATTTTCCTCCCGTGATGGAAAACTTGAAACCCTTTTTGGGCTTATATATATATATATATATATATATATATATATATATATATATATATATATATCTGCACAATTCGTTTTGCCCATTGCTGATGAAAGTGGTTTGCAAAATGATCTATCAAATTTTGAAAAAAATCTGGAGATATCTTCCTGCAGTAATAAGCCGTTAATTCTTTCTGTTCTAAAAAAAAATACATAGAAAGGGCTAACGGTTCATTTAATAATCCAGTTAAGTTTGATTATAAACATACAAAAACTATTTCTGGTACCAGTTCCTTGCCAAATTTTGAAATTAAAACAGTAGCTCCTAAATTTTGGCTTCATTTATCTAGATTCAATCCTTCTACTACTGAAGACGTTATTTTGGCTCTCGCGAATAAATGCTTAGGTACCCATTTGTGCAAATTTAAATTGGGTATAAATGAACAACTTCGTAAAAAAGCTCTAACTGCTGAAACTTGGCCGATAGCTGGTAGTATTAAACCCTTCCATAACCGAAATTTTCATCCAGTGGCCTCAAATGTAAAACGTCGGATACCGGCTGTGATATGTAAGCCGAAATTTAAATTTGTTGGGTGTTTACAAAGCTGAGAAAGTCCTGTCTAAAAGTTCTGTACAAAATGCGGTCACATTTACTACCATCCAGTATTCGAGCTAAAGCTAAATTTTTTTGCTTGGTGTTCTGGACAATGATTTATGATGTGATTATTATCACTGAGACATGGCTTACCAGAAATTTTAACTCTGAAGAATTTTTTCGGTTCGGCTATGTGGTCCATAGAAAAGATCGTCATAATTTTGATACTAGCCTTAAGGGAGCAGGTGTGTTGATTGCTGTTAAGACCTCGATTCTAAATGAAATCATTGCATGTCATCCAATTTTTCATGTTATTGCTGTACGGATTAAGGTTGCCAATACATCTATTCTAATGGTTACTGTTTACATTCCCAATGGAACAATTTTGGATAATTATCTTGAAATTTTTAAGTTTATTAAGCTTAATGTTTTACCTTTGATGCACGTTGGAGAACAAATAATGGTTAGCGGATACTTCTACATTCCCGATGTTACTTAGTTCATTGTTGATGGAGTTTTCATTTCTCTCTGTTTATGAACCTTCTTCACCATCTGCTACATCAAATATCTCAACTCTATAGTTTCTCATTTTAAAAATGATTTAAATTTTTTTTAATTTTACCGAAGCAGAAGTTTATGATGGTTTATTGCAACTTGATATTGATAAGGGAGCTGGTCATGATGGTTTTCCACCTATCATAATCAAGCATTGTGGTGATATCTGAGCTCCTTCTTTGTCCCTAATTTTTAATGAAAGCATCCGGTCTGGAGTTTTCCCTGATCCCTGGAAAATTTCTTTCATTCCTCCGATTTTTAAATTTGGTAAAAGATATGATATCAGTAACTATCGTGGAATAGCAATTCTTTCTGCTATTCCAAAATTTGTCGAAGCGTTGGTACACAAATTTTTATATTTTAACGTGAAGGCGTTTATTTCTCCAGCCCAGCACGGTTTTTATACTGGTAGGTCCACTGTTACAAATTTAGTTTCATTTTGTGGACATTTACTTACTTTATTGGATAATAAGCAATAAGTTGATTTGATTTACAAAGACTTATCAAAGGTTTTTGATAAAATTGATCATTCAATAAACTTAATTGTGAGTTTATCCCTATTAGGTAGTTGTATTCTTACCTTTCCGATGCAAAGTGATTTGAATAAATTCTGTAATTGATCGATTAATCACAAACTGTTATTGAATGTCGGTAAATGTAAAGTACTTTCTTTTTTTCGAATTCGTTCTGATGACGATGAATTAGATAGGGAGGCAGACTAGATCCTAAAAAATAATAAAGCATCGCCTATAGGAAGAGTAAATAAAGAAAAGCTGAGTCATCCCCAGAGATCGCGAACTAATTGGTAGTAGAATTACAAGTACCGAACCAAATGCGGTTGGTTTTGAGTTTAAGCAACCGCATAAGGTAGTGAATCAACCAAGAATATATTGCAAAAAAACTAGTACAACCGAAAAGAAAGCCAACACCTGACCAACATCTAGTCTCTGACAATTATAGAAGCTTATTGATGACTTTAAACGCTGAAAGGGGCACAACCCATAAAAATTATTGTAAGATGTCTGCAATACCCTTGTTCCAGTATATAAATAATAGAAGATTTACAAATTAAAGCTCTTAAAATACTACAGATGATGTAAATATTGTTAAAACAGAGAGGACACCAAAACGAAGTAGGACGTCAAATCTTTAGTAAAAATGAACTCTTTTTATGCTAGTGTTTTATACCAAAAAAAATATTCAGTACATCGCTGAAATGCTAGAACTGTGATTGACTTGGAACCATGCGGTTTAAAATAATTTAAACTAATGCTATTATTCAGCGTATAATGCAAGCGGATAAACAAGATTTTTGGTTTTCTGATTTGGGGTATATAGATGTACAAAGTTGTCGGACTTTTTACTATGGAGCAAGCACTGACTGCTTGGATTTTGTTGATTGTAATCGCAAAAACAAGGCACACAAGAAACTGTAGTCATTTTGAACTCTTCCATATATAGAAAACTTATATGTTGACCATTTTCCAAATGAATACTGAGATCCATGAAAACTTGAAAGCGTTCATGAATGTTTAAACCAAGAATTGCCATACGCAACAACATTACTGCTTAAGTAATGTCCCATTCGAAATTGTTCGACTTCACTGTTGCATTGAGATTCGCATTTGACTCGACGTTGAAACGCGCATTGAATCTGACGTGAATACTTTTTGGTGTGTTTTCTATCTTTCATGCATAACGAATGTAGGTTGTGTAATCCACATGTGGTATGCGAATAATATCTGTTTTGATAATTTTAAATAATTCTGGATCGGGCAGCTATCAATAGTATAGATATTCAAGTGCATCATGTTTTGTGCTCACATTCAACCGCATTTTATCTGCCCTGATAAGTCATCCGCTCTTTCATTTTCTTATGCGAGTTTAAAATTTCGAACCAAACAGTTGTTCTCGTGAAATAATGATTCAGCAATAATTTTCCGATCTCTTGCTACACTAAATGCGCATCGTCTATTAATATCTTTCTCCACATTTTGCACTAAAAAGTGAATGACTTTAGACTTTGGTTCATGTGAAACTTTAAAGTGCGACAGTAAAAGCACAAAATAATCAATGAACAAAGACAACGTCGTGCTGCATTCTTGATTTGTATTCATTTGCATAATTAAAAACCTCTTTGTTGAGATCAGTTCTCGTTCATTATTGTATCTAGTGCTGGAAGCATTTAGTTTTCAGTTGTGTATCTTGAATCTTGAAGTAAAAGTTCGTATACGCGCAGGTTTTCAACTCGTGTGTCTCCCTCTTGGAATGTTCCAGTAACTCTTGAAGTAGAGGCTCTGACCCAGTCAGTTTTTCAGATGTTTTAACAGCTCTTGTGGCTAACCGTTACCGCACATATCTGGTTGATCATTCAATGTTTGACTTTTTGAGTGGCATTTTAAATAATTCCCAGAACTTAAAAAATAAATTTACACTAAACCCAATATCCCAATATACCAAAAATGCAATGTTGCCGCATACAATATAAAATGTCCACTGTGAATAGTGAAAAATTAAAACAAAACTAACGAAAAATATTTTGATAATGTTACTTTGATTTTTCCATATATGGAAGATAATGTGCTGCTGCGCATCTAGTGGCGAGCTACAACTAAGCCCGAAAATATTTTCCGTACTCAAATACGTTTGTATATACCATTTGTATATACCAATTTGTTGAACGGTTTAGATGTTGATGTGCCCCGGCGATGTCAAAGTCTATTACGCTTGAAGGTAGCAATTGAACCAACGAGGAGGACAGGATAATTTCTGGGATTTAATCACACCTAAAGGAAATGCGATCGGGTTCCGTTCCGATGTGTAAAATTTTCAGAGATACATATGGCTCAGGTATGTACAATAGAACAATATTATATTTGTTCGGCTCCGATAAAAAATGTTAAGTAAGATTAATACAAAACTTAGAGTATAGCAATCTAGAAATCGAATGGGCTTATGCAACATATTCCAGGAAAACAATTATGTTTAAATACAGAAAAAATTGATATACATATTTGTAATATTTGAAAGCCATTTAGTTAAATTTTCACTTGTTAAACTCAGTGGTTATAACTTCTACTATTCTATTCACCCGCAATGGAAAAAGCAAGAGGTGGATCGGTTTTACTATTACAAAACAATGCAAGTCACCACAATGCAGAAATAAAAATGTGGATATTACTTTGGTGGCTCGCCAACATCCTAGCCCAGTGATGAAGCTAAGATACCACACCTAATAGATTTAGCTAAAGACACCCGCTGTCTACAAAATAAGGAGGTGCGCTTAATATAACCTAATCCCAATGGAAGTTAGAGAGTTAATAATGATAAAACGATGGGCACGTAAGAATGGGAAATCAATCGAACAAAAATTTCTGACTTCACTGTCAGAAAGGTGAAAAATCTCACAAGACCCAAAGTTACGGATGTTACGGGGTGTTTACGGATCATCTCGAGGAAACCTTTTAACCGCTTCTAAGGCAAATGAAAATGACACATGGCTCATTAACAATTTTCATCTCTATTACACTATTACTAACAAGGCCACGGACTTGGTGGTTTTCTTTTACCATATCTGACATTTTCTCCACGTCACCGTTAATCATTAAAATTAAAATATTATTCCAGTCATTTTGGTTGATGGCTTTAGATTGGAATAATGAGTTCTCTCAGATAAGAAAGAAATGAATCGTCAGAAAACAACTGCTGTATTTAGAGCTAGTTCGAATTCCAAGATGGCTGAAAATGCAGAATAAGAAAGTTGACCTATATGGATTCTGCGAAGCCATTGAACGAGCGTACGCTGTAGGAACAGATTTTGAGGTAGAGGTCAAAACCCGTTTAATACCTACTTTTGTTATTTTGTCTGCACAAGCACAAGTATACATATAGAAATAACTAACGATGTAAAACCGAACATATTCCTCTCTGTTTGTTGAGAGACGTGGTTTGTGTGTACTGATATCTACAACGAGTGTAGGTCATAATACACAGACATCTTTGAGAAGTTTTTTGATATTTTGTTATTTATACACTCGTTTTGGAGCTGAAAGCTCATCCAACTCTTTCGCGTTTATGGACGATGGTTCGACCCATCGATTCTGCACTCCAACAGGCAATCATATAGTTGCGTTCATCGTTATCACCGATCGCAATCAAGTAATGAAAAATCTTTTTTCGAACCCTCCCCTGTCGGTATTCGAACTCGGTACCTTCCGACCTAAACATCGGAGCTTTAACCATGTACCAATTGCCCGGTTATAACATTTTTGATTTATGGCAAAAAGTATCTTAAATTAAAATGGCAGCCTGCGCTTTTTGACTAGACTTATTTCATAAGAAACAAAGGCCACTGTCAAGGAAGATGGTTTTTCTATAGGAAATGACGTGATTTTTTTGAGAGTCTAAAAAAATACGAAGAGCCAACTGGAGATCGAAATCGATGGAAGTTGTTTGTTAATACGATAATGACTACCAACCGCCAGTTCGGACATGGAGCTGTATATACCAGACACAAGCTTTTTGCTCAAACTTTATCAACCATCTCTCGTAAAAACAAGATTTAAGATAACAACGTCACATAAAGGTAGAGTGTTAGTTCAACCGGGTAATATGATGATCTCAATATATCGAAGATATGACATCAACAAAGTCCAGCAAATATATGTGAGGTTAATACAAATTTAGCTGACCATTTTGAAACACGATCCTTAAGAAAGATAAACTTAGTTATAATGTGAGGATAGGCGAAATATCTCCTTCCTCAAGACATCAATTAAAAAATACTAGCGTAATATAATCATCATTATGATGATAGAATCTCACCTATATACAGTCAATCAAAATTAAAAAACGAGTTATAGCTGGTTTTCAACGCAATCTGAATCATCACCAAACCATCTAATAAATGGAATTCTCCACCGTATGTTTGCTTTTCTTGGAACGCAATATGACATCCTATATATCACATACCTAACGGATTAAATGCCTTTCAATTACCTTGCTTGCTCAGTAGCTTAACAGGTGCGTCGGAGGAAGACAAATAAGACAAGGCCAAGATACGTAACTGAACGTATTTCGTTAAAAGTGCCTTCGCGGAATAGTGAATAGCTTCTGTGAAAGATTTCGGTTTATCAGGCCCACAACAAAAAAGTGCTAATTTTTGAATACTTTTTACTTTTAGAACTGTATAATTACCAACAAACTTTTAATAATTCTTGCTTAAAATAAAATGGCAGCGCTATTAACAATTGTAAGAGAAACGGCTATTTTATGTAAAAAAAATTACCTGGTTTCTTTTGACTGTTTATAGGAAAATACGAAAAGGTAACTCCGATTATTGCCAAGACACTGCTTCAGCAATAAGTGGTTAATGACTTTTTTTCAGAACAGTCATGAGAAATGTAATTATAACGCAATAGGTGGGGTGATAAGCTTAATAAATTCAACTATTTGGTGTAAATTATAGATTCATCAGGAAATGACTTATGCAAGACCAATTCACTTAGATATCCGATGGTATCGACCATGACGTGTTTGTTTGTTTGTTTGTGTTTGAACATTGTAATCTTTTCTGGGGCTGAAACTTTCCCAACTCTTTCGCGGTTAATTTTTAACGTCCCACCTTACATGAGCTTAGGATTCATCACATGAGCTTAGGATTCGGACCCGGTACCTCCCGATCCAAACACCGTAGCTTGTGGCCATGATGTGTTCTAGTTCTATAATACATCGAATTTGGAGTTCAATATTTAAGTAAGAAGTAAGAACCTAAATCAAAAAGCGATTAAAGAATTTTTAGCTTTCTCAATAATGATTGGGAAGCTACCTTAGGAGGAATACAGACATATCAGTGGACAGAGCCTTAATTTGTAAGTATAACTTCAATGGCTTCGCTAAAACTTTATCTTTATTTTTCGCGGTATAGTGTGAGAGGAAAGTTTTTGCCGACATCTAATCCTATATTGAGGACCACGTTATTTCTATATTAAATATTTGCATCTACTAAAATCCTGCCAAAATGAAATAAAGGGACTCCGAAATATTTTGCAATAATTTTAATATGAGGCTTATTTTTTTAGAGTCGTAACATTTCCTGCAACTTTCTAAAGATAGGGAGTTCCATCTAAGGTACTTTCGAGAAAATGTTTCGACATGGCTTTTAAAAGGCATCATCAAAATCAAAATAGTGGGGAAAGGTTCTTATATGGATAAATACATGCACAGCCTGATCCCACCCTTTATATGAGGTGTGGGTAGTTTTTTGTTAAAATTCATCATACACGATAAATATCAAATACATGAAAAATATCTAATATAAGGTCTTGCAGGAATTTCAGAGTCAGACTAATGATAACAAATATTCTCAGTACAAGAGATGAAAACTAAAAAATGTATAAGTATAGACATTGACAACAAGTGTATAGACTGTTTTTGATGTAGTAAACCAAAACAGACTTGATGGATCATAAATAATTTTAAAGGAGCTTATCGTAAAAACTGACCAGCTATAGTTCATATGTTACTGCCAAGACAGGTCAACGAGTTGCTATTGTATCTCTTACTCTAAAGTTGCTGTATTCAGAAGTTCAAAAAATTGCACTTTCGAATGCCGATTCCTGATCTAGAAAAATCTTAGCCATTAATCTGAATACTGGTGCACTATAGGACACTATATACTAGCAAATAAATAAGTCTCTTTTGGTGATTGCATTAGTCAGGTGTTTGCTATTGAAATTACCTAGTATAGCGGCCACCTTAATTTTTTAACAAATAATCATAGAAGTTAAATACATGGACCAACCACCAACCAAATGTTAAATCACATATATAGTTATCCAAGCCATTGAATCGTTTGGTTGCCTAGATGCTAGTCGATTAATAGTACATCTCATTGTGAGACAGATTTGTGTGTGTAAACTCATCATCAGCCTCTACTCTGGTGGCTGAGAACGGGAGGATTTGCATCTTAAAGCGAATAAAATAGCCGTCTAATGTAAATATAATTTATTACATCAAAAAGGTCTCTACCATAAAAGTTGAAATTAGTTGGTGGCTACCAAGACAACGAAGGGCAAGTATATATAGAAACTCTTATTAGTTAAATTAAAATAAAACCTTTCCTGGTGGATTCAATGGACTATAAAACTTTGAAACTGCTTTGAATATGTAAAAATTCGATTACACTGCATATTAATTATTAGAGACACCTTATTCCTATCATGTAACTTATACCATATATATCTGGCATATACAAAACCAGAAAGTTTTGCCAAGGATGAGAGAGTTCTAAAAGAAAATTGTGTGCTACAACTTTTAAATTTTTTTCACATTTTACTACCTTCCTATATATATATCCTTAATGTGTAAAGTATATATAAAAAAGTTTTCCAAAAACTATAACCAAAAGTAAATATATTTTATGGTATAAAGAATATTTCTAATTCTTAGAAAATTTATTACGTACAGTACAAAACTTAAATCGTCTTATAAATTTTTAAATATTTTTGCAATGTTAAAACTTTATGCTATTTAATTTTTTTATTTTTTATGTATTTTGATTTAAAATATTTCAACCCCTATTTCATAAAATATTTAAGATTTTTTTGTTTAATACATACTCAGTTGATGCGGTAAAGGCATTTGGCGCGCGAATTGTGAGTTCAACAAAAATATTCTATCGATTTCTAAATTCGGTTCCAAAAAAAATAAAAATGTATAATGGAATCCGGTTTGTTCGCAAAACTAGTTTTGATTGGTACAGATGTATACCCTTATTTAAGATGTACATGCATATTATAAAATTCGATAGTTAAAATAGGGGTAAACAAAAATGTTTAAGATCAACTGATTTAAGATAAACTTTAATACGAGTATTATCTAACTTATTACACCAAACCCGTCTTTCATTCAACAGTGGTAATTATCTGTTTTTAAGTTATTAAGAAGAACGTTATAGCTTATATAGGGAATACCTATATAACCTATACCATTATTTGATATAATCTAATTCTTACAAAACTACCATGGTTACAAGATTCCCAACAAAATATTGAAATTTCCTCCCCCACAGGCAATACTACACATGGTTAAAATTAAGCTCAACAATTATTGGGTTGAAAAAGAGTTCCGTCTTGCAGTCGAGCACCAAATTTAGCCTTTATAGAGAGGCGCAAAGTCGTTTCACAACCTTACGCAATAACAAAACGATCCGCAAAGCGGAGAAAAACCGCAAAGCGAATGTGTAGTTGGAAAAAATGTGAAACTCGACCCTTGGAAGGAGCACTTTTCCGTGCATATATAGAATTCTTCATACGAAGAATTCAATCTGGCTGTGCAGAGACTAAAACGTAATAGTTGTCCTGGTTTTGACTGCATTAACTCATTAGTTCTTGATATTTGGTAGGATACCGCATCATGCCTTATTTTTAAGAATTATACTCAAGAAGATCACTCTAAATGCGACAAATATTTCAGCAAATCTTTCGTTCACGCAGTATCGAAATTGCTGTCTTTGGACAATATTGGAGAGAATTACTCCTCTCCCAGAGTTATTGTAGGTGAGTACCAATATTATATCCAAATCGATCAGCTAATTATCAAGTTTTTTCACTGAAGATGATTATCCAACCCTCCGGGATTGGACTGCCTCCAAAATATCAACAAATGTAAAATGGTACAAAGACGATCAAAATGCAGTGTCAAATTCGCGAACAAGCTATCTGAAATTTTCGTAATTAGCAAAGTTGATATGCGGCAAGGAAACGCTCTATAACTGATACTCTTTGACCTCATGTTAGAATGCATCTTTCAGGAAAGTGAAGCACATCTAACCAGGTCCTGACATAATGCAGATGATATATCTTTGTAATTCGACTGAATAGCAACGATGTAAACGAACTACTGCATGCACTTGTACGATTCTCAGCTTCATTTGGTCTCAAAATCAATGAGTCTAAAACAGAATATTAGATCACAGATTTTAGAAATCAAGACGCAATTGATTTTAGTAGTGGTGACCACACATTCTTTAATGGTATCACACTTACGAAGACCAAGCTAGGAATCGAAAACGATTGAACAAGATTGTTTACTCAATCAAAGGGCTGCTTCTAATCAACTGATGTACAACGTAAACATTACGTAAACACAAAGTGTGATGCAATAAAGAGTATAGAAATTATTTCCAATTATTTACAGGTTTGCACGGTTCGATACTTAAATAACCCACTGCTCTTTGGCCAAATAATCCAATATTTGAGTAAATTCTCAAAAAAGTACATGACAGTGACACCTAGTGGTGAATAGTATTATACAATCATTTTATATCACAACCATTATAGTTTGAGCAACATTTTATAGACGAAAATTTCAATTCGATTTAGCCGATTCCTAAACCAAAGCAATGTTAACAACCACAATATGCGCTAGTGCCACTATATATAATGGTAATGCAGTTCACAAGCCTCATGTGTTCGAAACTACAAATTAATTGGCGTTATAATCATAAAGATGGGATTAAATACGTCAAAATCCGTTTTGTTTTCAATGCCAAATTTAGTCCTATTAATTTAAAGCCGGTTAGAGCGCTTCCCTCAAGGTGTAATCAAGCACTTTTAAACATTTTTTGGTGTACCTAGCCCTTAAAATAATTAAAATTTTAAAACAAATCTTTAACGGTCTAATCGAGTTTCAAACTTTTAAATTTTAGATTTATGGAAACCATAGCTAGCTTCTTGCTATTTATTCAATGTGCACTATTTCTAAGCGGGCTGTGTGCAGCACATACAGATTATTCTGACGATAGTACGATGGTATAATCGTGCGTTGGCTACGTAGGCGTATTGCCAATCTCACATATGAAGTGGGTTATGGTCAGTTACGATCGTAAACTAATAAGCGGAATAGAAGTCCTAGAACTTTTTAATTCCAACAATAATAGATAGAAAACATCTTTGACAATTTAAGTCATTCTGTGCCTGTAACCGTCTGAAAAGCAATCCGGCATATATTACAAATACAACTCATTTTAATGGAATGGATCATTCCGATAGAAATGTTGGGTAGTGGCTACCGATCATGTATGGGATTTGTATTTAAGGCATAAATTTGTCAGTTTTATTTAGGCTTACCATCATGCATTTTCTGGATTTTGGAAAGTTTCAAACTACAGATGTTGCCATTGATGGCAAACCTTGCCATTGACCAGTGGCAAATATTACTTTTGATTTATGTCTTCCTTTAAAATATATTAAGGATTAATTTGCACCTATAATGAACATATTCCGTTACAGATATTTGTAAAATCGACTGAAGTGAATGCTGTTCCGTTATCGCTACAGATAGAATTAGTATAGATGTTGAAGGAATTGATTGACCCATGCTTACGTTGTGGATGATAACAACTTGAAGTTCTAGCAATTTTAAGTATAAGTCCAAGAATATGAAAAATATTTCGATTAGGTAGGTAACTAAACCAAATCGGCCTAAACACTTGACTTGGTCTTTTGACTTCTTCCCAAATATTTATGAATTTTCAAAATTTTCGATTTGTGGTATTAATTTGACAGTTTTCATGGTTTAACCCTAAAAAATATCTCCTTGCCATTGATTTTATAAGCACTAGTCTTGGATAGGTTGTATACTACACATTCAGATACTCTGACGATAGCACGATGGAATAATTGTTTACTGGACTTTCTCGAAAAGCAAGCCTGGGGCATTGTTGGGTAGTATAGCATGACCATTTAGCGCTGCTTGTAGCTTTACCTTCAACCTATGAGTTGCGAAATGAATTTTATCCTTCGGTTCTAATGGACTCCAAATGATTTCAATGTTGTCTTCGTATAGGACAATAATAATCGATTAGTACAGATTTTAGATACCAAGACACAACTGATTTTAGTAGTGGTGATCATCGGGTCCCGTGTCACTCATAATAACTATGTAAAAGGTGATAATAAAGCGCGTCTTGTGTGTACTTTGTACATCCTAAGTTCACTGCTAATATTTAAATATCTTTAAAGATGGCTGATGACATTCGTGGTGTGACAATAAATGACACCAAACGCGCCAATGACGACACCGAGAAGTGAAAGGTGATAAAATGAAAATCTTGAAAAATACGAAGAGCAAGCTATAGGGATCGAAAACGATTGAACAAGATTGTTTACTCAATCAAAGGGCTGCTTGTAATCAACTGATGTACAACGTAAACACAAAGCGTGATGCATTAAAAAGTACAGAAATTATTTTTACTAACAGATTTGCATGGTTCGATACTTCAATAACCAACTGCGCTTTAGCCAAATAAACCAATAGTTGAGTTAAATTCTCAAAAAAAATGCATGAAAGTGACACCTAGTGGTGAATAGTATTATACAATCATTTTATATCACAACCATTATAATTTGAGCAACAATTTTCACGAAAATTTGAATTCGATATAGCCGATTCCTAAACCAAACCAA
Organism: Tipula confusa; assembly: GCA_963556175.1. Lineage (NCBI taxonomy): Eukaryota > Metazoa > Arthropoda > Insecta > Diptera > Tipulidae > Tipula > Tipula confusa. Next base: position 162,724,631 of record OY744477.1, on the reverse strand, counting down.
TGATAACAACCACAATATGCGCTAGTGCCACTATATATAATGGTAATGCAGTTCAAAAGCCTCATGTGTTCGAAACTACAAATCAATTGGCGCGATAATCATAAAAATGAGATTAACTATAACGTTAAAATCCGTTTTGTTTTCGATGCCAAATTTAGTCTTATTAATTTAAAGCCTATTAGAAAGCTTCCTGATTTGCCGTCAGGTGTAATTTAGCCTTTTAAACATTCTTCGGTCTACCTAGCCTGTAAAATAATCAAAATTTTTAACGGTCTCATCGACTTTCAAATTTTTAATCTACTACTTCATTTTTCAAATACAATAAAACGATCTACTCCTTTTGTAATACAAACTTAAGTTTAGTTTTATTTTATAATTCGATTGTGTCGGAAGTGATTCTGTTGAACCAGGTTTTTTAGTGTTTATTTGCCAAGAACGAATGGTCGTGTGTATAGTGTAGTGTAGTGTATATCGTGTTTTTGAACTCTATAATGGATACAGAAGCTGGCGATTTTCAGAAGCTAGAAATTTGTGATAGTACGAGTAAGTTTTTGCTAATTTTTTTTATTGTTAATGTCGACCGGCTTTTCGGCCTCTCGCCATCATTTTATTTATTGATTTATTTTATTGTATTCAATTTGATAATAAGAAGAAAGCTACATTTGGAAACAATTATTAAAATTAAATTAATCTTCTTAATTAGACATAAAAGATTTTAAATTTTTCAACATCGCATTATACGCCATTTTGAATATGAATTTGTAATGCTCAATTACAACTTGTCACGAACACGCAACTGATAAAACAGGTCAGTTAGTTCTGTTGAAAGTAGCAAGAGTTCATACGGAGGTACTAACGAGTAGTTCATTCATATTTACTTCCTCTTTTCGAAACTGGAATCGTATCAGGGGTGCGGACTATCAAAATCAGTTCCAATTCGATAATTTAAAAGGTCAGCGTGACTTTTTCTACTCCGACTAACGGTGTTGCATTGTGGCAACAAACGAGTTGTGAACTCCTCCCGTTAAACAAATGTTTTGTAGTTGTTTAAATTCTGGACTGTCGAGTGAAACACAGTTGGAACGAAACGATTTAATGACACAAATTTGAACTTCTAGCCATTTGCGTAAGAGTTCACCAGGACGAATTTACAAAAGTGTATGGGTTTTGAACTTTATATGTGGAATGAAGGTTTAGAGTCTTCAGGATTTGATCATGATTTATCTGTATTTTGGCAATTTTAGTTTTGTGGAAAGCATATCTAGCTTTTGCTTTTTCTAAATCGGCCTAAACTCTTGATTAGGTCTTTTGACTTCTTCCAAAACATGTATGGATTTTGAAAACTGTCGATTTGTGACATTAATCTGATAGATTTCATGGTCTAACCCTAGAACATATCTCCTTGCCATTGATTTTATGAGCACTAATCTTGGATGGGCTGTATAATGCACATCCAGGATAGTCTGACGATACCACGACGGAATAAACGAACGTTTAACTTTCTCGAAAAGCAAGCCATGGGACGTTCATTATTACAACACAATTTATGTGAAATAATCATTACAATGTCATGAGGCATTGTTGGGCAGTATAGAACGACCACTTACCGTTGCTTGTAGCTTTATCTTTGACTCATGTTTTGTGAAACGAATTTTATCGTTTGGTTGCAATGGACTCCAAATGAATTCAATTTTGTCTTCGGTAGGACGAAAATAATTAATGCCGATGCGACATCCACGGAGATCCACATTTTTTGAGCTTGTTTTGATTGGTCCTCGAAGAACAAACGTCATTTGACGAGGTGGTAATCGAATTGGCTAAACACTTGGCTCTATAATTTTAAAACACATGAGGCCAGGAAATTCTAGATAAAGACTCCCAGTGGCTCACGCTATTAATCAAGCAACTACAAGGGCTGCCTCGATTTTTGCAGGATTAGCGCAAATGATAATCTTCGCCGCTCTCATATTGAATTGAACATGTGATGCCAATACTTTTGGCTAAATGCTGTTCTTGCAAAGTCAAATTGCCTTTTCTTCTAGCGTTTGTTGTCGTTTAAAGAATTTAAACGATTTCCGATGGTGTAGGAGATAAGTCAAAGAGTTAAGCTGTCTACAAACTGCGCCCACAGAATTTAGCCAAACCCAAAGATAAATTTATGGTCACTTATACTTGACCATATGACCTAGATGATCTGATGAGATCTATACCGGGTCCGGAACCAATCGTCAGCTAGAGCTAGCAAAAATGAGGCCGAATTATGTGAAACGGTCGTGGATAGGAGAACCGTTAAGAGAATTTGTAGACGAAAAAAGTGTTGATGAAATGATTTGAAGAACATAGAGTTAACTCATCAATGAGCGCAACCCACGTAACATATTTAAATGAATTACCTGACTGCAATTTCCCATCAGACCTAGGTATATTGCCAATTTTGGTTTACATAGTGAAGGTTTTCCGATACATCTGAACCTTGATAATGTCGACAAGCTAAAGGTGTACAAGTTGATCAGACCCGTTATCATGTAAGCGTAGGAGAATTAAACCCTAACGGATGAGTATGAGACATGGCTGATAAAAGAGTAATGCGCATGTTATATGGCAATAAATAGCTTCTCGGGGTAGGAAACTAATTGGCTTCTTTTGGTTATTTTTCTCAATACGCACAGCTAGTCTATTAAAGGCCGGCAAAAGGCCTGTAATGTCGTACCATCTCCAATCTTCTTTGTTTTAAAACCACGAACGTAAGAAATCTACATTTATCGTACATGAAAATAATACTACAATTGAAGCCACAAATTGATGTGCAGGTTTTTCTCTTCACCGAATTTATAGGCCAATAAGTGATCTGCAATGCTAGATTATTAAAAGCAAAAAGTAACGATTACTTTCGAGTCACGAGAATCGTAACCGAGTATGACATGAATTTTAAGAAGTTAGAAATGAAATGAACATACATTCATAAGCTTTTAAGATTTTTAGTGTACGCAAGCATCATAAATTATTAAATTAAATTAAAGCGCATAGACAATAAGTTAAATTATGCCAATAAAACGAAATTATTTAATTATGATTAGTTTAAAATTTAAATAATAAAATCTAAAAAATAAATCATGCATAATTCATTTTATTATTTATATCTATCTTCTATTCTATTAAGTGTGATAATTAATTAATTAATTTACAATAAAAAATAAGTTATTATTTACTTAAAGATTAAAAACAAGTGAGTTTGAATACAACATATAATAATAAGAAATAATAATTTTTTGTTATAGTTTTTGATGTTGGTGTGTTAACAATTAGGCAATTTATTACACAAATATATTTCATATATTTTATTTAAATATACAAATTATAAAAATAAAATAAATTAATTTAACAATAAGATAATTTTCTTTCATGCCCCTAATAAAATATCATACACAACGGAAAATTATAATACTGTGTTGTTGTTGGTTGGTTTTTCTTAATTTTTTCTTTTTAAATTCGTTAATTATAATAAAATTTACCTTTGATCTTATAAAATAATCAAATATAAAATGAAACAAATCCCTAAGCTTTTTTTTTAGATTAATTTATCGATTTTATATGACTTTTATTTTATTATATTATAGTTTAATGTCCACAGTTAAATTATCCGTGGACTGCGAAAAAAAGATGTTTCTATTTGTTTTTTAAATTATTTTACTTTTTTTTAAATTAATGAGTCTATTTTAAAATATATCATGTTCAAAATTGCTTTCCTATCGTTATATAATAATTATGTTTGAAGTTTTATTAGGTTTCTTGTATGTGTTTTTTTTTTTTGTTATTTAATTATTTTATAAACCAGCTAAAATAATACGTGGATCTTCAACGGCCGCTTTTACTTTACGAAGGAATAAAACAGCCTCACGTCCATCAATCAAACGATGATCATAAGTTAATGCGATGTACATCATTGGTCGAATAACAACCTGTAGTATACAAATAAAATCAATCAATATATCGATGTGTAACTTGTAAGTTTTAAACGTACCTGTCCTTTTAAAGCGATTGGTCGTTCAAATGTACCATGCATTCCTAAAATTGCACTTTGTGGTGGATTAATAATAGGAGTACCTAGTAATGATCCAAATACTCCACCATTACTAATTGTAAAGGTACCACCATCCATATCTTCGACAGCAATTGCATTACGTTTAGCTTTTTCGCCCAATGCATGTATGGCTAATTCAATATCAGCGTAATTCATGCTTTCGACATTTCTAACTACAGGCACCACTAAACCTTTTGGTGTGGCAACTGCAACTGAGATATCAACATAGTCACGATAAATAATTTCCTATAATTTTAAAATAATAACATAATATATTTTCAATAGAATATAGTGGATGTGATTGATTTTACATTTCCATCGATAACCGCATTAACAACGGGTTGATCTGTTAGTGCATGTGCTGTGGCTTTACAAAATGCCGACATAAAACCAAGTTTAATGCCATATTTTTTTTGGAAAGCTTCAAGATGTGTTTTACGGAAGTCCATAATAGCACTAAAAAATATTAAAATGTATTATAGGCCGATTCGATTATAATCCGAGAATTTTATCCGAACCTCATATCAATTTCATTGAATGTTGTTAACATGGCATTTGTATTTTGGGCATCCTTTAAACGTGATGCAATTTTTAGTCGCATCCGATTCATTTTGACCCGTTGCTCCGATCGTGTACCCGTAATTTCCTTAGTATAATCGGCTGGTGGTACTTTAACTGTAGCCGAATCAATTGTTTGGGCATGACGAATAGCTGCAACTGGGATGGATGCGGCTGGTGCCGATGGTTTCGGTGGTGGTGGAGGAGGAGTTTTTGGTGCAGGTGGTGGTGGCGCTGCTGCCGATTGTGCTGGTGGTGAAGGCGGTGGTGGAGCAGCTGCTTTTGGTGGCGGTGGTGGTGGTGCCGGTGCTGTTGCAGCTGCACTTGCCTTTTTAGGTGGCGCTTCACTCGTAACTTTTAGTCTAAAAAGTTCTTGTTTCGATTTTACGGTATCACCATCTTTAACGAAAATTTCTTCGATTATGCCATGAACAGGCGATGGTACCGGTACTGTTGTTTTATCTGTTTCGATTTCCATAACAATATCATCGGCTGCAACGGCATCACCAACTTTTACCGTAAATTTAATATCACCCTCTGATACGGAATCAGCAAATGGCGGTACCTGAATAACCTGAGATTCACATAGTCGGCTGGTCGTTTGAATTCCCCGTGAGCAAATCCAATTTGCTGATGTTAGTTTTCTGTTAGTGTTGATATATAATATATATAATAAAATTATTTTAATTTACCTTGCGATCATTCATTTAAAAAACTATCACACATTATGATAAAAACGCAATATGAATTGTCCACTATATCTGATCTTCGTTGATTTCGAACGTATATTTGGCACGCTAAATAGGAATGCAACATGACAATCACTTTCTGAAATGGCCAAAACTAGAAAGCATATCCTCTAGCGGTATTCAATGGATATGGCAAACGCCATGAAAGAAACATTGAAGGAAAAACGGCCGAAAAATTATGAGTAGAGACACAATTTCTACATTGCAAGACCAGTTAAAACTTACGTGACAATGCTGAAATGGGAAGTTCTACCTCATCTGCCGTATTCTCCAGATATTTCTCCATCTAACTACCACTCGTTTGATCAATGACTAATTGTCTAAGCAAAGCTTAATAATGGGTCGATTTGTGGATAGCCTCACAACATTTTAATTGGTGATCTATTTTTAAAACATCTTCGATTTTATTGAATTATATAAAATTTCAATGACTGTGTAACCTACATTCTTCATTCAATCAGCTGATATTTTTTGCGCAAACAATACCGAACAAATTAACTTGGGTACATAAAATAGGAATATACATATGTTATACTTATGAGATAATCGAAAAAAATTAGGCGGGCAATAGTGTAAAACAATTTTAACTCGACTAAAAATACATTTCAAATCAAAATGATTTAGAAAATTTCGAAATTTATATAACTTTTATACAATGCGAACGTACATGCTTTAATTATTATTATGATGCCAGAAGAGTTAACAGTTACAATCTGTTTTGGTTCTCAAGACACATCCTAAGATGAGTAATAAGTAAATGGTTTGGCAAAATATTTCATATTCAGACAGATACAGCACCACCCTTAAAATAGCAAACTTGATCGAACACAGTTTCTTAAATAGATCTACGCAAAAATAAAGTGGCCTTCAACATCACGTGCCATTAATTCACAATCGCTACTATAAAATTTAGTATTCTCTCACTAAATTGAATTAGAATTCGGTTTCGTTACTTGATTTTCATCGGAGATAAAACCAAATTTTATAAAAATAGCATAGTTCCAAAACAATTTATTAACTCGAAAGAGAAATATTCTCATCTTCGGTTAGTTTATAAATAAAAGAATTCTCTAAAACCACAATTTAGTGACGTAGCTAAGATTTTACCAAAAAATAAAATAAATTAGAAACTATATGGATAAAGAACATAATTTAGTAATCGCTAACCAGCTACGTGTACAACTTATAAATATTTTAATTGCCTTAATTCACATTTAGTTGATAACGTCTGGTGTGGGTTTATTTAGTAAATTATGGCTTACTCGATTATAGACAGTAAAAGTGACAATAGTTCCTCTGCCCTCCTACAAGAGGAAGACTATAATGGACCCATAGTTTTCTGATGCAAGAATATTTAAAAATTTCATAAGTAATCTTAACGATTTCCATAAATTTAATGATATCGTCTAATTGATAATAACATAACAACTTAATAAATAGATCGATTTTATAAAGCTGCATACTAAGAATTTGAATCACTTACGATCGTCAAAGCTTTTAAGATAAGAAAACACACCCACCAAACACCTAATACAAGGCCATAATGATAAGATGACAATATCTAATTGGGTACTCATATTTTATCGTCTTATCATTAAGGCAATTAAGATAACATTGTTAGAAAATGTGCAGTAAACTTTGTACGATAAGTTGTCCGCAACGAGTTACGATTTAACAGACAAAATGTAATTCCTTCATTCGACGGATTTAAAACTTAGATCCTTAATATTGATGCTAAAATAGGTGTATATTGCAATGTATACATCTTATCATCCAGTAGGTCAACCAAATCGAATACTAAAAGAGCGCATAATCCAATCAATCATAACATCCAATAAACTGATTTCAAAAACACGACCGAAAATCTCATCCAGACTAAAATTCGAAAACAAAACTTATTGAAATGATCAATTAAAAGGAAATTAAAGTCAGACCAAGATAACGAATGACGTACAGCTTTGATAATATTATATTGTATATGAATCTTTATGTAGCACACAATTTATTTTGTATTTTTTTCTAAGAACACAGAGCGACGAACGAGGTTCATTGCCAAAATTATGTAACGACAATTTTTTTTAAGTTAAAAATAATAAATCAAACGAGATTGAATAATCCACATCTTGAATACTTACGCATTTTGCGTTACTTCACTCCATGAATACTGTGCGGCTTTCGATAAGGTCCGTTGACAGGCTCTTGCACTATAGTTAACCTAAAATTATAGGTCATCATTATTAAATGGATTTGAATTATTTATTTTAATTATATAAATGTAGTTGTTACTTTCACTTTTGGATTTATAAAAGCAATAAATAAAAATAACAAGCAGATTACATAATCGACTTCATGTGTGAAAAAAAATTCACAGGAAAAAAAGTTGATGAATTCATTTTTTTTTTTTTATTTAACTTGAAAAAAAAGTCGACTTTACCTTAGAGGAATTTCGTTCTAATGTATTAACACTGAGACGTATTACATTTCGAGATAAATTACGCGATGATACCGAAAGTATTCCAGCCATCGTGAACAAAAATTCAAATTACACAATTTTTATTTAACTATATTTAAAATAATAAAATTCTAATTAATAAAAAAGGTAACCAAAAAATATAAAATTTTTTGTGAAAACCCCGAAACGTCTTTGCTTTCGAAACCATAGACGTATAATAGATTTAGACAAGAATCAAGCAAACGTCAAGTGAGGAAATTTTCAAGGGTAAAAGAGAAAGACTATAATAATACCAGGGCCGCAATTAGAAATTTACTATTTGATTATAATGAAGTTGGTTGCTAAATAAAAAATAAATTTAATAATTTTTTTTTGTGATGGTATGGCAATTAGATATTTTAGTAGATATATGTATTTTAATATTAAAAAAAGTTTTAAGGTTTCTTTTTAGGACTATAGTTTACTTGAGTGTACTCATTTCCACACTTCCCAAGAGGAAGAGTACTTAGCGCATTTTTTTTAGTGTGGTATCCCCAGAAGGTCTAATCCACTTAGATTGAAACTAGAAAAATAGGGGAATTTGAGATTTTAGCCTACATGCCATGAAAATGGAGTAATGAGACAAATTTGTTCCTTTTTGATAGCTTTGCAGATTTTTCGTTGCAAAAGAAATTTAACCGAATATCGTAATATTTTTCTATAATGGACTGAGATATAAATGTAAATGTTCTTGAGAATGGCTATATTGAAATTCTAAATTGTCGGTAAAAATATTTTCATCAAGAAGATTATGATGAACATTATAACATATCTTTTTAAAGAATTTTAAGCTTTCTAGTTCCGAGCAAACTATAACTCTAGTTCCGAGCAAACTATACTATAGCTACTTAAAGGTCCTGGTTGGTCAAGACTTAACATGTTTAACCACAGTTGTTTCGTTTTATTACATTTTGATAACCTAAAGAGAAAGAAATATTATTTACATTATAGCTACAAATTTACAAAAAAATGAACAGTAGTCATTTCCTTAGGCAAAAGCTCAATATATAAACGAAGTGCTAATGAGCTTCATGACCCTGTCCATTCAGGACATAAACACATCATGCATTTTATATGATTTTATATGACAAAACTCCGTATGTATTATATTTTGAAAATCATAAAATTAGTGGGTAATTTAACGGCGTTTTTCCGAACTAATTATACAATTCGGTCCTGGAATAGTACACTACATTCAAAAGAAGGGACTGTAAACAAAAAATGAAAGTGTACAGTATATTACGATTTTAGGGACCACAAAAATTACATTATTATTTATTAAAATTTTTAATATTTTTGAATTAAAACTTAATTTTGTCTTTCACTAATCACTAGATTATAATCACAACATACATTATATTTAATCTAATTTAGTAATTAACTGACTTATGAAACGAAATTCCTTCTACTTTATTGAGTTTAGAATTCCGACAATTTTTCACCAAACACTACATTTTTTCAAGTTTTTTTTTAATTTTGATACACGATAGTATAGAGTTTATGATTTTTTAACACAAAATTATTAATTTTAATAAGTTTTAATTAATTTTATCACTGTTTTTTCTAAAAAAAGAACAAATCCAAGCCAAGTTTGTTTTGAATTGGCGAAAAAAAAAATTTTTTTTTTGTTTTTTTTTCAAATTGTTGAATAAGACATACAATTTTTTAGATATCCGTCCCTCTCCAACCGATCACACGTGAAATAGAAGATTTACTATGGAAAAAATATTTGAAACCGGTCTATATCTCTTATACGTCTATGTTCGAAACACATACACTTCACAAAATGTAAAGAGCAAATGAGAATTTTTCGAATATCAAATGTCAAATTTTTTCGAATCACATGACACATTTTGAGGGTGCGTTCGACATATTTATCGAAAATTCGAAAAATCATTTTCAATTCAACCCTATGTATACTTGACATTTTGAAAACTGTCAAAATAATTTTGAAAATTTTATATTTCTGGTCGTACAAGTTTGTTCAATTTATGGTTAAAAAATAATGTCGTTTTAAATTAATTAAGAAAATGTCAGCTTTATATAAAAGATTTGTTCGAGTATTAGAAAAGTGGCCAATCGAAAAAACTAAAACAGGAAGGTTTGTTTCAATCATATGATGTAATAATTATGCATTTATTTTGACTTGGTCTGAGTATAACCTAAAAAATGAGATGTCAAAATAGATATGGGATCATGAATTTGATATTATTGTCGATAAAGCCATTACACCGGTCAGTTTAAACAAATAGTAATAATAATTATGGTTTTTACAGGCCATTGCTGGCCCATACCGCTTCAATAATTCTATCGTGCTTTAATATAACCTAACACAAAATTTTCATTAGCTGATTGAATCCGAGGTCTTTCATATGTGTGGTCGCTCACCACCACTAAACCCAGTGTTTTTTGGCCTCTTCATCCCTTATTGCAAACACGTCAGGAGAAAAGGTTCTTTTTAATCTCTGCTTAGCCAGTTTGAATTCCTCGTATGATAAATCCTCTATGTACACCTCCACAACATATTTGATATTTGTAAATCAGGAGGTGTATCTCGACTTCTTGCAATAATGCCCAGTAATTTGGACTCCTACTGTCAGATTTCAAGGTATTTACCTATTTCTCTAAATCCTATCACAAGATTGATCGCTCTATTATGGTTGACAACTAGAGAAGTTGAACATCCCATCTTTTCCTAGTAGGTGCATGAAGACCTCTGTTTAATCGCTTTGAATGATGAAGGTTGTCAGCCCTGGGATCCAACATTTGTTTAGCCATGCATAGAACACTGTGAAAGAATTCTAAGGATACCATGCTCATATCCAGAGTTTTAGGCTACATAGTTCATTCAACAAAATCATCAAAAATAATTTCCTCAAGCACTCCGACCAATTCAGATTAAAGACTTTCACGAAGTAAGTTACTTACTAATTAATAAATCTACTTTCAGAGATTTGGGTGAACATCTTCGCGAACACGTAAAACTTATATTTGGATCAAATTCGCCTGTTTTATTAGAAGGAAATAGTTTAGAACGTGAAATTGACGCTCTAGACCGGCTAACAAAAAACATATATCAAACCCAATATCCCAGAAAATTAACATCAACTGCAACCGGTTTAACCGCAGACCAGTGTAAACAAGTTCTTTCGTCCGAGTTCCTCGAATATTTAAACGACAATAAAGAACTTCCAAATAAAAAATGATTAAATCAACAATTAAATTAGTAACATTTTTAAAGCCGTACAAATGTTTAAGACATTTTTCATTAGCCCTTAATAATAACTTAAATATAGACAGCACAAATAAAAATGTATCTCATATACCAGTACTTGCAAACGAGGCCATAGAATATATGAATTTAGATTCGACCAAAACCATAATTGATATGACATTTGGCGCTGGAGGCCATTCAAAATTAATCTTAAAAAAATATCCTGGTATTAAAATCATAGCACTTGATCGGGATCCCGTGGCTTACGAGTATGCCCAAAACCTAGCCGAAAACTATCCAAGCGGACAAGTGACACCAATTTTAGGACGATTTTCCGAATTACCACAACATTTTAAAGAATTAGAAATTGTTCCAAATTCAATAGATGGTATACTATTCGATTTTGGTTGTTCATCGATGCAATTTGATGAAGCTGACCGTGGATTTTCATTAAGTAAAAACGGGCCGTTAGATATGAGGATGGATAAGGAACGACTTCCGAATATGCCTACGGCCGCCGACGTTTTAGCCAATATACATGAACAAGATCTTTATCGTATACTAAAAATTTATGGAGAGGAGAAAAATGCAAAGAAAATAGCACGTACCATAGTCACAGCTCGATATACGTATCGTCGAATTCAAACTACAAAAGAACTTGCTGAATTAATACGGTCGTGTTTCACCGATGGAGAACATCGTCACGATAAATTACAACGGCACTCTCATGTCGCAACCAAAACTTTTCAAGCACTTCGTATTTTTGTGAACAACGAAATCAATGAAATAAATTATGGATTAACGATTGCGCCAAAATTGTTAAAGACTGACGGTGTTTTAGCCGCCATATCATTTCATTCGCTCGAAGATACAATCGTAAAACGACATATAACTGGTAATGTGATCAATAATTCAGCAAATCCTGTACCACTCAAATATACAAGCCATACATTGATGCATGATGAACAACTAATCGAATCGTTGAAGAAATCGCATTGGAAGCAGATTCATAAACATGTCATTACACCAAGCCCCAGCGAAATAGAACATAATCCTCGATCACGTTCGGCGAAATTGAGAGCAGCCATTAAAATAACATAACACCGTAGTTAGTAAATATTATTTGCAATTTTATTTAATGTACAATGTGAGAATATATAGAATCCTAGATAAAAATTAGAATTTGAATTGGTTGTAAAATAGTGTTAAAATAGTCCTTCGATTTGTCCCGTTTCAGTGTCTAAATCTATATCGTAAATGCTTGGCCTAATAGAAAGTCCCGGCATTTTAGTAATTTCCCCACAAATTGGAACTACAAAACCGGCTCCAGCCGATAAACTCATATCGTTAATTGTTAAACGGAAATTAACGGGTGCACCTTTAATTGCAGCATCGCCGGTAAGTGATGAAGACGTTTTTGCCATACAAATAGCAAAGTTTGAAAATCCTTTCTCAGTATATAGTCGCATCATCTCACGGGCTTTACTTGTGAATTCAAGTGAACCGGCTCCATACATTTCCTTTGCAATTATATTAATTTTTTCTTCAATTGAAAGATCCAAATTGTATAAAAATTGGAATTCTGTTTCCTTTTGACAAGCTTCAATTACGGCTTGTGCCAAATCTGCTGCACCCGAACCACCTTTGGCCCAGTGAGTTGCAACCACTGCTGCAAGGGCTCCGGCTGATGTTGAGCATTTACGGATCATTAAGTGTTCAGCTGGCGTATCAGTTCTAAAAATGTAAAACAACATTTAATCTAATGAAAACTAGCGCTTGTGATCGTAATAGTTACCCATGGGCATTAATAGCAACAACAACTGGAACTCCAAATTTAGTACCATTGTTTATATGTTTAACTAAATTTGCTAATCCTTTCTTCAACAAATCCATATTTTCTTCCATATATTCTGGTCTTAAAGGTACCCCAGGTGTAACTGGTGGGCCACCACCATGCATTTTTAGTGCTCTTACCGTAGCTACTAAAACAATGGCGTTTGGAATTTTACCAGATATTCTTGATTTAATATTAAAGAATTTTTCCATTCCAATGTCGGAACCAAAACCAGCTTCGGTCACAACATAACCATCTTTACCAACTAACTTAAGTGCAATATTATCAGCAACAATCGATGAACATCCATGTGCAATATTCGCAAATGGTCCACAGTGCACAAACACTGGTGTACCTTCTAAAGTTTGCATGATTGTGGGTTCGATAGCATCTTTTAATAACACCATTAATGCACCAGTCATGCCAATATCATCGGCTGTAACTGGTTCATTATTACGATCAAATGCTACAACCATTCGTGAAAGACGATCCTTTAAATCAGTTAAATTTTGACTTAATGCCAATATGGCCATAATTTCACTGGCAACAGTGATCGCAAATGATGATTCTCGAATGTGTCCTTTTTCGGTTGGTGATTGCCCAATTGTAATTTTTCTCAAGTAACGATCATTTGTGTCAACAACTCGGAACCATATAACATTACATGGATCAATATTTAAACGAGAGAACTTGGAAATTTCATCGCTTGTCAAGGTGTCCGGATCGGTTCGATCAATGCCAAGTCGTTCAAGACGACGCAATTGAATTGCCGTAAATTTACGTACACCTTTATTTTTGGGTACAAGACGTTCGTAAAGTGATACATCACTTTGGGTTGCCTCATGAAACATTCGGGCATCTAATTGTGCGGCTACTAAATTATTGGCAGCGGTAACCGCATGAATGTCACCAGTTAAATGTAAATTAAATTCTTCCATTGGAATAACTTGAGAATATCCACCACCAGCCGCTCCACCTTTAATACCAAACGTTGGGCCTTGGGACGGTTGCCTTAAGCAAACAATTGAATTTTTCTTTTTACACGAAAACAAAGCTTGTCCAAGTCCAACTGATGTTGTACTTTTACCTTCACCCAATGGTGTTGGCGTAATTCCAGCAACCACAACATATTTACCTTCGTCACGATTCTTAAGTCGATCGAGTACATTCAAACCAATTTTAGCTTTTTTCGTACCATAGAGCGTTACTTCGTGCGGGAACAATCCAATTTCTTCGGCCAAAACTGAAATGTTTTTGGGTGGTTGTCCACGTGAAATTTCAATATCACTAGAATCGAAATAAAATTATTTAGTTTCGTAATCAACACTAAACATCTAAATACTAACCTTGGAGGTGGCTCTATTATATTCAATGGTAATGTTTGTAAGTTCCACGATGTTTCTAATAATCGACGGGCTGCTTTTTGAGCAGATATTACCGTATTTTTCATAAGCATAGCGACGGTCATGGGTCCAACACCACCGGGAACTGGAGTGATATGGCTTGCAACTAATTTTGCTTCTTCAAATGCAACGTCACCGACAAGGCGTTGTTCTGGAAAAATTAAAAAATTAATTTTTAAGGAATTCTAATTATTTTAGTGGTGCATAGTCAAGAAATCAGCGATCTCTGCTCCAACCAAATTGTGACCCTCCCTTTCAGAGATAGCTAAATCATCTACTTATTATCGATTCAGAACGTGACTTCGATAGTACTCGCAGCTTAGTATTCGACTTATCAAAATTCGCCACTTTTTAAAGGTTACCACTACTGAATTTTATATCGGCTTGTTCACATAGATATCAAGTGCATACGCTAGAACCTGGTTGGAAAACGATCCAAGTTGTTCCAATGTTACGAAAACTCAGATGAATCTGTCTACAAGATTAAAGAACATCAAGGTCAGAGCAAATCGTTGTATTACCTCAGTGTTAATTGCAAAAATTCCGGATAGCTTGTCTCAACTTTACATAACATTGTGACTGCAGACGTTTTATGTCAACACATTTATTTTTTACGTATTCCTAGATTTCTCAATTCAAATTATAGATTAGTTCTATAAGCAAATCTCCTCGGTCGGTTAACGCAATGGTTTTGCGTCGTGGTATAGGCTGGTAACTTTATTTTGAAGAAATTACATTCTTTTGGCAAAAACTGCGTTACTATTGCGTGCGATTGTGGAACGAATTTACGCTTCTTTAAAGGCTATATAAATATTCTGTTGTTCGACAGCAAGACGTAACTCTTTATCAACCATCATCAGAACCAACGGTGACTATTTTCCACAATATTACCGCACTTCATTTATCAGAACTTTTCCGTTGAAAAGTAAAGAAGTACACTTTTCTGTAATCAACACCAATGGATGATCACTGTGACTAATTTGTGATCGAAGTGACCTAGTGATGATTGTAGTGACTGATGATCAATGAGACCAATTAATGGTAATTTTTTCGGGATGCGTTACGTAGATGTGTCTTTGTTTCGAAATATATATTTTTTTAGGAATAAAGACAATGAAGAAATACCTCAATGAGATATCATGAGCTATAGAAACGTACCTCAATCTTTCCTTATTATAAAATGATTTTCTCTAATATTATGTAAGAAAATATTTTGTAGGCTTCGAAATATTTAGAGTTTATGCAATAACTAATCCCAATTTGTGAAGTTTCGTTTTAAGCGTTGCATGGCAAGGTTGAATACCCTGGTCCCATTTTGGTGGAGTGATATTTATTTTTCAAAATATTACGTGAACTGCGGTCGTTGTTGAAATGTTAGGACAATTAATAGTGGTTCTGTTGAATATCGCTTTGTAGTTGTGGGCAATTGTGCAATGAATTCGCCCTTCTTTATATTCTATGTTTCCTTGCCGACAGCAACGTGGTACTGCCATCGTAGCTTTGCAGTAACCAATTAAAGAACACTGAGACCATTTGATGTACATCTTTTTGGGACACTTTACTTGGGTGTATCTATGTGAACTATAAATTAGGACCAAATATATAGTCGAAGTTGTCGTGCGCCAAATATTTGGCGACACTACCTATACATCATTTTCAAAAATCAAAAATACTAACTATCTGTGTGGTCAAACAAGTGGTTTGGCCATACGAATTAAATAATATATCATTTTGAGAATACCACGACGACAGCTTGTTCAAATTAATCTTTAGCTTGTTTGACACAAATCTTCTCTATTTTACAAAATTCTAAAAACATTGTTATTAATGTTGTATATGCTCTAGCATACCACAAAACATTGTCAAAAACGAAATTTTACTTGATTTACATAAATGTTATGACAAATTATATTTGATTGAAGTTATTATAAAAACAAATTGCTAATTTTAGTTTGTCACAATATGCTAATATATATATTTTAAGAATACACACTCTCGGAATTAATTTAATTTCTTAGATGATAATTTGTGACATGAAATATTCGTACATGCAGGAAGGATAAATATTTACATGTTTTTTTATAGCAGATTTCAATGAAAAAATAGTAATTTAAAATATTAATAATTGTCACTAATTAATTTTGGCTAATTAATATTGGAATAAATAAATTGGTACAGACTCAACAAAAACAAAATAGTGTTAAAATAAATTTTCAATGTGAGGAAGTTTTCAATCGAATTAAATTGAGTGGAAAAATTGAAGTTTTTCGTTTCTTTCGTGTTTCATGCTACAGACGTTTTTTTTGGATTAAGGCCAGTTGTTTCATGTACCATGTACTTTAGGGAATGATTATACATTTTTATTTTTAACAAATTGTAACGAACTAACAAATAGTTTACATAAAATTCTTTCGTATAGGTTAAAGTTATAGCGTCATATAAATTAACTTTTTTAAATTTAATTTATATTTCGTTTGTCAACTTATATATATATATATATATATATATATATATATATATATATATATATATATATATATATATATATATATATATATATATATATTTTATATATATATATATATATATATATATATATATAATGATTCAATTAGAATGGCATGTGCAAAGGATGGTTGCAACACATTAATTATTTGTAAACTAGGAATATATGTTTATAGTTTTGTTTCGATATTTTGAATACGAGTTGTTGGCCATTATTTTGATTTAAACATTTAAATTAGTTATTTTTAGTGAAAAATGGTTTCAATCTCATACCGTGCATATAATAGGAATTCTCACGTTACATTAAACATTATTTAACTCATCTACTGTCGATCTAAGGTTATCGTCAGTTTAGTCCAAATACTGAATTTAAGGACAAAATGACCATCTTGGTTCAATAACTTCCTAGTAAAATTCGTTTTTAATTTAAAACTCTTTAAATGATTTTAACGACTGACCACGCACAACCAAATTAAAAATTTCACTAAAAATAAAATTAAAAAGTCATAAAAATAGTAATTTCTTTTTTAACAATGCCATTAAATTTAAGACTTTAATAATATCGTTTAAAATTATGACAGAATGACATAAAGTTAATTTTAATAACGTGTAATTTAATGTCAACATTTTTATACTCATCTACATTGTAAAATTTATAGTTTATTAGATTTTCACCTGTTGTTTACATTTATTATACAGGGTGTGCTATTAATCTGAAGCCACAATTTTCTTAGATGTTTTGATTTTGTGTTCTGATTTTTCAGAGCTCTCCCAACTTTTTGCGGTCATGGTCCTGCGACTTTCTTATTGCTGTTGTAAGCTAAATTAGCCGTGCTCGGTATTATCTACATATCCCATTTCAATGTTGTATAGTCTTTTACTTTTGAATTGAAATAGTTGCTGCACATGTTCGTAGTTTCATTCTTTTCACGCTAATTCTTGCCTAAATTTTTTTCATTGTGCCACAAATTTTACTATTATGTAATTTTTTAAGACGCTGATTTAAAGTTGAGTTTCAGCTGAATTTAAATTTAAATACTAACCGGTTTCTACCGACCAATTTTACAGACTGCACTTTTCCAATACGCCTAGTTTCACTGTGAAATTTACTACGGTTTTATCTGATTTGACATTTCTCAATCTCAATATAATGGGCGACTTTAATATAGTTTTCTTACTAAAGAACTAAGATGTCGATAACCTATTTGATGTGCTAATAAAGGCCTAGGTATTCTTGTTTTAGAACCAACACGGATGTTTATGTCTTCAGCCACATGTATATTGATAACGTACTAGATTTGATGAAATATTATTTCGTAATATTTCATGCACAGTTTGAAA
Source organism: Tipula confusa (assembly GCA_963556175.1). Classification (NCBI taxonomy): domain Eukaryota; kingdom Metazoa; phylum Arthropoda; class Insecta; order Diptera; family Tipulidae; genus Tipula; species Tipula confusa. Next base: position 162,706,455 of record OY744477.1, on the reverse strand, counting down.
CTTGGACATATTTGACCATTATTTAATTGAAACTAACTTTAGATGGATCACTATAGAGACTTTGAGGTCATCCATATTAATTATAGTCAGCTGCAAGAATCACTCTTAAACGAATGTTTGCAAGACGTGTATACCAATCAGATCAGCCTCATTCTTTTGATCTTTTTCTGAATATTCTGAATGATCGTTTTAACTGATCAGATCAACTGGTTAAATTTAAAAATTAGTCACACTAAAAATCAGTTGACTAAAAAAGCTCGAAATACTGGTTCATAAATTGTCATCTTCATTAAGCGAAGTAAAAAAACTATATGGGGTAGTGATATATATAACCCGAGTGCCATTGTAAACGAAAACTATGATAAACTATGAAGCTTTTACTTTGCTGCCTTATCGCCTGGCGAACTATAAGTTCTCAGGAATAGATGGTGTTTGAAATGTACTCGTTAAGATATAAGCTTGTTTTTCGTGGATATTTTAAGCTTAGTTATGAATTAAATTTATTAAGTGTAAGTATATAGATATTTTCCTGGCTGCCTTAAAACGAGCTTTTAAATAAAAGATACAAACATTTTTAAAAGACTGATAAGTGGGATTGTATAAACGAAAAAATAATTTTCTGTGTCCACTTCAATTCGGGTTTGGGCAGAAAATAAAGCTTCCCATATAGAGTAGATCATGCGACTCTCTTAAAGAAGCTTTATTGCTGTGGCTTTCGAGGAACAATTCAAAGCTGGATTTTACTTTAAGCAGACCTGCGTAGTGCGTGTTAGCATAATCTAAATGAGAAACTTGCTGCTATACGGATGGGATCCAGAAAGTTCGGTGTTGAGACAAAAGGTAATTCAAGCCTTACATAAATGGAATTCTCAAAGTGCCTTTTGCTGGTTTCCTTACTGTTTTTGCAGATGACTTCAAATAAACAAGATAACATTTCTGGTATGGAACACGATCTAGATTATTTGACAAATAATAGCTTAAAGCCCACTACTTATTTTGAAAAATTATTTTGAAATATACTTATATGCTAAAGTTATATACAACAGATTTGTAAAATATGAACGCCATTGCTCGTGTATTTATCAAAAAGGCACCTTTAAAAGCATGTAATAGCAATTCTATAGAACGTTTTAAACTTTGGCACTCTCTATATAACGAACTAAATTTCGAACTTAAATTATAAACTTAACCAAAACGGCCGCGTTGTTAAATTCAATGCGCGCTAATCAATTTAATTTACTTTATAAACTTTTACCGTATCAATGATGCACCAAAATATTTTATTAACAATGTATCTTACCAACAGATAAACGATAAACAACAGTCTAAGCCAGATGTGCATATAAAAAAATTATTTTTATACTGTAACATGTTATTTACTCGTAATAACGATAACAGTTTGACCGTTGACATCAGATTTGTTTTTGTTTTTTTTTATTTACTGATAAAATATATTTTGTTTTTAATAAAATTAAAATAATTATTGACCTACCGTTATTTTCGGTATAAATAGCATTAATTCCACAATCAATAACAACTGCACCAGGTTTAATCCAATCGCCTTTTACCATTTCAGCTTGTCCAATAGCGACGACCAGGATATCAGCTTTTTTGGTTTCTTCTGAAAGATTTTTTGTTTTTGAATGACATATTGTTACTGTGGCATGATTCCATTTAAGTAATTCGGCAACGGGAGTGCCTACAATACGACTACGACCAACTACAACTGCGTGTGCCCCTTCAATTTGTACACCAGTTCGTTTAATTATTTCAATACAACCATTTGGTGTGCACGGAACAAATCCGGTAAAATCACCAATGGCAACGTGACCTTCATTTATAGTATTTAACCTACAAATTATATTAGTTTAGTTGGAATTAATTACGTTAAGTTTATAAATTTACCCGTCTACATCTTTTTCTGGGACAACAGCATCTGTGATCAATTTCGAATTTATTACATTTACTGTATCGAGTGGCATTTGCACAATAATCCCATGAATGTTTGGATCATTATTCAATTGATCGATTTGTGCCAATAGTTGACGTTCCGTAATGGTGGCCGGTAATTGTAAATGTTGGGCATGGATACCAATTTCGGTGGCCGCTTTGATTTTCATACGAATGTATACATTTGAATCTTCCCGATTACCCACCTGAACAATTGCTAGACCTGGTCGAAAATCAGCTAATTTCGAATTTAATTCTTTGCACTCTAATTTTAGTTTGTAACGAATGTCTCTGTTAATTAAAAAAAAACATTAATTAATTTTAGTTACCAAAAATTCAGTGATTCAATTACTTCGATAGTTCGGTTCCGGAAAGTATTTGAGCTTCAATGGCGGACATGATTGTTTCTTTAGTGTGGCGGACTGTAAAGAAATTTGAAAACTTATTTTATTTTATTATTATTGTTGATAAAACAAGAAATGTTTCTGTACTGTGACAAAAGGTCGGATAAGTGATTATAAATAGTTAAGAGATAAGAAGCATGTATTACATCTATTTCCATAGTAACGATTTTTTGATCTCCAAAAATAGTTTGACGAGTATAATTTGCTTTCGCGCCAAATTAACTTCGTTGAGAGCTTTATCATTCTAAAATCCATCCAATAAAGGACGTGTGTGTGCAAAACGAGTTTTTCATCATTTGATGAGCACAACCATTGCACCCTGTTAAATTATAGACCATAAGTTAGTACGATGATCGTTATAGAACTTTCAAAGAATTTGCTCGATTTCCTTTTAAGATTTAAGGAGCACATGGTTTTTGGATTTTGAAACATTCATTATTTATTTTGTTTTTAGTTTTTTTTTTTGGATTTCAACAATAAATCACTCAGAATATTTAAAAAAAAAGAAGTAAAAGTATGGACCATTTGAATCCAATATTAGAGTGCTAATTTAATATGGCCAAAATTATCTATATCAAGTTTATTATTATAGTTTGGCTTATGACCAAGCTATAATAATAAGGTTTTACCGTTAATCAACATTAGAATTAAATGTCTGCCATAGGGTACAGGGCCTGACTCTAGATTTTATTCTTAATATAGTGATCACGATATGAACAATATATTATTGGCCCGTGTTGACTGTAGAATCTATGAACCAAACCGCTATTTGCGACTTAAAACCACTCAAGTTATAAGAATAAAACTAAAACTCAATTAAATCTAATACTATAGGATTGTTGAATCCATTGGCCTAGACAATTTACAACTAGTAAAGGATGTACAGCTTGGATTGTGACGATATCAGGGTCGCACTCTGATACAGTGATCGTCATGACAACAATTTGAACTTCTGTTTATTGCAAAACCCATGGGCTTAGGGATCTTCTACACTATAGTATACATGATGGCTGGAGTTAAGCATTTTGCAGATGGTTAACAGTCCTAAGTTTATAAAACGTTAAAAGGCAAACTGCTGCATGAGTTAGGTAAAGAAAACAAAAAATTATCTATAGTATTTTCAGAATTTAGAATTAAAAACTAAAATTGCACTCCTTGTGCTTTAAATCAAGTAAAAGTAGTCTAATTTAGCCCCTAGGCAAATGTGGCAGGTCAAATTCAATATAGTCTTAAATGTCAAGCTGGAACTTGTGAAGAGCCAACAAACAAATAATCGAATATAAATTTCAAATTGAATTAACATTTTTAGAATTGACAAGAAATGTTTCGTGTAATTTACTATAAAATTTAATTAGAATTCAGATTTATAGTGATAGAAACATACGATTAGAGTTAGAATAGAAATAAATTGTAGTCGCAAATGTCAAATAACATAAATTTCATTTTATGAATTCAGATTATATATTTAGAAAAAATAATTTCGAAATTTTAATTTTATTCCAAAGAACATTTTATTTAACATCTAGTATAGTTAAACGTCAAGTTTAAGGTAAATTATATAAAACAAATTTTCCGGTTTTCCAAGTTATTTTTGGTTTTTCTTAATTTGTTTTTCATTTTGCTTCGTTTTTTTTTTTCAAAATACTTTTACGAAATTTACATATTTAATTTAATAGCGACACACTTGTGATTTTATTAAGACGATGACAGACATTATTGATAAGTGGCAAGTTTAAGGTTAATAAAACGTTTAGACCGTAAGAATATACTGGAATTTATTGAGCATGGAAAAATTGGCAAGAAAGTTGTTAGGATATATTTTTTATTAATGGCCAACCATATATTGTTTTTGATATACGATCCCGACAAATAGATAAATTATTGGTAATATAAATTTGGAGGCCACAATTTTGTGTTGACCGACAAATAGTTAGATACCATCTATCTTGCAAAACATGAAACAAATTATTATGTCTTCAATTCAGAATGATAAATTACCTAACTGTATTTTTTAAAGATAAATAACCGTAATAAAAGTAATTAATATTCAGAGAGTTAGTTGATCGGAAAGTGTGGGAATTTTTTTTAGTGGAAATATATGTATTTTAAATATATTTTTTCACGATCATTAATAAAAAATATAACAAGCCCGCGTTTATTCGAACGAATATTTAGCATTTTAATCCGCCAAAAATAAATCATATCATCTATCTTATTTGAGTTGGTTGTTAACAAATTTGTGTCAGAAAAATTATTACATTTTGCAATGTTATAATTCATAAAAACCAAGGAGGGCCCACGCGCAAATAGTTTAAAATATAAAATTATATATTTTTATTAAGCTATTGGAGCAGTTACGACTGCTTTGCCATTGGTTTATTGGTCGCATTTTACTGTCCTGTTTTCAGTTAAAACGAGGATGTGAGAATATTCAGGTTTGCTTTTATTTACGATCCAATACAAAGTACGGTTACCAGCGGCAAAACGCGCTTTTATATTTATCTTTTTTCACACAATTAACATAAGTGACAATAGATAAGAGATATCGGAACCGCTCGCTCGGTCAAATCACCATTAGTTTTAGACTAATTTATTTTGAAATCAACGGTAACTGAGAATCACACAAGTGAATCTAAAAGATTCCCGATAACTGGTTTTTGACTTTAACCTAGCCTAACTGCGCATTACTATGATATTTTACATAAACGGATTAAGTCATATGCTAGCTGGAAATCCAGGAATACCTGATGTATATCATGAGATGTTTCCTATTATTTCGAAAGAATTACCCTCGCAGCAAAAAAAGCTCGATCAGTGACCAATCGATTCAGGCCTATACGTATTCATAAACAATTGCCTACGCTAGAGGACTAATTCTCTTTTATATTCTAAAAGGCTGTAATTTGTAGGCTGTGCAAAAGAAAACAGGATATTTTGCGTAATTGGAGTGATCTTATTTTTTAAAGATTGATAAAAATGCGGCCACTTTCCATTTATTGGTCAAAACTTCGCTTTGTCACACTAATCGAATAAAAACAGACTCTAAAACAGATTGACAGCGATGTTTAAAATTCATTGCATGCAATCAGTTAATATCTAGAAGATTTATTCATACAAGCTATCAGTTTTTAGGGCTAAAGCTCTTTACATTATTTGTACGTTCAATTGTAATGTCCTACTATACGCCAATCCTTGTCAAATCGGGTAGTCGCGGCTGTATAGTTTCTCTTTCAATATTTATATTTTATTTTATAATTTTGACGAAGCATAAAACAAGATAGTAAATCTATCGTTAATTCCAATTCTTTCTCTGTTAAATTCTAACGTCCTACTTTACTTCATTCGCGTCAGGTCAAAAGCTCGCGACTATCAGTTTAGCTTTAATCTTTAATTATCCATCTGCACTTTGTAAAGATCCTGTGATCCTACTACATGCATCGATGACATTTCAGGCCATGAATGTTGCAATTCAGTGACCTCAATGAACCATCAAAATAATGAAGTTGTGTTGGTCGTCATTACTAGACTTCCTAGTGAAAACAGGGACGTACTGATACTTTATTATGTATAATTTCAGCCATCCTATGCTAGTACAGAAAATGTTTTAGAAATGGTTTAGTAGTATCATGAAACCTAAAGCTAAATCTTTTATGAGTAGATTTTATTTAAAAGCTCGCACTAATCGAATTTATTTTTTTTTTTGTTAAATAAAACTCCTATTTCCAGTATTTATAAATTTATATATTGAAAGCACATTATTTTGTTGTAAATGTTTGACAAGCTATAAGGAGAGTGATAAAAAATTCCACATTCCACAAACTTGGATGGAATAATTTGCATAGGGACGAGACCCTATGCAAATTATTCCATCCTTAAAGAGTTTTAAAGTTCTATTAACTATTAAATGCGTGATTCCTTTTTATTTTGTAAAATCTGTAGAACACATAACTAAAAAATCTGCAGTTAACGCAGGCTTTTTGTGGTACTTTCAAAATGTTTTATATGTTGTCGTCCTATATTTATGAACCTACATTGTTGCTTGTCTGATCGAATGCTTGGTACGCTTAAATTTATCATAGATTTTACACTACAAAATGAGTAACAATTTTCATCACCCACCATAATCAAATAATTAAAAGTCCTTTTTACATTCCTCTCCTTTTGCGATTTATATCAGTTATCACCTGTTTCTGTCATTCGACCACTATATATTTTCAATACCGCGATTACCACCAAGAAATTGCTAGCTATCGTCAAATGCAAAGATCAAATCACAAAAGCGATTTAAACAACTGAAGCCATGCTCAAATTTTTGCGAAACTTTTATAAAAAATGTTAGACGTTAACAGACACCATTACGACTAAATTCTAAAACTTTAATTCACAACTTTACCAAAATAGGTGAAATTAAACAAATCTTATATATTTAGATTTCCCGGATTTTTATAGAGCTTACTATATAAAGTTTAAATCAAAAAGTAAAAAAAAACTCCTCCGCAACCAAATTAAAGTTATGCGTGTCTTTTAAATTTATGTCTGTCCTACTTTGAGAATTTTTCACACAATTTAAATTATATTTTATATGCAATAAAACTTCTTTTTAAAAATTTGACAAATCCTTTAAGTATAAATAAATAATAAAAATTATTTATTACACAAAATACCAAACTTAATTTAATTAAAATTTTATTAGCCGTTGGTAATTTTTTCACCTATCTACGTTTAACGAACCATTAAATGAAAAATTCACTCACAATTTAAATTAAATTAAAAAAAAAACTAATTAGTGTCGATTTACAATTAAAATGACTTTAAAAAAAATCGTAATTTTACATTAGACCACTTAAAATATAATTTCGATCCTATAATCAAGATTCAGACAATATTTGTAAAAAATTATAAAATGCGTTAATTAATTTATATGTATACCACTTATCAAATTTTTGCACAAAATTTCTGTTAAAAAAATTATAACGAACCTCAAAAACAATTAAACTAAAACCAAAATTTTCAACTTAATTTTAAAATAAAAAAATTACTTGAGTTTAATAAAAAATATTATAAAAAATACTAGAAAATTTTTTCGTTTTAATTATATGTAAACCGTACGTTGAAAATTTCAAATGAAAACTGATTAAAAAAAAATTTTAAAGATTTTTTTTTTTAAATTTAAAAAAATTTCAACCCAACATCACAAATGGATGAAAAGATGTAGACTAATTTTTATTTTTGGTATTTTAAAAATTATTAATGCTGAGATTTTTTTATATTGGAAATATTTTGTATATGTACGTAAATGTACATATTTATTTTTTAATCAGTTATAGGTCAGTATTTTTATTTATATTTAGGCGAATATATAATATGTATATATCGACTATATGTGATTATTTATATACAAAATAATTTAATGTTGGTGTGGTGGTAGTACACATTGTAAATAATTTTTTTTTTTAACTAAAAATAAAAGTGCACGGCCTTAAAGCTATCATAAAACTTTTAAAAAATAAATTTTACGGTTTCAAGTAAAAATTTCGAAATAATAAAGAACAAATCATAAACTCTACGCCTAATATTTAGGTGAAATTAATTATAATGGTCGATGTTTATAGGCCAGTGTTGGTCCATACCGTATCAACAACCCGACCACATTCCACCGCCAAGTTGTTTTCTTCTGCAAGGTGCTGACAGTTATAGTTCTTCAAAATTTCGGGTACCCTCTCGAAGTTTGTTGCGCCCTAGTATCGGATTTGCACTGATTGTTAAAATCAAATCTACGATTATTTTGCTAGACAAGTTCCATTAAAAAATGTATACGTTTTTCTTACCACCTTCAAGAATCACACTTATTCCTGTTTTTTAATTATTGCTAAAAAGGATTGAACTTCATATAACCTTTAGTCTTGTTTCAGGATTGTTTATTCATATTTTAAAAGCAACCAGGATTTTTAAGATCGTGCGTATTGTAGCTTACACTTTTACTATTTAATTAAATAAGCCTCCCATGATTCTTCTAGCCGATTGTAGCGCGCCTTTCTCAATAAATCCAACATTGTGCGGTTGGTATTGATGTTAAATAATGTGGAAATTTGTTTAATCCATTGCAACGTTTAAAAATGTGCAATGCTTTGTAACGGTTTAATATAATTGGTAAACAATTAATAAAGCGTCAGATATAGCAGATTCAGAAGGCCTAAAATTTAAGGTAATTTTTACGTGATTTTCGAACAATTTATTTCTTGGACGCAATCTTGCTTTTAGAAAAGTAACTTTTATGAAAAGGTTAAGGATTCATTTCACACCATGTCGTCGAAGGTTAGATTGTATATTTAAGAGTCTGGCTCAAGACTTTGAAAAATAAAAATTCATTTCAGGACACAAGAAATTCTCCATCCCATGATTGATTGATTGATTAGAGCTCCTGGAATGACGAGCACAACCGTACACCCGTGTTACATTTATAATGAATTGCTCTGCATTCTGAAATGTCATCAACCATTTTTCTGTAGTCTGAAATTTCTCTCTGGAAATAAATCTATTAATGGATTAATTTCTCATACCCGTGGAGCTGTAGTAAAATGAATTAATTTTCGTCTCATTGTCTCAAACTCTAAAATGTATAGATACAAAAAAATAAACGAAAATAAATTTCAAATTGTATTGAGTAACATAAGAAGAAAAATTCCTCCGGAATAAACCGTTTTGGTCGGAAGCCTTTCTGAGCCTCTGAACAATGCGCGTATTACCGAGGAGGCATCTCTTCAAAATCCACCAAGCAAAACTAGAAGAAACGCTACCTCTACAGCTATCCAAAACACTCCCATTGAACAGGAGGATACGTGCTCCGTCGTTTGATTATGTTGATCATTTTCACCAAAGAATCCTCTGTATTGCTATATTTTCTGTCCTAATGATATATACTTTGCTGCTTGTCCACACTTTAGAGAAACTTCTATATTATCGTAACCGGGTGTCTTTCCTTTGTTTGTTGATATTATTTCATACGTAGCTTTAGAATTGCTGAATCCCAATCAGTTCATCCAAGACATAATTTGTGGCATCCATTCAACAGTAGTTTAGTCTGACCTTCCCGATTCGTTACGGTACTCAATAGAATAACTCAATGTCCTTAGCGGTCTCGATTATAATACCATTGCAGATATTAATAATCTTTCTGATTAATATAATACCGAGGAAGTGAGCTTTAATAATGCCCGCACTACATGCTCTCATCTTAATCGCTATTTGCAAAGAAAGCTTCTTTACCAACACTAGGCTGTTTTTGATAGCCCTTGTTGGTTTTCATTGAATCTACTCGTTAGTTTTTTAACACATTCGGCTTAAGTACCGACAAAATTACGTACTACCTTATCCATATTATTGATTGCATGACGGGTTTTCTGAGTGTTTCCAACTACTTCATGGCAAATTAAAACGCCAATATTTCTGATTGAACTGAAGCTTTCGTAAAGTGGTATTGCGCGCAGAATAATACTTATTTTGCTTAACGATTTGGTTTCAATCTTTAAGGCTTTAATCACATCAGTCAAGCGATTTACATCATCTTTGATCGGTTCGTGATTAAGTTCAAAGAATCCATGGTAAATATAATTATGTCACGAGTTGGTTTGTAATATCTAAAAATAATCAACCTTGGAGAGATTTTTTCAAAGTCAGTAGGCAGTAGTCAGTAGTTGGAAGCCAACTACTTCAAAGCAAATTTCAATTCGTAAAGCTTAGAGAGTAATATATATTAATTTTGCTCAACTATTTGATTTTGGCCTCTAAAGTTTTACGCACATCAGCTAACTGTTCTTAGCCCTTGCAAAGTCGTATTGGGTATTGAGAAAGACAATAGATACTCACTCTGAGCCTTTCAATAAAAAGTAATATTCTTTTTCAATTGAGGATAATTAAACTAAAACAAAGAGAGAAAATACCGATGGTCTGCACCTAGAACTACATCTTTATCAAAAACGTAATGCTACTGATGCTAATAATCCCATTTATTTTATGTGCTTCAAACATGCTACTTTATAATTATTTCAATTATTGCAAAGTTTAAGTAAATTTACTGACCGATGCATGATGCAGATGGGAATAATAATTAACCTGCAGAGTCACATTTCCTCAAATTTAAAGTAGACATTTAAGAATTAATTGCGAAAGAGTTGTGAGAGCTTATATGTAGACCTAAAAACAACCTTAAACCTTTAACCTTTTCTCGTTGATACCACCTAGCTTTTTTAAAAATATTATTTCACGAAAGGCAACGATCGGCTTACTGAAGTGATGTAACACTGAAAACTTCGATTATCAGTATTTCTAAACGGTTTGTAGGCATTGAATGTGTAAAATAGTTTAACAAGTTCATGAGATTATTTTTTCTATAGATGGACTTTTGCTCCTCCGAATATCTCACTATTTGCCTACTTTTCTAAATAGAATAGATCGTTTAGAGCACAGACATTTTTTTAAATTGGTTCCAACAAAAAAACCAGCTCTCACTAATTTTGTATAATTTAAATTATCGTACCCCTAACTCATGTGGCCTCATACCATTATACAAATTATTTTTAATATTGTCTACACTGGAGTAGTGGGAATTAAAAAAGTATGCAGAATTTTATGTCTGATAGGTGATGACGAATTTGATTGAGTCGTTTGAAGTTTAAATATGATAAATAGAAGAACTGCTTTGTAGTTGGATGGCGCCAATTTACATGAAAGCTATATCTATTACAGTAATTTGTCTCGGTTATTTATATGTCGTCTTATTATTTATTATTAAAAAAATGTTGTTGTCTAAGATGACTTAGAACATTTTTGACCAATTCTAAATTGATATACGTGCAGCGCTTAAATTTAATTAGCACACTTACAATTATGTTAATAATTTTTCAAAACATATATTTTAGTAATTTATCTATCTTAAGTACATAATACATTAATACATTATGTTTATTTATTTTTACGTCAATCAAAAACTAACACATCTCGTCTAATCACAAAACACTTCTAAATTAGGCACTTTACCTTTAATAAATATTTTTCATTTCACTAAAACTTTGTACAATTAAATGACACAAACATCAATACTATACTAGTCTCAAACTGCATTTATTTTAGTTTTATGTAGGTACTGAATATTGCTTAGCTTATCTGTAATGTACTGATTATGATAAAGGTACCGGAAACTTTAAAACAATGTTTTGCATTGTTATTCGGACAACAGCTGATTATCTTTTCCTATAATTTGGATACACCTTTTTAATTTCATATATTTTATCAATTGGAAACTGAGTAACAAGTAAAAATTGTAATACCTTTTTTACCTTTTTTTGTAGATAGATTAACATTTTGTCAAAGGATAACTCTCGGAAAACTTAAGTCGCGACAGTACCTTTATTATGAACCGAAATTGACTATTAGCGGGTTTCAAATTTAAGAGGAAATGCAGTTGAAATAATTTAGTCATGGTTTAATTTGGTTCTGTTGATAGCTACCTTAATATTGATACGGTTTTCTTTGGGAAGTCAAAATTTAATAAAATAATTTTTAGCATATAGTTCCCTATTTATCGGATTTAATGCAAACAAATTTTTTCATTGGTCTTTGGCATCTTTCAAATGAAGACTATGCTCTTTAAAATTACTATATTTTCGGCGCGAACCATACTCGATAGTCTATTATTTCAAGAATTATGTCAGAAATTCGCACCAGATGATATTTTTGCATTTTGAATAATTTTAATCCTTATACACAAAGCTATAATCATCGAAATTGGTTTTAGAATTAACCAAATATTAGACCTAAATTAAATATTGGCTTAACGATGGACGTGCTACGATCATTTCATTTCCTTAAGAATTTAAGAAGGAAATGAAATGATTTCAACAAGGTGTCTTAGATCTGTCAGCACACTTGCCAATTTAGATCTGTCAGCACACTTGCCAATTTAACATGTGGTGCTTATAAATTTGTTTATGCTTCACATTGTGTGTAGGCTAAAAACATACATTTTTAATAATCATATATCAAGGTGTAAAGTATATAAATGTGACAGAAAATCGATCATCCGATATAATAATTTAAAGTAATTCCAAATCAAATGATTCATAAAATTAAATTCGAAAATAGTTTTTGACTTGAAATGAAAATTTATATAATCATCTTAACCTTTAAGGTTATGCAAAATTCCTATATATACAATCGCAATGAACTAATTTATTATTAAGCTGATTATGCTACGATTTTATTTATACCTAAACATTTGACCCGATTGCATGTATAATGGATACTTCCATGTTGATAATTTTAATTTTTAATTTTCTGGAGCCTGGCGTTCTAAGTAGCAATTTTGGTATAACTTCTATAAATCATTGAGGCAGTACTTAATTCTATTCTTATTTTACTATCACGATGACGGATCGCTATAGTAATATGACACAGTTAATTTCATTGGTGAAGGTTAGTAGCTTAACGTATTTTAATGAAATAATTTAGTATCATTAATAAAAATTTAAAATTTTAAAACAATTTTTAAGGTGAAGACGAATGATTTAAATTTAATTTTAAATTCTATTTCAGTCAACGTGAAAATTTATAAAATAAATTTTTTATTATTATGAATTTTATTTTGATAACTCTGATAAAAGATTTACTTTAAAAGTTTTGACATTATAAGACACAAATTGCGTCAATTTTTAAAACAGCCACCGAATAATATGATGGTCTTATGATAAATAACTGGCATCAACTTTTTTGGATCTTATCTCTTTACTGCCGTTCAGGTTTTCTTGAAATTTTGCCATGGTTCTGAGAAATATTTTCCCCCGTTCGTGTTGGTGATGTAAGTTTATTATTTAATTGTTAAATTCGGTTATTTTATCTTTAAAACTCGTTGAAACGATGTTTAGTCAACATCAACACTAAACGAAAGCTTCCTTGTATTTGAATCATTGTTTAATATTTTCTGTATCTTAACGAGACGATCTGAATCGAGACTATTTTTAAATTTTTCCTTTTTTGGTTGAACACAATTGAAAATAAAAGCTTTGGAAAATTGAATTTAAGCTTTTATAAACTTTTATTAGTTTTAATGTTATATAATAACTCAGCTTCAACAAAAAGCTCAATAATATCGAAATATTTTTTAATATTTTTCGAACATCACAGTTAAAATTAGTATCGCAAAATAAGCTTTTAATTAAAAATATGTATTAATCATTCAACACTTTTATGAAAAAAGTTTACTTTAAATATTGTTCTTACCCACTTTGTATTATAGATATCACATCTATATGAAAAAGGATAAAAATAAAAAGCTTAATTTGTCAAAAAATGCTTCACAACTTAATTGGTCACAATGTTAAGGAAAATTCGTTAATCTTAAAACTTTTAAATCTTTTAGTGGCTATTGGAATTATAAAGTGTGAAAATTATAATTTAAAAAACACTTTTACAGTTTGTGAAGCTTTATAAAGCTGCAAAAATTATGAAAAAATCTATAGTTTTTATTTAAAATAACATAAATATTATAGAAGACAAAAGTGTTTAACGACTTTCGAACATAGTTACAGTTAGTTAAAAGCTCACTAACTGTAACTATGTTCGAAAGTCGTTAAACACTTTTGTCTAAATGTAGTATACATTTTTTATGAAGCTTTCAACATTTTATAAAGACTTTATATTACAACTTTATTATACATTTTTACAGATACACTTAAGTTGTATAAAAGCTATATAAAAGCTCATTAGATCTATTATTATCGATTATTATGATTTATAGAGCTGCAAAAACTGTCCAAAATTATAATGCTTCAAAAGCTTTTAGTTTTGAGTATGACCTTCATATTGAAAGAGCTGGCTCTATGCTTTATTTTTTTTGGTTTAAATCAATGAAACATACCGATTTGCAATATTTGATTCTGGTCGATACACAACTACTTTTATATCATTTAATAACTTCAAAATAAAGCTCTTTAATACTTGAGCTTTCACATGATATAATTATATTTAAAATAATTGTTTGTATTGGCTCATTTAATTAGTTTCTTAAAAATAAATAGCTTAATTACAAAAAAAGCTGCTGACTACTTAATTGAACATAGTTTTAAGAAAGCTTTGTTAGTCTTAAAAGTATAAAGCTATAAAGAACGTTAAAACTATAAAATATAAATATAATGTTGGAAAAATTTCTTACAGTTGATAAAGCTGCAAACCTTGTCAAATTATTTGAGTTTTGTAAGCTAAACTATGAGAATTTAGGATTTTCCAAAATACGATCGTTATCAATGCCTTTCAAACACAAACTAAATGGCAAAGCGTACCATCGTACGACCATCGTTTAGTACGACCGCTGTATTTATGAAAGTTGTGTTTAACTCTTTGATGAATTCAAAATAATTTAAAACTTTTAAATTAAAGTTAGTATCGCAATAAATAAATAAAAATTAAAAACAATTCAATGCTTCTTTTGGAAAAAAAGTTTATGAATAAAAGCTCCAGGAACTTTATTTTCAATTTGTTTTGTAAAATTTGGGCAAGAAGCGGGTCAAAATATGATAGCTTTAGTTTAAAGAAAATTTGGCTTATTTCAGAAATTACAAATAAGTATAACAAATAATTAAATTCGCAAAGTGACTTTTGACAGCTTATTTGGTAAAAAATGTAACCTGTTTTGTCCAAAAAGTACAAATCTATATGTATGTATAGTAGTAAACTATGAGCTTTTAATTGACTCACGAAGTAAGCGACACATCTCAGTAAAAATGTACTTACTTATCGAGGTACTTATCGTACGACCATCGTATCAAAAATCTCACATTTTATTAGCCACGTCTTTTGCGTGTGGTAAATTTAATTTTATTATAAATTAAAGTCTACCTAAGAAAATTATATTTAGACAAAGAATAAATAAAAGAAAATTGTTTTCTTGAAATTTATGTAAATTTTTAGCAATGATTTTTTTTTTACTTACCTTGAATGTGTCATTATAATTTTAAAATGTTACAGGAAGTAAATTTACACGGTAAATCAAGAATTTTTGGGTGTTTTTAAAAAATGTCCACATATGTTTAATTTTCATACACCGAACAAGTGACAAAACATCTTTCATTTTAGTTAAATATTAATGTTACGGTTTTACAATTTTAATTATAAATTAGTCAACAATTTTTTTAATTAATTAATTAATTGATATTGACGTAAATGGGAACATAATTTAAAGATGTAATTAAAAAAAAATAAGTGCATGCATTTGTTGGGCTTAGCTCAATCATTTTTTTTAAAATTGTTTAATCCTTCACTCTTCTCTTGATCGCTATCTGTAATAATCAGTACAGTTGTTATAATATCCACTAGCACAAACATAAGTTTGTAAAAGAGATGATCTGGTATAAGTATCCAGTCTTATAAAATACTAAATTTTCTGTCACATATACACATATGCTTTCACATAGTGGAGATGAACACTTGGACCCCAGAAAACAGGCTTTTCTGGATTTCAAAGTAGTCTATAAGCGTATTTGTAAGCTATATGTTTACACATGCGACTAACCAAGCCGTCAATTATTTTTTATTATACAATACAATAATTTATTTAAATGAGACACCGGACTGTACCTAACCGTTAAATCTAAATCAATTGACATTCGGAAATAGGAGAGAAATCTTCGTGTAAACATCGATGAGGTACTCGTACTTGAAAGGAGAATCCTTTTGACTTGTGACCACCAAGGATAATTTTGTCCGAATCGGTAAACCATTGCAAAGCCTCAAAAGGATTTATGGTTTGATTTGCGAAGTCTGGGAATACCTGAAAATATATGTGTTTATGTAAAATAAGAATAATGTAGTCACAATTCCAGCAACTGTGTGATTAAACTGAATCACAACGGTATAAAATAAATGTTATAACCACTTATATGATTCCACTTGTATGACACATTTGAAAGAGTGACGGGTTTCGATACCTCTGATCCCTATAGTCACTACTTATGATAATTGTATGGAAGGGTTATAAAATTGTGACTTTTTGCTAGAAAAAGTGCTGAAATGACTGGCTACTTCTAGTTTTGGATGAATTCTTGTTATTATTAAGAGAGAACACAATATCAATTAGTTTTGTCAGTAAGCAAAGAAAATTTTTATTGTTACACTTTTCAGTGTCTGAGCGTAAGACATTTTTTTGCATTCAAAATTTTCGTCGGCACTATAGAACGAGTCAGAAAAAGGCTTACACAACACTCACGATATTTGTTTTCTGTTGCTTATTTCAAGTAATTTGGGTCTTTCATTTATGTCCCGCGTTTAGCTGCACTGTAGATTTACTATAGTTTCTTACCACCATTTTGTTACTACTTTTCGGCGTTGTAGGCTTTTGCAAAACTTTGCAATGACTGTGATTAAGATTAAACTAGTTTAAAAGAAATTTTGTTTTTAAAATATTTACATAATCATATTTTGCACTGAACCGTAAATTAAATTTTTCGTTTGTCATCTATTTTAGTCGCAATGTTAGCATAATTTTCGCTAATCATGGTTATCGTTATAAAAATAATTAGGAGCTATGCTCCAAACAATTTTTATATAATATTTAAGAATTTTTGATAAAAAAAAAAAAGAAATTTATTTAACTTTCGTATTTATTTATAAAATTGACATATTTTTGTGATATTCGCAATTGTTTATTTAGGAAGTTCAAGATCAAGGGTGACGCATGTATAAGAAAAAAAAAACATTATTTTGTTGTTGAAAAAACTGCTTCTGATTGTTGTCAATTTATATGGGCCAGTGACCATTAAGCTGTATTATCTAGAATATACTTGTTAACATTTTATACCGTCAATTCAAATTTTTCCACAAAACAAGATTATGAACTTTTAGACATTTCTATAGAGAGTAACTTTCACTGATAATAATCGTTTATCATCTCAGATACACACACAAATCTTATACGTATATATACATAAAATATTTTATACAGATATAAAGACGGTTATTAAAATAAATAAATTGAATTGTGACGATCGTACAATTATCATTAGCCAATGTCAAGCACATATGCAATTTGTGCCTGAGCTATTTTTATTTTATTTTTTTCTCGTAATGGTATAATAATTTGTGGAAATGTAGCATTGAGTACATTAAATGCATAGATTGTCATATTTATAATTAATTTTACAAAAATATCGATGCAATTTGGCAAAATAAGTATCTGATGTGCTAGTGACATATGGTTTGATTTGTATACATCATTTGTATAAATTTATTTACGAGTAAACAAATTTATTTTTCTACATACTTGTAAACACATTTGTATGCTAATCCTTAGCGGAATGTTTCTTTGGTTCTGAATATCTCGTAGGTATATATTGAAAAAAAAGACACTTGTCAAATGATAAATTTTGGTGGTTGATTGGAGTGTTCGACCAAGTATTATGCTAAACTACTGGAGATGGCTAGGCTAGAAATCAGAAATTTATATCAATTTATAATCGCCTGTCTTACTGAAACTATTCTCACTAATGTAACCTTAAGCTTAACGTAAATATATGTATGAACTATACTATAGTTTATTCAGTTAAGTCTCTTAATAGCTTACTAATTTTTGAGTGAAATAATTCAATTGTCTTAGATTTCTATTATTATTATTAAAACATCAGTCAGTCAGAAGTCCGGACAAAAGTGAACCAACACATCAAAGCTAAAGTTAAGCCAAAAGTTCAGTTAAGAGCCTAGAGAAGGTCAAGTCAAAAAAGTTAAATTTGAAATTAAAAGTTAAAAAGGTTAAAAAGTTAAAGTTATTTAAAGTTAAATTTGAAATTAAAATTCATGTCAAAAGTTTAAGTTTAAAATTAAGTTAAAAGTTATATCAAACAACAAGGCAAACATAAAATTTAAATTAAAGCTTAAAGTTTAATCAAAAGAATAAATCAAAATTTGAATCAAAACTGATATTAAAAATTAACCCAAAAATGATGTCAAATGTCAAGTCAAAAAGTTAAGTTATAAATTGAGTTTTAAGTTAAATCGAAAGTCAGGTTAAATGTTAAGTCAAATGAAAACTTAAAAGTCATGAAAAGTTTTAAGTCAAAGTAAAGTTTAAACTAAACAGAAAATCAAGTTTTTGGACAATATTTCATTTTCATTTTTTAGGATCTGTGGGCATCCAAATATCGGTAACCACATTTCTTTTGTATCCTTTATTTTCACAGCATATATAATTTACTACTATATCTTGACTTGGTTGGTTTCTCGTCCAGACGGTTGCTTTCCCGTGAAAATTCCAATGTACTGCGTAAACTGTGGCTATGATGAGAAGTATTTATACGTCATATAGCATTTAAACGTTAAAGATTTGAATTAATCTAAAGAAAGAGTTTCTACATGTTTGCTCATTGGTTATACACAGATGCATTTAGTTTGAAAAGTTCTCGTTTAAGCAAAAACTTAAGGCAAAATTCATATCAAAATTCAAAAAAAGAGTCATTACTAAACGTTAAGTCAAATCAAGACAAACGTCAAACCAAAAGCCAAGTTTAAAACCGATTAAATTATAAAACTAAAAGTAAAAATAAAAGTTAAATAATACAACCAAGTTAAGTTCAAGCTACAAGTTAAATCAAAAGCCAATAATAATTTAATTCAAAAATGGAATCAAAAATTTTACTGAAAATTAATTATAATATCAAAACAATAGCCAAATAAAAAGTTAAGTTAAATATAAAATCATAAGTTAAGTCTAATTTCAACCTGAAAGTTAAAAAAACCAAAGGCAAACATCAAGTTTAAAATCAAAAATTAAGTTATAAGCCATGTGTAAATTCTAGTAAAATATAAAATAAGTCAAATATAAAATCAAAGTAAAATTATATCGAAAGTCAAGTTTAAGTGCAAGCTAAAACTTAAGTCAAAAGTTATGTTGAAATTTGAATCTAAAATTATATCAAAAGTTAAGTCAAAAATCAATTCAAATATCCAGTCAAAACTTAAGTAACAAGTTAAGTTAAAAGTCAATTCAAAAGTAAAGTCGAAGGTCAAAACTTAAGACAAATTTGGAATAATAAGTCATGTTAACAGTCAAAAGCCACCGGTTGTATAGTGATGGTTAAGCTGTTTGTTTAACTCGACGTGGTCTTGAGTTTGTTTTCCACTACTAACCACTATACGCTGTGACCAATTGTATGTAAAATCGTTCGTTGGGCTGACCACCTACAATCATCACCAATTTTAAAGAAATTGTCTAAAAATCAAAGTTAAGTAAAAGCCAAGTGATAAATCACGTCTAACGGTTTAAGCTGACAATTAAGTCAAATAACAATAATTTAAGTTTAAGCTGACAATTAAGTCAAACGTCAAGTTAATAGGTAAAGTTAAAAGTAAGTTTTAAGTATAACCTAAAAGTTAAGTCAAAAGTTCAATCAACATTTACATAAACAATTATACCAACATTTAAGCCAATAATCAAGTCAAAGCTAAGTTAAAATGCACGTCAAATACGAAATGTAAAGTCTAAGTTTAAGCTTAACCTTAATTCAAATCAAGTCAAACGTTAAATCAAAAGCTTAGTTTAAAGTCGAGTGAAAAATAAAATCAAATGTTTAGTTAAAAGGCAAAGAAAAGACAAGTCTCGTAGCAAGCAAAAAAGTTAAGTCAAAAGTTAAAAGTTAAGTAAAAAAAAACATACCAAAAAGCTATGCTAGATGATATATTGGTTTCAAACCAACTAACAAAAATAAATAACTAATTAAAGTTAAACTAATTAACTTTGAACTAATACTTTGAACTATTACTGCGCCTGTGAATCATGCGGTAATCAAAATTTAGAATCGGGGAATTCCCTATTTGTAAATTTTTTTTAAATATCGTAGAATCTTTTTTTAAAAGCAGATCATATATATATATATATATATATATATATATATATATATATATATATATATATATATATATATATATATATATATATATATATATGCGTGTGTCAATCTGGGTATACAGCAATTTTTGCGTTATTACTAAGTTGCCCTTTTAGGTAAAGAAATTTATAGTTCTAATGTGTTCTACTGGGACAATTTGTCCTATAAAAGAGACACATTTTAATGATCCTTAACTTAAGCTCGAAGGCTTTTCAAAGATTTCCACATGATGGTATGCCGTATACAAAATATTTTCATTAATTAAAATTTAATTTAATTTATTTTACAATTTCTCTTCATAAATTAAAGAACACAAATACCTTTGCCAAACCAAAGAATCTTCTTATACGCATAAAAAGTATGCAAAGAATTTTAAAATTAAGATTAAGGATTAAATTGTAACCAAATTAAACCACGAACAAAAATTCCATTAAAAATTATTTATATACGTCTCAGTTTGAGTGTAAAACCAATAAATTTGTATTGTGTTTTGAGAACAGACTATAAAAAATTGTCTTACAGTCATACATAAACACACTTTCAATTTTGTCGTGGGATCAAAATATTTTGAGTGTTTAAGATTTGTATACATTTTTTTTTATTATTTACATTCGGTGTGGACTATAAATTTTAATTACATATTAGAGCGGTTCAAGACTATGTCTATAAAAAATAAATTGTCACCATTCTATTTAACAAATTATAATATGTAATTTGTTTATAGAGATCTACGTTCTAAACACTTGCTAAATAATCGAGATGTTATTAACACTTCGTGAGCACTTGTCTGGAAGGTTTGTAACAAATTATTAGTGGCCATAATTTATTTACTCCTAAAGAATTTTTTATTTTTTCTATTTTTTTCTGGAGCTGTCAACAGTTTCGGTTAAAATTTATATAGTGTGTTGTCGACAGTGTATATCAACGCTTTAATTCGAATCTAACGAACGATTTAATTGACACTAAAGGCATTTTTTTTTAAATTTATTACAATAAACATATTTTTAAACTATGATTCGGAAAAAGTTCTAGACCTTTAAAACATTTTGTCTGTTTTCTGTGACCATTTTTGTTAGGTGCAAGCCAACTCTATGTTGTTGATCTGGTTTTGGCCAGCTGTAGCCTTAATTTCACCATAATCACTAATTTAAGTAAATAATCGTATTGTCGATTTTCCAGCCGAAATATACTTTCAGCGTTTTAGGTCTTAGGTAGACTCAACCAAAGTAACACGAAAATTGGTCACCTAGCTATGTACTTCGTAGTTGACTATTGCTCGACAGTTGTCGAAACTCGGTAAGTGCAGCAGCCGTGGTTTCCAGGATGTTTCTTCAATCATAATGAACTGCATAAAAATTGATAATATTTACTTAAGCGAAAAACCGGTTGTCAGTGGCTGAATCGATTTTCATCTATGGCGTGCAGATTGTTCATCTGAAATACTTTCGGTGATAACACTTTAACTCAAGATGGTGACGTTACATCAGAGAAATTTTAAATGAAGCTAAATGGAACCACAAGTTGCTAAAATAATAAAAGTGATAGAATTTAACTAAATTTCTGAAAGTAACGCTCCAAATTGAAGTTTTTTAAATGAAAGATAAGTGAAATAAGGCGCAGCTTATACAATTTTGTAATAAACTTCGTTTTCTAACTATTTTAGGGGCAAATGAGTTTAATCTTTGCAAACTTCAGTCAATGCACGATAAATACCTTCAAGTGCCGTAAAAAATATAAATTCTTTCATGGTAAAGATTAACTGATCGTGTATATTTTGAAGAAGACTAAATGAGCACGTCAAGAGTGTTGTAAAATAAACTTCATGAACTAATAAAATTGAAATCCGACCAAAGGAACCAATTAATTTTGATTCATCGGGTAACAGCACTCACATAGATCAAAGCACCCCATCTATGTCAATAAAGCTGTACCCAATATTAAGTTACTTGAGATCTCATTCTTAAATAATTTTGAGAAAAACATAACAAAAAAAAATCGAAAACGTCTTCATTCCGGTCGTTAGTCGGTTTTGCTTCTAGTAACTGACGTATTAGTTTTTTGATTGAGATATTTTTAACTAGTTGTGCACACTTCGGAAACTTTTCATTGTGTGGCCATAATAAATTGGTAAACTGCCTAATAAAAACGATTTACAAAAATGTTATCATAAAACTTCATGTTCTTATCTAATCAAAATTATAACTATATTATGATAACAGTCCGGCCATTTGCGATTGGACCTAAATTATGGCACATTTTTCTTTTATATAATTAACGTATTTATTATAAAGTTTAACAACTGTGCCTCATTTTAAACTTTAACATGGTGATTTGTATTCTAATTTCGACAAGTTTTTATTTTTTATTTTCTAATTTATTTTATTTCCTTTTGATTTTAAAAATAAGATGTCTAATAAAAAATATAAAAAATTATAAATAATTCTTCTATTTAAATGTCAAGATTGTAACAAATTTGTATAACATATATTTTTTTTTTAAAAAACTCTTTCGTTTAAAATATATCGCGTTAAATGTACCGGAAATTTTGTCTTACGTGTAAAATTAAGAAAAAAATTTTTGTTTCGTAAAATGAATGTGCAGAGAAACTGACAACACAACTATTCCGCAACTAAAATATTTCAAATAGTTTCGATTCTTTGTGAAGCCAAAATTAATTAAATTATAATTAATAAATTGAAATTGTTCATAAAAAAATATATAATTTTTTATATTGCATATGTGCCATGAAGGTGGCGCCTTGAAAGTTTGGCTAGCACCTTGTGCATATGTGTTATATTTGTTATCGATGTAAAGGAAATTGCGAAGACGTATTGTCTTCCCGCGTAAAGTTAATATCTATACGTTAAGAAATAATACGTTAATCGATCAGTTCTTTCCTATAACATTGATATGGACTTCCAACTTTCAAACAATGTATAGTATCGAGCCAAGTCTCGAGATTGTTGGTTCAAAAAACTGAAATAACTTCCTCAAAAAGCACATAGTAAAAAAAACATCTCAATTTTCTCTTCGTACTCTGGAAATAATGATGGTCTTGTTTGACTCCATCCGTCCATTTTTCCTATTAAGTACTGTATTTTACCATCGACGGAATCGTTGACGTTTGGCGTTATTTGCAGTAAAGCCTGATTGAATTTCCTTTTTAAATAATAATAGTAAAACGATTTTTACAGGCCACTGCTGATACCGAATGAACTGTTATCTATCATATTCGATCTCGAGCTTGTTCTTTGTATTGTTTTAAACAACCCGAAAAAATCGTTCTCTACCCCGTGAAGCCATCGTCGCCGACGACAGCGACCTATGCGGCTGCCAAATGGTTGCTCTTCTCTTAGAGATCACTGCACCTACCATGTAGGATCGTCTATATAGTAGATCCAGTAGTTCAGATATAATCTGCATATACCATAACATGGTTGTACTGACGGTTACACTATTCGGAAAAAAATACTAACATGAGATTATAGATTATCGGGGACAGAGCATCTCCTTACCGTATACCAGAGTTAATTGCAAACATTCCTGATAGCTTCTTTCCAACTTTGACACAGCAGTGTGACTGCATTACTGTCATTTTACACAAACGCACATATTTGTCAGCTATTCTCAGACATCGCAGAGCAATCCATAAGCTATCCCGATTGATTGAGTCATGGACATGTCGAAAATCCAAGTACATCTAATGTACGTCATTAGATGTCCCGTAATATTCGAAAAGAATCATTCTCAACGAAAAAATTTGATCAGTGCCGGACCGGTTCGGGCAAAATCCTCTCTGGTAATCATTAACAATTTCTTTCGCCATAGTGGTGTGATTCTATAAAATATTATGTTAGATAGTAATTTGTATGCTGTGCAAAGGAGAGCTATGCCGCAACAGTTTTGCAATAGCAGTGGTTGTCTTTGGTGATTAAAATATTCACGATGACACTTACATTTTAAAAGGAAGACGTTACATTTTAAAAGGAAGACGCACTATTCATTTATTTATTTTTTTGTAATAATGAGTGTTACCTTCCTGTTGTAATCATTTGACGGTTTTCGGGCGTGAAAATGTCTTCTATAGGCTAGCCTTTAAAAATTCTCGCGCCGTCGTGCTTGTTCTTTCATACTGTTCTTTGTATACATAGCCAGGCTAATTAACCTACTTCCATCCCTGCCTCGTGGAGCGCATACTTCCTACTATCTAGCTCCTTTGTCTATTTTTGTCCGCAGACATATGCATGTTTAATGCATAATCTAGTGTCGATTGCTTGCGAGAACTTGATACTATCTATTGCTTAGAACAGTGTCACAGAATCTTTTAAAAGCTATGATGTTTCTGGGCATCATTATAGTTAGTCTGCTGTTCCATTTTTCTTGCCATATTGCAATAGATGCTTTCTGCATATACCTCTTGAGCGAACCAATAAAGTTTGCTTCTATTTGCCCAGCTTGTAATACCACGTTCCCGCAGCTCACGCACTTAGCCTTTTTCTTAATTGATACCTACTAGCAACTATTTCTTGCAGCAATACAGCAATTGGTATTACGCCAGTTAACACAGGTACTGCATCGGTTGATTCAGCTCTGTAAGTTTTAGTAATATCAATAAGGATTCCCTTTTGTGCGCTTATTAATATTCTTCTGTAGTGAAAATCCATTCTATCAGCACACCCAGCACAACCATATGTGAGTAATCCAGCCTTGATCAAGCTTTCGGAAAAACTCCTCTTGTTAGACACACGTTTAGGAAGCGCGTGATACCTCAATATAATC
The DNA here is from genome assembly GCA_963556175.1 of Tipula confusa. Classification (NCBI taxonomy): domain Eukaryota; kingdom Metazoa; phylum Arthropoda; class Insecta; order Diptera; family Tipulidae; genus Tipula; species Tipula confusa. Next base: position 162,681,398 of record OY744477.1, on the reverse strand, counting down.
TATAGGCCGTGTGCAGAATTTTGGGACTCTTAGTACCTCTAGGTTATTAGTAAAGACGCTCATGGTAAACTTTGGGTTGTCACCACCATACCACCAGTGACAACTCTTGATGAGGTAGCCAAGCCGCCTACCCTTTCTTTAGCCATATATGGTTCCTTCATTCAAAGTATATCAATATTCTTATCTTGTGTGCATTGTCTAATTTTATGTCCATCGATTTTTGCATTTTGCATAATATTGAGTTGGACAATCCTTAATTAACGGTTTACGTGGGCGTTAATCGCCATAAACTATTTTTCGGACGACTAAGTTCAGAGCCTGTTTGTATGCTGAGCATATTCTGCTGTTTGATCAGGAGTGAACATTTTCTTAGCTTTTTTACAGGTAATATGTTTAGCTCTTTTCGCTTTCTTTAGACATGAATTGAGGTGATGTCCGACCTTAGAGCTGTTTCCACAAATTGGTTTATTAAGAATATTATTTTGGGCTTTTGGCGACACCTCAATGATTCACTGGATGACCTTGCTGTTTCAAGGGCCAGCTTTGAACCCAAGCTTAAGGTTCTTTTCTGTGATTTCACCCTAACTTTATGTTCCCTAACTTTACTAAGTGGTTTACATCATAGATAATGATTCTGCGGGTAATCTCTTTTTAGGTAGCCTAGCTACTGGCCCAGCTACTTTCAATTCCTTGTTAGTTAAGATAAACTCAACGTCTTCAGTTTTTGTGGTCTCGATTATAATGCCATTACATACATTGTAATGGCCTTTAATCTGACCTTTTAAATAACTAATCCCGATGCCTCAAGGATTTTCCTCAATATAAGCAAACGCAATGTGTTGTACTCTGACGCCCTTAGTTGGTTTCCATTGCGTTTTCTTGATAATTTTGTTCTTGTTGGAAACACTCTTGACTCAAGTATCAGGGCGTTTTTCAGTGCTTGACCATAGGACACCTTATCGTCCTTTGGATGCTTCGTTGGTTTCTTTATAGTGTTTCTACTTTTTCCATTCGTTCCTGTAGACGACTTTTAACCTCACCTTCTCGAGGCTAATTGCAACTCTAAAATCTCTGAAGGAACTGAGACCGTCTGTATGTTACGGTCAGCAATGCTGATCATGCTTAATGGTTTGATTTCAAAAACAGCGTGCGATAGTTCTCAAAATAAAACAACTAGCCCGACGTATTATCCACTAGCGAGAGTAATCGAGTTACATCCTAGAGCAGATAGATTTGTCAGGGTAGTTACACTTAAATACAGAAATATTACGTTGAAAAGAAATATTTCCAAAATATGCCGCCTCAACTACTAACACAAGATTTAACAACCTCGCAGGAAACAATGGCAGTTCACAAAGAACAACTATAAACTGCGAGAGTTATTGGGAGGAAATGTAAGCCATTAAATAACCACAAATCGGGTTGGCAGCATCCTTGAAAGGAATGGCTGGTTTGAATTGTGACGTAATCCTGCAATAACTTCAGTAGCACCTCAACAGCTTCTAAAATCTTACGCATAATGTAAGCACCTGAAACTACAGAGTTCGTTTGTAAGTGCGAGTTTAAATAGTGAAAAGATATAATGAGGGGGTCAATATACATGATGCTGTCGAAACATTTTAACGTAGAAAACACGATCAGCATCAATATTTAACGAAAACATTTTTTTTAACAACTGTCCTAGCCAATTATCAATTTTTATTATTCAATTTGAAATACTCTTAGATCAGAATTATGTCACTTTGAATAGAGACAAACATTAAAATAATTACAAAGACTTAACCACAACTATATCTACTACGGTCGTTGGGGTCTTTTATGTGGTAAATTTTTATTAGTCGTGAAAATAACGACTATTGCGTGTTTAACAAATTTATGTATATAGTCGCGTGCATATTTAAAATGTCCACTTCATTTTTATTGTGTTCATAATTTATTTAGTTGAATTCGTTTCGGTTGCTTATAAAATTGTTTGTAAATTTTCTATCGTAATGCTATATTAGCGGTTGGCTTTCAGTTCTTGTTGGCAGGATATCAATATTTTTTTGGTTTATATTATAGCAGATAGCAGGTGTTATTGTTTTTGAAGATTTAATAATTTTGTCGACAAAATCGTACAACAAGCAAACAACTCCAAGTTCATTGTCATTGAACGAATTTCTATGATGCTCCGCAGCCTAATAAAAATTCGTAGAATTGTATCTACTTCTTTCAGTCAATTGTTTATTTAAACGATAATATTTTATGGGAGCCCCACTCACGTAATTGACACGTGGTTTAGAGTGGGCACGTGAAATGTAATGTCACTTAAAAACCAGGCTGGTTTTATTGCAATTTATCAGCCACGAATCGTTTGAAATACGTTGCTCTTCCAAAAAAATGAGACCATGTGTCCCGCAAAGGTTTTACGTTGCTTTATAGTAGAGTTAACCTTGACAATTTTGGTGATAGATCATAGATTTCTTCTTGGGCTCTAGGTAGAAAATTGAATATAAAACCTGCACGTGAGCCAATCTGTCAAATATTTGAATTCACGTATCCACTAATATTACCCAACCAAAAGATAAAGACTCATTTTATAACAACTCGGATGAATTTTGTGATGCATACCGAAGCATAACGTCAGAAAAGTGATTATCGACTTTAATGCTAGAGCTGGCTAACATCAGATTGACTTGTGTGAAACTATAGGTCCATTTTTCCGACACAAACTAGCAACTGATAGTAAGGAAATAATAATGTACTTTGCGATCTGACACGATCTGATTGTGTCTAGCACATTCCTTCCTTATAAAAATATCGACTTTCGGAAACTTGGGCACATCGATGTAAGATGTACCGAAGTTAAATTGAGCATATGCGAATTTTTGAAGAAATGTCTCGGGTTATTCAAGGTGTAAGATTATATCAGTAGACTGCCAAAATCCTAGGCCCATCATTAGGTCACGGCAAAGCTAATATATCAGTTCTCATTCAAGTCAGGGATTACAAGAAAACGAACCTTACGTTGCAACTGAGAAGGTCTGTCGATTTATTAATGAAGAGTGTCGTCTTGCAGGTCTTTCTGTTGAGCAACAGAATATAGCATATAGAAAAAAAGCAAATACGCTTCACAATTGTACGGGGCAACAGCGGTCCTTAATAGGAGCAACGCTAAGCGAATTTATAGACGGAGAAGCGCGAATAATTGAGGGTGATGTCTGAACAACAACTCGGCAATGTACGCGTGAATTTTTTTAAAGAAGTCACTGAACTACATCATACCTTCAGACCAAGTACTATTGCCATTCGAGACCGAGATGGGGAGTTTTGTGTTACCATCGATGCGGTACTCGAGTAATCAACACGAAGAGAAATTTTCTGTTTCATTTCCGGATGAATTTCTATGTTGCTCCGGCCTACTAAAAATTCGTATATTTGCATCTGCTTCTATTTCAGTAAATTGTTTATTTTAACGATATTTTACGGGAGCCCCGCTCACGTTAACGGACACGTAGTTTAGGATTGGCATGTGGAACGTGCTGTAGCTTAAAAAACCATGCTGGTTTGGTGGCACTATATTTATTAGCCATGAAAGATTATCGTTTAAAACTGGTTATTGCACTTCAAAAAACTAAATGGTCAATTAAAGGACCGGCCAAGGTTTTACATTGCTTTACAGTGGAGATAAACTTGACAATCTTGGTGCTGGATTTCTCCTTATGCCCTAGGTGGGAATGGCTGATTTCGATTTAAAAACTATCGGCAAGCATACGTGTAAGCTACGTTTACGCATGTGACTAGCTAACCTGTCAAACATTCGTATTCACGTGTCCACTGATACTAGCCAACCAAAAGTTAAAGACTCATTTTACAACAAATTGTATGATCTGGTGTGATCCATACTGGAGAACAACGTCAGAAAAGTTATTAGCGACTTTAATGATAGAGTTGGTTAAAATCAGACTGACGTATGCGAAACTATAGTTCCGTTTTCCCGACATAAACCAACCAACAACTGATAGTGGAAAAGTAATAATGTACTTGGAGGGTTGATTGCATTAATTCCGAACTCTTAATATTCGGAGGAGGTACTTTGTGGCATTATTTTCTCGATTAAAATTCCAAGGCGAAGTTATTCCTGATGAATGTAAAGAAGATCTCGTAAATAAGCTAAATGTGAAAAACTACCGAGACATAGCTCTCTGTTGCACAACATACAAGTTACTGACTTACATAATATTAGAGAGAAACACTGGTTTGGCGGAGGTAATTGTAGGTCAACAAAACCAGCACCTAAAGGAGAATTTCGTCCGATCTAATAATGTCCAGTGTCACACGACATGCCCATTTGTAATATTAGTTTTCCTATTTACCAACAGGTGTCTTATTTAGACCAAAAACACAAACCACAACCACTATATTTGAAAGTTGCTTAAACGCTGACTATCGATAAAGTAGTTTTTTGGTACTTTTCCGCACTATTATTGTGAATTCCCTTGGAAAATAAAACAAACATCATCTATGTCAAAGTAACAGTACAGATGTAGAATTGGCATAGACGTATATTAGATCTAGACTTGTCACAAATATTTTTTCCATAGTAAATCTTCTATTTCACGCGTTATCGGTTGGAGAGGGACGGATATTTAAAAAAATGTATGTCTTACTCAACAATTTGAATGTAAACAAAAAAAAAAAATTTTTTTTTGTGACAATTCAAAACAACGCTTCGCTAGGGTTTGCTTTTTTATCGAAAAAAAGTAATAAAATTAGTTAAAACTTATATACATATAATAAATTTGTATTAACAAATCATAAATTTGTTATACTAACGAATATAAAATTAAAAAAATCATACAGAATGAAGTGTATAGTGAAAAATTGACGTAATACTACTCTAAAAAAACTAAAAGGGATTTCGTTTAATAAGTATTTTAATTAATGAGTTAAATAAAATAAAATAAATGTTGTGATTGTAATCGTGTGATTAGTGAAAAAAAAAATCAAGGTTTAAGTTACAAATTTAAAAAAAATGTGAATTGTTTTGTATGGTAGCCCTTTTAGTAATCAACTGTATATTTTTTTTTTTTTTTTTTTTTTTGTTTTGTTTTGAATGGTAGCCCTTTATTGAATATAGTGTACTATTCCAGGACCGAAACATTAATAATTAGTTTGACAAAACGCCGTTAAAATGTATACTAATTTTGTATTAGTTTTTTTTTAATTTGTGGATATAATGTAAATACATCGTTGCTTATTTCTTTTTAGGTAACCAACATTTTCATAGATGCTAGGCTTTGACCAGAACTACGAAGATTTTATTAACATTTAACATTAACAGTTGGTTCTTGTTAATGGTCGATGAAAATGAAAAACACATATTTTTAAAAAATATTTAAAAAATCGGTGGTTCAATCCCATAACGCTTTATTTGATTTTATATTTAATTTATATGTACTATCTGCTATGTTATTTATACAATATAATTTCCGTACCAATAAATTTTTTTTCTAATCAATTAATTCTTTTATTTAACAACTAACTTCATTATAATAAAATAGTTAATTTCTAATTACGGCCCTGGGGTTATTATAGTCTTTCTCTGTTACCCTTGAAAATTTCCTCACTTGACGTTTGGTATTTTCTTGTCTAAGTATTAACGTCTTTGAGAATTGGTCAACCATTGATAAATTGTTATAAATAAAAGTTAATTTGTGCAAATATTATAATTTAAATTAAACCTGATAATTAATTATTAGTAAATTTGTAATTCGCCCAATTACTATGGACGACTTCTTCGATTTTTCTAAAGAATTTACACGAACTACCGTGTGCGCGGGCTATGTAAATGGACGTATGGCCCCCGATGAAAGTGATCACGATGCTAAAAAATTTAAAAGACCACATATTGGAAATGATTATGCGATTGAGCATCGAATGAAGGCTGAAAACATTATGCTCGAGGTATTTATGTCCAATAATTTACGAAATATACGTAAACTGTAACACGATATTTTTGTAGGCGTCCATGTTGGAATCAACATCTGGTTGTTCTCGTATGGATTCTATCGATGATGATTCGGATTCGTATAATCCCAAATATAAAAGTGAACCACTAGAAATATACAAAAAATATAATTTCAATACAACCGATGATATTAATTTACCAATAAATTCATCGAAATATAATATCTTGAATACAATCGAAAATAATCCTACGGTAATTTTACAGGGACCAACTGGATGTGGTAAATCCACACAAGTTCCTCAGTATATTCTTGATGAAGCTAAACAACAAAATAAATACTGTAATATAATAGTAACACAGCCGCGTAAAATCGCTGCAATTAGTCTTGCAAGGCGTGTATGCGAAGAGCGACAATGGCAAGTTGGTACATTAGTTGGTTTTCAAGTGGGGCTCAATGCCAATGTGCATCTCGATACAAGACTTTTGTATTGTACTACTGGAATATTATTGCAAAAATTAATTTGTACAAAATCGTTAACAAGCTTTACACACATAATTCTCGATGAAGTTCACGAAAGGGATAGTGATATGGATTTCCTCTTAATTGTTATCAAAAAACTTCTAATCGAAAGTTCCAATAAAGTTAAAATTATCCTTATGTCGGCCACAATTGACGCAATGGAGGTAACCAATCGTTTTCAGTTTGTTAAATTAAATATTTAATTTGACATAATTTACTTTCAGTTTTCCGAGTATTTTAAAATGCCTAGAATGGGCGTTTTCGAAAATGCGCCTATAATTAGCGTGGATCGTAAAAGAATTTTCAATGTTAAAGAATTTTATTTGTGTCAGCTGGATCGCTTGAAACCGGTAAAGCTAATTAGATTTCTTAAATCGTTTATATTTTAAATATATTTAACTTACAGAATATCGATGTAAATTACGATGAACCGGGAATAAGTGTGGATATGTACCGTACAGCATTACAATTGATATCGATTTGTGGTAGGTTCGACAATGAATCGAGCAGTGGTCTTAATTACAAGCCTTCAATATTAGTTTTTCTTCCGGGTATACATGAAATTGAAGCAATGTTTAAAACGATCGAAAAAGCACAAGCCGAGTGAGTAAAATCTAATCGAATTTCTCGAACGAAAAAATGTTTACTTGATTAATAAATTTTTAGAAATTCGGCTATGAAAGAGTTGGTTGTCTTACCATTACATTCAACAATAACGACAGAAGAACAAGCAAAAATATTTTATGCACCGCCACCAGGTTGTCGCAAGATAATTTTATCGACAAATATTGCTGAAAGTTCGATTACTGTACCAGATATTAAATATGTAATTGATTTTTGTTTAACCAAGAATCTTATGACTGATCCGAATACAAATTTTACCGGTCTAAAATTACAATGGGCTTCAAAAGCAAATTGTAATCAACGTTCGGGTCGTGCCGGACGTGTAATGAATGGACGAGTATATCGATTGGTATCGAAACGGTTTTTTGATGTATGCATTTGATTTTTAAAATAATTTTTTTAAGAAATTAATCATTAAATATTATTGTCTAGTTTCATATGCGAGAATCTGGTGTGCCCGAAATTTTACGATGTCCTCTAGAACAAATTGTACTTAAAGCAAAAATATTAGACATGGGTCCACCTCATTCGATACTCGCGTTGGCAATGAATCCTCCAGATTTATCGGATATTGGAAATACAATTTTATTGTTAAAATCTGTAGGAGCTATGTATCAAACCGTTGCTGGAAATTACGATGTTTTAGATGGAGATATCACATATATGGGGCGTATAATGGCGGCACTACCTTTAGAAATTCATGCTAGTAAATTAATAATTTTGGGTTATATATTCAACGTATTCAATGATGCCATAATAATAGCAGCGGGTCTTAGCGTTCGTAATATTTTTGCGACACCTTTTAATATGATGTTACAAACATATTTTCAAAAATTACTTTGGGCCGATGGATCAGGAAGTGATTTGTTTGCTATACTAAATGCATATAAGGTTAGAGTGTTAATCACGATAATAGAATCTAACATTTTAAAACTAACAAAATTTGTACAACGTTTAGGTTTGGCAAAATAAAAAACAACAAAACTTATTTGAAAACGACGAAACGGAATATTTATGGGGCAAACGATATTTTGTTCAAATCCGAGCGATGAAAGAATTGTCGGCCCAAATAAGTGAAATTAAAAGTCGTTTAAGTCGATTTAATATGACGGAAATCATGAGTAACGAAAAATTCTATTGGACGAATCAAGAAAAGTATTTGGTGTTGAAGATAGCAATTTGTGGTAAGTGTTATCAACATTTATGATTTTATTATTAGTAAATATGATTGGAGAGTAATGAATAAAAAAAAAAATATGTAGGTGCGTTTTATCCGTATTACTTCAATCGTTCGAGTGTCAATGAACGTGAAGCATTTCAAGTGTTGGGCGGATTAGATCCATCAAAAACGATATATTTTAAAGGAATGGATCCAAAATATATTGGCATTTTATATGAAAAGCGTATAAAAGAAATTTTAAAACCTATCGAACCGTCATTAAATGATATCAAAATGACTTTTGATCCGAATTCGCAAAGATTGTTTGCTACATTTCTAAAAGGCGATCAATTTTTTAACAATAATAAAAAATCTGATCAAGAATTGAAATTGATTAATTCAATGCCTGGACATATTTTGCTCGAAGTTTATAAAGCATGTAAAATGGCCAAAATTAATGGTAAACATACAATCGAAGTATTAACACCATCAGAAGCAATTAAATTTGCTCAAAATCAACAAATTGGCGTTATCGAAAATGGTACATGGCAACCAAAAAAGGAAAAAATACGAAAATTGTATCGTATCACTCCAGGATTGAACGAAAAGGAAATGAATGGCACTGTCCAATTTGTAATTACTTTTATAAACTTCAATCTGGATATTTTTCCTTAATTGATTTTAAATTTTATTTTAGGTGGAACACTGCAGTAAATTCTACTTTCAGCCAAATAGTACGCTTAATGCGCTTAAACAAATCCATGATATTTTAACACCAGAACGTCTTGTACCATTCATTCAACCATCTGATATAAATGAATCGGAAATAATTGCCGCACCATATTCAAGTGATTATAATGACAATGTTGATCACATTAGTTATTATAGAGTTAAAGTACTTGGATTTGATAAAGCGATCGCTGACACTAAATATATTTTAGTGTACTATATCGATTATGGCAATAAGGGTTCTGTTAAGTTTTCTGATCTGCGTCGTGCAATGTTTCTTGACGAACTAAAAAATATTCCACCATGTGTTTTTGAATGTCGTTTATGTGGTATACAACCATCGTGTTTTGTTTCACCCCAAGAATTATGGACTGATAAGACAATCAAAGAACTACACGATTTTAATAAAAATGCAAAAATGGTTACGATAGAAATTTACTCATTTGTCAATGGAATCGCATCAGTACGATTAAAAAAAGGTAATATATGTATTAATGATATTCTGGTGGAGAAAGGATTGGCTCAAATTGCTGAAGAAAGTTATATGTCAAAGGCAAATCATGAGCTACGTGAACGAAAACAAACTTCACAAACGGGAGAAAATGTATCGGATAGTATGAATAACGAAGACGAAGATTTAAATGTTAATGATGTTAATCCACCACCTAAAGAATTATGTCATCATAGAGTTACAATACTTGGTCCGTATAGTCCGCTCGAAACGCAAATGTATTCACTGATGAAATATGCTGAATATAATAGTGCAAAAATTGATCCTCAATCTATTAATTCAATTTTACTTGATACATTATCAACGTCTGATGCACATAACCTTATTGTCGCCGCCGAAGTTGGTTCACTAGCAAATTCAACTTTGATCGCCCGTAGTACAACTTTGATGCCTAATATAAAAGGATTTGGTGTGCTAATGGGACTATTATTTTGCCCTACCATGGAATTAAAGAGAGATCCAAAAAATACACGATATGCAGCTGCTTTGACTGGACTAGGATATAATAAGAAAACGTTAGAACCATTTGATCCCGAACATGATATCTTATTTAAAATGGATGTCGAAATTACTATGGATGACATCGAGATAGTAAGATAGAAATTGCTGTTGAGCGATCATAATTGAAATAATTGTGTTTTTTTTTTCGTGTAAATTTAGATAAATGCCACTCGATATTATATAGATGCATTATTACACACTTTCCCCGGAGAAGAACATCCACAGCTTGATGAAAATACAAAAATTCAAATAATGAATAAAATTCATGAAAATTTACCGAAGTAAATAAATACGATCGACTAGTCGATACAAGTGTATTTTTGAAAATAATAAATGTTTTTAATTTTAGAATTCTGGAAAAACCTCGACAATCGGTTGAGGAAATCACTTCATCAAGAGACAATGAATGGGGTAATATAAAGGATGAAGATATGGTTAAAATGAAGGATGTTTTTGGTTTTCGAACAATATTGCCGGTACATGCTGCCGCAACCTTAGAAGAACCAAAAACTAAGGATACTTTAAGATTGAAAAATAATTGTTCTGAATTACATAAAATCTGTAATCTAAACTTTATGAATAATCCATTTACTTGTCTTTTATGCAATTTGACTTTGGAAAATGTTACGCAAGCTCGAATTCATTTGTATACATGTTTACATGTTGATCGAGAAAAGCAAATTAATTTTAAAATATAGTAACATAGATTTTTTTTTATTATTTTAATTTTTTATTTTACTTTTTAACTTGTAACTGTATATTGAAATTAAACTGAAAGAATATTAAATGCGAATTTTTCTTTCAAAAAAATAAAAAAGGATATTCGTTTTTTGCCGAATCAACAATCCAATGGGTTCGATTAAGGTCTTCGAAGACAACGAGTAAAAATCTAGTCCTTTACCTCGATGATCATCGTTGATGACTTAAGCCTCTGTGCAACCAATTGAAAGATGGTGATATGTTTAGGAAAATTTCTTAAAATACATAAACATATGATGGTTAGTCTATCAAAATTGTAAAATATTTAGGAAAATTTAAAAGTGCGCAAAATTCTCATGAACACCAGGAGTCATTCAGACCAATATAATCTTCATAAGCCAGTATCTGATTGACCTGACATTACAAAATGTTCTGTTTTACTATTAAGATGGATGAATTCTAACACGACAATAATAAGTATGGGGAATTGAGAATACATTTCAGATATCCTCCCTATAGACTCTCATGATTGATCGAGTCCATACGCTTGCTTGAAATTTAGAAACATTTGAAGTAAATGTTTAATAATATTTTAACAAAAACCATATCGCACGAAAACTATCTTGTAAGTTGTATACAACACAAAGAAGAGCTGTTCTGCAACAGTTTACGTAAGGCTGGTAAACTAATATTTAAACATAAATATTTAGATACATTTTTATTTATTTACATTAAAATAGATTTAAATAATATTTGTTCATTCATATGTTTCAAAAATTGCTTTTTGCATTTCCATTCACCATTGGATTAACACTTTTTCTTCGGATCTCTTCGATTAATTCCGGATTAACACTTTCCTAAAATTTAAAAAAAAAAATTGTAATTAAAATTATATCTATATAAATTCGATGTTTGCCTAAATACATACCCGACGATGTGAAAATGTGGGATCATTGTGAATACCACCAAAATCTGATTCGTCTGAATGCACGCTTAAACTATCAAACATTGGTTTTATATTGTTATTGTTTAAAACGGGGTTTGATCCTTCAACCGAAAACACATTGGTTGTTGGTGCTTCGCGACGATTTAAATTCGATGATGTCGAACCAAAATCAACCGTAGACATTGCTTTTAATTGTCTTCGTAAATTTCGTGTTCGTATAAAGAAGGCCACAATTAGAACGGCACATAATATGCCAAGAACAACGGATAATACAATTAAAATCGTTTGTAGTAGTTCAGCTTTATTTGTATCATCGTTTAGTGCTGTGCCCGTTGGAACTTCTTGTAAAATTAATTGTTTTTGGGCTAGCAGCGATTTAAGCTGCGTTAAAAATACAACATCCGATGTCATTCTACAAAAGTAAAATTGTATTTAATTATTTAAATTAAATTGGGCAAAACAAAAAAAAAGTTACGCTTGAATTGTTTCAGCCGGAATAGCTTCATTAGTCTTATTATTTATAAAATGTATTATAACATTTGTTAAATTTTCGATTGGTACACCATTATCGTTGGTCGCTGGTTGCGTTTCATCAATATGGCATGTAAATCCAAATTTGTCCGAAAATAGATTAGTTATCTTAAAAATTAAAATTAATAATTTAAATATTTAATTAGTAAAAAGTCGATAGTTCTAGAATACGTCAAAATGTGGTGCTAATAACTATATTTACATTTTAAATACTTTTAAATATTCGAAAACTTTAAAACAATTCAACTTTAACTAATCGTGCTCAAAATTATTTTTTTCTAGATTATACAACTCTTAAACTTAAACTGAAACTCCGGAACCATTCCGAAGTAATTCGAAGAATTAAACTATAGAGTACAGTTTTCTGGTAAGCCAATTATTATATATTAATTTAATTTTAAGTATGAAAATGTTTAAATAAATGGTATGTGTGTATGATTTTTGTCTAAAAAGATTTTGGCGTGTTCAGAACTCTTTATAATCAAAATGATTAGTAATTTTTTCAATATACATATAGCTACTCACATAATTGCTATTTTCAATAAATTCAATATCGTTTACAGCATTAACAAATACGAATGTAACACGATTAGCATCAGTTATTAAATAAACTTTCATTAAAGCTTGGTCGGAATGCAATTCTGAAAATGAAATTAAAATTTTAAATCGTATTTTAGATAATATAATATTGTGACTATATTTACGGTCGTTATCGCGTGCCTCTATCATAAATTCGAAATATCCGAGCATTGTATTTTTTGGCTCAATATTTAAAATAATATGTCCTAAATTATTTTCACTGTTGATACTAAATGCTGTATGTTGTACCGCATCAATACCTTCACCAATCGCTTTAAACGTATCCGTCAGTAAATGGTATGTTATCGTTTCATTTAAATCTAAATCATTCGCTTGTACTGTTTGTATAATTTTACCAGTACGATCACTTGTCGTAATACCAGCACCGTATATTTCCTTATCAAATACTGGTGGATTATCATTTATGTCCTGAACGATTATCGTTAGTAATAGTGACGATGGATTATTTGGTGGCCCACTTGGTAAACGTGAAACTACTAAACGTATTTCATGTGTTTCTTTAATTTGACGATTTAGCTTTTCGCGTATTGTTAATATTCCAGTTTCTGAATTTAAATTAAATTTATCACTGTCTGGCGAATTATACGCTAAATCAATGAAATAGTATAATTTTTTATGTTCAGGATCATTCACTTCTAAACCTTCATTGAGTGGTTCGGTAGCCTTTGGTACAGTATAAAAATCATTTATCAAACCAATTTCGTTTTCTGTGAGCGTTTTAAAAATATAATTTAATTTTATGTCACCAAATTAATTAAAAATATTGATAATTGGTCGACAACTTACCGCGAAGGAAAACCAAATCTTCGGATATTTTAAAATATGGTAGCGCAATTGTATCGACAAATGTAATTTTTAAATTTAACGGTTGTGATTCTCGATCTGAGCTATCCACTGCTGTGACGCGAATCTAGAAATTAAATTATCGTAAAATATCATTCGAAATGCAGTATGTTATACAGTTGCAAACTAAATTTCCAAACTGAAAAACCCATTTAGTGATTTAACGAATAATATGTGCAAAAATCGCTCATTTAGCGAATGGAAAATTGTAAAACATTTCATAATAGTGGCCTCTTTAAGAATTTAATTTTGGAATAGTAGTCATAATTAAAATATTAAGCTTCTTTATTAGATCACCCAATATGCTGATCTGCGATTTGATACTGTATTTCCTAACCCCAGTTTTAGCATTAAATGGTGCGAGTTTCTGACAACCGGATAGTTGCGGTTCAATCTTAAATCTCTTTTACTTTAGTTCCCTGCTCTTGTTTCCGTCGTGTCATATGTCTGGAATACAATTGTTCAGCTCTTGTATTTGTTGCTCGAATCTCATTCTTTTGAAATCAAGATATGCCAAAGAACTTTAAAATTGGTTTATTCGCGGATTTTCGAGCACCTAATACTTTCTCATACTTAATCCTCGTTCAGTACTCTTGATACAAATATAGATATTTAATTCCATGTGACATTTTTTAGTACGTTACAATCTCAATGTTTTTACTATTAGTACATTGATCGATGGACGATCGGGCTTTTAATCGAAATATTTATTTAAAAAACCAAATTTGGTAGAACTAAAACTTTCCTCATCACTAGGTTTCCGTCAAGATGATCACATCATAACCACACTCAATAATATTTAAATAAAAATTATACATTTAAATAATTATAAACGAATTTCAACACTTACATTAAATTGATTTCGTCCATCGATTTCTTTAGCCAGCTGAAGAGTTGATGTTTTATCGGTTTTTAAAAATTTGAAATATTCAGCATCTTCTAAATCGCCGGGAACATTACTTATTAAAAATCTTATATCACTTGGAGTTTTATCAGTATTCCTGCCAAACGCTTCAAACGGCCGCAATTCTGAATTGGACAAGTCGTATAATGTTCTATCAGGCAATTGAGCCGCTCTAAAATTAAAGAAAAATACAAATGTATATCCGCCAATAAAATAAAAACTAAGCACATCAAAATAATTACGGTAAACGAAGGGTATTGGTGTTAGGATAGAAAATTGTTGGTTTTATTAAATCAACATTGACATCCGTTACCAATATACTAAGTTTTTGTACAGAGCCATGAGGTGGCACATTTGGAACACTATCAATTTCCCTTGATAAAATTACTTCCAATAAATGTTTCTCTTGTTCGGTTCGATCAAGTTCTTTGATTAGTTTAAGCTCTCGCGTTTCAACATCTAAATCGAAATATTCTGCCGACTTTGTGTCTAATTTAAAATGAAATATAATTAATAAATTAAAAAATCAAAAAACAATTATTTGAAAATACCAACTTGCTAAAAAGTAATATACTTTCTCATAATTTTCTTCATCTAGTCCCTCGTTCAAAGGATTTTTACCCTCAAGTACTGTATATGATTGTGATAACTCTTTTTCTAAAATTAATTAACCAAAATAGAATTAATAAACATTTTACTAGCATAAACATTTTACTAGCATAAAAAATACCTTTGAAGAAAGCAAAATCATCTAAAACTTCAAAATATAGATCACCATCAACGTTCACAAATGTGATCATCAAATTTAATGGTTCTGATTGTTTATCCCCGCCATCATAAGCTATACATGTTATCTAAATAAAATAACATAAAATTTAAAAACAATATTTTAAAACATTTTATTTTGGAATAATCTTACGTAATAGACGTTCTTGTCTGCAAGCTCTTTAGATAACTGCAAGTATGCCCTTTTACCATCGCTGACGCTAAATTCAAAATAATCTGCATCGCTTAGATCTTGCTCGGCTGTTGGTAAAACTTTAAATGTTACTTCTCCAAATATACCACCATCCGGATCAAACGCTAAGAATGGTGGAAATGTTTCTTTACTTGTATCAACCACTGGTATTTTAATTCCTTGGGAATTACTGCAAATGAAAATATTGTTTTAAGATACAAAAATAGACTAAAACTAATTGGTTCGAACTATTTCAGTGGTTTGTATGACCTGCAAATGAGACTTAATCTGCAATAGTTTTTAAATGTTATCTAAATAGACGATGTAGTAGAAATTTTTATGTGGTAATGGTGGTTGGTGCCATTACCACACCGATACCTCTTATAGATTTGGTTAACCTTAATGCTTTGGTTAACTTTACCATTACAAGGCTAAAATCAAGTAGGTATAATTTAGTCATTATGACTCGTTTTGTTAGATTCATGTAAGACTACAGAGCAACATTTTCTTAATATATATTTACCTTAAACGAATCGATCCAGAATCCGGTAACATAATTTTTGGATTATTTAAATTATATGGTATGATTTCAACATAAAATACTCCGGTTTCATTTTGCGCAGAATATTCTAAATCCGCCTCTCCATTATCCTTCGCCTAAACATATAATTTTATATTATGTAAAATGATATGGAACTTAAAACATAGACTGAACTTACAAAAATGGTTACGGCCCATGTACCATAACAACCGTGTAATAAAGTTGCTA
Organism: Tipula confusa; assembly: GCA_963556175.1. NCBI lineage: Eukaryota > Metazoa > Arthropoda > Insecta > Diptera > Tipulidae > Tipula > Tipula confusa. The sequence goes on along the minus strand of OY744477.1, from coordinate 162,665,154 downwards.
CATATAATCGCATACAATTTTCAACAGTTTCTTTAATTTCGAATAACATTACGTCGCTGGGTGGGTCACATACAACGCCGTTATCTGAAAAATTATTGTTTAGTTAAAAAAAAATAAAAATTATTTTCTCTAAGAATATAGAAAACTTACGAGGTTCGATTGAAATTAATTTAAATGATATTAAACTATTATTTCCAGAATCTTTATCGGTTGCACATAATTCATCTAGTTCAGCATGCTAAACCATTCATTTTTATTAATGTTAAATTTTTTTTAAAAATATACAAAATAATTTAAATTCTTACAAGTACACTATTTTCCAAAATTGTAGGACTGTAGCTTTTAAACACTGGTTTATGATCATTTACATCTGTTAAATTAATTCTGACCTGGGTTATATTTCGGTTAGCGACTAAAACAAAATATTTGGCAATATGAAATTAAGTATACGCGCATATATGTATATAAATCAGTTAAGGTACATACTATTAGTATCACTGTCGTACACCTCAATTGGTATATCATAATATTGATCACCTTCGTCGTAATCAAATATTGCACCATCAATTAATTTTATTGCCAGCTCACCAGATGTAATGTTTAATTCAAAAAAGCTGCCTGCTTTTTGATATGTTTTATCAATGAGATACATAAAATTTCGATTATGTTCATCTCGATCAGCGTCAGTTACGTTAATAGTTGTTAGTATCCTTCCGTTTTCATTTTGTTTTTCTTTCATTTCGATAAAATTTACAAAATCAGAAATTTGGGGAATTTTATTATTTGTGTCAATAATATGAATGTTGATCTGTAAATTAGAAATTTTTGGTAAGATATAATTCACAAAAAAAAAAAAAAAAATGAATTTATAAACTATATATACATTTCCTTCGGTTATGTGGTCGATATCGGAAAGGGTAACCTTATATTCTAAATATTCCCGTTGTGGTTCATCACAATCAATCTGTTTGTCAGCGTTGACCCGAATTACACCTTTATCATCTATTACAATCCAGTCGTTAGGTATTGTACTATTGGTTGGTCTAAACAGATAATAACAAATTAATAATTTTTTTTAACTAAAAAATATAATTTAATAACTATTTACTTAATTGAATACGAAATATTATTAAAATTTGGTCCGTCTATATCTTCGGCGAGGATTGTTCCAATTTGAGTATTGGCACGAGCTTCTTCTAATACATTTCGCTCAATTTCTAACGTGTTTTCAATAAATTCTGGCGCATTATCGTTAAGATCAATTATACGAATTGTTATTTGTGCTTTTGCTATTCCAGGGCCTTGCTCTTGAGCTAAATCTTCAACTACAATCGTTAAATATAATACTTCAAATTTTTCATAATCAATGTCTACACCTGGCTTAACAAAATCATTATTCACTATAAGGTTTCCCCAAACAGCGTTTTTACTAATTTCTTGTTTTTCAATAATAAAGCAGCTAGAAAAAATTAAACGAAAATTAAGAATTTTTTATTTCTAAATCTATAACAACAACATACTCAGTATAATAATATTCTTCGGTTACTTTTTGGCCCGATTTTGTAGCAGACGTTTCATCCCATAATATGCTGAATTCTAAATTGGCCGTTGTATCAGGATCGGTAGCTAAAATTGCTTCTTTTAATAAAACGTAACCACCGGGTACATTTTCCTCAGTTTCAGGTGAAACTGTTAATAATTTCAATTCAGGTGTTTCATCGTTTACATCCAATATGTTTATTGTAAGCTGAGCATAAACTTTATGAATTACTTCACCCGGTGTTTTTGTATCTAAAGTATCTTCAGCCATGACTTGAAGAATAACTTCAGTTTGTTTCTCATAGTCGAACGTATCTTTGTTTTTCGTCATAATATTTCCATTTTTTGGATCAATATCTAGGAGGTCCTTTAAATTTCCAAGTATGGAATGTCTGTGTGATTGATAAAAAAAATTGGCATATAATTAGTTAACTGGAAAATGTCCGAACAACTATTGTTCCGGTATAATCAACACTTCTTGTAACTAAAGCTTTTACCATGATATTAAAGATTACAGTTATTCTACAAGTTGAACATGCACTAAATTAGAGTACAGATCTCTCGATAAAGGTCTACGAATTCAATAGTCGACCAAACTGATAATTCATTTTGGGCGAACATTTTTGATATTAAATAATGTGTGAGTCACGATATGACTGAAAAATACATTATACTTTTACTATTATTTGTCGTTAGTTCGTGTCGGGAGAAATGATCTCTCCTTTTTGGTGGACAAGTATTTGTTGAAGAGCAATTATAACCGATACTCTTTACTGGCGAAGGTACTATTTAAAAAATAGTGCGAAGTTCTTATGTTCATTTAGATGTACTGTCTTTTTCAACTTAATTATAACTACTTTATGAATTTATTTCTAAAACATTTATGGCTGATCCAAAGCAAATATTTGGTAGTGGATACAGTTTACTTTATGGGCACTTAGGTTTGTCTGATCAAATTTAAATTGTACTTAAAACCAAATATGAGTTTAAGCTGGAAAATAATGAGATATATGCTTATATATTCTTACCGTTGTCGACTTTTATATTTATATAATGGCTTCCTAACTAAAAAATTAAGTGATAAATATTAAGATAAATATGCTTACATGACTTTATCACCAACGTCACGATCGGTTGCCTGTACTTGGTAAATAAATTGACTTTCGGTTATATTTTCTAATATATCTACAGTGTATTCTCCATTATTTTCAAATATGGGTAGTTCATCGTTCCAATTGTTTAATTTAATTTTTATTATTTTCTGATCAAAATGCTGTTCCGGTGTGTCGATTTCTTCTGCAATCATCTAATTACAAAATTTAAATATTACACAATAAAAAATTTAACTTACAACCATTCATTCCGACTTACAATTATATCAAAAGATCTCCAAATTTCATCTTCGTAATCTAAATAGTTTTTATTTTGAAAAACGTCAATTTTAAAAAATTCGGATTTTTGATAACCAGTTCCTGGTACAATCGTGAATGGTGTTGAAAATGGAGGACCATCGGGATCACTGTCATCGTGCGCTAATCGAACCGTGTGCATTGCATTTTCTTGCAAATCCCTATCGTATACAATAATTTTATTTATTGGCAATGTTAAAAATGTTTCTTCATTAATCCAAACTTCTGTTATTGCGTTGCCATCGATATCCGACAAGGTAATATTAGGTGTTTGGTCGTTTATATCGTTTATAACGATTAGCCCGATACTTTCAGTTTCAAATACAGTTGCATCAGCTATTTTAAATGCGGTAATCTGTTAAATTATTAGAATATTAAATATTTATCATTTATATGATTTATCATTTTATATCATTTATATATATATATATATATATATATATATATATATATATATATATATATACATATATATATATATATATATATATATATATATATATATATATATATATATATATATATATGTATATATATATATATATATATATATATATATATATATATATATATATATATATATGTATATATATATATATATATATATATATATATATATATATATATATATATATATATATTTATATATATATATATATATATATATATATATATATATATATATATATATATATTTATATATATATATATATATATATATATATATATATATATATATATATATATATATACGATTTTAAAGATCTTTTACCGACTGGCAACAGCCAAAAAACTACTTGATCCACTTGTATGGTTCTTAACGTTTCGAGCAGTAATGGTGACCACACCTTTAAAGATGTGATAGGATTCCGTTAACTCGAATCTCTTGTCACTTGTGATAATTATTTGGGACAAGGTGTAAACCGCCCACTACTTAAATCTAAATAACTAATTGCAAATGCTAACTAGCTTAAGTTGTACAATGTTTAATCAGACCTGATTATCATGTTTGAAAGTTAAACTCTAACAAATGAGTATAAAAGATGGCTCTCGACTATTCCAAAAAAAAGTCATGTGCCAATTATACCGGATGATTTTTTTAACAGAAAACTTCCAAATATCTCGAAATGAAACCTGTTTGTTATTGCAGATACAAATTCTACGGCTTAAAAGTAAATAGTTTTTGGCTGAAATATTTTTTTCTTTTCATGATAGGTGGGGCTGTAATCGATGACATTTTCTTTTTATATTTCCTATTGAGCTATTTGAATTGTACACTAATTCCACGCTTCGTAAACGTAGATTCCAAATTTGCAATAAAAATTCCCCAACTAGAATTTTATACAGGATATTTTTTTTGTGCGTGCTTATTTTTCGAGATTAGTCCCGAGAAAGCTTCAGGTTATTTCAAATTTCAAAATTTTACAAGAAATGGCAGAGCGAAAAGGGATTTTACTCTATAATTAGATTTAGTTCTAACTAAAATAATTTTTATACCAATGTTGGGTTAGCATATAAAATAAATTAAACTATGTCGCTATAAAATATAAATTTTCCCAAATTAACTTGGCCAGCAAGTTGCCATACAACCTAAAAACTTACGTTAAATCGATAAATTTCGTTTTGTAAAGCGTCCCGATCAATCCCGTCAATTGGTAATTCAATTTTGGCTTTATTTGTTTCAAATTGACTTATGACAATCAAATCATTGTAAACTAAAAATACCAAAAACATTTATAATCCCTTATATGAACAAATAAAAATATCAAGAAACTTACTCTTTTCATCTTTATCGTCAAATTTTATTGAAAATTGTATATTAGCGTTGATACCAGTATCACCATCAATTGCTTCAACTATAAAATACTAAATATAAAAATAATAATTTATTAAAACTACAATTTGTTTTTTTTTTTAAATATTATAGTGATTTAACTTTACTTTGTATTCTTTTTCATTTAATATTTCGATTTCAAATGATTTTATCCAAGTGGGAGGCATACTTGGAATATCTTCTAATTCAATGATCGTTAAAATTGAATTATTCAAGTCGGCTGAATTTTTGAAATATGAACGAAAATTATAGAGTGGTTTTATTTCATATCGAAGTTCTTCCTTAAGTCTAAAATAAATTTTTTATCGAATTTTAAAAATTTTTGCGAAAAAAAACAATATTTCTATTTACTTTAATTGAAAATGTGCAGTTTTGCTTACAATATTATTTGGCAACGATATAAATTCAAATAATTCATTTTCAGCACCATTTAAATATGGAGTTATAGTATTTGTCCATTCGAAGCCAATAAAACTATATGAAAATCCATCGGCAACAGTTACATCAAAAAAACAATTTGTTGGAGTACCAGCAGGTTGAAGTTCCTATGTTATTGATAATTTTATGAATTTTTTAATTGGTTTTTTAATTTTTAATACATAAACGACTTACTTTAATTGTACAAGGTGCATATTCAATTGTTGGTTCCGTATCAATTAAATTTATTATATTTAACTGAATACTATATGCAACTTCTGGATTTCTATCTCCTAATTTCATTGCAAATCGATATAAGGGGCTCGATATTTTTTCATAATCTTGAAATCTATTAACACGAACGACATAAGGTCGATCTTTTTCTTTGACTAAAACTACCTCTAGCTCGACATTGGATCCAACGATGAATCCAGATATTGCAATTGATTCAGATCCGAAATAGTTTATTTCTGCAATATCGAATGGCACTGGAATTTCTTCATATACCGATATTACTTGTATACGACTATTGTAGTCACCAAAAAAAACGTTTTCATTATCGGGTTCCAAGAAATAAGGCAACTCCCCTATATTAATAAAATTTCATTAAAGCTAAAAGTTTTAAATGAAATATTGTTTTTTATTAACTTACATTCATATTGGCCCCACACAACGGGTATTATCCAAATAAAAATTAATAATTTAATTATTTTTAACATTATGATTGATTATGACCTGAAAATTTAATTAGGAAAAAAGATAATTTTTATATGTATAACTTTGAAAATTTTATAAATTTGAACCATATTTTCAAAATTCAGCAGTAAATTTGTTTTAAATTAAATCAAAAATGTATGGCTGAACAGGAAAATAATCCAAACTAGTTTTTTGGAAATCTGATGAATTTTGCAACTATAATATCTGGTAACACTTTTATTAAATTCAGTATTGTTAACGATCTGTTCTTTTAAAATATTTAAATGTTGGTTTCGTGAAGTGGCAGACTATAATCAAAATATGAAAAAAAATCTAAAAAGTGACCCCTTTGTTGAAGCCACTTTCAATAATTTATTTTGGTCGATAATGGTTTAAATTGTCTGAATTTATCTCGTATTTTAAAAAATCAATTAAGGGGATTTCTATATAGGGGATCTATAAAGTGAATAATTCATAACATTGAATTACCTTGAACTGTTAAAATTTTAATTTTGACGAACATCATTAAAACCCTTTTTAAATTCTTTTGGGATTCTTTTAATAGTAAAAACGTGTCAATGAGCAGGGGTTATTATTTTGCATTTCTTTGAATTTTTTTATGGTAATATAAGTCCCAAGATACATATATCTTGTTTTACTTAATGTAAATCAATTATTTGAAAAATGTCTACAATCGTTGTTACAAATAAACATATCACATGAAAAATATTTCACAAATAAACATATAGTCTTCATATTTTCAGTTGAGTTGAGCACCGTTCTAGAGCCTGGACTTGGTCAAGTACAGTGTAGACTATAAAAGTTCTGTTAAATGAATTTTAAACCTAATCAGAACTCATTTGTTCGAAACAAATCGTTTTTTTGTTTTTGAGCCAATGTTCGGGCACATAGTTTCAACACTCGCGATTTTAAACCTTCGAACACCTAATCGTTCTATGCTACGTTTGTGATATGACTTATACGATCTTTTCAACGAATTTGATCAATAATGCAAGTAGTGCTTGCTTTTAATTTGAGTTATTATTCTATTAGTTATAAATTTTCAAAATATTTTAAGTTTAGAACATTTCAGTTTTTTTTTATTGGATTATATTTTAAAAAGTAAAATTATCTATTGCAAATAATTAATGGCCTAAACCTTTAATTAAAAGAATTATTTCCAAGTTTGAATATTAATAATAATAATAAGCTTGGTGTCTATATAGGCATATTTAAATCCATCAAATATATCCGTATATCATATTTCAATGAAACATTTGCAAGAATTTTAATGCTCATATTTCAACACTGCGCCATTTATTTTTAGAAATATGTTTAAATGTTAGATTAGACAAATTTTTTATACCGGCCATCGTTTCGTCAAAGCTAGGCACAAATTTATAAAAATATTGTAATATAAGAAAATTTCGAGTAAAGGGTGGAGTTGTTCACAACTAAATTTAATAAATAAAAAGGACATAAAGCAGAATAGGCTTTCAACTGAAAATTTTTTATCGTACCTTGTATGGCTGAGTACTTCTCTTTTCATGTAGGAAATATTATTGTGCGGCTTTGCCTCTCTTGTATTTCGTTTTTTAAGTGTGCCGTTCAAAGCTACTTATTCTAGGAAGCGGAACCTATAAATATTTTTTTGCACTTTTTGGATATTTAATGTCATTTTGAAAATTCGACAAATATTTGACTCAGGGTCACCAAGAAATATATAAATAAGGGGAATTCATTGAAGAAATACTTTAGACGAACTAAAATTTAGTTTATGATGTGGTCAAAATTTTACTTTCAAAGCAATTGCATTTTTGAACCAAAATATTTTTACTTTGCACAAATAGTTTTGTTCACGACAGGTATTTTACAGTTGTACACCTTTAAAAAAAGCTTTAGTTTTAATCTTACATTGCATTGTTGAAATTTATTAAATTTTTGCGTATTTTTTTAAACAATCAAATTGTAGCCGTATCTACAAATTAATTAAATTACTGATTAATCATTTTTTGGAAATGTTCATAAAAAAAAATTGCGATTAATATCTCTTAGATAGTAAAACATCTAATTTTCAATTACAGACTTTTTAATGGAATTAATTTTTTTTTTTAAATTTTAAACTTACATAAAAAAAAAATGTGTATATCCAATAAACACTAGGCTATTAACACTTTAAAATGCACTTAATCGTATATTGATTACATAAATTGTAGTATAATTTTTTTAAGAAAACTTTATTCACTAAAAACAGTCACTATAAATAATTCACAAATTTTTCACTTTAAATTTAATTTTATTTTTTCACACTTAATTTTACAATATTACTCGGAACCTTTAATTTTTGCGACTTATCCAATCTACAAATTCATTAACAATAAATAGTCGATACTTAGGCTATTGAAAAACTCAAATTGATTAGATTGTGTACTTCACATTTTATTACAGAGTGTATCATATTTATGGAAATTGATTAGATATATTTAAGGTGAATATTTATATGAAAGTTTCTATTTTGACAATATATGACTTCATCCCCCACATAGTAAGACAACGCCGTTTGCGCCATGTCTCAAATAAGCTGTCAGTATATAGTTCGCACCACTGCGATGTGACATTTGTGAAAAATTTCGTGATGTTTAAATTACCCGAGCAGAAAGTCTGCCACACACTTACATATTACATATTTTGAAATCAGCACGAAAATTTTGTCGACGGGTCCATCGTCGCCGGTATATTCAGCAAAATAGCCTAAGAATTTAATTTTAATAGCACTGATATTTAACCAAGCTCTATGGTTATTTCGAGGAAACGAAGTAAGTCCTTTGTATTTTTTTTAAGGAACATCGGTTAACATTTCTTATTTATTTTTTCCGTGATTTGCCAAACATTTCTATCGTGCAACTGACAATATGTCGATTTACATTCAACCCATATTTGAGTATATGCGTGGTTGGTTTTTCACAGAAATTTAAATTTTTCAGACACTTCATTTAAGTGTCATGTATAGAGACACGGCGAGCATGTTCCTTTGTTTGCACTTCTTTGCTAGCAGTTAAAGGGCATAAGAAAACTATATGTGCAAACGATATTTTGAACCAGGCGGCCGTTTATGCATCAGTACTATACATTATTTATCAATAAATTACAAATTTATTTGATAATACAAACAACTTGTATATAAGATTGTAAAAATTTATTTAATATAATTAATTTGTCAGTAACTGATAAAATGTCTATTCATTTACAAGATTGTATCAAAGATATTATTTCTTTTATACAAAAGAGTTATAGTTATAAGTTTTCATAGTTTTGTGTTCAATATCATCGGTATTAATCAAGTCCTAAAAGTTAAATCAGAAATTAACTAATTGCTCATATGTTAATATTTTAAGTCAAACAATTGTCCTATACACAAGGCAACTGATATAGCAACTATCATTAGTATACTCATCATATTGTAGGGGGGAAACATTAGCGATAACAAAATTATTGGTTCATTTATTTGATAATGACTATACTTTGCCATAATGATAACAAATATCAGGTAATATAGTATCGCGCACTAAATTCTATAATAATCTGCTATTAATAATATGTGTCATAAGTAGACAGCAATGCATTAAATTGAAGTATTTAAAATATATTTTTTTTTATTACGACTGAGTAGTTTACTCATTTAGTAATCAACATTAAATTTATTATACATTTATTGGAATTAAGCCTTATAGGATAATCCTAGTTTACAATGATTTCTCAGTAGGTTTCTTGCGCTGCTGTTATTCTGTCATCTATAGGTCACGTTAAGTCCAATGGTTTGGTTTTTTATAACCTTCTGGTTATAGTGATGTTGGTCATTATTCAACGTAAATCCTGATTTGCATGCTCATGGTTGTCGTTTATAATATACCACGGTGCATTTACAATAGATCGTAGTATTTTATTTGGGAGCGTTTGGGTTATTATGATATTTGTTTTCTTATAGCAACCCCAGAGCTGTATGCCATAGATCCATACCGGTTTCAAAATTTGTTTATATAGCAGAAGTTTATTATGCATTGAGAGCTCGGAGTATCTCCCTAGAAGCCAGTGCCTTTTCCTGAATTCTTTTATCTTTTTTTAATATGTTCTTTCCACCTTAGTTTAGCATCCAAGGTCATACCTTAGTATTTAGCCGTGTTTTCATACGGTGCTTTTTGTGAATGATCATCATTGGTATGTGCCTAACTCTCAGATTAGTAAAATTTACACATGTTGACCTAATTTCATTCAGTTTAATACACCATTTTTTTGTTGTTTCGGCAGATCCCGATACAGTTTGAATGCAAGCTCTTGATGCTATATCTTGATGCACATCAAACACTTGGGCCACATTTACGAAAATCCCGGAGCATATTTTTTTGGAAGTGATTTTTCGATTACATCGGTAATTCTATGTACTTGTTCTATATAGTCGAGTGTTTTTCCCTGAAAACAAATTGATGTGAAGTAAAAGATTGATGTGAAGTAAGATTGTTCTGGTATTTATTGATTGACTGGTTTTTAATCTCCTTTATTAATGCTTTTAATTTATTGACCAAATTATTAAACAGTCTCTCCGCTTCCGGTGTTCGATTTCTTTGCCAGTTTTTACGAGCTTTCCTTTTATTTTTAATCATTTCTCTCACTTCTTCAGGATATGTAACATTTTGGTTTGTTTCCCTTATATGGCTAGGAGTACTATCCCAAACGGCACTTTGTATATCTTCTATGAGTTTGTCTAGTTCATATTCTAATTGCTCTGGATTACGTTTTGGGCCTTGAAGATTAGTTTTCTCCTGTATAAGAGTTTCCTGTTAAGAAAGATATTCCAATTAGTTTTGTTATATGTTAACTTGGGTTTAACCTCTTTTCTTATTATTGTTTGGCTAAGCGTCATTACTGGCGAATGATCGTTCAATTTTAAGTTCTTCGTTGTGTTGGATATTATGTTTAACAAAGATAGCTGATCCTCCTATAGCTTTATTCTAAGGATGTAACGCATGATAAAAGGTATACCCACGAAATTGACAATATGAGGATTTTGTGATATGACTTTCTGATATCAAACATTCATTTTGATTTTTAATTTCTGCAAGTGTGCTTTGAAGACATTCTTTTTGTGTATGTAATCGCTTATTGAGAGCTTCTAGATTTCTCAATATATCTTGTAAAACTTGGTCTACTGTTTCTTGTCTTGATTTTTTTGTTGGTCTACTTGAGCGTAAGTCAAGTTTGTGCTTACTCATTCACTTTGTGCTCTCGCATTATTATTTATTACGAATCTTTCTTTTTCTGCTTTCTGTAGATATTTAACATTTTGTTTCTGATTACGCGATATATTCCTCATTATTTGTAGTTCTTTTGCAACTTCACATCCTCGATAGTTAGCGGAATGCTCTCCTTTGCAGTTGACACATTTTGTAGGTGAGGTTTTATTAATTTGACAAGCATTGGCTGCGTATTTCCCTGCGCGCTTGACACATCTAGGTTCACGATTACAGTGTTTTTGGGATTATCAGTGTTTCCGTCCCTGTTTTGCTTTTTCTCTTTTTTGATGATATTGACTACATCTTTAATTTTAAAACCTTTACGTGATAGTTCTTTCATAGTGTCTTTTTTTTGAACAAGATTGGTAAAGCCTTTTGGCCATAACTTTGATTGTACTTTTAGAGCTATTTGATTACTATAGGATCGACAATATTTGCAGGTGTTGGTTCAATTCAGCTGATGACTCAGCCTTTCTTTTGGTTGCTGTATAGTGTATTTTCTCGCTTGTTTGTTTGCTCTTTTTTTTCTTTCGAGAATCCAATTGGTTTCTCGTTCTAGTTCACTTTCTTCCGTACAGAATTGGTATTCCATGCTGAGCGATTGTAAAGAATTTTTATTAAATATGGCGATCTCTGGTTCATCAATGATTTTATCGTTCTTTAAAGAATGCTTTGCTCTTCTTAATTCGGCAACTTCATTATTTAGTTTTGCTATATTTTTTCCATTTGCTCGGGCTTTTGCATTAGAACATCATTATTTACAGTGATTGTCGATTTTTCAAGCAGTGTTTCACCGCATGATGGTGATTTGTAGCTAAATTGCATATTCCTTACTGGTAACCGAAGTGTTAGGTCACTTCTATGGAATATTTATTGTTGTAATATGCGGCTCCCTCAAAATCAATAGAGCCGACCTTTTCAGTAGTAAAGGGTGGATTAACTGTTGCCAGTATACCACCTGGGGTAGTATTTTCATTATTTGTTGTAGTCATATTACTTTATTGTGTGATTTATTTTCGGAGTTTTCTTCTCCTAGTCTTTGGTAAAATTTATATCGTGATGTACAAGGCAGCACATGCATTTTAAACTTATTGCCAAGTATTCAGCGATAAGATCAAAAGTATAAAATCAAAATTTAAAAAATCTTAATTCCATAAACGCTTTTTACCTTCTTCTATTGGTAAGATGAGACCGTCAAGCGTTAGGTCAAAATATAGTCATAATATGTTTAAATTTTACAGAGGCTAATTTCCTATAGCTTTAAAAATAAATTTCTCTAATTTTCAACTTTGTATTGACGAATAGATTATAAAAATGAGCTTGAAATAGAATAAAACACCAATTTTGCTTATCTAATATTCTTGGAATACTAAAGAAACATAGTAATTAAGTTTCCTGACCTTTCACAATTTAAATTTTATTTCTCAGATAACATACACCATTATTTCTCAGATAACATACATGGTGTTGTACCAACCTTGGTCTTGTTACTAATATTAATTCCGATGTGGATTAAAAGTATAATCATTTATGCAAACATATGGAGCAGCCAGAGATTATATGCAAAATGATACTGATATTTTTTAAAAAAGTCAACAATATACAATACTTTAAGCTCAATTTGTTTGTTAACTCTTTAACAATATTTACTTTTATTTTATAAATAATAATAAATTAAAGTCCTATTATAAATTATTTTACGTAGTACGTACACATATGTAACATATGTCATTTCAGTGGTATCTTATTTGTATCTTTCAAAACAAAACTTAAAAGTCCAGCAGCTACAAAAGAAAGTAATTCATTTAATAATGTTTGGTTAGGCTTAAATATTTATTTACGTTACCAATTAATGTTAGTCCAATCATTAAAAATGGTGGAATACATCCAAGAGGAAATAATAATGGAAATACCATATTACCAATCATAGAACCAAATCGGCCGAACATCATTGTAAGCGATATCATCATTGTCCTGTAATTTAAAATAGATTTTATACATCTTAAGTAAAAAAAAACACTGTAAATTAATTACCTTAACGATGTTGGTACACAATTAACCATAATACCCAATATTGCCGTTGACGAAATACTTCCTAAAGATACAAATATTGATGAAAGTACTAATGTTGTGTTTAAACTATTGGCAAACGGCATTCCAATACTTGTTGCGGCACAGATAAATAATCCACTGACTAAAATCATAATCAAATTATTTTCGAATATGTTTATAAAATTTTTAAATCTATACTTACGTAATAAAGCACGATTCCCAATCATTTTCACTAAACCCTCGGCTACTATGTAAAGAAAAAGCGTAGCCAGACCATTATATAGAGAGTGCATATAAGTGTCAATTGAAAAAACCGAAATACAATTTCCATCCACATCATATGAATATACTGTCTCATCTGAACTCTCTTTGTTAATATAATTTTCAACAACGTCACATAATGGAATCGTTGTTTGATTATTTAACTCTATGTATGTCGAAAAACTTGCAAATATTTGTGGCATCCATAATCGTAAAGTGTTTGTTCTAAACAAAATTTATAAAAAACAAATTAAAAACTTATTTCTATTCTTAAAAACTAAATTAAAATTCGTACGATAACAATAATCCAAATTGTATCGTGAACGTAAGTAGACATGTCCCCAATAATGGTTTTTTAAACATTGGTGCAATTTGGGATAATCCACCGGCCAATGCTTTAAAACCACTTTGTTTTGATTTTATTTCGTTAGCTGTGCTCTCAACGTTTGAAGAATCTATCTTACTAGATGATACCTCCAATTCGTTTATTAACGATTTTACTGGATAATCGGTCTTCGGTCGGCCAGTATTTATTTTAAATACGGTTTGTAATACTGCTAGGGCCTCATTATTTCGACCTTGTGCCATCAAAAATTTAGGACTCTCAGGAAAAAATGCGAGTATCAAACCACTAATACAAGTCGGTATCGAACATACTAGCAAAAATATTTGCCACGAATGAAGTGCTAGAAAATAATTTTATAATTATAAAACTAGCTAATTAAAGCCATTTTCAATATAGTTTACTTATAAAGTCTGGTATAAATGTAATATTTATTGATCGTGTTAGAAAAGTCATTCCTAAAAGTGGTAGCACTATATTGCCTATACTAAAAAATACTCCAATGCTTAGCATTAGTCTTGCTCTGTGATTCATTCCATGAAATTCGGTTAGGTACGACATTAGAACAGCAAACGGACCATTTATACTATATATATGTACAAATTTAATAAAACTGTTTAGTCGACTAAAAGCCGATTATAATAAAATTTTGTAAAACTTACACAGCACCACCCAAAAATTTAAATACCATTAAAAACCACAGTCTTTGACTAAACGCACAAATAATTTCACAAACACCATTTGCTAAATATCCATAAACTAAAAGTTTTTTTCGACCAAGAATGTCGGCAGCATATCCCCAAAATATGGCTGATGAAATCATACCGGCATATGTAATCGCATTAAGGGCACCTTTATCGACCAGCTGTAATTCAAGGTCACATTGTGCACTAGGCAATATAAATGAAGCTGACGTTGTCGCAAATGTACTCGTAAACGCACATGGTATACTAACTAATAATAATAGTTGATTAAATTGTCCATACCCCGTCGACATAATTGCCTTCTCAAAGTCGGCATTTTCAATCGGTTCCAGAGGTGTTGCTAGTTATAAAAATATTGATATTTTATCACAAAATATATCACAAATTAGTAAATTTACATTTGTTGGGTCGACGACATCCGATGTATCCAAAAGCTTTCTCCAATATCAAATGCATTTTTTTTATCACTTTAAACAATTAATGTTGGTCTTAATATAATTAATAAATGATTTATTTAAACGTTTTAACATAATTTCGAAACAGGTTTGAAAGTATTCTACACAGATTTGATTAAAAAATGATTTCTTATATCAAAAATTTTTGTTTTTTAAGATTATAACTCGTCGTCTTAAATGTACACAGTTTTAGAAAATTATATTTTTATCTTGTTGCCATTTAGCAAACTGAACGTATATATTTGTTCGCTTAAAATCGCGTGTTATGGAATATTTTCTTTTAAATAACACATTTTCTATAGAGTATCTGACTGAATATTACACAAATATGTCATCATAAAGCTTGATTTGTATTACCCTTTGCTTAACCCTCTGCTGACCATAATACCGTGACTAATTGTAAGTAAAATCGTTCGTCAGTAAAAAAATGGTTCGAAATATCTTGTATAAAAGGTTTCATTAAATTTTTTTAAAATATAATTTCTATAGCAATCTGTTGTATTTGTTAATTATATTGCACTTATTACATATCAATACATTTTACTATTAAAATATGATCCAGGTCATCATGTTGTTCTGATTAATTGAACATAGGTTTCACACATGTTTTATACTAACATATAAGTTGGATGTAGAATGTTATGACCAAAAATATGCTTCATAAAAAACCCAAAACATGTAAATAAGTAAAAAAGTGCGAAATCAATACCTCTGAATATTTTAGAAATTGTTATTGAAATAATCAATGAGTAGTTTAGGTCCTAGGACCATATGAGTTGAAGCAATTAATTTTTTTAATGGACACACCTGTATCTTTTAATCTAAAAAGTTGTATAGCAAATTTAGAAACTTTTATTTAGAAAAATAGTAAATTAATAAACTTTTAAATATTTGTATTTGATTATTTTAAAATAGTAAATTACATTATAATTTTATTTATTGTAAAGGTGTTTCATTTGTGTCCTCCATGAATATGCACAATACTCCATTTACTATATATATACGGCAAGTTAAAATGTATTAAAACTATAGTCGAACTTATAATTGAGAAACTGCTTACCACACATTAAAATTCCAATCAGTAAAAATGGTGGTAGACATCCTAAAGGAATAAGAAGTGGAAAAAGTAAATTTCCAATAATTGAGCCAAGTCGTCCAAACATCATAGTAGTTGATATCATTGTTGTCCTGCAAATTTAAATAAAACATAAATAAAATTTCATTTATATCATAACCAACCGATTACCTTAATGATGTAGGTGCAGAATTTATTGCGATTCCAATCAATGAAGTGGATGCGATACTACCCAATGACACAAATATGGATGATAAACTTAGTGTGGTTATTAAGCTATTGGCAAAATACATTCCAATCGAAACTGCACCACATATGAATAGACCCCAAACTAAAAACGAAATTACATATAATTTTAAATCAAAAATGTGAAAACATTTTTTTAAAACTATACTTAAAATTTGTTTATTTCCAATTGCGGTCACCAATCTTCCAGCAATGAAATATCCCACAAGTGTCACGATTCCCATATAAATTGAGTTTAAATAAGTTTCATCAGAATAAACCTACATGTAAATATAAATTATAAAAACATGTAACCGAATTAAAGTTTGTTATTCTCTTACCGAAATACAATTACCTTCATCGTCGTATTGTAATACAGGAGCCGAATCGGTTTTACCTAAATAATTTTCAACGATTACACATAACGATACGGTTCGTTCGTGAGTTATTTCTGCAAACATTGAAAAACCGGCGAATATTTGTGGCATCCATAATCGTATGGTATTGGTTCTAAAATTGTTCAAAATATATCAAAGCATTAACATAAACTAATGTTTATCACATACTTACCCGAATAATAAAACGAACTGAATTGTAAAGGTAAGCAAACAAGTTCCAAGTAATGGTTTTTCAAACATTGGTATAAGTTGAGATAGTCCATGGGTCAATGCCTTAAATCCGGTATGTTTTACATTAATCGCTGACGGGATGGAAACCACATCCGTTGAAGGAGTATTTAAATCCATAGGTGGTTCCAATTCATTTATCAACGTTTTTACCTTTAACGTAAATTTATATAATTTATTGGTTAGTATATAGATGTAGTTTATATAAGATAATAAATAATATATTTACTGGATAAAGATCTTTTGGGTGACCAGTATTTAAACTAAATACAGTTTGTAGAATAGCAAGTGCTTCCTCGTTTCGGCCACGGGACATCAAAAATTTAGGACTTTCAGGAAAAAATGTGAGCAGTAAACCACTTATACACGTCGGTATAGAGCATAAAAGTAAAAATATTTGCCATGAATGGAGTGCTGGAAACGAGAAAAAATATTGTTTAATTTTAAAACGATATTTGCGACTTGACTTACTTATAAAATTTGGAATAATTTCAAAATTTATCGAACGTGTTAAAACCGTCATTCCTAACATCGGTAAAATTATAGTAGCAATACTAAAAAATATTCCTACAGTTAATATTATACGCGGTCTGTGTTTCATCCCGTGAAATTCCGATAGGTATGATAGCAAAACAGCAAAAGGACCATTAATGCTGAAAATATTGTATAAAACTAATAAAAATTTCCTTTATATACCAAATACGGTTAAATTACATTATACCACCTAAAAATTTAAAAAGCATCAAAAACCAAAAACTTTGACTAAATGCACAAGTAATTTCACACACTGCATTCACTAAATAACCATAAACTAGCAGCTTTTTTCGTCCAAGCACATCGGAAACATATCCCCAAAAAAATGCCGATAAAATCATGCCTATAAACCAAAATTGATAGATGTTACAAATTTAATAGATTTTGAATCGATAATTCATACATACCTGCATATGTAATAGCGTTTAATGCACCTTTATCGACCAATTCAAGATTAAGATCACATTGTGCACTGGGCAATATAAACGAAGCTGTGGTCGTTGCAAAAACACTTGTAAAACAACATGGTACACTAATTAATAACAGTAAATAATTAAAAAAACCATAATCTGTTGATTCGATGGCCGTTTCAAAATCTGCAACTTCGATAGGATATAATTTTGTATCTAGAAATAATTTTTTAAATTTGCAAGTGCATATGTACCATCATAGATTAAAAGGAATAATTTTTATTTATAAAATGTTTACGTTTATTGGGGCGGCTTAATCCTATAACACGAAATGCACTATTCAAACTATAATCCATTGTGTTGTATTTATTGATACTATCAAAATTATTTTATTTCAACCATTCTCAGGTTTCGTTAGAAAAACTTAGAAATATTTTATATTTAATTGAAAAACTTTTCCATCTATACAATACGCTCGTCACTATTATACAAATAGTTTTTAATAATAAAAAAATCGTTTTTCTTATTTACACTCTTGAACTATTTTATTAATTTATGATTCTTCTCAATGTAATTGCATTTCGTTTTGTTTTATTTATAGAAATTAATGAAGCAAAATAATTTTTAACCATGTGACATTATACTGACGTTCCACCAAATAAAAGTTCCAGCCTTCTACTAATTTGAAACCGAATCCTTTGGTCAAGTTGCAAGTTTTATTTTAAGATAAAATATAGCTACCAGCCAGTGTGACTGGTTTTAGTTGAATCATTTTGGTCGAACCTTGCAAATATACTAGTTTTTTCATGTTTTTGCAGATTGCCAAATATCAGTACATGAAGATTGAATAACTGAGATTTATCTTGAAAAGATAGTTTGTAACTATTGTTAAACTAATCCGATTAAACAGTTCTTGGTAATCAGTAAAAATTCTTTAAACTATATTCTAATTCTCCAGTTCGTTGCAAAATTAAGTCGGTTTTAGTACCATTACTGCTTTTTTTGAACAAGCAAAGCTTAATTGCTGTTTCTGGTAAGAATAATGGTTACACTGATAACCGAATAAAAAATCGGTCCCTCTTGTTGGTTAATTTTTTGACAAAATGATAAAGCATATTTTTTATTCTTTTCCAATATGTGGTTGGGTTTGATAATATAATTCGGTTTAAAAACTAAATTAACCAAAAAATTAGTGTGTAACAATTTACACGCAGTATTCATACTTTTGGTTAAGTAAATTAAAAAATATTTCAAAGTTTGCTTAATTGTAACTAGTGTGTATAAGAAATATAATGTCACTACACCCAGATGTACTATATAACAGTTTGTTGATTTAAAACGGATTGAGATAAGATGAAAAGCTACTGTTGTTTGTGTAAATTAAATTTAAATATGTAGCTTACTCTAAATTTTTACAGTTAGTACTAGTTATGACTCTTTAGATTGTAGTCTACATACAAAAACGATAATTTATATTTATAATTTCATCATCATTGTGTAAATCATCATAGTCATAATAAGAATTGTAAACGATATTTACAGGCCATTGCTGGTCCGAAAACCCGAAAAAGCGATGTAATTTTCTACCCCAAAGAGCTTTCGTCGCCGACAGCAATTTCTGCGCTTGTTAAATGATGGGTCTCATTTCAAAGATTCCTGCACCATCAGCTTATCGACATTGCGTCTCTAAAACCATCTAAAATTATATTGGTTTCTAAAATCTGTGATCATATAAATTTTGTTTAACGGAAGCTGAGAGTCTTTAATATATGCCAGTGCCTAGTTCGAATGACGGTACAAGATGTTATTTTAGCTTTGACACTATACAGTGCGATTGCATTGTTGTCATTTTACATATATAGGTACACAAATTTTAAAAGCATCCCCGAAGTTATCGCAAAAAAAAAAATAAAACCCTCTCGATGAATTGAGTCATAAAGGCTTCCTGGAAATCTAGGAATGCCTGATGTACATCATGAGATGTTTCATCATTTTCAGCAAAAAATTCTTACTGAATTTTTGGTTTTTATATTTAATTTTCACCATAAATAAAGTCGCCTGGATGGCACTGATAACCGAAGTTTTTTTCTGTGAACCCCGACCTGTATACGAAAACTGCTATCTTACCTTTGCTGTGACCTATTGATGATCACTGCCTCCTAATTTGATAACCGACTGATATGATTTCACATCTTGGATGACCACATGATCAATGTGACCGTAGTACGTTCCACAGTGTCCATATTTCTAAGTGGATATTATGCTACAAGAAAGTGCTGGCACAATTTTTTCTCTACTACCGATCACTAGTTCTCCGCGACCACAGCGGCCAATTTGATTGCATGATTATGGCTAAGAATTAATTAAAAATGATATTGCATATTGATATTATAATATCAGCTGATGAAAAGTCAACAGGTTAAGTGAATGCTTACATTTTTATTTTTATTTTAAATCAAACAATGATAAAATGATTAGTGAGCGAAGAAAATAAAAAAAAATATACTCTTCAATTAACAACCAAGAAATTATTAAATACGTTGTTATAGCAGTATATGCTGATAATTGTCGAGATTGATATCTAGTTGTGTGTTTACTATTTGATGGCAGCCGTTGTGAAAAATAGTACAAGGCATCAGGGCTTATATCTCTCGATGGAGATATTTATTGTTAAGAACAATGCGCTAAGTATTGTAATGTGCATATAACTTATCACTGGACGTCTGTAGTAGTGTTTTGATCGAATCAAGTTACCTTCAGGTTTTTCAGAAAATCACAAATTAATTTACCCGGGCATTTACTTTTGTTTCGATTTACTATGAAACTAATTTTCAAATCTATGCGAACGTATAATTTATTTTTTATTTAAAATTTATTGTAAAAATAAAAACTATTTTTGATGGCGGGAAATACAAATTTTTGTGCTTTACCACGAGACGAAAGTGGCTCACCAGAACAATTAAAATGGTTTTTTGATAAAACATTAGAATCAATCCATCCATTGATGATAATTTTGCCGCAGGATATCCGTGCTAGATGTAAAAAATGGATATGCACATTTAAATCTATGAATAAAGAAATTCCGGAAATGAAAATACGTAATGATTATATGTGGTTTTTATTGGTGCAAGCGGAAAATCGTAATTTTATATATCCGTTTACGGAAGATCCGCCACCATCAGGTCCACTTCCACCACTCGCCGATAGTGTGGTATATATATTTATATTTAAAAATAATTGTAAATTAGTTAATTGATTATTTTGGAATTTTGCTCTAGGAATTTGAGGTTTACTTAGACATTCTATTAACTGCTCATCAAGCTGGTTTAGCTGCCGAACAAGAGAAAATTGAAACTGAACAAGCAATGATGAGATACAAAGATTCAAGTGTACAATATCAACGACCAACAAAATTTTTAGACGCTCAGCCAAGTCCACTCGTTGGTATTATGTGTTACGGTAGTGTATTTAGCCGACAAAAATAAAAAAATGGCAATTGTAACATTTTTATATTTGTACTATGACATCCAATATTATATTTGACTTCTATCTGACTGTAACGTTTTTTTTTAAAGATAATAAAATTTATTAAATAAAGAAGCATTTTCTATCCCAAAGTTAGTCATGTGTAATCTGGAAATTGTTGATAAAAGGATTTAAATCTATAATTACTCATTATCATAAAACACAAACCGAACCATTTCGTCGTCATTGCAAAATAGGTTATAGAGCTATATATGTAAGGTCTAAATGAATAAAGTGAAGTCCATCGTCAATAGCAATTGTTTAAAGTGTTTTTTAAATACAAGTTTTAAACTTTGGAAAGGGCGTTGTCTGTAGCCTTCACTGTTTTCATCTTTTATTGCGAATAATGAAAGCAAAAGGCGACACCGAGTCGCGGCGATTGTCATGCAACTCGATAAAAATAAGGGTAAATTTTAAAGCTAATCGGATAAGTGGTTAAAGTATCTTGCATTTAAATTTTGATGTTAATACCTTAATACAAAACTTTATTTTTATTGAAATTTTTCTAACTTTGCAAATCTGCAGAACTGTGTTTTTGGCTATAAATAACTTTATTTATATGGAAGGTAAAAGCATGACCATAACTTTTGTGTCTAGTATAGTTCTTTATTATATTGTCAGTGGTTGCAGTGTCCAATCGAAGTAGTTTCGATTTCCCTTGGTTATCTAGACATTTTTGAAATTTATCTTTTTCTTCTACTTCTTCAACTATATTTTCTTGATAGTTAATAGATGCAGATGACTGCTGTTCACTTTGAGTAACAGATTGTTTAATACAAAAGATTGGTTTTAGTTTTTAAATACAAATTTGGTAAGTTGAACGCTATTTTTCCAACTCCGAGAAAATAGTCCGACTCCGACTTTCGACTCCAACTCTAAAACCCTGGTTGTCAATATAATTTATCTCTAAATTAGTTTTATTCCCCTACCGTCTATGGGCGATATATAGTATTGAATTATGTCTGTTTTAAGCAGAAAACTTAAAACGATAGATACTCGTACCATTTGTGGTTTAAAAGTCAGATTTAATTTTTATGAATATGAAGCTTCAGCAAAAGCTTAATTTTATCCTCACATAAATTTTAATTAAAATATATCAGCTTTAAATCAAAAATTAAATTATATTTGTATAAGCTTAAATCATTTGCTCTTCGACTTAATAAATTGCACTTAACAAATTCCAAGCTTTTATTTCATTTTAGAACCGAAACGTAAGGAAACTCCATTAATTAATAACTTTGATATAAATCATCAACCAGGATAAGCTACAGTATTGCTGTGTGCCTCAAAAGACTTTTTGAACTAAATTTTTCAAAATTGAAAGCTTCATCTTTACTGTCTCATAGGCGAAAGTTTGTTTTGACTTTAGTATAAAAAAAATCAAATAAAGAACAAATGAAAAATGACCGACCCCGTACTTTTTTCGATGTAACTTTATTTGTGGTTGATAAATTTAAATTCTATATACATAATTATATATTACGTATCATTATTATTTTTGTTACAATATACAATATGACGTATATTGGGACACAAGTAGAAACCGTAAAATTTATTCAAGCCAGAATTAAATTCGGCCATTTATTTTAATGTAGAAATATTTTGCTAAAATTAAATTTTATTTTTACATAAATATGTTCATAAATGTACATTTATATCCAACGCAATAAAAGATTGAATACTCAACTAAACTTACTCGTTTGTTGGTTTATTATGTGTATAATATTCTTGTTGAAAAAATGTAGGCCTACGACAATAATTCCTACAACAAGTTCTTGCTAAATTCTAGGGCTCTTTCATTACATGGTTCACTAAGATTATCAAAATGTTCATTTAATATTTCTTAACCTCTTTCTCAGAAGTATCGTTTAAACAAATATTGTGCATTACACAACATACTAGGCATTAACCATGTGTGATAAAACCCCTTGACAAAACAGACGCTGAACCAACATCTAAGCAATAAACTTAATTCATTATTAAAATCCCAAAATACTCCAACATATAACACCAATCACCCAATCAGTTCTCTCTGTCAGACAAATAAAACTAAACAACCCAACTAATTTTAACAATTAGTTTTCAGGTAGTTGTACAAAAACAGAATCGTGGCTTAATTTATCTAGATAACCAAAAAATTGATCTATTTTTCAAGTATTATAATATATGAAACCATTTGGCGGAGACCAACGTATACCAACGGAAAATTCAATTTCACAATGACCGAGAGTAAAATGAATTTTCGTGTCCTTAAGCGTATCATAAATCAAAATGTTTTTAAATATCGATAGATCCTATAATTAAAATTAGATCTATCAAAATTGCCGAACTACTTAATTTTTAATTGTTTATTTAAATATCAAATGGATCTAAATTTTACAGTACTTATTTTTACAAATTATTTGATAACCGATATAGCCAATTAAAATTAAAATTTAAAAGAATATTAATTTTATCAACATGTGCCTTGTTGTACTATAGATAAGAAAACAAAACACATTATTGTTCAACAAATTCCGTTGATAAGAAATAATTTTATCTTAATTTACATTCTTTGTGTGTGTTACACTAACAAAACATTTTAAATAACCGGACAATCCGCGAAAAGGCTTGAGGTACGATGTATACGATGCGGAAGTTATATATAATAATATTTAGAAGCTCATTTTATATTTAATGTATTTAAATAATTTTCTTTATGAGTCACGCGTGACATTGAAACAACTTTGACTATGCGACTTAATTTTAAGTGACAGTGGTTTTTCGTTTTTCTAACATGATTTTGGAGTCAAAAATATTTAATTTATTTAATTGAGTTTCATTGAAATAAGATAACCATATCTTTATTTATCAATTTCTTCTATTGTTCAAATTTTTAACTGTATACTAGTTACTCTACACTTTAATTGTTCGATAACTTCAAGCGTATATTTTTTATTTAGGAAAATACCTATGCTATACGTACTAAAATTCATTTAAAAGCCGTAAGGTAAATTTTGCTAAAGAAAATAATATTTATGGTTCATGACTAATAATGTGGAGTATTTTCGATGAACACTTATCTACCTCATTTTTATAGAAAATAATTGGCAATAAAGATATTAATGTGGTGAATAATTGCATAATTTGTGTAATGTATAGGACAATGCGTGTCATTTTAATTAGGATTAACCCCTTTTTATTCATGTAGCGAATTAATATGTATAACAACCCTAATCGTTGATAATCCTAAGTATCAATTTTTTTGTTGTCAAAATTATATCAAGCAATTCGTAATATTGTTCAACATTATCATTTCAAACTATACTAAACTTCAATTCTTGTGGTGTTTTTTTAAACAAACTAAACAAATATTGAAAATATTTTTAGCAAACGTTTCAATGCATATTTTTTTTTTTAATCACTGATAATCAAATGATAACACAACGACCCCAGGTTTTGATTTTATATCTTTACTAAATTCCAATAAATTTTGCCAAATATAATCAGAATAATTTTTTTTTGCTTAATATTGTTTTTGGTTAAATTTAATTGAATAAGACTGTTCTAGATTGGATTGGCTTGGTTTGATATGTGCGATATAAGTTCTTTGACAATTACGTCGGTGTTATGAAAAAAAAAAATGAGCAAAAATTCTATCATGCATTCTATCATGCAAGTGAATATATCTAGATCAGAAAAAACAATTAGTTCAAAGTAAAGGTTCTGTCGAAATCCGCATAATTTCGAGGCATGATCTGTGCTTCAACTTTTTAACAGTTTGTGGCTAATCGGTAGACATCTTAGATATTTTCAACTAAAAAAATATTAAATTTTTAAATCAGAAACCTTGGTGGATAGAAAATTCTTGATTTTTTTTATTTTAATCCACTGTTAAAGCCACACACTATATATACTTAGTAATATTATTTCGGTATTTTCATTAAAAAATTGGATGTATAGCATAACTTAAGATATAGTCAAGGGAAATATTTATTTCTATATGTAACTGAAAAAAATGATTTTTAAATTGTAAAATGTTATGTGCATTTCCTCTACTCATTCCATGTTGTCATCATTAAAATTTAAAATCAACTCTCAAAAACCTATTCTCTTTTTTTTTTATACGACACCGTATACGAAGATGACTATTGTTGGTTGTTCTGGCACAGCTTCAGCAGTGCATATTAAATTAAATGTGTAATTATCACAAAAGGGTTATTTTTATGAATTACTGAAAATATTAATAATTTTAAGGACGAACGAAAATTTAATTAAATTTTAATCAAATCGTAGAGTTTTTGTGTGCTACTAGTCGCGGCGCCGCTATGAATAAAAATGTATGCTACAACTTAAATTACACATATATAATTCAATTATTGTCAAAATATGTCTTATTATTTAGCATTACATAGCAATGAGCTTAAAAGCTTTAAAACTTATTTTAAAGCGATGTACCAATATTACCATGCCTCATAGATAAAAATGTATATATTTCGTAGAATCGAAATTTCAAAAATTAAACGATATACATATTTAAAAAATGATATAAAACAAAACCATATCAATTTAAAATCTAACCATTTTATGCTGTATATACTGATAATATATGTTTTTAATCATATTCATTTTGCTCTAATCGTATAAAAAATTATGTGACATTTATACATTTATATACGACTGTATATTCTATGCTATCAATTGTATGTTCATTTTATAAGCCACCTAACATCTATGGGTATTAAGAGCTGGTAAATTGTAATACATTTCTATTGTTTATATGTATGCTTTATGTAATTTTATGTTTTATGATTTTGTAGTATGTATTACAAAATAAAAAATATTTTCCGTTCATCTTCAAACGAATCGTATAGACATATATCGTGCATGAAAAACTCTTAGGGTGGATTTGGCAATTAGAGAAGATGGCCATAATATCTTGACAATGATTCACTGGTTCGTTCTGATCATGCGTTGGTCTCAGTTAAGTTTCAGATTATTCCACCTTCTTTGGAAATATTTCAAAGACACAGATTATCATAGCATCAATCGCAAATTTATTAGCGTCTCACTTTGCCTCTGCGTCAATCAATCTTTTCTTCCTAACCAATCTCCACAATCAT
Source organism: Tipula confusa (assembly GCA_963556175.1). NCBI lineage: Eukaryota > Metazoa > Arthropoda > Insecta > Diptera > Tipulidae > Tipula > Tipula confusa. The sequence goes on along the minus strand of OY744477.1, from coordinate 162,638,659 downwards.
GCACTGCTGGTGAGCCTTATTGAGATTACTATCACTGTTAGGAACATAGCTAATATTAAACTGGTTCCTTAAAGCGGTGATACAACTCATTTTTCTAATTACCGCCCAATTGCTGTTGTCCACAATATCTAAAAAAAATTGAAACCATAGTGAATTTTCACCTTATGAACTAACTCGAAAGACATTCGCTTTTGTTAGATTTCGTAGGAGTCCCTTGTTGGGTGATCTTATAATTTCGTATTTAGTTTACTGTGAGGAAAAACGTATTGAAAGATATATGGCGAGTCAAGAATCTCTACAGATATTTCTTATTAACGTATGATCACTGAATCTGGGCAATTGACATTGTGTTGATAAAGAATTATCTAACGAGACTATCGATCAAAGAAGTATTAGATGGCCTTTAATCTAACTCGCATGAGTTCACTGCTGGTGTATCGCAAGCTGCCTGTTTTCTACTTATTTTAAATTTTGCTGATGATACTATATTGTCTGCTCTTATTGAGTCAATAGCCTGCAATTCTAATTTAAATTCTTCTCCAGATATTTTAAATGATTTCTGACTTGCTATGATAAGCTGGTTGAATAAGGTGATAGAATAGGGCAATTGTAGTAAAGTAGAATTTAAATATAAACGGTGATATCAGTAAAGATTAGATCGTCTCTTAGATTTTTAGGTTTAGAGATTTCAAGTGATCTTTTTTGAAAAGATTTGTGAATTGCCTTTGTGCTCATGCAAACGAACATATACGAACGTACGCCTTGATTGGTATCTGTGTCCTTCGACGTGCTGATTGTACTCTAAATGACCAACAATAATTGTCGCCTACTTTGTGAAAAGAATTAATGAAAATATTGGACACGTTCTGGATGCGTTTCCCACGTTCCCCATTAGCTGGGTTTCTGGTCGTGACTTTTGCTTGATACACTTTTGTACGATTTCTTTGGAAACTATACTCTTTCTACTATGCTATAGTAAACAAACTATAACTCCTGGATGGTGTGCGCATTTCTTACAAGGCATTTGACCAAGTGGTGTTTCATAGGTAGAGTTATAGAATGCTTAACATTGAATGACTCGAACTATTTTTGGATCGTGCCTGCCACTCGTATAACGCCTTGTTTATCTAAAGTCGATTCATAATGTTAATAATTTGCTGCGTCAATGTAAAGTTCGATAATTCTTAACGCTTCCAGTTCTATATGAAACTCTAATTACTGGATGTGTAGAAAAAGAATGATTTCAGATGTTTCGACGTCTTCTTAGTTGTTTCCTTTGCTCCTCCTTTCTTTTTAATAATTCTAGAGGTCGCACCTCTAGAAGCAATGCCAGTAGGGCACGACATGCCACCATATTCCACACTGTAGAAATGTACTATTTCGCTGACTCTATATTTGATATAAATGTGGTCCAACGTTTAGGATGAACTGATAGCCATTTCAACACCATTTGAAGGTTTATGTAAGTAAAGCTTTTTTGTGAAATTTTATAGTTATAGCGACTCCTCAATCGTATTTATAAAATTTGCAAGCAGTAAGACACTCGCTAATTCTAGCCGTGGTGAAGTTATTTGCTTAACCGAAGCTATACGCGCGATTTAGCTATTATATTTCACCTTAAACAAATTTTAGTAATAACTACTGCGTATATACCACAGCGGCGTAGGCGCCCTCACTTGCATCGCTAAAGCCTATTAATCTAAAATGTTTACGTTTCTCTAACCACCTTCGAATAGTAATACTAGGTGCCTCAGGTATTTGCTTATCAGCCAAGTGGATCGAAATTGCGACTATCTGATATAATAATGTCCGCTTGGTGTGTAAATTATTCTCTGGTAAATGGGCACTGAATATAAATATATCCTTGTGTAGATCCCATTGCGGGCCTAATAATCCTGGTGTAATCGGTTGATCTCCTATGTTTTTTAACATTTTCCACTTTGGTGGCTTCTATGATCGCAGCTCCACACTATTCGTTAGTTATATTAGTTAGTTTGTACAAGGAAAATCCGTGATTCTCAAATGCTTTCATTACTTGAGCAGTTATTACCTTGATTTGTGCTATGGAATTAGATCGGCTATTATATCATCTACATATATATAATATATATAATTACATCTAATATATATATATATATATATATATATATATATATATATATATATATATATATATATATATATATATATATATATATATATATAATTTTATATGGAACAGCTGCATCTGGTTGAATGTTGATTGTATACAGTTGAATTCCTCTTTGTTTGAAATATCGAGTTGCTAGGAATGCTGCTGACGCCGTTCCGTGTGTTAACGTATTTAACTGGTATCGTATCGGCTGTTGTTTCGGATTATTTCGCCATAGGATGTTCTGATATCTTCCATCACCGTCTGTTACCCATACCTGCTGTTATATTTTCTCGATGTCTCCACAAAACACAAACTGATATTGTCAAAATCGTAGTAGTATATTGATGAGCGGTGGCTGGATAATTGGTCCGTACATTAAAATGTCGTTCATTGATACTCCCGTGGATGATTTTATAAACGTATCAAAGTATTTTATTAACTTCAAACTTTGCCATGAATGCTATATATATAGTTGCCCAAATTATTTGTTACGTTGAAACTTTGTCTCTATTGACATGAGCCAATTGAAAACAGCAGTATATGATGTTCCAATCGCAATACTTGGTTGCTTGAAAGGTATAACTTCACTATGAATGTGCCAACTTGGTAGTGGTATGAAATAATTCTTTACAATCATGCTCATTATCTTCTGGTAGCTTTAGGGATTTTTTCGAACTGTTAGAATCTGCGGAAAGACTTTTCGATATCCAGGTCTATGTACATTTTTTATGAAAGCGTTTACGGTGTACCGCTTTCTAACATATACCGTTGCATTAGCTTCGTTGCAATGCTTCGTTGTAGTTTGAGTTCGTAACCGAAAGATGACAAACAAGTGTTACAGCTTTTCCCCTTAACGGACCTCTGAGGTACTGGAATTTTCCTGCTGCCGTTAGATTACTCCTTCTATGTATAGTGAATCGATATGGATTCCTTTTCTTCAAAAAAGGACTACCATTGTCATTATGCAAACTAAGCTAAATGTTACTTTACACAGATGGTAGCACTTTAATAATTTTACAGCAAATAAAATTGAAGGGTCGTCCATGCACAATACTTATAGGTTTCTACATCAACATATATACAGTAGTTTTCTCTTACCACGAGCAATTGGTGCAGTAGTTAAAGCTGTGGCGTTTGAGTCGGTAAGTACCGGGTTCGTATCTCACGAGAAATGGATGTAAAGAGATTTTTCATTCCTTGTTTGCGATCGGTGAGGTCGAACCATCGTCCTTGCCTTTATATACAGGCTGGCTATGGAGCAATACAATGTGCAGATGAGTATCTAAAGCGAACCGGTATTTGTGCGTCCTCGATTTGGCTGGCAATAGCATAAAATAAAACCTTAAATTAACCGCGAAAGAGTAGGGGTGCTTCGGCCCCAGAACAGATGGCATAGATTAAAATTTATAGAAAGTTTTATTCAATAAAATAAATTCTTTTGGATGATTATCCCTGCTCATTTTAAATACTAATACATTTTTATATGACTTCCAAAACCAAATTCTTAGATACATACGTGTTATATATGTTGAGATAAGTTTTGTTATTTATTTACCTTAAAGCAATGAAATATCCTTTATTAAACCAATAACATATTTTTCAAAAGATTTCAATAAAGTCAGTTTGGCAATAAATATATTCGAAAACATCATAACAAAAATACAAAAAGGCTTTAACAAACAGCAAAATGGTTTAAAAAATAAAAAGGATAATAGATATTCTGGTGTTACCCCTAATTGTATACAGTTCTTTATTTAAACATCCCTTTTCTAATATTCCTATTTATATTAAAATCTTATTTCCTTTTGATATATATATATATATATATATATATATATATATATATATATATATATATATATATATATATATATATATATATATAATATATATATATATATATATATATATATATATATATATATATATATATATATATATATATATATATATATATATATATATGCATTTTTATATACGTAAAATTTTGTTTTATTGATATATTTTATCGAATCGTGATTAACTTGAGATGCTGTTGCTCTTATCTTTTCTTAAATCATACATTATGTATATATATATTAATAAATATGTTTCTTGTAATATAATTTTTAATTTGATGCGATAAAATCAGTCAATTGTAATTACGAAACATTATCGTGTAGATTGCAATAAACTTCTAAACCGAAATGAATTTATTATTTTATACCGATTTTATCGGTGTCTAAAATACACATTTTGTCGTTTTTCTTTTAAAATTAGCATTTTTATTAAGATAAGATAATCCATAAAACCTAAATTACAATTTATACGTTTACTTTCGTGTTTTCCTTCATCAAATTGTATCGCAATAACTATAACACGGCGCTCGAATGCGCTATATATAATTATGTGATAATTATTTTCGTATTCCTAATCTCATTTTAATTATGTCACGTCCGTTTACAATTTTATTGAATTCTAAATTGTTTTTATTATTGTTCTTGAATACATTAAGCTTAGACTAAATAAACTTTTAAATTTAAATTACCAAAACAAAAATAATTTCGTTCGTCCTAGATATTTGATGGTGATTCTACTGGATATTAGAAATTTTACATAAGTATTTGTATTGGTTCTGTTTACGATAAATACATATAAGTAACTTAAATCTTGCAGTTAGGATACTTTCAATTTTGTTCGTCTTAAGCCATCTTTAGCTATAAATGGTAAAAAATAAATATGTAACTTAAAATTAGGTACCCAATTGAATATTAAACTTTTTCCGATAAGTCAATTATATTTTAACTAAGCTAGTTTAAATCAACGCGTGTAATAAATAACTATAAAAGTTACTCAGTCACTTATCATATAGTCTTCATTTTAAAAATTTTTGGTTTTAATTATTTGGCTTAAGGTAAAATATTGACAATAATTTACAATTATGGTTTATTTTAAAGTCAAACTTTTTTGGTTACATTAAATTTAACTTATAATAAATATGAATTTAGTTTGACAATTATCCTAAATTTATAATCTAAATAAATTTAGTTTATTTAGTCGAATAAACTTAAGAATAAATAAAATTTTATACATCAAGTCTTATCAATATTATATTGTAATTTAGCAAGTTTAAATCAAATGTGTCATAATTAATGGTATAAGTCATAGTTAACTACATTTGCAGCTTAAGTTTAAGACATTTTAGAATATATTATAAAAATTTAGTCTCTTTTATATTTACACAAATTAGCTTAAGCCACTAAATTTCGAATTAATTCTCATTCGTTGCCCAAAGTCTTATAACATATGACTTAAGGTAATTGTCCTTATGCTAGTTTAAAAGTTAAGTGTTTGTTTCCCAATTTATGTGTTTTCTTATCTATCATTGATGAGATTAAGTGCGGAGTCCACTGATAAATCAATATTCATTATGTGTCATATGAGGTTTTGTTTAATGTCAAATTCAATATAGAAATTGTATTCCGAAGTTTCAAGAACTGCCCAGGTAATCGCCATTGTTACTTAAAAGTTTTTCTATTTTCTATAGATAATAAATTGAGATAACTTTTTTACGATAACAGTGGAAATGAAATAAATTATGTACCATTTGAATTTTCAATGCATAAAAATATTTACTAAATAGATAAATTTTACTGTATTTTTCCACCGCATCGGTAAACCATGTTATTGCCCGCTGATGTTCACAATGTAAACAATTAGCTAGACGTACATATCTTCCACTGAATTTATCGTACTTTTTTCTTATTCTAGTTAGAATGGTTTATAAGAAATGTGGGTGGTAAATTGTTTTACATATTTTACTAAAAATAGTTGTCTGTAAAAACATAAAACAATACCGTGGCGTTTTACATTGTTTGGAATATTTCATATACGTTTTTGTATATAACATGTGTACAATGCATATCTGGATTCATATTTTACAGTAATATTTTTCTTCCCACAGTTTCTGGACTCCAACAAGGAGTATTCATAGTAGATGGACTTCGAATTTCTACTTTTCAATACCGACTTCCGATACTATCTGAAATATCATGACGCCGCAGAATGGTGACTACTCAATGACAACTTATGGAACGTTTTCGTAAAGATCAGTATAAATTCATAATAAAAATTAAATTGGTTCAAAGGATAGAGCTAGAGTAGTTTTTTTTTAACAAAATAATTGTTAAAAATAACTATTTTTACGTAACAACAACTATTTTCGTCTTCAAGTTCCAAGAATTGACAAAATTGGGAAATGTGTTAAACAAAGGCATTAAAACTATAACTTTGCTTATTTAAATGTCAAACACAATTAAACAGAAGGCGAATATTTACTTACTCCTTGCTGGATTCCATCTACCAAGGAGTAAGTAAATATTCGCCTTGTGTTTAATTGTGTTTGACATTTAAATAAGCAAAGTTATAGTTTTAAGGCCTTTGTTTAACACATTTCTTAATTTTGTCAATTCTTTGAACTTGCAGACGGAAATAGTTGTTGTTACGAGAAAAAAAGTTATTTTTAAAAAAGAAAAACTACTCTATCTTTTGAACCAATTTAATTTTTATTTTGAATTTATACTGAGCTTTACGAAAAGGAATTTAAAAGTTGTAATTCGAAGTCCGTTTTTTGAAGGTTGCTTATTCTTTTATCTTACAACGTACAGTATATATAGATAATAAATTTTCACATTGGTCAACTTTATTGTTTTTACAATTAAAATTTTATGTAATTTTCCATCCTCCCATAAGTAAAGGAAAAATCGATTTAAGTTTTTCCCGTTCTTGGATCACCTCTTTGGGGAATATACTCGTAGAAGTAATTTTATTTAAAAAAATGTTTTACTTTCGAACTCTTAAGTAAATATATTTTATTACATTTTGGTTAGGTACCTATGAGCATGTCTATATATAATATATATATATATATATATATATATATATATATATATATATATATATATATATATATATATATATATATATATATATATATATATATATATATATATATATATATATATATATATATATATATATATATATATATATATATATATATATATATATATATATATATATATATATATATATATATATATATATATATATATATATATATATATATATATATATATATATATATATATATATTGTTATCTCAGCACAACATCTTACAATACAAAATCTTTTTTATACAAACTACTTTGTAAACTACAGTTGTTAAGTAAATATGTGAATTTATTTAGTTTTATATTTGAATGAATACAACTTTAAATAAATTGAGATAGTTCTGTTATGTTAGGCCAGTGTGGTTGCCTTGCAACTTTAATTTTTTTTAAATCATATAAATATTCGATGTAATTTGATTTCAGTAACTCCTAATATAACTCAACTTTTTGGCCTCACCATATATACAAAAGTTGTTAATCGCTATTAATAATTCGAAATAATTCCACTTTAACATTTCGATCAATATTTAGAGCCATTAAAATTTTATAATTTTCTCTTGCGTCTGTCGGGACCTATCAAATTCAGGTTCACCGCAATAAATTAAATAATTATTTGTTTTTATATTTAGGTCTTGTGCCTTGTTTATGGTCACTCAAAAATTATAGGAACAATTAAAATATTTGGATAACTATTCATATTACTCTTGAAGATTAATTTCCTTTAAATTAAATAACCCATTTTTTAAATCTGGTTATGGTTTTATGTTCTTTATGTCATTTAAGCTTTCGCATTAATCGTCCCTCATTTGGTCATAACTTTTGGTGTCAGTATTATATCCTCGCCGACTGTTAGTTAAATTTGTTATACGGGTATCATATTTTTATTCGATATCTTTATCATCATGGTTCTCTTTAAAATAATTTTAGATGATATTGATTGCAGTGGGAGAATTGCCACAATAAACAGACGATATAAATTAGTCACAATGTCTCCGTTAAACGTTTCAGCACTTGGTGCGCTCCAACTAAATGGTTATTTTTTAGTAGTCTTGGTAGAAATAGATTCTTGAACCAATCTGTGAAAATGTTAACAAACGCAATAAATTAGTTTTGCTTATTTCTTGATATTCAGCATATTTTACGGAGAATTAAATGTTTCACGAGCTCGATTATTCGGGGTAGTTTTGAACTCTGGAGAGAATCAGTTAAAAGTAGTAATCGATTTTATTTGTATAGCTATGACCTAATCTGTCAATTATCTAAAATATGTATGTGTTGCCCTAGTCTATAAACTTTTCTATCAATTATTTTATTTAACCTTAAAAATAATATTCCTAATCTACATTATATAATATAGATATTTATCATCATTGTTATACATGCGCATTATATACATTAAACATAAATAACTGTAGAACATAAAAATGAAACCATTCTTATCGTTTTTACATCATAATTCATTTTATGCTGAATAATTCTTAATATGTTGACCCAAATCTAATCACAATTTAACTATTATATAAATAGAAAAATAAAAGATATCAAACCGCAAATATCAAACCACCAGGAGGTACAAAAGAAATAAAATAAAAAATCATAGAAAGTAATAAGACTACAAGTGGTCGCGAGTATTCCAAAGCCACTTCCGAATTTTTTGTGTATCGTTTATCCAAAAAAAAAAATTTTATGTTCGCGATAACATATTTTTCACTATAAAATGAGTAAACTTATTAAATTTAATTCAGTTCGAACCGAATTCTTTACTAAGAATCAAATTTTTTTATAGTAATATCGTTATAGCTGAATATTTAAAAGAAAATCAAAAATGGCTGACAAAAAAAATTTATTGTTGCTTTTCGATCGGCCACGTGAACCCATTTTTATGGAAAAAGGTCGTGATAAAACAGTGTTCGATGTTCCTGATTCGTTTTTGACCGATCGTTATCGTCCGATTGGTAACGAAGTTCAATCACGTTTTGGTGAATTAGCCGAACAAAGAATTCCCGTACGTGATATTGCTGTACCAGATTTACGAATTCCAATGTCACTCGGTCGCCAAGAACAATTTTCACTTTTTATTCCACGCCATCGACGCATCGCTGGACGTTTGATTGATATTTTTTTGGGTAAGTTTCACGAACCTGTAAATTATTTCTGATTTAAATATTAATGTACGATATATAGGCATGCAGACATTAGAAGATTTACAAAGTATTGCTGTGTATGCCCGCGATCGTATCAATCCATACTTGTATAATTACGCGCTGTCTGTCGCTATTTTAAATCGACCGGATACACAAAATTTAAATTTACCACTTTTTGTTGAAACTTTCCCTGATAAATATATCGATTCAAAGGTATTTGGTCAGATGCAAGAAGAAGCCACCGTTGTACCGGATAATGTTCGAATGCCAATTATTATTCCACGAGATTATACAGCTTCTGATTTGGAAGAAGAACATCGATTATGGTATTTCCGTGAAGATATCGGCATCAATTTACATCATTGGCATTGGCATTTGGTTTATCCATTCGAAGCAACAAATCGTTCGATTGTGGCGAAAGATCGTCGTGGTGAATTATTTTACTATATGCATCAACAGGTTGTAGCACGTTATAATATCGAAAGATTTAGTAATCGTTTGGCACGTGTCGCTCGATTTAATAATTTACGTGAACCAATCAAAGAGGGTTATTTCCCTAAAATGGATTCACTTGTTGCGAGTCGAGCATGGCCGGCTCGTGTTGCAAACACTGTACTAAAAGATTTAAATCGCGAAGTTGATCAAATTAAACTCGATGTTGCCGATTTAGAGCGATGGCGTGATCGTTTCTTTGAAGCCATTCACCAAGGTTTTGTTGTTGATGAGACCGGAAATCAAATAGTATTGGACGAAAATACTGGTATTGACATTTTAGGTAATATGATGGAATCATCTATTCTATCGCCAAATCGTCAATTATATGGTGATTTCCATAATATGGGACACGTTTTTATTTCGTATGCCCACGATCCTGATCACAGACATTTAGAATCGTTCGGTGTCATGGGTGATTCGGCCACGGCCATGAGAGATCCTGTTTTCTATAGATGGCACGCATATGTTGACGATATTTTCCAGGAACACAAGGAAAAGCTAACACCATACACCACACAACAAGTATGTTCAATATATTTGCCAGATACTAAAAAAAAATTTTTAATTTTTAATTTATCTAAAATTTTTAGTTAAATTATTCCGGCATTTCAATTCAAGCGATCCAAATCCAGCCAGACCAGGGAACACCTAATGTTATAAATACCTTTTGGCAACAATCTGATGTCAATTTATCGCGTGGGTTAGATTTTGTTCCTCGTGGTAATGTTTTCGCCCGATTTACTCATCTTCAGCATATACCATTCCAATACATTTTCCAAATTAATAATGAGGGTGGTGCGGCACGATTTGGAACATGTCGAGTTTTCTTGGGACCAAGACTCGATGAACGTGGTACCGAAATGTTGTTACGAGATCAAAGACATTTAATGATAGAAATGGATAAATTTGTTGTTCAATGTAAGTTCGTGGCTTATATGTATAGACGAATTTGATTTAACAGGTATTCGTTTTTTAAATTTTGTTTTCTATAGTACGTCCAGGACAAAATACAATTCGCCACCGATCAAACGAATCAACAATTACAATACCGTTCGATCGAACTTTCCGCGATTTGGATACAAATCGCCCGGCTGCTGGTAGCGCAGAGGAATTAGAATTTAATTTTTGCGGCTGTGGCTGGCCACAACATATGCTCGTACCGAAAGGTTTACCCGAAGGATTACGATGTCAATTATTTGTTATGATTACAGATTATGAACAAGATCGTGTCGATCAGGATTATGTTGGTGCATGTACTGATGCTGCATCATTCTGCGGTGTACGTGATCGTTTGTATCCCGATCGTAAACCAATGGGTTTTCCATTCGATCGTTTACCACGTCAAGGAAGTGACCGTTTGGATAATTTCTTGACTCCAAATATGCTCGTACAAGAAATTTCAATTGTTCATACTGATCGGACGGTTGTTGGCCAAGGTCAATAATTCAAATGCAACTGTCGTACTATTTTTATTGACTCATTAAATTTTTTTATTTATAATTTGAATCTGGAACCTCGATAAATACTTAATGTAATAATAAAATTAACTTAATTAATTTAAACAAATTTGTTGGTTTCTATCGAAATTTTGCAATAAGTGTTAGATTTTCAATATAGCCATTTGCGTAGTCATTTACATTTGAGCAATTTTAACTCGGAAATATTTACCAGTACTAGATCTGAAATAATAGTGATAATGAAGAAAATCATCTTAATAATTAGAGCCGCTTTACTACCGGAGTCGGATGGTTTGTCCGTTTCCTTTGTGCTTTTGGACTTTCCGGTTTTTATGCTTATTATTTTTGAAATTCCGGTCATGTCAATATTGCTCTGCAAACACCTGAACTGCTTTTAATGACTATAAAGTATCTAGACTGATGTTGGTTTAAGAAAATAATGATGTGATTTACCTGTTTATGTGAGATTTCTATATTTACCCAAATTGTGTGTCCAAATCTCGTCTAAATATAAATATCATCGTTAAGTTCTTTTAGAATTTCTTAATAAATAAATATTTCGTTTTGTTTATTTTTAAAAATATAATCAATTTTTACAATTTTTGTTATTTATTATCACAATTTTCATTCATCAGTGTTTAAGTTACTCGCATTTTCCGGTAACTTAATTATTATTTTTTTGGTATTTCACTTTTTTTTTTATTCGATTTAATCGAATTGAGGATGTCAAGAATTTTCGAGACTATCATTCGATTGACTGGTTTCGACTATATTTGGCACCGTTAAATAAGTATTATTTATCGTTGGATACGAATTCGTAAGAGTTTGATTTGTATTTGAACTATTTCGTTCTGGTGTAGTTTTTGTCATCTGATTATTAGTATAGCTGTGTGGCCGTTTTGTTGGTGTTATATTTCGAACACGCATTTCGGCTGTATTTTGTCGCCACTGTATTGATTTTGAATTGTTGCGACCTTAAATAAAATTAAAGTTAACACAATTAAAAATCAACAAAAACAAATATATATATATATATATTTTTACATGATCTGGAACGTCCAAAATCAGATTGAGAATGTTTATTTAGTAATATGCCTGGAAATAAATCACTTTTATGCTTTGATTTCCATAATCGAAAACAACAGCAACAAATTATTTCTTGGAAATATATTCTAAATCTGTTGGAACAAATAAAACAAAACAAAAGTCACCACAACGTAAATTATTTTAAGCTAAGACACATATCATTTTCTTAATAATCTCTAAAGCTTACCGTCCATTCATCCAATAATAAATAATTGGATTGACCATTGCATTTGACATGGCCAACCAATAAAATCCTAAATAAAGATTTTGTACATAACTTGACGATGTTATCTGCTTATTATGATAAGCATATATAAAAAACAAATGATATGGCAACCAGCATATTGCAAATATCGTTACAATTATAATGAACATACGAACTACCTGCAAATGGTTTTAAAAAAATCGATTAGACGGTTAAAAATAATGGTTTGTTCACTTTCATTACCTTTTTCTTCGATTTCATTGATTCAAATTGTCGTTCGGTATGTTCCCCAATCGAACGGCTGCCCCATAGTTCTCGTCCCATCAAAGAATAGCAAATGACCATTATTAAAATTGGTATGCCATATGTTAGTATTAAAAATACTAAATTGTAACTGAAATGGTAAATCATCTTAAAATGGCATTTGTGAACATATTTATAAAGTATACTTACATATAATCTGCCATTGACGTTGGATATCGTCCATCGGGCCATAACATGTAACAAACCGTTCTTGTTTTGCCGTTTATATATCTAAAAAAGTTATAGTTTAAAATTGTATGATTTTTTCTGTATATTTACTAAAACATAAAGATTAGTTTTTATCGAAATTTGCCCAGTTTATTCCCTCTTATCATTTAACGTTTTAATAAAATAAACGAAATACTCTGCTGAGAAATGTCCATCAGTTGGTGTTTCTGACATATCAGTGCCTATTATATTTAAGATTTATTCGAGTTTCTATACCATATCTTTTTTACTGTCACCTACTGCCACTTTATTAATACTCACAAAGGTAGCTTTATTATTATTGTCTGGAATTAGTAGATCATGGGTGTTTAGTAGGTATAAAACTGGTTCGAGTATTCATATTGGTCGAATCCTAGCTTTGTTTCTTTAAGGATATAATATTAAACCTCTGAATCATTTCTTAATTATCTATCTACTATATAACTCTCTACTTGTATGGCTTTGCCAGATTTTGATAAAAAGTTTCGCCACATCCAATAATGTGGTGGTTTAAAAAAATCATGATCACTTCAGTTATTTTCGGATAGTCATCTAAATTAACCTATAACTTGCAAATTTGTAATTTTTTTTTGATAAAGTTGCTTACGTCGTTTGGGTATAGTAATTTTCTTTTATTTTCAGCTTTAAATTTGAACTATATTATGCTTGTTGTATATGTGTATTTTTATAGCACAAAGGGCTTTTGATAAGGTATTTTGCAAACGAACTGAATTTAATGCTTAAGAAATAATTTTTTTATTCACCTTATCGATAACAGATCGACCAGACAATGAGAAAGTACCCAAAAACCAAATTTTCTTTAGTCGGGGAAGAGTTTTAACCCAAAATAGATATACAAATTTTATTTCAAGAATATATAAATATTGTTTTACCTTTTTGTCATTGTTTTTGAATACATTAGACATGGACTAGCTAGTATACAACTTAAAACCCAAATTACCATAACGAAAATAATTGCTTTCTTCCTAGATGTTCGATGTCGTAATGGTCGTACTATTGCTATATATCTAAAATGAAATTAAAAAAGAATTATATTATTTTATGTAATCCTGTGATTTCTGTCTATTTTGTGGCAGCTAAGAATCCCTTGTATTCAACCTAGGTTATGACCTACTTTAGTCTTAAAAATAAATAAAATTCATTAACAACTATCAACATTTAGATTCTGCTGATTAAATTTAATAAGCAGCTCTTATCTTAGTTTGATTAACTTCTAAAAATAATTTTTGTGCCTAAAATAAATATAAAAGAACATTTCAATCAATTAAAGGAGATGACATAAAATATCCTAACCTATTTTTAACTAACAGAACGAACATCTTATAATTTACTAATTGGTGAACAAAAAGTAAACTTAACTATAATTCCGAGTCCTTTTGTTTTAACATAATATCATTTTTCTTTTATTTTCTCAGCGTTTGTTGTTTTTATTTAAAAAAAAAAAAAAAAAAGGTTTTTCAGTAAACAAAATAAGGGGAAAACAAAACAAAAACGAAAATCAATAAAAATAATAAAGTTAAATGTAATTTGGTTTTGCTGTTAATTGAAAGAAAAATGTCATATTAAATTAACACAACAATCAAAATAAGAACAAAAAACATTACAAAAGGATACTGTGTATCATAAGAAAACAAAAGTGTTTCTGTTAGAAAACAAAAGTTTATTTACCTTCCTGAATGTTTAATTAACAATCACGTTTAAAGTGTTTACATGAACCTCACTTTACGAAAACAAGTTATATTAACAACGGCAAAAATGGGATACGATTCAAGATATATTTAAGAAGCGCTATAAGACTTCATTTTTAAATTCACATACTAATTTAGCAATATCAATTTTGGAAACTTTTAATGGTTTTATCTCTGGGTTGGATAACTATAATTATGTAGGCACATGTTTTTCAGTTTATATCTATTTATGTGACTAATTATAATTGTTGTGGTCAGTTAGCTACGGAAAGTGACCTAGTTCAAGTATAAAAAAAAGCAATATACTGGATCTAATTTTCATTCATCCCGAGCCACAGAAAGAATCACGGGAAAATGTAGGTAACCACTGAGAAGGATTTCGTCCAAATTGGATAGTCACTATATATATATATATATATATATATATATATATATATATATATATATATATATATATATATATATATATATATATATATATAATATATATATATATATATATATATATATATATATATATATATATATATATATATATATATATATATATATATATATATATATATATATATATATATATATATATATATATATATATATATATATATATATATATATATATATATATATATATATATATATATATATATATATATATATATATATATATATATATATATATATATATATATATATATATATATATATATATATATATATATATATATATATATATATATATATATATATATATATATATATATATATATATATATATATATATATATATATATATATATATATATATATATATATATATATATATATATATATATATATATATATATATATATATATATATATATATATATATATATATATATATATATATATATATATATATATATATATATATATATATATATATATATATATATATATATATATATATATATATATATATATATATATATATATATATATATATATATATATATATATATATATATATATATATATATATATATATATATATATATATATATATATATATATATATATATATATATATATATATATATATATATATATATATATATATATATATATATATATATATATATATATATACGCGTTTATGTAAAATAACCGGTGTAGAGAATGACTAGAACAATACAAAAATCAAGATCAATTTCGAAACTGATGAATTCCGATGGTTGATTCGGTAAGGATTAGCAACGGCTTGTAAAAACCGTTTTTTTTTTGTTATATTCCGTATTATGGAGGACTTTTTTTAACTATTTAATGGCGCAGTATTGATAGCAGCAAAAATCACACTTTCTATTAGCAGTATAGTTCCATACTATACATGCATAATTCTAAAGAAATAGAAAAGTTACTTGCGCTATAATAATGCAAAATAAATTTAACCGACGACGTATAAAAAACATGGATTAGAATCCTGGAAATACAGTCAACATAAAGGGAAGCTAACCGATCTTCATTAAGTATATGTTATATTTTCCTTCTCACGTAAAAACATGCTGACATGCATGAATAAAAGTACAAAAGCTATCGGCAGCATTTGTCACTTTCCATAAAATCTGAAATGCATCGGTTCTGCTAAGAAACACTATAAGCTACGAGTATACTTATTTAACCGCATATTTAACCGAAAGAATCCCAAAGTAGCAAGCAAATATGATGCTAATTTAAAATCACTATAGATAAAATTGAAACCATCCATTTTTTGTTTTGTTGGAAAAAATGACACAAAGAAAAATTTCAAATATACTTAAAAGTTAAGTATGTTTACCTCGTGTGAACATTCTGGTTTTTAGTGATAAATATTCTGTGAAATCTTTTCGTGACCTTTTTGAAGCATTACAATAATATCAATATCTTAAAAGTTCAAAGTCATAATATTTAAACGATTACTTAAAAATGCTTATATTCTTTAATTAATCACGTAACAGTTTCAGATGGTTATTATGTTAAAGCTTATGATAAAATAAAAGCTGGGTAGGATAATCGAAAATATGTGGTTCACAGACTATATAAAACGTTATATAGAACAAA
This sequence comes from Tipula confusa, assembly GCA_963556175.1. Taxonomy (NCBI): domain Eukaryota; kingdom Metazoa; phylum Arthropoda; class Insecta; order Diptera; family Tipulidae; genus Tipula; species Tipula confusa. The sequence continues at coordinate 162,621,909 of OY744477.1, read as the reverse complement.
CAAATGTATTTCAAAATTGTTACAAAATCACTTCGACATTTAACCATCGTATCAGAAAAGGTTATACGTGGATTGAAGCTAAACAAAATGACGATATATAAAAAGACGCAATCATTGGTTAATTTACATTCTATCTAAAATAGTTAGTGCTTTGAAGAGTTTATCTGTACATCAATCAACAGTTTATAACTCTGAGATCTATACAGTAAAAAAAATAGTTCAGAAGACAATAATTCAACGAGTTCGAAATCCACATCAATACAATTAGATAGATGGCTTTCTTTTCAACTGATAAAAATTGCATATATGTCGTTTTCTATTAAATTTGGGGTTACAGTGTTAATTTATAACAAAAAGTTGTAAACAGCTGCTGCAATTAAAACGCCAAAAACCCAACATGGTATATCTGGGATAGAAAACATTACAGTAATTTCAAAAGTCAGAAGTATTAAATGGAGAGATCATTACATAGTAAAGATTTAAAATACACTTTACTACCAATCCATCAATCTAGTCGCAGAACTCACTCTTATAAAAATATAAAATTAGCCAATTCAGATTGAAAAAGTTCGTTACCAATAGACATTTTAATAGGAGCCCACAAATTCTTCTCAGTTGTAGAAAGCGATCGTATTTTAGCCGGTATCAGAGCAAGATAATTTTTAATCATATATACTTTAATTAAACGAAATCGTCACACCTGTTTAAAACGTTGTTTAAAACGTAGTACTTGTACTTGTTACCCGAACTGTACATTTTATTTTTTATTTTTTATTCCCTTACTGTTCAAAATTCAAAAATATTTTGGTAACGGTTAAACCAATACAATAAAAATTTGGTTAACCAAATGTATAATTTAAATTCGTCCAGTTTCGTTTTGATACTGATAGTGGTTGTGCATATAAAAATATTTATCTGGAACAGGTTTTTATTATTTGTGTTTGGTTATGTGAATATGTTTAAACCAGTTTATTGAATTTTGTTTCAAAGTGCGTAAATATTTTGTTTGAACTTATTTATTTTTATAAAATATTGGATTATAGTTTGGTGCTTTATTTAAGATAATATGTTTTTTTATAATATAGACTAGAGTAATCAGAAAAAATTAGTGAAAATTAATTATTATCTTGATGAAAATTAATTCAAAATGGTTGGTGAGTTATTTTTACGATTTATTTTATGCGTCGCGTCTTTATTGGTATATCGTGTATAGTTTATTACGAGCCTAGCTTATTTATTTAGAATCGTTAGTATTTATACATTTGATACAGTTTTGCGGGTAAAATAATTTTTTTTGCTATTTTCGAACATTTTATGTGCAATAAATTTGTGTTCCATTCATGTACTATATGTGTAAATTAATAAATTGTCTTGCGGTCATTAATTACATTCATTTGTTTATTTATGTTTCATGATATAATACCAAAATTACATATTTAAATAATTTTTGATTGGAAAATTTGTTGAACGATATTTTATTGTGGTTATTTAAAGAAAGATTATTTGCCTAAAATAAGGGCTTAAGGCTAAAAATGTTAAAATTAAAAATGGAATTTATTACCATTATACAATTTTAATGATCATTGTGCCATCTGCTATTGAGTGCCATCTATTGAGTTGATTTTTATAGTTTGACGTTTTGCCAATGATGTTTAATTAATTAAGTTTCTAAATTGTACACGTAATTGTATTGTGGGTAAGATATATAAAGGAAGTGAGTTATAGAAAAGCTTGCTTTTACTTATTAAATTCACGTCCGTTTCTGTGGAATTGTTTATTTTTATTTTTATAAGATCGATTTTGATTATCAAGTAATCATCTTCAGTTATCGAACTATTAAAAAAAATTCATTATGATGATTTATGCGTAATCTATAGCCGTACATTTTATTTACTGGCGCAATTATAATAATTTATTTAATAACTCTTCCATTCGGTTCATACATGCACAGAATACCCCGATTACGTACCCTTTGTTTCCGTTTTTTTAATTTACGTTGCAATAAAAAATATTTTCAATAATCAAAATGTTAAAATATATATAAAATATAATTTAAGTATTGTATAATCTCGATTAGTATTAATTAATTGAATTTATCTTAATTCATTTGATCAATGGATTTTGGTCAATATTCATTTTAACTTGTAATATATTTGATCATGTTGAATTCTTCAAAAATGATCTGCTTGCGTCTTTGGTATTACATTTAATCGATCATTTAATTATACGCCGCCATTTAATGTTAAAAAACATCATTTGATTTGATACCAGTTTGGTCAGTATAGTCAGTTGGTTTTACTGATCAATATATAAAATACTTTTGTATGGCTTATAAGATTTGTTCATTTTTAAATTTATATAAATAAATATTTGTCATAGTTCTAAATAATAGCCTCGCCATGAAAAGTTCATCAAATTGTTTAAATGAGTTTTCGTTAAATTTGAAAGTTTTGGCTTGTAACATCAAATTAAGCCAGTTTACCTTTTTTGGTACATCTATTACTACTGTTTTATTAACAACCTCAATATTCTTCCAGGCTGTTGCATCTTTTGTGGTGATTGCTATATATATATATATATATATATATATATATATATATATATATATATATATATATATATATATATATATATATATATATATATATATATATATATATATATATATATATATATATTTATATATATTTATATATATATATAAATATATATATATAAATAAATATATATATATATATATATATATATATATATATATATATATATATATATATATATATATATATCCTGTATTAAGGTCCACATAGCATTTGTTATGGTGCCATACCCGTTTGAGATTGCTGCTATATTCGACCAGATTTTGATGATGGTGGCATCGTCATTCTTAATAAATAGTGCATAATTTTTGGTAAACACAATTATGGTTGACCCCTTGGACAAAGCAGGAAACGTGGTATATTACCCTTAAGCTTAATTATAGCCTTAGAGTATATGCTTTCCGGAGGTAATTGAAGCAATGGTGAAACATAATTTTGAGACCCTGACTTTTGCGAACACCATAAAAATAACTGGAGCACCTGGCTTATCTGAAACTTCCATAAATGTAAAACTATGTGCACCAATGCCATACAGCGGTTTTTGTTGTTTCATATTTATTATCCGCTCTTGTTCCTGTATATGCTGCAATACAATTTAGCGTTGATATTATAAATATCCCAGCTTCTTTTATCGCTTTATATATAGAACTGCTCTTTAATAGACCTTTCAATCGGTCTTGTTTCTCAGCCCGACTCACGTACTTTCTTAATCAGATTTAATTTATCTTTAACCTAGTCATACCCTACACGTTTATCGTTCATATTTTTGATGTAATTCAACTAGAAACTATCACTTCCATTTATCCATTATCGCCATAACATAAAGATTCAGTAGAAGGTGAATTTTACGCATAAGTTTTTGGCTTTTTCATTTTCTTTCGTATTCGAAACACTTGCTAAGGTGTACCCATACCGGTCAAATACAGTGTGCTCTGATTGAATTGATGAATATAACCAAATCAATTAAATTTTTTATATGTAGTTGAATTTTTTTTTACCTCTGACTTTGGGATGACAGAAGGGTTAAGAAAAATGTAAGATCTATAAGATTAATCTTTAACAACTTTTAAGGCTATTGACGTTGAACTAATTTTTAAGCTAGGTATGATTCGATATATATATATATATATATATATATATATATATATATGTATATATATAACGAGGAAGTAAATAATATCGCATTGTACAAATGTATAGACTAAGAAGGCTGAAATTGCGAAAATATCAAATCTGTTGGCTTTATGTTAATAGAGAATTTCGAGCTTAGCACTGTTAGTAACAGAGTGTCAATAATGAAATAGCTGTAGCTTTTTGAGTAACTATAGGCACTTATTCATTTAAAAATGGCTTCCTGGTTTAGAAATAAAATAACTAATTACGGGTTTTTATCGACGCCAGGAGATTTCCATTTGTTATAGGATCCTGAAGAATTTCTAAAATTTCTTTATTTCCATATTTGCGTTGGGAGTTAAAAATATTGTTGTCACGATTATTGACTATAGTTGCCCGAAATTTCCAGCCTCGTTTTGATTGTGCTCTTAAAGTTTATAATATATAGTACCGTTAAGCTTTCAAATTTCTCTTTAAATTTTTATTTATGAAGAAGGGATATTTTTGAGTTCTCTCAGAACACAATTTTTTGACATTTTATAACAGATCAAGAGGAATCTCATAGTTGCCTTTGCTTCAAGTGAGTGGGATAGTTTTTTAGTGGCGGATTGGGTTGTTCTAAATTTTAGTATTAGTAGATACTAAGCAAGATCTGAAAGATAGATAAGATCATCTTTACTCTTACATATAGTATAGCGAATATTACTGGTAATTATCAAAACAAAATTTGATTAGCGGTGGATCAATTTAAGATATGTTAATTGTACTGTTGATATTACCAAAACAGAAATAGATTTTTAATCCTTGAGAAAGTATAGATTTGTAGAATATTTAATTAGATTTGGAAGTTTTTGCATAAACTATAAGCAGGGCTTAATCATGTTGGTTATTGTTTGGCCAACTTCACGTGAAGTGGAGATATATATGATGTTTCATGTCATGCTTATATCTTTTAACTAATTTCTGGCAGCCATCATGTAGTAGCTCCGAATTTTTACTGCAACATTTTACTCTACCATACAACATTTCACTGGCTATCAAAATTGAACACTGGTGACGACTTATCGCGTATGTTTCTGGGTAGGGTGCAATTCTTTGATCATGCTGGTGCAGGCTGGGCCAAGTTTAAGAGCGTATTTTTTGACATTCAATCATATTAAATTTGAAAGTCTATTTGTGTTAATAGTTTTAATAATTTCAACCTACTTCTGTAAAAATTTAATTATTTTAGAAAAATAAACTTTTGTGAATACATACTATATGTTATTTTGTGCTATATGTGAGGAGTTTCTATGAGTGTTAGATTTGTTTTTGTAATTCGAGATCGTGCTAAAATATAGTATGGTATGGGCTAAGCCAAAAATGTAATTTATATATTATGCATATTATTCTGTTTGTTAATACATTTACCATTAATCAGAGTAAAATGTGTAAACAACTCAAATTGATCTGATTCTAGGAAAAAATCACACTGAACTGTTTCGTAGGCACTTTCTAATGTTTTACCTTACACCGTTCCCGTAGTTAAATATTCATGTAATCGAATACTTTGTGAGTTATCTTAACGTTCTTTGCAAAATTCATTTGCAAGTTTTTACATTTTTACTTAATTCTGACGAAATTAAAATAGTTTTTTTTTATTTAACTTTTAATTTAAATAAAAAAGTTAAGTGCCCACACATTATTTATTATGTTAACAAAACTGTTTAATATTTTTAAAATGTTTACATTACATTTTACCAGTTTATATACCTTTTATAAATATGTATAGGCTAAAACATAATGTATGCTTTTTTATGTTGGGTGTAACAACATAACTTTTTTAGCCACATATTCCCCGGTTAACAATTTTAATCTCGTAAAGATCTCGTAAAATAAATGAAAACATATGTATGTATAAATTGGTAATGGTTAATTTATAGGATGTTAGAGCACCTCACTTAACAAAAAAAATTAGATGTTAGTGTGTCAAGTTAATAATAAAAATGTATAAATCAAAGGTCTATATAATTTATATAGAGAGTGGAAAATGTATAACAAAGTCAAATTCGAAAAGGATACAGAAATGTTCATATTAAAAAAAAACAGGAAATAAATCAATTTGACATCTGTATGTATAGGATGTGTGTGAAGCGTAAAAGATATAGAAAATGATAAATTTTCCGGGAAACTAAATAAAACAAAACAAAAAAAAAGAATAACTACATAATTCTCAAAAAGGTACCTACTATATCGTTAACGTAAAATTATGGTTGTCGCACAGATTTTATTTATTTTTTATTTGGTACTAGTATTAAATCTCGTAAAAAATGTAAATACCATTTTAATTATAACATGTAATTACGATTTATGGCTTGGATTAAACAATTTATTTTATTAATTAGCAATGTATTTATATTTATGGTTCCAAATATAATATAATATGTATTAAGTCTTACCTGTCAAAAGATATTGCAACTAATGTAAATACAGATGACGCAACTGAAACATTGGCCATAAAATTATTTATTGTACAATAGACGGAACCAAATGGCCAGTCTGAATTTAACATAAAAATAAAATTGAATACACAATTTAAAAGTGACATCAGTAAATCGGCTACGCTTAAGTTTAACAAAAAATAATTTGTGACGGTTCTCATTCGGCGGTGAGCTGCAAAGAAATATTAAGTTTAAATTTGAAAGTAATTAATTTAAAAAAAAAAAACTTCTAAATTTAATTTGTAAAAATTGTATTTTTTTCAGATAGTTTCAAATGTGCTTTTATAGTTCAGGTATAGTAGATTTGTAAGTCAAATTAGCAAAGTAGAAAAGTGTAGAATTTTAAAAAATCTACTTACTTAATATTATCAAATCTGGTCAAATTTATGACCAATACGTTTCTAATATAACCCTAAAAAATATAATGGATAAATTCTTATCAATCTTTAACCCAAACAAATCTGATCAAATATAATCAAATCAAATCAAATCTAATCAAATTAAATCAAATCTAATCAAATTTAATCAAATCTAATCTAATCAAATCTAATCAAATCTAATCAAATCTAATCAAATCTAATCAAATTTAATCAAATTTAATCAAATCTAATCAAATTTAATCAAATCTAATCAAATCTAATCAAATCTAATCAAATCTAATCAAATCTAATCAAATCTAATCAAATCTAATCAAATCTAATCAAATCTAATCAAATCTAATCAAATCTAATCAAATCTAATCAAATCTAATCAAATCTAATCAAATCTAATTAAATCTAATCAAATCTAATCAAATCTAATGAAATTTAATCAAATCTAATCAAATCTAATCAAATCTAATCAAATCTAATCAAATCTAATCAAATCTAATTAAATCTAATCAAATCTAATCAAATCTAATCAAATCTAATCAAATCTAATCAAATCTAATCAAATCTAATCAAATCTAATCAAATCTAATCAAATTTAATCAAATCTAATCAAATTTAATTAAATTTAATTAAATTTCATTAAATTTAATTAAATTTATTTAAATTTAATTAAATATAATCAAATCCAAACAAATATATAATCAACAAATTAAGTATATACATATAAAGGTAAAAGTTTACAGATATCTTTAACATATAATTGTCGAGTTATCTTCGAAAACTGAACTGATAATTTAAAAATAATTTAATTTTCTCGATTACTACAAATAAACTTTTACTATTAGTTTACTAAAAAGTTTAGATATAACTGGCAGCAACAAACTTGGTCGACCCAACTAAATTTTATTTTTCAATTTTCTAATATCACCTGTTTCAGGTAAACTTTTCTGTTTTAGGACTGTATAATATATCTATATATGTATAAGTGTTATTAATGAGATTAATCCAGGCTTTAAATTAGTTTGTGGAGGATCACCAGCCTTTGACCATGAGCGCTTGCGTTTAATATTCTCGTATTTCACCCATTTTGCATCGCCTGAAATGATTCGCTTCAAAAATGGTTCGTTTTCGTTGCGTTTAATTGATGTCCATTCGACTAATCAAATTTCTTTGCGTTAATTTATGTGGCATCCAAAGATCAAGCTTTTGTTTGTGATTCTCTTTTCAAATGATTCCCAACTGTCATGTGGTTGATGTTTAATGCCTCCGCTATTTCCTAACAGCTTGCGTGCTGGTCTTGCTCCACCAGTTGCAAAATTTCATCAACTTTTTCAGTGACTGGAAAACCGCGGAGACTTTTTATATGACCTTATATTATTGGTGGTTTGATCGGTTATTGTTTGATCGTGCCTATGAGTTGGGTTGTGGACTATATTTTATATTTTTATATTTTATATTTTTTAATATACTCCAACATTTACAACTATTTCATCACTAATCATTTGGTTTATACAAACACTCTGAACTCTATTTTGCAGATACGAATTTCTCTTATAAAAGTTGATGGTATTGAAAGTGTTTGTATATCTATATGAAAAGAGCAGATGTGCTTTTGCGGTAGATGATTCTTTTGCCTCTTATCTAACAAACTAAATTTATCAAAATAAATGTTGAAAAGAATTCAATCTATAATTTACTAAAATTTCAACTTTTGCTGGAAATTACTAAGGTTCCAACTTTATTTGACTATTTAGGATGTGTAATTTTAAACTTTTTTGAGTAATATTATAGATACTTAAATGTCAGCGTTTCCATTTGTGACCTACTGGTCACATATAGCTTAACATGTAGCAGGTTCGTTTCAACCGGCAATTTATTGTTATTACATATTTTGACTTCTGTGTCAGCTTGGTATGTTGACAGGTTGTATTTTTGTTGTATATACTGTTGTTGGCGTTTTCGTATATATTTGTTTTTCAAAACTTTTAAGTTGAGATCGTTGTTTCGTCATTATTTTTAGAATTATTGTGTGTACTTACACTTTCATTATTGTTTGGTACTGTGTGTACAAAATATAAAGAGTCACCCGGTTTGACTTTTATTTGTCCGCTGCACAAAATATGGGATTATGTTTTGTTTTTGTATGAGGAGTAGAGTCACAACATATAAATAATTTAAATATAGGTGACAGGGTAGTCAATAAAATTGAATGATTTTGTTGCATTGCACAATTGCAGTTGTTGAAGTTGTTGTTATTTTTGTTTAATGTAATGCCATAGATTCTCTATAGGTTTAGGATAGGAGCTTTATCTGGTCGGTGACCAGTCTATAGTTTCTTGACCCAAATCTTTAAAAAATTTAGTTACTCATTTATTTTTGTGGATTGGATATATTATAATAAATATTATTATATTATTATATTATTATATTATTATATTATTATATTATTATATTATTATATTATTATATTATTATACTATTATATTATTATATTATTATATTATTATATTATTATATTATTATATTATTATATTATTATATTATTATATTATTATATTATTATATTATTATATTATTATATTATTATATTATTATATTATTATATTATTATATTATTATATTATTATATTATTATATTATTATATTATTATATTATTATATTATTATATTATTATATTATTATATTATTATATTATTATATTATTATATTATTATATTATTATATTATTATATTATTATATTATTATATTATTATATTATTATATTATTATATTATTATATTATTATATTATTATATTATTATATTATTATATTATTATATTATTATATTATTATATTATTATATTATTATATTATTATATTATTATATTATTATATTATTATATTATTATATTATTATATTATTATATTATTATATTATTATATTATTATATTATTATATTATTATATTATTATATTATTATATTATTATATTATTATATTATTATATTATTATATTATTATATTATTATATTATTATATTATTATATTATTATATTATTATATTATTATATTATTATATTATTATATTATTATATTATTATATTATTATATTATTATATTATTATATTATTATATTATTATATTATTATATTATTATATTATTATATTATTATATTATTATATTATTATATTATTATATTATTATATTATTATATTATTATATTATTATATTATTATATTATTATATTATTATATTATTATATTATTATATTATTATATTATTATATTATTATATTATTATATTATTATATTATTATATTATTATATTATTATATTATTATATTATTATATTATTATATTATTATATTATTATATTATTATATTATTATATTATTATATTATTATATTATTATATTATTATATTATTATATTATTATATTATTATATTATTATATTATTATATTATTATATTATTATATTATTATATTATTATATTATTATATTATTATATTATTATATTATTATATTATTATATTATTATATTATTATATTATTATATTATTATATTATTATATTATTATATTATTATATTATTATATTATTATATTATTATATTATTATATTATTATATTATTATATTATTATATTATTATATTATTATATTATTATATTATTATATTATTATATTATTATATTATTATATTATTATATTATTATATTATTATATTATTATATTATTATATTATTATATTATTATATTATTATATTATTATATTATTATATTATTATATTATTATATTATTATATTATTATATTATTATATTATTATATTATTATATTATTATATTATTATATTATTATATTATTATATTATTATATTATTATATTATTATATTATTATATTATTATATTATTATATTATTATATTATTATATTATTATATTATTATATTATTATATTATTATATTATTATATTATTATATTATTATATTATTATATTATTATATTATTATATTATTATATTATTATATTATTATATTATTATATTATTATATTATTATATTATTATATTATTATATTATTATATTATTATATTATTATATTATTATATTATTATATTATTATATTATTATATTATTATATTATTATATTATTATATTATTATATTATTATATTATTATATTATTATATTATTATATTATTATATTATTATATTATTATATTATTATATTATTATATTATTATATTATTATATTATTATATTATTATATTATTATATTATTATATTATTATATTATTATATTATTATATTATTATATTATTATATTATTATATTATTATATTATTATATTATTATATTATTATATTATTATATTATTATATTATTATATTATTATATTATTATATTATTATATTATTATATTATTATATTATTATATTATTATATTATTATATTATTATATTATTATATTATTATATTATTATATTATTATATTATTATATTATTATATTATTATATTATTATATTATTATATTATTATATTATTATATTATTATATTATTATATTATTATATTATTATATTATTATATTATTATATTATTATATTATTATATTATTATATTATTATATTATTATATTATTATATTATTATATTATTATATTATTATATTATTATATTATTATATTATTATATTATTATATTATTATATTATTATATTATTATATTATTATATTATTATATTATTATATTATTATATTATTATATTATTATATTATTATATTATTATATTATTATATTATTATATTATTATATTATTATATTATTATATTATTATATTATTATATTATTATATTATTATATTATTATATTATTATATTATTATATTATTATATTATTATATTATTATATTATTATATTATTATATTATTATATTATTATATTATTATATTATTATATTATTATATTATTATATTATTATATTATTATATTATTATATTATTATATTATTATATTATTATATTATTATATTATTATATTATTATATTATTATATTATTATATTATTATATTATTATATTATTATATTATTATATTATTATATTATTATATTATTATATTATTATATTATTATATTATTATATTATTATATTATTATATTATTATATTATTATATTATTATATTATTATATTATTATATTATTATATTATTATATTATTATATTATTATATTATTATATTATTATATTATTATATTATTATATTATTATATTATTATATTATTATATTATTATATTATTATATTATTATATTATTATATTATTATATTATTATATTATTATATTATTATATTATTATATTATTATATTATTATATTATTATATTATTATATTATTATATTATTATATTATTATATTATTATATTATTATATTATTATATTATTATATTATTATATTATTATATTATTATATTATTATATTATTATATTATTATATTATTATATTATTATATTATTATATTATTATATTATTATATTATTATATTATTATATTATTATATTATTATATTATTATATTATTATATTATTATATTATTATATTATTATATTATTATATTATTATATTATTATATTATTATATTATTATATTATTATATTATTATATTATTATATTATTATATTATTATATTATTATATTATTATATTATTATATTATTATATTATTATATTATTATATTATTATATTATTATATTATTATATTATTATATTATTATATTATTATATTATTATATTATTATATTATTATATTATTATATTATTATATTATTATATTATTATATTATTATATTATTATATTATTATATTATTATATTATTATATTATTATATTATTATATTATTATATTATTATATTATTATATTATTATATTATTATATTATTATATTATTATATTATTATATTATTATATTATTATATTATTATATTATTATATTATTATATTATTATATTATTATATTATTATATTATTATATTATTATATTATTATATTATTATATTATTATATTATTATATTATTATATTATTATATTATTATATTATTATATTATTATATTATTATATTATTATATTATTATATTATTATATTATTATATTATTATATTATTATATTATTATATTATTATATTATTATATTATTATATTATTATATTATTATATTATTATATTATTATATTATTATATTATTATATTATTATATTATTATATTATTATATTATTATATTATTATATTATTATATTATTATATTATTATATTATTATATTATTATATTATTATATTATTATATTATTATATTATTATATTATTATATTATTATATTATTATATTATTATATTATTATATTATTATATTATTATATTATTATATTATTATATTATTATATTATTATATTATTATATTATTATATTATTATATTATTATATTATTATATTATTATATTATTATATTATTATATTATTATATTATTATATTATTATATTATTATATTATTATATTATTATATTATTATATTATTATATTATTATATTATTATATTATTATATTATTATATTATTATATTATTATATTATTATATTATTATATTATTATATTATTATATTATTATATTAACAACAGTATTTATAATTAATAAATTTAATAAATTTAAACTTTTAGCAGCATAGAGAATAATTAAGTTGTAAATTGCAGGCGAAAACTAAAGCTATTTATTACAGTCTACGACTAAGAGCAATTAGTTCATTAATAGATTTTGTTTTCAGGGAACCTTTGCAGATTGCACTTGAATGGTGGCACACTGGAAGTGCTGATAAGAGATGACATAATACAGATGACATGGTAACAGTAGTTTGATAATTGGCTACTAAGAAACCGGACCAATTCTGTTATTACTGAAATACCTTTCCTTTCCTTACTCCACAAAAATAACTAACAATCGATCGCTTGGTATCAGTAAGCGGGTCGAGTCTTTCATAACTAACATTCCATCCACTCCTTCGGTTTTGTTATATGTTACACGGGTGTACGGTGAGTTCCTGGTTCGTACTTTGCCGTACATTCTAATCAATAAATCAATCAATTAAATAAGTGTTACTTATGAAATTGATGTTGTTATTTATATAAATTTTTTATTTGCTTAATGTTAAATGTTTTTTTCTCATAAAGTCAAATGTATCAAAGAATGATCTGTGCTTAAGTTTTGACATTCGTCTACTTGAGCTAAATTCATCGAATTTCTCAAAACTGTTAATACTTTGGTATATATAATACATCTAAAAGCCATATCCATCTATCAATCGATAATTTTAAATTGCCTAATTCAAAATTGTTTTTATATTCGATTCTACCCATTTATATGGAATAACAAAAAAATATCACGAAGCTCAACCGCCCTGCTAAGAAGACAAATGTTTATTCGCAATAATTCGACATTGAGAAATGGTTAAATTATCTAGATAAATCATAGATGTATATATTATATATATATTATATATATATATATATATATATATATATATATATATATATATATATATATATATATATATATATATATATATATATATATATATATATATATATATATATATATATATATATATATATAACCAAATACATATATGTTACATATAAAAATATTATTTATCCCAAAATCATACGTGTTTTGAATTTTAAAACAATATATGATCCTTGATTTTAACATAATATATGTATTTTATTAGAATTGCTAAAGGTTTGTATTTATTATGTTGACACTAAATTTATGTTAATCTACATAATAAACTACTTTCGTAAATCAGTTTGAGTGATACATATGCTTAAAACAAACATATATATAAAGATTTCAATATATATAAAGATTCATATATAAAGATTTCAAATATATGATGTTTTTATTTATCTAGCATATATTCCCAAAAGCGATTTAACACTAGACTCTAATAAGCTTGGGAAAATATGTAAATGTTTATTAAACGATAATTGGGTATTATGTACCATACTACTTCTTGCATTTTAATTGGATCAAAATATTATCTTAGAATGAATTATGGTAATGCAAAACTACATTCGTTTGTATATCGGTATACACACCGGGGGAAATAACTATTTTAATTAATTGGTTTTCCACTTATCAGAAAGGATGGGATTATAAGTACATAAAATATTTGATATGGTCATGAGTTTGTTAAAAAATACCGAAAATCAATAAAACGTTAATTGAACGATTCCATCGAGATTTTTTTTGGCTTTTATTTTTGATTTTGCTTATTTTTAACTTAATTTCAATATTAACTTTTGAATTACAATCGATTATTAATCCACAAAAGCTTTAAAAATTAAGAAGTATACGTTACAGCCTTATTCACTACTATCTAATTGCCATTTTTACAAAATGTTGAAAATAAATGGTTTGAAAACTTTAATTAAAATTCTAACGAATATTCGCTTTATTTGACGAATCAAAAGGTGATAAGTATTTTATGTCGAATTGTCACATAGATTAAATAATCCTGTTGTCTACTTTATCAAATTTATGTTGTAAGTAATTTAGCCTCCATAAAGTATTTCGAAGTTATTCACTTTAATTCTATCAATATGTTTGATAATACAAAATAAGCTTTAATATAACATTATAGAATGTTAAGCCTATACGATGCTGCCACCGATCGATTGAGCTTTTTATTATACTAATACTTTAATATTCCCCATCTGCATGTAATAAAAGTAAAAATGGGTTTTTAATGTAATCTTGTATCGAATTATTTTGTAATGGAAAGATAAGGCACTTTTGTTCTGCAATATAAGCATTTTTAAACCAATTGTCAATAAAATTCAAAATCATAAAAGAAAATAGTATTATTTACTGGCAAACAGTAAGAGGGAATATCATGTCGTTTGTGATATACATCTAATAAGAAACATCCCTAACAGAGATTTACAAAATTTTTATTATTTTGAGTACATATATCAATATGGCGTTGCAGTAGTTTAGAATATCCTATAATCAAAATCATACACATCAACGAACAGAGACGAATGAACAGAACCTATATACAATAACTTTTGATTTTAATAAATAAATAAAGGTCTAACATTATATGTTCGAGCATAATATCCAAGATGAAGATAGCAAGCAATATATAGCATAAAAATTTATGTTTACAAAAGAAAATAACGGAAATTGAATTTTCCTGTAAATTTTCGTTAATGAATTCGTTGATGTTATTTTTCCCTGATTGCCATACATTTTCGACTACTTTTCTATTTCCGTATACCATCAAAATATCGAACCGATCAGTGTCGATAGACAGCTTCATTAGCATAAAACGTTTAAGAATTTTAATTAATTAAACTTTTTAGCAAAACGATAAATTAATTCTTACCTAAAACGATCCATAGTACTATAGCATTGCCCGTAATAGCAACCAGTAGCATTGCACCAAATATTACGCCCCATATTGTTTTTTGTTCCCATGGCAGTTCGTAACGTCTTGTTGGCGATGGAAAAAGGCATTCGTTCATAAATTCTCTGAAATTATAAATAATAATTTTTATTATTTTCAAATTCTGAAGAAACAAATCATAATATTTATGGAAACTATATGTGGACGGAAGTATATTGTCAAACATTATCCTCAATTGGTTGCAATCGGTGTTAACGATGAATTCAGCTATGATATTTTAAAGTTATTTATGTTAATATCATTATTATAGCTATGGACTAATATTTTTAATGATTTAAAATTAACTAAGCTTTACTATTATTACATTTGTTGGAGCTTTAAAAAGAATTATTAAAATTCTGAACTTTCTCAAAAGGTTCGTATTGGCTTAAAATTGAAATACTGAAATGCTGAACTTTTTTATGGTTTTTAGAGTTAATGATTAACTGTCGGAAATTATTTGAAATTTAAGTATATATATATATATATATATATATATATATATATATATATATATATATATATATATATATATATATATATATATATATTATATATATATATATATATATATCTTTATTTAAAATAAAGATTTGATTTTACTACTGAATTTACTAATCTGAGTAAGGCTTATTCTACATTGACTAAAGCTTTCAAAAATCCAAAAAATTAAATATTATAATCAAATTATAAGAATAAAATTATTATTCAACTTTTACAACTATTCATCTTTAATTAATTTTAATTATGACTTGATTAAAATGAACTGTAAAGTGTCTGCTTTTGTTTGCAGCTAATTTGGTAAATTATATTTATTAATCAACCTGAATACCATGATCATGTATGAAATTAGCAACACATTAACTATATAAATAAGTAAGCTTTTAAGGATATATTTAAATACAATAAAGCTCATATTTGAAAACAGACATGCCAACTTTTGTAAAAAGCTTCATGCTAACCAAATTCAATTTTAGAATCCCAATATTTGAAATATCATTTTTATTTAAACTTTCATAATTTTTACCGTGTACACAAAGTATCTAAAGCTTTTTTTAACTGACTCTGAAATTGACGGGAACTATATAAAATTTAAAATATTTAACTACTAAGAATTGAATCCAATCTGATAGAATGAACGAAGTTTTTACACCAAAAGTTTTTTAAAGGGATTTTTACTTAATTTAAATTTTAACTGTAGATGCTTTCCTTTTTAAGTTATTTAGTAAGTTTTAAAGTTTTCAAAATCTAACTTATCTGTAAATTCTGTTTCAGCCGAAAACTATTTTTACCATTTACTAAACTTTTGTAACTATAAATAGATTTTAAAATAATGCCTAGACTGTGAAAGCTAATCTAGACCGTCGACTTTTATCCAAAATCCAATAATTAATGAAATTTAATTAGAATTACTTAGTGAGTGTGTCATTTGATTTTACTTGCAAAATAAATGATTAACGATTTTTGCCAAAGTTGTTTTTGTTATTGGAATATTTGCGCTTCGAACTCAGCATGTGTATCCACGCTAACATTTATTTTTTTTTTTTGTTTTTTTACATTTTTTTTTTGTTCAATATTTAACATATTTCAACCCATCAGACAGTAGACAACCTTTAAAAATAAATACATTCAAAATAAAGAGATATAGATAATGCTATTTTGCAATCAAACTAATTAAATGATAAATATATTTTGTAATCAATCTTAACTAATAGAATAAATAGAGTGAAAACATCCGTCTTTTAAATAATTGCAAACTATTGATTGATCTGTTATTTATTTTACAAAAAAAAAGTAAATGGTAGTATTCTCTAAAGCAAAAAAGGTTTTCCAAATAGTTTCCAAATAGCTTTTATTGACTTATTTAATACATATGGTAAAGTTTAAAATAGAAATGCTGAAATGCTGATTTTTCTCAAAGCTTTTCATTATCAAAATTTAATTTTTATTTTCTAATGTCACTTACATTGGAAATTTTATAATTTGTATGGTATACAGAATCTTTAGCTATACGTTTAATGATTAAAATTATGTTATTGATTTTAATGTCAAATTTTAGTACTTATATTTATAAGGTTTGAAGCTTCCACCTTCAGTTTTTTAAGTTGTCTAAAGTTCCAAAATTCCACAAATTTAACATTTCTAATCAAAGATAGATTACACAATATTATCATCAAATATTTTCATTACATTTTGAATGTTTCTTTAATTAACTAGAAGTGACATGATTGAGATGAACTGAAAGCATACCGTTTTTTTCAACTTATATTTAGTAAATTATATATAATAATCAAACTAACAAATTATCTTAACAAATCACTTAGTTTATAACGACTTATTTAATTACTTTTGTACTTAAAATTGAAAAACTGACATGCCAAACCTTTTCAAAAGCTATATACTAACACATTTTATTTTAAGCATCATATGAATGCCTCTATTAGTAGAGCTGTTGAAATTTTTATAGTGTACAATAAGTTTCATGTTAAAAATTTTTTTTTATTAAAACTAATAAATTTTAATAAATTAGTTAATAAACCTAAATTTTAATAAACGTTTCTGATGTAAATTATTTAAAATTTAAAATTGTTTATTAGTATGTTTGAAATTTAGCACCGTGATGATGTAAATATAGGGTATACTGAAGAAAACAAAACGTCAAAAAATTTAATATTTCTAATCAAAACTAATAGACTGAAAGAATTTTTTTTATCCAACATTTTTGTAAATTCATCTTTAATCAATTACAATTATTCTTCTTTAATTTATTTTAATTATGACTTGATTGGGATAAACTGTAAGCTTTCCGTTTTTGTTTTCAACTAATTTAGTAAATTAAATTTAATAATCTATACCTAACTAATCAAGCCGGTCATGAATGAAATTAACAACTCATTAATAAAGTAAGCTTTCAATGAAATATTTAAATTTATTATATTTAAAAAGCTTATAATTAAATAACGGACTTGCTAAACTTTTTGAAAAGCTTTATTCTAATCAAATTTCATTTTATACCTTCCCAATATTTGAAATAGTACTTTTACAATTTTTATAGAGTACAGATACTATACCTTATGAATTTAAAGCTTTTTTAATGATTTTGAAAAAAAACTCATCGGCATTACATGCCAAAGTTTACTCTTTACTGATATCTTTTGCAAGATCTTTCAGACAATTATTTCTTTTTACAATTGATGATCGTTGTAGGTGGTCGGTAACAAACGATTTTACACACAATTATATAAAATACAAATTTAAAAAAAATATAATTTAAAATTTATAACTGTTTAAATTTTCCGTTTTCTTAAGTTATTTAAAACATTTTTAAGTTTTTAAAATCAAACTTATCTGAAAGAATCCTCAGATAAGTTTTGATTTTAGCTAAAAGTTATTTAAATAATTTACTAAACTTTTGTTACTATAAATAGATTTTAAAATTATTGCTAGACTGTGAAAGCTAATCTAAACCTTTTAGTTTTATCCAAAACCCAATAAATAATTAATTTAAATTATAATTTCGGTAGTGTGTCTTTTGATTTTATTGGCATAAATGATTAACGATTTTTGCCAAATTTGTTTTTGTTATTGGGATATTTGTGCTACCAACTCAGCATGTGTCGGTTGTAACATTAAGCTTTGTAAATTTTTTTGTTCAATCTTTAACATTTTTTCATTCAGACCAGACAGCAGACAGACTAAATAAAAAAAAATATACAAAATAAAGAGATATAGAAATAGCATTTTCAAATAAATTAATTAAAGGATAAGAAACTCATTTCAATTTATTCTTAAAAACTCATTTTTCTAATTACTCGAACATTTATCCAATTCATTAGCTAGTTTTTCATTTACAATTTCATCGCGAAAAATGGTTCAATCCGATCGTTTTTAAATAATGGCTTATAAATTTATTCAGCTTTTATTGACTTATTTAATTATATATATATTAAAGCTTCACATAAAAATAATGAAGTGCTGAACTTTCTCAAAAGCTTTGCATAATTAAATTTTAAATTTCGTTTTCTAATGTTTTTAATATAACTTCCATGGAAGCTTCCATAATTTACATGATATTGACTAAAATTCTAATTGATAAAAAAAATTCAACAAATTTAACAATCCTAATCAAAGATAAATTGAACAAAATTATAATTAAACATTTTAAAAATCTTTTAATTGTATCTTTAATTAATTTAAATTATGAAATGGTGAAGATGAACTGAAAGCTTTCTGTTTTTCTCAACTTATTTAGTAAATTATATTTAATAATCAACCTAACAAATCAGAGTAACTTAACTTTTAATGGTTTACTTAATTACTGTTTACAGAGCTTTTGAAAAGATTTATGTTAAAAAAATGTATTTACAAGATCCCATAAATATTTAGGATGCCACTTTTATTAAAGCTTTAATAATTGTTATATTGTATGTTATATATCTTAAGGATATCTGTAATTTACTAATTTATACTAAAGTTTACTAATTTATTAAAGGTAATTTTAATTATGACTAAATTGAGAAGAACCATTTTCAATATTTGGAATACTATACTATATTTTATGAGCTTTTACAATTTTCATAGTACACACACTACATTACCTTATCTGAAGCATTTTTTATAATTACTCTGCAATTTAATATTTCCAAGTTTTCCATTTTTTCATGCTACGAGTATTTAGTAAATTTCTAAGTTTCACAATAAAATCTTATCGGAAAATTTAAGCTGAAAACTATTTTTGTAATTTACTACACTTTCGTATATCTATAAACGCTTTTAATTTTAATGTCTAGACTATGAATGCTATAATCACGACCATTGACTTTACCAAAAACCAATAAATAATGTAATTAAATTAAAAGTTCTTTCGTAAGTCCTTTGATTTTACTGGTATAAATAATGGACGATTTTTGCCAAGAAATAATTAGAACAAAACCAAGTTATTTTTAGTTATTGGTATATTTGCGCTTCAAACTCTGCATGTGTATCCCCATAACATTTATCTTTGTAAATTTAGTTTGTTCAATTTTTAACAAAATTCAATGTATAGACAGCAGACTGACTGACTATAAAGGGTTGGTGTTATAAAAAAACATTCAAAAATATAAAGATATAGAAATTGCCAGTAAGCAATCAAACTAATTAAAAAGATAAACATATTTTGTAATAATCAATCAAGATTACTTTACTAATAGAATAAAAAGAGAGAAAATATTGGGGTCTTTCAAATAGTTTTATTTAATAATATATGGATGTTAAACTTTAAAAGTAAATCGTTACCGGCTGTCGAGTTTTAACAAACTGTTTTCGTATCAAAAATTGATCATCATCAATTTATTTCTGAAAATTTATTTTTCTAATTACTCGTACATACATCCAATTCATCAAACATGCTGTTAAATTCGATCGTTTTTTATTTATTTTGTCAACAAGTTTGGAAAAACATGTATACATAATTATAGATAAAAGCATTGAATGGAAAATCGTGATTGATAAAATTGGTTTTTCAATACATATAAGTAAATAATTTTTCCATCGAAGGTTTAAGTGTGTATGGCAAAATTAGTATTTAGAATTTGATTAGATCTAGTAGAAATTGTGTTATGTATTATGTGTTGGTTTCATGTTATCATAAAGCTAAAATAAATTTAAGTTACAATGTAAGATGGCTTGGTTGAAGTGCAACGTACATCAGTCAACCCGCATTTGTTAGTTGTATCATCGTTAGCGCGAAAACGTTAACAAAGAACTATACCATTGAAATATAGCTTGAATATTTTTATTGCAGGAAAAGGAAAAAATGTTATTGAATTCTTTTTTCAAATTAGATGCTCATATGCGGGTTTGAATAACTTTTCTTAATTTGTATATATGTATGTATTTCAATGTTACATAACACAATAAATAAGTTCAACATTTTATTTTATGCGCACGATTCAAAAAAACATCATCATTTATTATTTTAATCTTGTTTAAAATTTTAAAACAGTATGTGTTAAACAAGCATGTTTGTCTCAATTATTTAATCTAATAATCAACACAAATTTGTTCTTTAGCACATCTGCTGTGTACTGGCGACATATAGTTGTTTTGTAAATTGTGATTTACTGGATGGTGCTATATGTTTTAAAAAAAAACTCTATTTGTTTCTAAACGAAAGAGTTATATTTTAACGATAAAACACTTAACCATTTCAAAAACATTTCCCAGAATTGATAACTTTTTGTTACAATTCTCTGTTAATTCCAATACATTGAAATATGGAAATTTTATTCTCGTAAACATTTAAAAAAATACCAATTATATTTGTTAATGCTTGAAAATACTAAGCCGACATCAATTTGGAAAAACATTGAAGGGAAAATCAATAAAAAAAAATTTGACACGTAGGTAAAGTTAAGTGAGTACGATGCTGAAAATACCTTGATGGTACATTTTAATATCCATTTCAATTCCTTGTAAATTTTTTTTTTTCAATTGTTGTCTATTAAAAATAAAAACGAAATGATAAATGTTTTATTCAAATTGTGTTAGAAAAACAATGGAAAATAAAATAACTCGTGAAAAATTTACTAAAATTAATTCAATTTTATGAAAAGCCACGGTCTATTGTATATATAAAAATATATATGTGCTATATATAGGATAAATGAAATATTCGAGTAGAAAAGCGATTTCAATTATTTGCTGTTGACATTAAATTTTATTTTGTACAACAAAATTATTCGATTAATTATAAAATATACTCACTTTATCGTACCCATTTCACTGAACGCCGTTTTTTTATTTTCTATTGTTATCATTTCACCCAGCACTTCTAGAATTTCGGATCGATTTATCGTACTAACATACGTTTCATTGACGATTGTTAAATGTGGGAATCGTTCAATCGACAATATTGTACAATTCCGCAACAGCATCGTATCAATATTTGAACTCATTTTGTATAATTAATAATTTTATTTTTAATAATTATATATGTTATACGATGTATATATTAAATATTTACAGTAATACATAGAAATGATGTTAATTAAAAACTGGTTAGGTTAATTAAGTTTTTTGTTCTAATTGAACTTTTCATTGTGTTCATCTTTTCTATATTGATATTATTATTATTAGAAAACATTTCTTTTATTAACAATTTTTCTAAAATTATAATTTTATATAATTTTATGGGTTCCTCTGATGTTTTCAGTTTTTTTTGTTATTAATTCATCCATTGATGTTCTGTAAATAATAAAAGTAAACATGTTAATTATATTTAAAAATTTTCAATATAATTGTGGGAGTAGTTTATGTAATTAAGTATTTTGTTTAGTAATAAATAGAGATGAAATTTAAGCGGAAAATTGTAAATAATCAAATAAATTTGAATATGATATACTTTGAAGAGGTTTACAAATTTTGCCTGTACGCAACATGATATGTATCTAAATATATCTTAACTATTATAGGTTAGAGGAATTAGTTCGACCAGTTATCTATATTACGTGTGTCACCATTTACTTATCCAATAAAGCTTTGATTAACTTGTTGAATTAAATGTCATCATATATATTTAGTAACGCAGTAGTAGTCTTATGCAATTTCTAAACCCAAATTTAAATTTGATTTTAACCTAAATTTGATTTTAACGATTAGAAATAGAATTTAAAATACTAATTTTCCGGTAGTAAAATATTTTCAAAAAATACCAACCTTTGAGATTACACATTGGTCTGGGAATTAAAGGGGTGTGAGGATAACATCGAAAATATGAAACAATATTTTGAGACGTTAAGGAAAAACTGCGATGTTGTAATGATAATATGTAGAATTTCATAAGTTTAGATAAATTGTGATCTTATACGTTCCATGGTATTTATCTAAAAGCTTCCTCGCATGGTAAGCTATAACTCAAGCGATAGATTTATGAACTAAAGCATAAATTCACATAATGTAAAGCAAATTATCACTAAATTCAATAAGAAATGAATGAAATAGAGTAAATTATAAATAGCATAGTATCCAACTCTGAGCATTGAGAAACACTATATATACTCGATTTAAAACGGAATATTGTACAAGTTATTATTTTTGAACGTTACTGTAATATTTAAGCAATAGGATAATTGATGATCATTAATGAATTCCGCCGCAACACAATTATCATTATAAGACGGTTATGTTTTTTAAAAAATAACTAAATCCTCGATTTCATTGCTTTTTCTTGATGTTTAGTATCGTAGGTGAAATTACAATAGGTCGGTAGCTATGTCCTTGATACTATTCCATAACCTTTATTTATTTGTATATTTATTAATAGCGCCAATGGCTTTATTCTTGAATCTTTCTACAAATGAATCTAGCAAGATACATTCAATTCTTCATATTATTGCTTCCTTGGAAAAAGGCAATTCAGCTGCATACTGCAATAATATTGGTCCCAAAACGCTTTCTTGTGGAACACCTGCTCTAATATCATTTAAGTAACCACTGGTTTACTTTATTTTGTTTGGCCGAGTATTGCCTTTGAAGAAAATGAAGTTTTGAAGTTTTCTTGAACTACATCGAAATGCTTCGGAAGAAGTTCTTGAATTTTGTGTATTAATCCTCTATGCCAAACTTTGTCGAAAGCTTGTGCAATATTTATATTTGGAAGTGAAGTTGGTGAGTTCGAATTTGCCGGCTTCTTGAAATGTCTAGTTGCTTTTCATCAAAAATAGTCGGTTCTCTCTGTTGCCGAGAGTTTACGCATTATTTAATTCTGGACACCTTTATTTTTTCTTCTCTCCGACCTTCTTTCAGGGTTTTTATTGGTCAATTTAATTCCCTTTTTATTTTGGCAATCTTTGCTGTTGCCTTATTGTTTTCGTATTTTCCGCTTTTCTTAGATTAATTTTTAAATTTTTCCTGAAAGCCTATTTTTGTTGTCAAAAACACTGATGTCAGGCATTGCTTTCTCTTATGCATTCAACAAAATATCTCTGAGGTATGCTTTCGCTGCATGAATATTTGCTGGTGTGCTAAAAGGAGTATCCAGTTGGAGAGTTTCTTCAATTTGTCTACTGTATTGATACCATTTTGTTTTTTTTTTGTTTTTTTTCGTTTCAGTGCGGTTTTTTTTGGGGGCAACAATTAATAAATAAAATATTAGAATTATTTTCGTTTATAGCAATAAAAGCGAGCTAGAAGTTCTTGCTTTAAATAATCTGATGCTGAGTGCGACAATTTTGTTAACTGCTTAAGGACTATAAATATATATATATATATATATATATATATATATATATATATATATATATATATATATATATATATATATTTATATATATTTATATATAATATATATATATATATATATATATATATATATATATATATATATATAAATATATATATATTTATATATATATATATATATATATATATATATATAAATATATGTATATATATATATATATATATATATATATATATATATATATATATATGTATATATATATATATATATATATATATATATATATATATATATATATATATATGTATATATACGTATATATACATATATATATATATGTATATATACATATACATATATATATATATATATATATATATATATATATATATATATATATATATATATATATATATATATATATATATATATATATTATATAAACAATAAACGCTTAAAGAAATAGTTCTGACTAAATATTTAAATATATCTATTTTTAGTCCCTCTCAAAAGTGCATGCATTCAATAGAATCAGATTCTACGAACCCTTATGTAATTGGAAACCATTTACTAAATTCAATGGAATTAGAATTTTGACGTGCAATTTCTCAATCTGTTACATCAAGAGGTAGTATTGGCACTCGACCGTATTCTGCACCAACTGCTGTTGTGAGGCTTTGTTTTTTTGCATTAAGGAAATTCAAAAATATCAAAAAATAAAGAAAATTTGCTTTATATGCGGCAAAACATTTTGTGCTGAGCACTCCATAAGTCAACGTGTAATAAATGATAAAAAATAAAACGATTTTTTGTTTTAAATAAATTAAAATCGTTAACTTTAAGACACAGTTCATAAAACAGGATTCAGTTATACATAAAATTCCACTGTTTTTTGCTAACTTTAATGTGGGATTAATACTTATAATAAAATCGTATGCGACAAATCGCAAGTTGAAATTTAAGCAATGAACAGTGAACCATTATAGAATGATTGGTGATAACCAATTGTGATTGAATTGTGATCACTTCATATCACACACATATGCGGTTCATATATTGATTAGGATCAATGAATTTGGATAAAAACTATTTAAATTTTTTAAATGTTTTAATTTAAATGTTGAATATTCAAACATTATTATTGTTCACATTTATGGATGAATAGTTTTATTATAAAAATAATTTAAAATTCATGTGTAGGTAGATGCCTTTCAATTGATTTATATTTTAATTTTATTTTATTTATTTTATCACATAATAGTGGAATGCTAGTGGTTTGATTAGGATTAAAAATAATAATTGAATATTGATAAAATTTGGTTTGTAATCTACATTTAAATTACAATGTGCATTACACCTTTTTTCGGTATTTTCTAAATAAAATAAATATGTGACCATCACACAAATTTATAAATACAACTGAATTCAAAATTATTCGTAATAGTGGTTCGATTTGTACAACTTATTTACATATTTTCCTATTAATTATTACAAATAAATTATTTAATTGGCTTAATTAAAACGTAATAAATTAAATACATAAACAATATGTTCATAGTGTATGTTTTATTCCATAGAGAATTTTCACAACATGGTATAAACATAAGGGAACTATTTATTAGTATATACTATTGAGTCATTGTTAAATTTATCACAAAAATTTAGTTTTTCAGTTTTTTTTTTCAGGAATAAGTCTTTAAATTTATACAAATCTTCTCAAACATATTATGGTTAGTTGTATTTTATATATAAAACATTCTTTTTAAAATTCTTTTTCATAATTTAAAACTTTGTAACTTAATTTATTTCAAATGATGGAATGGGATTTTTAAAAAAAGAAATGTATTAACTTTGGGGCGGGAGGTACCGGGTTCGAATCCCAACAGGGGAGGGTTGCAAAAGGGATTTTTCATCACCTGATTTCGATCGGTGATGACGATGAACACAACTATGACCCCCTGTTGGAGTGCAGAGTCTATGGGCCGAACCATCGTCCATGTCAGTACAGGCTGGCATGGAGCAATGCATTGCGCAGATGGGATATTCAACAATCGCGAACCTGTATTCGTGCGTCCTCGATTTGGCCCTAGTTGGCGTAAAGTAAGGACGTTAAAATAACCGCGAAAGAGTTGGGTGAGCTTCGGCCCCAGAAAAATTGTAGGGATTAAAAATTAAAAAAAAAAAAAAAAAAAAATGTATTAACGAGTACGTCTCGTCTGGTGCAAAAGTTCATAACAATTTTCGATTCTGTTTAAGTAAAAACAATTTATTATTATGAAGATAATAATAAATTGTTTGGCCCGAGAGAAATGTGTTTTTTGTAAAATTTAATACTAATATTTAAATTTTATTTTTAGGTACAATCACATGGGTTTACGTTGTCACAAGAGCAACATGTTGATGATACAGGTAAGCCAAATATAATATTTAATTTGATTTTTATAAGTATATATGAATAAGGAACATGAACTTACGGAATAAGGATATATGAATAAAGAACATGAATTATGGAGATTATGGAGATAAATTTCATTTCAAAACCTTTTTTATATTAATATTTTTCCATAATTATTTTCCTTTAATTAGACAACTTTTATTTGAGAGTATAATTATTGAATTAATTTCCAAATATTAAATAATATCTCTGTCCTGTATTTTGTTTTATTTTAACATCCGTTTTATTCATTTAATGTTCTTATATTCATTTTTGCTTTTAAATGATTACTTTTTATATAATTTGATTTTCGTTGAATGAAAAAAAACCGCAGATGAAATTGTAATATTATTTTTTAAAACTGAAGTATTCCGCGCGTTAAATGAAAATATTTGTACCTACATTATTAAAGATTTACAAAAAACAAAATATTAATTCCACAAATGGAATACACAGTAGGATTTCGTAAAGCTTAAAATACTTTTTGATATACACATTTGAATGAAAAATAAGATGCTATCAAATTAAAAAAAAAAAAATGTTATTAGACATTTTCTTGAACAAATGAAATATTTACATTATACAGAAATAACAAGATTCGGAATTTTTTTCGCTTTATTGTTTGTTTAATCCCGGGCAATGGTATGACCTATAAAAGCCCTAATCCAAATAATATAAAACAATAATCATAATTAAAAATGATTATGGAAATAACAAACGCAAACTATTCTGTTTTTGTAATGATTACTAAAGAATATTTTTTCTTCTAATATAATTACGTAAACAATTATTGGACGAAGACAAATCATATCTGAACTCATAAACACTTAAGTTTTAATGTATAATAAACGACAAATTATCCAATCTTGTGTTTAATAGTTATTTTATTTCAACGCTATTAAATAATTGCGAAATAGAGCCCTAAATTCCTTATTTTACATAAATACCATTCTGAACAATTAGTTTTTACAAATCATCAACCACTGTAATTTTTCGTTTCTTTTGTCGTTTGCCTCTTATAGCATCAAACCAGTGAATGGACATAACAACAACCAAGTTTTCATCACCCTTGTGAAATTTTTACAAATTAATTTAAGTGTCATTCCATTAAAAAAAAACAAAGTTATATATATATATATATATATATATATATATATATATATATATATATATATATATATATATATATATATATATATATATATATATATTAGATTCATTTAGATGGCAGTTTTATAGTTAAACAGCATGACTTTAATTATTAAAAAGTTTTGCCAAATGTTTAATTCCTGCTTGTCGTTGTTATTAAACGTATTTTAATTTAATTCGTTCTAATGAATAATTGTTCGTTCGTGGATCGATTATACTGTCTTATTAAATATTAATAATAACTTTTCTTATTAAACATAGCTTAACCACGTTTTAAATGAAGTTAACAATATTATTTAGATGTTAAATCATATAAATGCTTTAAAGAAACTTTGTTAAATTACTGTGTAATTCATTATAGGTGTCATAAGTGAAGTTTCGATTACCGCTTAACTAAAATATGAATATTCATTATTTTGAAAACATATACAGATGCTGGATAATCGAATGACTTCAAAACATCAAATGGACAGTAACATCGGTAAAACGTGCATTTTTCTAACTGTAAAGTGAAATACATTGCAGTTTCTATAAACTATGCAAAATATAAAATAAATCTGCCAAAGTAATTTGATAATTAAATCATAGATAAATAAGTTATAAAATTATAAACATGTAGTTCTATATTGTATAGTTACAATATTTAAAACGAAAAAATACTAAAACTGTTTGCAACTTTTAGCGGAGAGGAAACTGAATTGCTAAATTTTTCACGTATAAAAAAACCTTAACCTTAACCTTATTCATAATTTTATTAACGAGTTTACATTGCTTTTTACTATCCAGTGGCTCTTTGTAATTTTCTAAAATAATATTTAGCTTTACAATCTTATGATTTTTTGAATAATTATCATAATGTCTTTTAAGTTCTGTATTATACAAATGTGGCTTTTAAGTTTCCTACCTAGATAATTTTTCTCCTAATTTTAAAAACTATATATATATATATATATATAAATATATATATATATATATATATATATATATATAAATATATATATAAATATATATATAAATTATATATATATATATATATATATATATATATATATATATATATATATATATATATATATATATATATATAGATAGATAACTTTTAAATGAAATTCCATATGCAATTTATGGCTTTATGCCATTAATGGCTACGATGTTTATATGGAGTAACAAATTGCCGTAAATTGCACAGTGATCCACCATAATTAGTTTTTAACTGACAATCGTAAATCAATATTATGTAACCAAATGGTTTCCAGTGCTTGACATTAAAATTTGAAAATCATTAATTTCAGCGACATAAACTAGAAATGTTTAGGTGCAAGAATTAAAAAATTATTGTTGTTAGATGAATTTAATCTGGAGAAATAAGATTTTAGGAAATTACTAAGACCTTTATCCAAAGTTATGTAAAATTCAGCTCAGATTTACATTTTTCTTTCGCTTCAATTTTAAAATAAGTTTACTGATTTTTATGAATATTCTTCCCCTTCTTTATTTTGGTATCTTTTTTAGTAGAAAGTCTGAATTACATGGTCGATATGGCAATTTTCTAATAAATATAACAAATAAGCGCTTTGCGTGCATTAAAACATTAAATCCAAATAAAAGCTAACGATTTATTGCATCCGGTTTTTGTTTACTTCTTTACCACATTCAAAGCCTTCTCTTAATTTTAACACATATATATTAAATATGTATTTATATATATATATATATATATATATATATATATATATATATATATATATATATATATATATATATATATATATATATATATATATATATATATATATATATATATATATTTAAATATACACTGGAACTTACTTTATCCGGAATTCTACTAACCGAAATATCTAATATAAATTTCGTAAAAAATTGTCGTAATTTCTCTAAGTAAATTTTTGATTTGGTATATCTTTTAAGATTTAAATTCAGTGACTCCAACAGTATTGCAAAAAATAGAACATTTGTCCGAATTTAAAAAAAAAGACAGAGAAGGAAGAAGTTGACAATTAGCTCACAAACAATTA
Organism: Tipula confusa; assembly: GCA_963556175.1. Lineage (NCBI taxonomy): Eukaryota > Metazoa > Arthropoda > Insecta > Diptera > Tipulidae > Tipula > Tipula confusa. The sequence goes on along the minus strand of OY744477.1, from coordinate 162,591,027 downwards.
GTTAATAATTAAATTTTGACTTTGTATTAAATTCACCATCGACTATTGAAGAGATAGTGATAATGACTCTAATGATTCAGAAGTTTACATACTATGGAAAGTGGCCAACCAAATATGAGTAAAGCGACCTTTTGCTGTTGTAAATTTACTTAAAGTCCCATTACTTTATTTATAATTTTTTTCCGATGATACGAAAAAAAATTATTCGATTTTGACAGATATTAAAGTGTAATTATAAAAAACGACAATCATCTTTTTCTATCATCGCCTGCCATCATCTTTTAGAAAAATAGAAACGTTTCTATTTGCATCATCAGCAAGTGTTAAAAAAGTAAAACTGGAGAAAGATACGACTATAGATTTTGTGAGCATTAATTGTTTAATCAGTAGCCCTTTACCGAATTACCTGTTTTCGAAGGTACTACGGTATTTCTTAAAACATATAAGTGATATCTTTTAAAATTGCTTTTCAAACTGTGTCCCACATAAATCGTAATGAAATTTTAAAATAAATATTTTTAAAATAAATTTAGTAAAAAGTTCAGTCTTTAATCTCACACTTATAAAAAAAAATTGCTTTTGGAAGAGCTTACTCGTTAAATTGTTTCTTTGACTGCAACTATTTTAAAATGAAACCATATTTTTGTGTTTTTAGAAAGCTAAAATTTGCCTTAGTTGTCATTATTACTTTATATATAAAACGCAAAAAAGTGAACGTAAAATATTAATTTTTCATAAGAGGAAAACTGTATTGAAAGTTTTAATTACAGTCACACCTTGGCACATGTTACATAAAAGCTACAAAACAGAAATATATTTTTAGTTAAAAGTTACTATAATGGTAGACGGGTTTAAGGAGTAAACGCTTGCGAAACCAAATTTTTATATTATTAAAAAAAATTTAAATATTGCCATAGTTTGAAAGACAATTTTATAAGTCTTTAAATTAACATAATATTATAAATATTTAATCTTTAGTTTAAAGATAAAGCATATTTTTTAAATAAGGCACTTCGGTGGAAGGCCTCTCCTATAAGTGCCAAGTTGTAGAGCTTAATTTTGATTAGGAATTTTACGGTATCCGTGTCAGTTAATTTTCGGACACTATATATATATATATATATATATATATATATATATATATATATATATATATATATATATTTAAGTATATATGTATACGTACTAATAATTAGTAAGATTTCCTTTAACGTATTAGGATAGAAAAAATTAAATTTTTTGTTAAAATAAAGCAGATATTGTAGTTGAAATATTTAAACATTTGGGTCATTGTTTATTTAGGTAATTAAATGTTTGCGTAGAAGCAGAAAAATCTTTTTATCGGTAACGAAAATGTCGTCAAATATTTAGACTATTATTTTTGGTTGACTATTTATTTTAAGTTACGTGTAATAAAAATTAATTAAGTCAGACATTTTTAAAACAAACTCATAGTTTTTTTTTCAGAAGTGGTTCGGTTGATATAACTAGATCATATAGTTGTGAGTCTGTAGCCTTTTAACTTTCAAATAATAAAACTTATTTTTAAAATAGTATTTAACAAATTAAAATGAAATTCTGTGATATATTATTTAGTTTCTGTCCTTGTCTCTTAAAGTAGGCAACTAACTCATATTTCTTATTAGTTTTAAACTATATGTAGATTGGCCAAATAGTTCATTTATTAAATTGTTTTAACTATATATACACTGATGTCACAAACGTTTTACTAAATGAAATACGAAAGTTTATGAAACATAAAACAGCTACTTAAAACTAAATGTCACTATAATAAAATAAAATATTTAATAAACTTTTGAGGTTGTTATAGAAATAAAATTTATTTTTAAAAACTAACAATCAAATAAATTACAGAAGTTAAAAGAAAAATGTTAGTACATATTTGGTTTGCGTCTTTATGTCTTGCAATTTCGATAGAATTTTTGTTTATTTTTCGTTGAAAATTTGCCATCAATTTTATTAACCATAAACATAAAAATGTAGCTCGTAAGACAATCTAAATTAAAATATTTATACAAATTTTTTTATTTTTGTTTCATCTTCTTATATAAAATATGCCGAAACTTTTTTTAATTACTTCACAATTATTTCCCAACGAATTTTAATAAATTTTTAATATCCGCAATTAATTAAATAACATAAATTTTTTGTGAATATACATATACATATATACATAATTGAGTTTGGAAGTTCAAATACAAATAAATTGTATTCAAGGTTTTTTAGAATTAGATTATATTTGCTATCTCCTGGACTTTATAAAAATATATTAAATTTCCATTTGCCTCGAAACAAAAATAATAATACCCTACCCCAAAATATTCGACATTTTCGTGTGCATTGACCTGTTGCCATTTACAAATTAAATTTGATATAATATATTGAAAGATAATATTAATTTTAAATAAATCACACCCAATAATTACCTTAATAAATCTAATTAGTATCCTAATATATTATATGTACGATAGTACATTCTAATATGTAGAGAATGTGATTTTTCACCGAAATTATTTTACATTTTAACAACAACATTTAATAAAACAACATAGTAATATTAAATAAAATAAATTATCTTAATTCTGCTCACATACGATAAAAATCACAAAATTTGATTATTCCACTGCACAATTACTTAATCAAAATAACACAAAAAAATTATACAGTTTACACAATATTATTAAAATTTTTATTAATGTAATTTAAAATAATTTTATTGATTGCACCACCTGTTAATCACAGTAAAATCACAACAATTTAAAAATCAACTTAGTTGGTATATTATTTGGTAAAGTAAGAGGCAGTTAAAAAAAATTATTTAGAGACTTTATTAAAATTTAACACTAATCAAATTTAACTAGAAATATTTATTTTTTTAATTTTAATTTTTAATATTTTTAAATTAAAATTTAATTTATGTTTAAACTAATTTTTACTAAGAAATTTAATGCGATGTATCCAAAGTTCATTCGACTTATAGAATATGTTTCTGAGTGAAAACACAACTCGAGACTGATATCATTATACTATTGCTGCTTTTTGGTCTGTTTTGTTATTTTCATGCTTTAGTATGATACAAAAAAAAATATTTCCACCAATTCATTCAATGTTTCAGTTGTAAATACATATACTAAAAGCTCTTGATATAAATGAAATTCATGCGCTCTGAATTAGAATAAGCATATAGAAATTCATTCAATTGTATGATGACGGGGAAAATTGTTTTCTTGAAACACAATGGATTTTACATTTTTTATAAATTCTGTTTAATTTTTGTTCATTTGTAGTCGGCGCTTACCCCTTGAAAGTGGTAAATCGAAATGTTTGAGTTTCCTTGATATTGTGCATAAAACTTAATTAAGTTGTAAGCATTAAATTGAATGAGAATTAGACAATTAACATATTTAATTGAAAAGTTAGTAACCATTTATGTATAATTAAAATCAGTGTACTTTAAATTTTCTGTTTTATAAATTTAAATTTAGCCTTTCATCTGATAATATTGTGATGGACATCTTTCTACGTTAAAGGAGGTGCGTACTAAAAGACTTTTAATTACTTTTAAGTTCTGAAAAGCTTTCTTTTGAAAAACAATTTTTGTTTTGTTCCCAGTAAATTTTTAATAACGAGTAATCAAATAAAAGCTATCAATTTTTAATTTAAGATAATTCAAAACGGTATAATATATCAATATAATTTTTTATTTTAGTTTAGTTATTGGTTCATGACGTTTTTTTTAAAAAATGATTTAATGTAAATGACTCCCTCTAGATTTTTGTAAAAAATTTGAGTCTTTAATTTCTAATACTTTTCTACATAAATTTGCGCTTATATTTCACTATAATAGCACGATTAATGTTTGTTTTACGGTCATTAAGTGTTTATGGTTAATTGCACCAATGACTTAACGTATTAAAAGAAAATGCAATATATAGTTATCGCGAGATCTTGGTGGCCAGTCCCTCCAAAGTTTTTGTAGGCCTGCACCTTCTAACATATCGTTCATATCGAAATCATCTAATTCATGCCACAGCAAATTAGTATCATGTTTCAGTAGCGTTCTCTATTGACGGAAAAAGCAATGCTTTTTTTTTTTTTTTTTAAAATACGGTTCAATTACATGAACATGTTTTTCATGAACAGCATTTGGGTTTTCTTCACTCCAAAAGCGACCATTTAGCTAATTTATGAAGCCATTTAACTAGAAATGTGCTTAGAAATAATGAGACGGTTTCAAGTTGTTTTGAATTTCTGATACTAAACGAATCTGAAAAATAATGAACCGTATAACGTTTAAAAAATATATATATGTAGTTATAATTTGATCACCCTTTATATTTGCATTTTCAGTATTTTATATGCGTTTTTATTTTTTTGAACCAAATTAGTAAAATATTAAATAGTATACGTTGCAATAAGATATATATGGTGTTCTTTGTGACGCTGAATTTGGCCTTATATTTGAAGAATAAGCATAAAGTAATTTTATAAAACTTTCACATTTATTGAACTTTTGTGTTCTTTGTTTACGTGATTGGTTAATCTATTACACCTTTCCTAAATATATCACATTATTATTCCGTTTAACTGCGTGTGTCACAAATTTTTAAGGAATTGTATCAGAAGTGGAGCACAAACAGCGGTATCTTCAGAAATGTATGTCTTTTAAAAAAAAACCTATATGCGTTTAGGCTGATGATATGCTCAGTCAGCTTCTTTCTTTAATTCAAGTTTTTTTTATTTCTGTAATCCACTTAGAATATGCTAATAGGACTATAGTTTTCCAATTTAGATTTATCTTTATTTGGTTTAGATATTTGGTTAGTTTAGATATCTTAATTTGGTTTAGCTGTTTAACTACAGGAAGTTGAGAAACCCATCTATAACTAGAGCTTTGAAATTTTTAAGTTAAGCTGTTATATTCGAATTTTTTTATGTATAAAAATATGTTCCGTTATATTCATTTTTGTTAAACATGAAGATTAGGGTTAACAAATTGGTTATTCTTGCCCATTTTGAAAAGTACCTTGAAAGAATGGAAGTAACAATTGAATTAAATTATTTCTTATAAGTAAATTATACACCACCGTGTCAAATTAATGTACCTCTGCATTTTGGTTTGCTCGGTCAATCTATAGTCTATGTACTTTGAAGTAGTATTAGGCATGTTTGGCTTGTAAACTTAAGGACAAAACGTTGGGTATCTATATATTGTTGCAAAAATCAATAATTTTGATATTAATAAAATTCAATTTTTGATTGGAAATTTTAAATTAATAATTACTGTTTAATGTTTATCAATCGCATGTTGCATAAATATTTAGAGCGGTATTGAATTTTTGAATAAATTTATCCAATTGAATAACTAATTTTTTATCAGTCGATTTGCATTTTAAGTGATTTGAATAAACTTCAATGGTCGTAAATGTTGCTGAATATGGTATTGTGTTAATTTCATTTATCACATTAACATATATTGTTTTGATGTAAAAAATTTGTATCCCAACTATAAAGCTTTTATTTTAGAAGCCATACAATAAAAACTATATACTATGGATATATAAAGCATATTAAATGTTTCTTGCTTATGTACAATAAGACATATGCAAATATGTCAAATTTATTTTTTGTACTAGCGAATTCTTCGTGAACCATATAGTGTTCTAAAATAAAAACGTCTCACTTTCACTAATATCTATAATGCTGTAGTTTCAGCTGGTTATTCCATAAAAGATTTATAACAAAAAATAAAGCTAATCTTGACAAACATAATCTTTTTAAAATCCAATTTAAAACAACATTTATCTTTTATGTGGATTGTATAAATTAAACAGGAATTGGTTCATCGAACCTAATTGTTTGACAATGGTTATATTAAGGATGGTCAACATAAGAGATACCATTGATTTTAGTTTGATGATTCAATATTAAGACACTGTTGACAAAAAAAAATCCTAAAAAAGAACTCAATACACGAAAACTACTATCTGGTCAATAATTTAATTTGTATTCATACCAATTTAACTTGTATTGTATATATTCACTGTTCAATTAGTCGAACAAATAGAATTATGTATATACAGCAAAAAGATTCGTTCTATATACATTTTGGAATAAAAAAATGTATGTAATTGATTTATATGACCAACTTTGTAGGTTTACACAATTTTATGGGTGACATTGAAGCCAAGTACCCATACAGATAAATTTAATAACCAAGAGTTAAATGAATCACAAAAGAATTTTTTTAACGATACAATTTGTACTAAAAAAAAAGAACTCAAATTATTAAAACTTTTTAATTTCAATTCATGTTTTCCAGTCACACAACGTCTATAAAAGTAATACTAAACCCACTAACAACAGCTGCAAGCAATGATTGTAATGTGTATAGTAGAAACAATAATCGTAAAAACATAGTTTAGTAATTAATTATAATTTTATTTTAATTTACTTTTAGTTTATCTATCTTTGCTGAGGGTACATTGTTTAGTGACAGGGTATTGACATTTAATAGGGCTAGAGTAGTACGTGCTTTAGATCTATACAGTGCAATTAATTAAAATAAATTAGCAAAATTATTTAAAATTACATAGTCGGTAACCTAGACCAAACCACGGAAAACTACGTTGCTCTTGTTCACTCATAAATTGATTTGTAAACGAGAACTTATATTAAGGCGTTTTATATTTAACGCCTTATCAAATGGTAACATTTGTTTATATAAATAAATAAAAAATATTGATACAGTAACGTACCTCAACATATTATTTTGTTATTGTAAAATATTATCCTATAAAGTTTACAGCATCGGCTTTTATACCAAAATATTACAATACATTGTCGAATAATGTTTTTTCGTTTTTATACTAAACCAGAACGTTTGCATAACAAAAAATATGTGACCAAATATGTATATGAGCATAAAACATTATTTGATTTTACAATTTAAGTAACAAGTCAAGGAATAACTTATATATTTATGATAAACGATTTCTGAAAAGGCTGTTACATTTTTTTTACATGCAAATTGGCATTATATAAATTTAGCAGAGCTGAAATTTATTGGATATACGACTATCTTCACTTGCAAGCTTTAAAATTATAGTACTTCATTTAGACTTTATTGGGAAGTTAAGACTTGAATTAGTTGTTTGTTTGGAAATTATACTAGTTCTATAGAAAATCTTAAAAATCCAAAACAGAAAACCGTTAAATGGTTTTTGATCCTAATAAAAACCAATATTGAATAAACAATTTTTGGTTTTTTATTTTGCTGTATAAACCGAAAGTATAAAGCTCAAAAATGAAAATAATGATAAATAAAACTCTTAGTACATAGGCACAATGGAAAATACTAATCCGATTTTGTTAACTTTTATTCTTTGCATGGAAAATCGAAAACAAAAACCGACAAAACCAAATTTAGCTTACCCAAATTTGTTTGACTGTGTGTGTACTGTGTGTGTAGGCACTTTATGTTATTCTTTAGCACGTACATATATATATATATATATATATATATATATATATATATATATATATATATATATATATATATATATATATATATATATATATATATTTATTTATTTATTTATTTATTTTTGCAGATTCGAATGATGTGATTAAGCTCACAGATAAATTTTCTTTTCATTCGATGGTGGTTTGTGCGTTTTCCATTTTTATTCCACAAAATATAAAATAAATTTGCGTTTTATAAATTCCTTTGAACGAGTATCTTTATAACAACAGATACCTTCCTGATTTCCTATAAACATAAATAAAAGACAGGTAATTTTTTGCACATTCGAGTAAATATATATGTATTTCTAGGCACGATTTAATGTTACTTTCAATTAGAATTCCTATAGTAACAACATTTCACCTAAATTCTCAGGACTATATATTACCAATCTGATGTGTGCCGGAGTTTTTACAAAACTTAAATAAAATACCAGATTTTGGTGCTAAATCTTTAAAAATTGTTTATAATGACACAATCAATACTGCTACAACTTATCTATAAGTATTTGAAGTGAAAACTATAGGTGACCATTATCTTAACTAGGTTACATCTCCAGTTTACAAAACCGGCTTAATGTATAGAAACCTGAAATAAATTATACTAATTATGAATTATACTACCATACTGTAATAAAAAATTAACCCCACTGTAGATAATGAAGACCTACATATAGTATCAATTAGATTGGTCAATTGCTTAAACTACTTAGTTAAACCGAAATTTTAGAAACCACTTTTTCTAAATCTTATAAGATCTAAGTAGCCTTCGTTAGTTTTGTTATATATAATATACAGTTTATGTTATTTCAAGAAATGACAGTTTCTACAAAATGGAATAAAAAAAGCACTATTTGGACTTCAAAATTTTTCATACTTTTGGTTTTTACCTTCAAAATTATTCAGTATTTACAACAAATGGAAACCCCAACTTTACTAAATGCCCAACAAGCAATTCGTTTATATAATTCTGTTAAAATTTCAAAAATCGACGAGAACGTATTGGAACCAAATGTATCGAACGATGAAATCAGTGAATCAACAAATCAATTACCAACATGTCGCATTTGTCGCGTCGAAAGTACCGAAGAAGTAATTGAAACGCCATGCGATTGTAAAGGTACAGTGGGCTTCATCCATCGAAAATGTATGAAAATTTGGCATTACAAGCGTAAAAGTAAAGTATGTGAAATTTGCAATAAATTACAAATCGATAATACGGTTACGGTACAAAATGTTAAGCAAAGAATTGGGCGTTTGTTTAAAAATCGATTATACTTATGGCGTATTACAAGAGACTTGGTCAACTTAAGTTCGATTACAATCATGGTGTTTTGTAATTTAAATCAGTCACTTGATTTATTTGATTACCTAGTTGATAAAAATTCTATTGGTTTTCCAACTAAATCATTAATTATACAGGGTATAACTATGTATTCAGGTAACTATATTTTAAATCGTTTAGCTAATCTGTAAAATAGAAATGTTTAAATCCTTTATTTCATGTTGCAGGCTACTTTTTACATTTATATTTTTTATGGGTTCATCGAATATTTCAAAATATTCGGGCCAATATTTTTCGCGTCAAATGGGTTTTGGATAGTGAAGAACAATTACCGCCACCATTCGATGATGACGTTTCAACTGATTCATATGGTTTTGAAAATTTATTTCAATTTCCATGAAAATCATTTCAAATTTAAATCAAGGTTTTTTTTTAATTAGAAACTACAATAAAGAATTTTATAAGCAAAAAATGACTATATATATAGAGGTTATCTTAATCTAATTTTGACTTCTTCTCAGCAACCTTTATCGTTTATATATCATTTACATTTGTTAGTTTCCGCTAAATATTTGTTTGATTTATTTATTAAACCATCCCAAAAAATATGCTTTATGATGAAGCATATACATTTGTTGATCCGATAAGTCATTCCGACTTAAAATCGATCAATAATAAAAATGATCCCTTCAATTTTTATTTTATTTTATATATTTAGACACAAATAAATACTTAATCTTAATTTTGAAACTAATAAATAAGAAACAAGTTAAAAAAAAATGTATAAAATATTTAAATAGATGCGTACCTTGATCGGATCTTAAACCATTGGGGGATATCAATATCTAAAAAGTGAGGAAACATGAAAAAAATCTATTTTTAGTATAAAATTATTACTTTGTTCGATTTCTAAGCACGTAATCACGTATTTTTTTTGTTGTCTGGAAATTTGTGTGGTGCTTTGTCATTTCTCACCGACTATATAGTAGCATTTTTTTGATTTCTCACAACTTTTTGCCTTAATTCATTTCATGCCACAATATGTTTCCATCAATGAATATAAGTATGTATAAATTCTATATATATATAAATATATATATATATATATATATATATATATATATATATATATATATATATATATATATATATATATATAATATATATATATATATATATATATATATATATATATATATATATATATATATATATATATATACTGATGATAACAAATATTAAAATTGTTTCAAATCAGTAGAATTTTATGAATGTATATATAATTGGTATCAATTTGCTTACGTGCTGCAATTAAACATGTTTTATAATGGTAAATAAATTTTTCATTAAAACGACTATACCTTTCTGCACAATCATATTATTTCATAATAATTCCTCGAAAACCATCTACATAATTTGCTGCGATACAATGAACTGATAAATATTATATACTTCAGGGATGAAATAAAATTAAATAGGGAAATTTCTAGAGTTTACGTGCATGCGAAAATCGAAAATATTTTAAAAATTGGAATAATATTCAATGAACTTATTGCGTGTATGGTGGTTTGAATCAAGATTTTAAAATAATTACTAATGCATAAATTTAACTCTATAAATCTATATATATATATATATATATATATATATATATATATATATATATATATATATATATATATATATATATATATATATATATATATATATATATATATATATATATATATATATATATATATATATATATATATATTTATATAAATTATGAAAGACTTTAAAAGTTAAAATTTGAAAAACACCAAGTTCCACTAAAAAGTTTCATAAAATTACTAATTTGAACAATACACTGATGTTTCAACACAAAGTAAACACATTAATATTCAGTTAAGCTGCCAAATTATCCTGCAGTAAATCGTTGTTTTTGTCACTTTAC
>OY744477.1:162439311-162580061 GCA_963556175.1 Tipula confusa | reverse complement strand
ACTGACTGATTCAATGTTTTTTCAGTGTTTTAAGTTCTATTTTATTATCACAATTGTTTATTCGCGCTATACGAAAATAAAATAAATCAAGAGAAAATTCTATATATTTGTAGAAGTTAAATCTGTTTAATTCCACTTAATAAATCAGAGGAAATTTTTTTAAGAAATAAAAAAAAGTTTGTATAACTTTGAAAGTTATTTGGATTCAATTAATAAACATTTACTGTTAGTGTATTATTACATTTATGGTTACATTTAAATAGGTGCCGATTGTAAATTTAACCATGTCAAGATGGTAATCTTTTTAACCCATATTTTGAAACCGTGTAATTAAAAAGAGTTCAACTAGATCAAAACCAAACATTTAATTCTAAACAATATTTATCCTTGATATTTACGTCAACTAAGAATTATATAAGTTTTCAATTTAATCCATCAATTATAAAATAATTTTTGAAATGTTTACTAAAAGTTTTTTTAATTAATTCGGTTTATGCTTAATGTGTTTTAAAATATGTCTGTTGATTTTTAAAATATAATTAAAATTTTGTAACCAATTTTACATTTGAAATATGAAGTGTGAAATATACAGTTTTGTATTTATGAATATAGGTATATATAATATATATATGATTATATAAAGATATATCCTCAAATATTTCGTAATTTAGGTCATGTATTTTACTTATAAATTATTCTTTAAAATATTAAAAGTTCTTAAAGAATTTTCTTACAATATATGGAGGAATTAGCATTATGTATCAGGAGTAAAAACCTATTGGCTAATGGTAATAAATTCAAACATACGTACCGTACACAAGCTCAATGAACGTATGCGTATACACACCTATAAACTCAATATTTTATGCTATGCTATATGATTTATTTCACTATAAATCAGATTCAGAAAAAGTTTATGTTTCATATAGTAAATGCAAAGATATAAACATAAAGATATAAAAATTACTTAAAGACAATTTATAGATCACGATCTAGTCATTTCATTTTTATTATAGTAATATATTTACAGATATGGCCCATTTAGTCGGTGGCACACGAATGCCTAGTAAAAACTTATAAACGAGCAACACAAATATAAATGGATATCGGCAAAATTTAACCGAACCCTTACTTGAGCTTTTCTTTAATTTAAAAAACTGCCAAGTTCATTTTTTTAATCAATTTAAATAAATATTAAAATTTGAATAACATTTAAACAACAAAAATCCCTGCAGAATATACTAGCTTAATGTGTACGAGCCTATATATTACTTATAAATTTAAAACTTGTTGTTTACTGCCTAATTTTGGTAGATTTCTAATTATATATGCGTTTTTCTGAATATTTTTTGGTTTAGTTCTAAATTATCATCTTTAAAAATTTGTTCAGCGAATTCTTAACACTTCTTTGTACTTATTTTTTTACTTTCGTTTTAATATTTAAGTTAGCATTCCCTCGTGAGTATAACAAGGGAAGTATGCTCTTATACATACTCTAGAAGTCAGGCAATATTATTCCCTTTCATTCCCTGCCAAATTCGTCAACTTCATAGCTAATGCAGTCGGTTTTAAATTACATGTTCATTCACTCTTCTGATTTACACTTATTGTCTCAGCATATGAAAAAAAAATAATTTCTGTTCAATTTTGGAAAATGTATTTAAGATTTTCCAGTATAAATTCTGGCATTTGAGTTTTTTGGTAAACTTGTCCTGCCTGTACTTTCGCTTTCAGTTTATTCACTTACACATTATCATTGGTCTATCACATTCAGCTTTAAGCTGAATTTAACTCTGTAATATAACAATTATAAACTTTGTTGAGGGCTGTCTAAAACAACTTTATGTACGGTACATAAAAATCAAGTAAATTTATTCGTAATGTCATGTTCGATTTCCATAATAATTGATCTAGATTTTCCACGGTCGTACAAATTATGCGGACTTTCGATCCAATTTTTAATTTGCTAGGCATATGTACATTCTCGATACATATAGCAAATCCACCATTTTATTTAATTCAGCACATTGCTTTAAAAAATATATCACCTTCACACTCACACGGATTTTCCATATCCCGAAAATGTTTTCTTGTTTTTCGATTTCCAACTATGGAAAAATACCTCCATTTTTCAAAAAATGTAACTTTAAAACTTCAAATATTTAATTTTTTTTAGTATTTAAAAAATTTACGTGTATTAAATATATATCCATTTGTTTTTTTATAATTATTCGCAAAATAAAATTCATATTTTTGCACGGAATGCTTAATAGCATATATTACTTTTTTTAAAAAGTAATATATGCTATTAAGCATTCCGCTAAATCGATCAAGCATGTCAAAAAGTAATTTTCAGTTTGCAAATTTCTAATCTAGCTTACTAGAATGTATCGCACATGCCCTCGTATATTGATTTTTAGCTTTTTTGTCCGGAAGAACTTAACTCAAAATATTGTCCACTTCCCGATGTCCCATTGAGGATTACCGACAAAACCCTTTTTTTTAATTTGAAAGTGATCGGATCACAGAGTCTAGTGGCCACCTTATACATTGTTTGTAAATAATCAGTTTGTACCATTTATCGTTTCGATCATAAACAAATGTTTTTCTACAGGTTATAGAGGAAGATATTCTTTACATTTCGCTCAATAATAGTTTAAGGTAAAATGAATGTAGTTTTGTTTTTATATTTGCTCATTATATTTGTCATTTTTTATGTTTTCTTATGTTTATGATGGATATCAAATTTTTATATTATAACTTCGCTGATTTGTTAGTTATAGCGTTTATTTTTTTATAGATGTAGTATTTGACGTAAAATTTAGAAATTTTGGCATTTCAGTGACTATGTCATTTTATTGAATTCAGGAACGCTATTCTACAATTTGGGAACTCAACCTAAAACGTTAAAAATTAAATTAACTTTTTGTACTTGTATTTGACACATAGCCGGCCGCACACTAAGTGCATGCGGCTATCTGCCCTAAATGGATTGACCTGGCGGTTTAACCACAAGATAATACGGGTTCAGAGGAATAATTTAAGTAGTATTTTAGAAATAGTGAAAGTTAAATAGTTAATAGTTAAAGTGCTTATTTTGATTTAAAATGGGCAGAAAAGTCGCAACACAGAAGAAGCGGCGGACATTGAGAAACTTTCACAAGAAATGGATGTAAATAGATCTGAACCATTTTTTAAATGGCAAAAGCACCAATATGAGGCACCAAAAGAACTGCGCAGTGAACATCGTGCCCACGACCAAAATCGCAAATCTCAAACAAGAGCAAACGAGAACTAATACCATTAAGTATTTTAATATCGATTGTAAAATTAAACATAACATAAAAAAAATAAAATAAATATTTTAATAAATTTTTTTTAAGTTACCACGTTTAAAAAGTGGACTAACAAGAACAAAATAATCCCTCCTACCTTTATATAAATAATTTTTATATTATATGATTGGAAAATTATAAAAAGTATATATGCGGACGAAAACTTGGGCGCAAGCAAAACAATAGCAGTTATACCACAAATCGTTTATTCATTTACCTTTACGTATTTCCTATTGATGAAGTAGATGTAGATAGAGGTTAGCCTTAAATTCTATTAACTTATACATGCGGCTTACATTTTCCGTTTTGAATCTCGTTTTGAATTATACAACCTTTTATAATTTTCCATTCATATAACTTCAAATTATTTATTTAGGGACAAGGGCAATTATATTGTTCTTTTTAAACCTTAAAAACGTGGTAACTTAAAAACATTTTTTTATTTAATATTGTAATAAACTTTACTTTCATGTTTTGTATTGAATTTGGTTGCTGTCTGGATTCTGTAATAATTTTGACGTTTCGAGATAAATAACAATTATGAGTTTAATTAAACTAATGTTAAAAAGTTGTATTGATTGTAGCGACCTTTTGATTGATTGTAGTTGCATTGATTGTAGATTGAAGTTGTATTGATTGTTTGGAGTCTAAGTATAATGTGAGAATAAACCCTAGAAAAGAAAAAAGTTAAAAATAAATTGCATGAAAAAATAATTTTTATAAAGGACACCAATTGCTATTCCTAAAGACACCTAGAATCGACCGACAAAGTAAAATTAAAAAACAGCATATTGTACGCTATATGCTTATTATAACATTCAGTTAAAAAATTCAATTTAAAATGTACGAAACCAAACCTAACACTTCCATAATAATAATAATAATAAAGTATTAATAATAATAAAAAATACATATACATTTACCACTTTAGGTTAAAAGTAAAGTTATCCGGTCAGTTAGAAATATTATTGCCTAGGATTGAGTTTTATATTCATGTTCAACTGCATCCATTATTTTTCAAGAATGTTATTCAATTATTTACTATATTCACATAAAAACAACAACACACAATCATGTATATTTGACCAATTAAAGAGCATGCCGACTAAAGCAAGCAAACACTTGTGATACACATATAGGCTTTATCTTTTTAAAATACCTTGCTGTATTGAAAACAAAAATTCATAAAGCCCATATATTCCATAAAAAAATATTATCCTATATTTCGATGAATGTTTCAGAGTGGAAAAAAATATATGTATCAAATTTGTTATCAGATGTACTTATCGCAAAACGTGACAATAGTGAATATTTAACAAAAAGTGTTTTGTTGTGTATCAAAACAAAATCGCTTGTTTCGGTAGAACACCTCGAGTGAAATTAAAATTTAAATAAAAAATATTTTTATTGTTGGTTTTGTAAAAGTTTTTGAACAAGCAATCATAATGTATTAAAATATACTTTTTTTGCCACTGTTGTATTATGTACATTGTAAGATTTGATACGCGAGTAATGTCGCGTTATAATAAGAACAAACTGCACATATCATCGCTCAAAAATTACTTTGAACTTTATAGCATTGTTTCTCTCTCTCTCTCTCTGGTAAATGTGCTGTACCAACTGAATGAACTAATTTTTATTTATAAACTTCATTGTAAGATTTAATACGCGAGTAATGTCGCGTTTACGATGCTCTATATACTCCGGTATACGATGCTCTATATGTATTCTGCACTCCAACTGGGCGACCTAGTTACAAAATTGAAGTTTCCTAATTGTTTTCCCGAGAATTAATGGTCATTGTAACTATACACCAATTGCTCGGTACAGTCAGTAGTCACTATTTATTTAATTCATATTCAAAAAGAACATCAAAAAGTTGTTTGTTTAATTTCAAAAGGATGGATTTTATTTCCAGTAAACCACCTATTTCAACCAATTACTTCTGTTTAAATAAAAAAGGTGAATCAGGCATAAAGGAATTTAATAATAAAAACCATTTAATTTAAATATAACAATATTAAGCCGTTCTTGGTAAACATAAAACAAAAACTAATTTGAAAACATTTTCAATTTTTTACAGCATCAAACAAAATTCACGTAAAATTTTTTACGAGATCTTGGAAAATATTGCGTTTTCAGTGATTTAGCAACAGCTATGATGCTGTTCACTCATGAATAATGTATAGAAGTGAAACAAAAGAAATTTTAAAATTCATTTATTGCTGTTTTCCTAAAACAAAATGCGAATTAATGAAATGGATTTTGTACAACAAAGAAAATACCTATCATGAAAATCTGTGTTGTGGGATTAGCCTATTCACTGGGCTTTCCTAATTTATTTAAGAAGGTAACAAAACAGTTATAAAACGAGTAAATGTTTTATTTTTATAGAATTGTTTGATACGCCGTCTAAAATAAGCTTTCAAAATAATTTTCATTTAAAATTGCAACACTTATAGCACATATAATATTTCAAGAATTATTAAGATATTTGTCTAGCGCAAGGTAAAATAGATATATGTTTTTTATTATTTTATAAAACTCCTTTGATGATAACATGTTTTGATAGTTTTTGCTTGCAACATAATTTAATTTTAAACTTTAACAAGCTTTGTATTCAACAGTACCCCATGTACTGTATATATACAAAAAAAAATCTAGAAATCTGAAAAAGAATGTCGATAAGAAAATACATTTTTTCTGTTATTGAATCGAAAGGAGATGTACCCATTAATATTTATATTTATAAGCATGTTAGTTTGTTTTTTATTGATAAGGATTCTACCTCTACATCTAACCCTTCTACTAAAATTAGTCAGCAACGAAATGAAAAAATATATTTCAAAGACTTCAATTATTCAAATGAATTCACATCAAACTTTCTTTGAAATATAAAATTAATATTTGAAAAAAAAAGTTCATAACATGTTATACCTGAATACATACTTGAGCTATATAAGTCATGGATTGTTGAGCATAAATTACCAAAGTAATTTATTTTTTTTTCTGACATTAAACGTAAATATAACATTTTGTTTGATATTTAATTTAGAATTAAATATTTAAATTGCTAAAGTACTATTTGAGAAAAAAGAAAAATTATTAAGTTTTATTTTAAATAAATAAAAATAAAAATTATTTATTTATTACGTGGACACAGTACTTGTACTGGCTAAAAGATATTACAATTCCCGTAATAATTAATATTAATATGTAATGTAGTAATTATTGATTGTTGTTGAAAAGTTTGTTTAAGTTGTTGAGATGTTTTATAAAACATGGTGTTTTCTAGTCTATAATTTCTTGTACTTTCTTGGTTTTCTAGTTTATAAAACATGGCGTTTTCATAGAGTTTGATATAGTTCCTTAAAACAAATATATAGATACTAAGGGTATTCACCTCTTTCTAAAGAAATGTGTGGTTCTTGTATTCTTATTAATCTGCTTTGCAGCGTATGTTAGTCCGGAAGTCCTTAGTGTTTCCCTTTAAGATTGTTTGAGTATCCTTATTAACCGAATGAAGCTGTTAAATAAAATATATAAAATAAAAGTTATTATATGTATAATATATATATATATATATATATATATATATATATATATATATATATATATATATATATATATATATATATATATATATATATATATATAAATAAATATATATATATATATATATATATATATATATATATATTTTTATATATATATATATATATATATATATATATATATATATATATATGTATATATATATATATATATATATATATATATATATATATATATATATATATAGCCACACGACCAAATAGAAAAGTGGGAAATATTTATCAAAAAATATTAGATTTCCAACAGCACACATCTAGAATGACCGATACAAGTTTTCATTCACCTGTAATCACTCTTATATCGTGTACGAGTGTAAAGACTTTTAACTTTGATATACATTACTCGATCATAACATTTATATTTTGTGGAAACCAGTTCTGCTTCTACAATACAATACAATACAATACAATCAGCTGTTGGTATGGTATGGTTGGAAATTTTATTATTATTTTCAAAACCAACAGTATTGCGTATATACAATCGTTGGTTTTGTTATTTTGCATAATAGCCGGTATATTGGTGATGATAATGCTTTTACACCTATCATCCGCTTAACGAAATTAATTCGTTCACGAATAGGTCGTAAATTAAAATTTCGTAAAATGAAATTGAAAAAGGTAAAATATGTAATGAAAAAAAATTTCGTAAATCGAAATTTTATTTCGAATAACAAAAGTGCAGGCAATACTATAGTTTCAAATCATCGAATCATCGTTTCAAATCCATCTTGGGCATATCGAGTCGATAGCGATTCCACAAATTCCACAACGCATGGTAGCTGGCGGCTGTGGTATTGGTAGTTGCCTTCGTTACTGGCAACACACACAACAGCTACCAGTGGCCGTTAGCTGTGGAGTTTGCGGCATCGTTATTCGGCTCGATACGCATTTAAGATGGTATATATTGAACGATGATAATCGTTGTTTGCTACTGTGGGTGTCCTGTCAGGATGTACGATTTTGTTTAATTTGTTCATATTATAATCTTTAAAAGAATTCTCTTATCAGCATTTACTAAAATTTCAACTTTTGCTGGATATTACTAAGGTTCTAACTTTATTTGATTAGATTAGTTTTTTTAATATTGATGTGATATTCATTTAATGCGAATAAGCAAAATGTCTAAATTTTTATAAAAATTTTTGTTCTCCAACAAAAACTTTGCTTAAATGACCATTAGGTAATTGCCACTCTGAAATATCACTGATGCATGTTTACATTTTTAGATTTTAAACACTAAAGAGCTGCGCACAACTTTTTAGTGAGAACACTTCTGAAGGTGACATGTGCAGATGAGATTACAAACATAATTGCAAACCTTAAAACAGCTATAGGAAACTTACTTTTTTATAAGAGTGTACGTACATTCCGAGAGCGACAAAAAGATCAAATAAAGTTTCTCATATATATCTATACCCATAACAAAACATAACTAAAAATTCACATATATACGCAATAAAAACAAACATATGTAAGAGATGATAGATTCTCTCTAATATCAAATTCATATGTACTACAATATTTTCTGTCAAAATAAAATTGTTATGGTTTTAATTTATCGTTACCACGCGCACTTCGTTACATTCAAAATGTAGAAAACTAAAATACCAATCAATAATATTGTATATAGAACTAATAATTTATGTGATCAAATAACAAAATATTTATAAAATAATGATTGATACTCAAATTGAGGATGATATAACCAAATATATGTATATTCCTTCTTTGTTCCATACAAAATAAAAATTCAAATTGTTTCATATTAGACTTTCTAATCTAAATGTAAATAAGACGGTTATTGGTTCATTATGACATTGAGTAGTAATAACCAATGATTGAATATGGAAATTGAACCAATTTTTATTTGAGCTTTTTTTAAGCTCAGCTGATTATAGAATATACAATATATTTGTAAGCATCAGTTGGTACTCGTACAATACAAAAATTGTACCGAAAATTTTAAATTTATTTCGCTTTTTAAATTTAAAGCGAAATAAATTTAAATAACATCGATAATTAATTAAATATTCAAATCACAATAAAAATTATTCTCATAACATCCTTTGTACAATCTCTCACACGTGTCAAATTATCCAAATTAATTATAAATAACATGTCCAGATCAAAATTACAATTTACAAATTCTTAATAATAAAAATATACAGGAAAATATAAAAATATTCATTACGTATTCATAGGCACGATTTGGAATTTAACAAATTTAAAAAAATTAATTTTTAACCGTAATAAAATTAGATCAATTTAAGATAAAATTGTGCAGACATAGCCACGTTGCGTTCAACTTAATTAAACATATATCATATATTTCTGATGATGAATTATTAATCGAATATATAGTAGTTCAGAATTAAAATCCAAATAAATTAAAGCGGAAAATTTAGTTGAAATCACTATTATAGAACTAACCTCGATTTTAAAAATAAATGACACAAATTTAACCCATTTTTAGATGGTGGCAGATAGCAATCGTATGGCTCATTTACCGCACCTATAAAATTATTTGGTATACAGTACTCCACCTCTACCCACTTTACAAATTACCCAACAATTAAATAAAATGAAATTCAAGACAAAGTAATTTTGATAATTATATCATTCAATCAAATTTCGTATAATTATTCCCTATACCACCTATTTTGAAATTTCTCAAAATTAAAACAAGATTTTTATAGGCTGATAATGGTAATTAATAGCATTTTTCAAATGATACACTAAATTATCAACATTTACGTCTTTTTTAATGCTGTTTAAGCCTACGCTATACGTAAATAAACTTCCTCTCATTCAATTATAAAAAAATATACTGTACAATTTTAAAGCTCCCCGAAGCACTAATAAATTTTGGACAAATTTAATTTATTATTGATATTAAATTATCGCCTATATAAGAATTCGTTATGGCATTTTTAATGGTAAAACCTTTATATAAAATCGATAGAAACATACTACAAAGTTAACTTTACAAGTAAAAATTGATGTTGAACCAAAATAAAGGTTTTAAAACAGATACATACTAAAATAGTTTCCGTCACAATGAAATCAACGATTTTTATCAAAAATATAAAATTTGTTAACTTTTCTGAAATTCAACTAAGTGGAAATATACACTAAACTATTTTGGGTTCGTATACATATACCAAATGGTGAATAGAATGAGTTTGTTGATTGCGGACAAAAGTATTATCCTTGTTATATTTTATACCCACAGATTTGAATGGTTTAAATTAAATTAGAGGGAAGTTTTTTTTTAATTCACATATTTATTGCAAATTTTAAATTATACTCTTATACATGAACAATTTTCATTGTAGGTGGGACAGGGTGTTCGGAAATTCATGTTAATTTTTACTTCGTGTGGCTTCTTTTACTTTTCAATAGTTTTAGTAAATCCTTTTTATTTATAATCAATAATATTTAATTATTCTTTATTTTTATAAAATTTATTGTTGTCAATATTGAATTAAAATGAGATTTCTCTTTTTATTGGAATTAATTTTATTTTATAAATCAGTATTGCGTTCTTTCTAAAAAAAAAGAATCCAAATTCTACGAAATATATATATGAATAGATGAAAGAAGAAAACATATTATTGAAAAAATTCAACCGGTCGTTCACTGATGGTTAAGGTGTTGGCTTAAACACACCGTGGTCTTGAGTTCGATCCACGCCACTGACCACGCAATCCATAATAAAATTTTATTTCAGGTACATACGTTTTAGGTCTTTTTATACATTTTGTTGATTTCTTATTGTCTTTAAATAAAAGTTTTACTTAATTGCTTATAGATAGTCGAGTATTGTTTTACTTTGTGGAGCTTGATGTCTCTATTAAGTTTTTCGAGCTTTCCGTTTACCTTTGACCAATTTTCTACCTTTACATGTGATCGAGTTTCTTTTTGGATATTAAAAAGATTTTTAAAAATCATAAAAGTCTTAAATATTCGGGTTAGAAAAAAGCCTATATAGAAGCCGCTAAAATAATCAAAAGATAGTAAATAAAATCATTTCAAATCATCAACATACTAATCAAATCATAACTAAGGATCCAAATAAAATTCCATATCTCATAAATGTTTAAGTAAGAAAAGGAATATCGGGAAACTACATGTTCATATAGAAGACAGTGAAAGACATTCGTCCAGATTATTCTCTTTTAATCCTCATAGTGCAATGATAGTTAAAAAAGTGTCGTTGCTCAAATTAACCAACAATAAATCGAAGAGTGATTTTTTTTTATTCTTTCCAAATATTCCGGACGATCTTTTCAGGAAACTTTTAACATTAAACATTTTTTTTATGTGAATACTTTAATATGAGAAGCCATTTTGTTTTATTGTGGCAATTGCACAAAAATATAGCTTTAAAAAATAAAACATAAATAATTAAATTGGGCCCGTTAGATTAATACTAATTAAAAAATTTTTATTGAAAGTATTTAATTCGTATAATTTATTAATTTAAACTTTTAAATCAAACTAAAAATTAATTTTGACAAAAATCTATTCCATCCATTCCATATCGTTTTTTTACTATAGTTCGTTTGTTATATTCTGTAGTCACGTGACCACTTTTCAATTCCTTCTCTTCTTTTTTGGAATGATTAAAAAAAACACTCTAAAGGAGATTTATGTTAAATCAAAATTGGATTTAGCTAAACTCAAACAAACGTTGGTTTTACGTATTATATTCAATTTTTACATTAAACGGAAAATTTTCATTAAATTTACATGATATGGAATCAAAACCATCGTTTAAAATTAGTGTTCATATCATTTAATTTGGATTTATATCAAACTGTATCAATTTTAAAGTAACTTGAATTAAAATAATGATGATAATCCCCTTGGGGCATCATTTAGCTTTTTATTATAAACTGACTTTTTTTAAAAAATTAAAATCATCTACCTATTTACTACGTTTTCTTTTTATCATTTTTATATTTTATTTTAATGATTAATTCAGGACATTTTACGAAGGTGTGTTTAACACCTTCGTAAATTTTTACGTGTATAGTTGTTTAAACAGATGGTCATGAGTTAAACTAGTTTATTTTATACGGAGTCTTACATGCGGCCTCTCCACCTGGCATAAAATATACCAATTAAATAACAATATTTTTCAATAAAAATTCAAAGATGGCGTCATGTGAGGTCAACTTACAATAAAATTGACGATTACAAATCATTTGTGCTTTGGTATTTATACTTAGAACACTACAGTTGTGTGTTTAAAAATTATTAGAAAATGTTTCTAACAAAAATGTAAATAGCCCTGGGAAGTTTTTCTGTATGCTTTTTTTAATGTCGGTCCTCCTAAACAGTTTTGAATTTATGTTCCTAAGACACTCATTACTTCTATATAATTGAATTAACTTTAAGTTTTTGAGTTTTTTTTTCTGATTTATATTTTTAATAATTAAAAATTTTAATCAACTATATATAAATTTTGATAACCAAAAACAGATTGTATACAATCTGTAAGACATAAATTTTTTGTATCTCCTCTAGCGCAACTGTTCAAAATATAATGGTATAACTCGATTGCATTTTCAGGAGGAAATGGTGTGTTAGAAATGAAGTTCTATTAAATTTAAAACCAAGCAACTATTTTTGATTTAATTCCAACAATTTTAGTCTGCAATAAATCCTAAAAGCTTTAAGAAATACCCTGTTCGAAATAAAATTTAATCACAAGCAAAATAAATGTATACGACACTTTTTAATATTAGAACTGATATCTTTTAGTTTTTAAGTTTAATGTTTTTTTTAATGAATCTCCAAAATCAGGGAAGTTGCGGTTTATTTTAAAATTAATATTAAAATACAATCTTATTTTATGAAATATATACAGATTTAGTAAAATATGTAAAGTTAAACGATACATTTAACCTATCTTGAGAAATTAGTTATACTAACATAATATTACTAGTTAATATGTTTTAAACGGAAGAGGACCTACACAATATTTATCTTCCGGTTGTACTAAACAAAAAATTATATCTATCTTTTCTTAATAATATAATATAAACTTTTCCTTATCGTGTTCTCTTCATTTTGTAAGAACTAAAATCTAAATACAAAATGACGATAACAATAGCAATGGGGTATACAAATAATACAACATAAACGACCTAAAATCGTGCATTAAATAGATAAAAATTTTACTACCATCCTGAAATTTACACATTTTTTTGTGTTTCCATTGGGCTCGTTAAGTGTATATAGAGAAAATATATCTTCAAGCAAAATAATTTTTAACTATAAATAATATTTAAATTATGGAGGAACAAAAACATACGAGTAAATGGTTATTTATCGTAATAAATTCATAGAACATTAGAGAAAATATGAAAATGGTACGTACATTTTCTTATAAATGCTGCGCAATCTTTATCGAACTTTATTAAAATTAAATCCACCTAACTGACATATAAATGGACATTTTTATTTTTAAAAATGCAAATTAGAGTGCTATCCTTGGACAAATTTACCGATTTACTGGACAAATTAACTTAGTTAAACTAGCAAAACCTCATAAAAATGTATTTATAAAAAAAAAAAAAAAACATATATAAAAATAAAATAAATTTTCATTTTATTTACTTTTAAGCAGTATAATAAAAACAAAAGATTACAATTTTCTTTTATTTATTTTTGATTTATTTAGCATTTTCTCTATAGAGAGTTTTATATGTTTTATGATATTACGTTCATAAAATTCTTCCCATTGGATAAATGTATTTCGAATTAAATACATGTTTTCTTATGATTATGCACAGTATTATTTTAACTAATTTATATATAGATTTTATTTTGACCCTAATTGCTTGGAATTGTTTTAGTTTAAAAACTAATTTGTATATATGTATATATAGTTTTATAGTTTAAAATAAATCGATTAATTTACAATAACAATAATTTGTTGGTATAAATTCACATTCAAAATAAATGAAATTATCCTTTAAATAAAGGGAACTTTATATCTAGTATATTGACTACGCCTAATATACATATTCTTAAATTTGATAAGTTTTTTTATCTTATCTTTCAAATGGATATTATGCTAGAAAATTATTTAATCGAATTTCGTATTAGTAACAAATTCATAGAATTGTGTATTTCACAATTCTGAATGTATTGCATTAAATTACCCTATATACAAATTACAATAATCAAGAAAATAATAATAGAAAGTTGATATAAATTTAGTATATTAGGATTTCTAAACATCAATTCGCAAGTAACAGGAAAGCGATCTGATTTAAGGTCCAAGATGTTTCGAATGCCAACGACGTACATATAAACTAATCTGTAATTATAATATATCTTAGTTTACGGAAACCAAGATGGTAGATATCATGATTAACCGACACTTCTATTAGCCACTTCAGAGAGTATTCAAATTTTCTCTGATCTAGATTTCTTTTTTTAAATGTCAATTATTATAAGAGCAATTAATAAAACAGGAAATATTTGCACACCAACTTAATGTATATGGCATAAAAAATGTAATGTGAAAATCTATTCCCTTAATAAACTTTTTTCAACTTATGCCCGCAAAATAGAAACAATACTATAGATATCGTAGACATTAACGGTTAAAATCCCTTTTAACATTAAACAACAAAAATATTCAGACACTTTTCTATATGGATTCGAAAAGTTATGGTATGGCATAAAAGAAAAGAATTCCTCTCTGTCTTACCGATGTAATTATACTAAACATTTTAGTTTAGTATCTTCAACCAACACAAATTCAAATTTAATAGTAGAACCATGCAAACATTTCTTACATATTTTTATTTACGATTGTCTTCACGGTAATTCCAGCTATGTTGTTGAAATTGTTATTCTTTTTCCGTTTATTTCTTTTTTACTTTTCGGTAGATGACAAACCATTGAATAAGTCGTAAATATTTCTTTACTATCGTTACCATAAATATTATAATGTTTGCATGAAAATCTATAGCTAGTGGCATTTAGATTATAGAAATTTTAACTGTACAACAATTCATATACGAATATTTATTTATGCATCCGTAATGTTTATACATTATATAAAAATGTTGCCAGAAAAATGATGTTACGGGATTTTTGCAGAGCTGCATATCTCAAACATGTGCATTTTATGACTAAGTTTGAAGACTATCACAATTAACTTACTTAATTAATTTTAGATTTGAAGCATTTTTTTATATATTGATCACAATCTAGCACTTCATTCCTTCTAGGTTTTTTGCTGTTTTTAATTCGAATAAAAAAAAATATCATTCCGTAAAGTTGTGGCACAGTTTCGATTTGAGATATTTATAAGAAAATAACTTTGTGACATCGTTTCTTGCATAGAAACCATTTTAGATATTCCTTTTGATATAAATTAGCTTGACAGTTGTTGTTGTACCGTATTTCAAAATAAATCATAATTTTAATTCCTTTTCCATTGAAAAGCTTTCAATTAGTTTCCAAGTTCATGAGCATGATTTACATTTTCTATAGAAAACTATAATATATATATAAATATATATATATATATATATATATATATATATATATATATATATATATATATATATATATATATATATATATATATAAATATATATATATATATATATATATATATATATATATATATATATATACATATATATATATATATATATATATATATATATATATATATATATATATATATATATATATATATATAAAGTTTCACAAATGCAATATTTTATAAAAATGAAAATAAATCAAATTTTTAAATTCTTTATAGTAAACTAAAAAATCATAAAACTCAAAACTTTTCTATTGTTATCTAAATGAAATTGCTTTTTTATCATTTAATGCACATATATGTACATATATATATATATATAATATATATATATATATATATATATATATATATATATATATATATATATATATATATATATATATATATATATATAATATATATATATATATATATATATATATATATATATATATATATATATATATATATATATATATATATATATATATATATACATATGTGTATATATATATATATATATATATATATATATATATATATATATATATATATATATATATATATCGTTTGCGATACTGACACTTTTATATGCTTGAAAAATAAATGATTTGTGTACCATCATAGTCTATTTGAACCCGAACTTGTATTATGTATAATTGATATCAAGCTTATATTGCATTACAATTAAAAAACAACCCAAAATGTTGTAAGCCGGGGGCAGTGTCGTTTTTACAAGTTATTTTATAATTAAGCAGGAGCTAGAGAGATTATTGTGGATCAGAAAATGTTAAAACCGATTCAATCCAGTAACTGGGTTGTGTATATCACCCCTGTTGTTAAGCCGGATGGTTGCAAATTTTAAAAAATGACTGCGAATTCACAAATTCAAATTAATTGTCAGTCCATTTCGTAATTAGAACGGGTATTCTTTAAACTACAGAGGGTCAATACTTCATGAAATTGGATTTAAAGAAAGCATATAAATCTATACAAATAGAGCTTACGGAGAATTCTTCAAGAATTATGATTATATAAATACTCTTTCTGTACAACATATTGGGATGATATTATCATTTCATGAATAACTATAAAAGGACATTTGGGCATTAAACATAAAGTATTTACAAGATTGCGAACAAACATGGACTTAGACCATCCGAACCCAGAGTAGAAGCTATAAAAATGCTTCGCCCAACAAATATTAAGGAGGTGCAAGCCTACATCAGGATAATAAATAAACAAGCGCAGCTAAATCGATTGCGCCAAAAAGTTGTATCAACCCGTCCACGAAGAATCCTTTAACGACCTGAAAACTGCAATTGTCCGAAAGTTAGTGTATTTTTATGATGGAACTCAATTTTACAAACAAAACATTGTACGGTACAACAAGCTGATATTTGGAATTGAAAAACCGAAAACTAATTTAAACCACGCAGAATAAGAATCCGAAACCGAAAACTAATTTAAACCACGCAGAATAAGAATCCGAAATTACTTAATTTCATCAATTTTGACAAGATTTGTTTTCTAATATTTACAAATTTGCTAATTCGAAAAACAAATTTGCTAATTAAATTCGAAAATTTAATAACAATTGTTTGTTTTATATCTCAAAACTTTTACAAATTTTGCTTTTCGACGACACAATAATTCGAGGAAAAAACTTAATATTTATTTGGAATAATCTTTGAAATTTATAGTTAATTAAGTTATTAAGTGTTTAACTCTGTTCTAAGAAAATAGTTTTCTAGCCAAATAATTCTTAAAAAAGCTTTCATGATTTGATTAATTGTAGGTAAATTAGGTTGTAAAGGATTAAAAATAATTTATCGTATACGACTAATGACAAGCAAATGCAGCCAAACCTGGTGCATACGTTTCGGTTTATTATTTCAAAAAAAATAAATTCTTAGGCAAAAACATAATAAAATCTCGGTTGCTTATAAATAACAACCACCGAATGATTTACACATTTTTTCGTTACCTTAAAACTTTTTATTAATGAACTTTGGTATGACCAAGTTTATGTAAAATTCAAACTCTCATTTTTTCATTAAAACAAACATAAAACCATAAAAAAGCCATAAACAGTTAGAAAACCATATAATTAACACAATCTGGTTCATACATGTTAGGTGTACTATTGTGATGCATTGAAAGTATCATTAAATTTTACGAAGGATCTCAATAATTAAGTGTAGACAAAGTAATAAATAAGAATGATTTGTTAACCATATATATAACACAATGTAATGCTGATATAATTTACGATCTAATGATTTATTTGTTGGATATAAAATCGGTTTTAGTTGATATCAATCAAATATTTCATTTAATCCTATAAAATGGAAATTGGATTCTGTTCGGTTATCGAAACAACAGCACATTACATTTATATTTTATGTTAACAAAATAGATTTGATAATATTGTTTCACTAACTATAATGGAGAATATCGATAAAATATTTTATGCAAAACCATTAATAAAATGCATTTGTTTCAAAGTAGGATATAATATTTTATGGGAAAATGTAAATATAATTTTTAAATAAAATCTAAATGTTCGTGATTTATGTTTCAATTCCTGTACATATACAAATTTCAATTGTCACAAATTCAAATATGTTTGCACGATAATTTTCACTTGTAATTCTATTTGAGACATCCAAAAAAATAATAATAATAAAACAACGATAACTTAAGGAATTTCATCCTGTTCAACAGAAAAACGGAAACGTAATCAACACAATCTTATATCCGGTATTTATTGTTTCATTTTAACAACATAATTTCACGTCTTCATGATAAACTCGTAAATGCAACAAAATGTTGAACAGTAAAATTAAATAAATTTATATTTTTACTTGAAGGATTTAAGAGTGGAACGTGAAATCCAAGAAACAGATTTTGTTTGTACAAATAAATATAACAAAAATATACATAAAACTTAAACATAAAATATAATAATCAAAGTATTAGATGTAACATTTTTTTAAATAATGTAGAGCTATTTTATAAATTTATATGTACATATTTTGCTAATTATATTGCCGTCTGTTTATAAGATTGTTGTAAAATTTGAGCGATTGTCCACATTAAGTTATGAATTGAAAAGCACAATCATTATACTGACCAACAACTATATAACAAATAACTATACTAACTGTACTAATTAGTTAATAACGGTATATTACCATTTATTTTATTACGAATTATTTGCATCTTTAATCCGGCGACTTATGCAGCAGGAAAATTACGTCAAGAATTTGGAAGGTTACTGAAAACATAAGAGCTACACTGTAATTTTGCTTATGACTGACAGTGTATACAGTCGTCTATATAAGTTTTATGTAGTTTTCGCATTTGAAGCGATTTTCTTTCTTTATTGATGGATTAAATCAGACCTAACAACTTCTACCATTCACACATTTTCCAGTTACCAATCCTGTGAGATTAAGAATTGTATTCGTGCTTCTCTATACCTATAAAGTTGACTGGACAGCTCTGATAACCCAAGTTTTCAATATCTCCCATATAGTATTTAAATCATCGTTCTGATTGGTTTCCACAATGCTAGACTGCTATTAAAATAGATATTGTATTTTCTCATCTTCGTTTATCAATCCTTCACAGTTGAGGCATTATAAGGTTCATTTTCTTTTGCTTCCTGGCTTGTACGAAAACTGCCGTAAGTCATTTTCCATATAACTTATAGAGATATTTCGTAAGAGACTTATTTATTAGAATTCGTAATTAATTGGAAATCAATCGTCGAACTTATATTTATCTAATTCACATTAACAAGCATTTATTCTTAACGAAACCTGCAGAAAATAAAAAATTATATTTATTGCATTAAAAGCGCGTATATAAGACACAAATTGGGATTTGTTTCCCCTTAGTTTCCATCCCTTCGCAGTTTTTAGCGTATATAAGACACAAATAGCGTCTTGTTTTCCCTTAGTTTTCATGTATATGAAATTCTATACCTAAAGCAAAATTTTCCAAGTATTCAAGGTTATTTCCAGAATATACATACTAATTTTAATAATCATACTTTACGAGCCCTAATTCAATTTGAAAAGATTACACGTGATTACAGCATATATCTAAAATTATGAAATTCTTGTATACGAGTACGATTTACATATATATGTATATACATTAATAATAATTTTAGAAACCGATTATTGTACTTCAACATGTAGACTTTTATTGTTTTGGGGTAATACCACTACAACCCATTTCGTAGTATTTGCTGTTGTCGTCGTTTATACAAAACCTAAAATTTTCCGCATAAATAAATATCGTATTTGAAAAATTTATTTAAATAAAATGAACAACATTGTAACATTGTCTTGATTTTTTATACATTTTCTTCTTCTTGTTGATTTTTTTATTTTTTTTTTTTTTTTGTAATTCGAGTACAAAGAAATTAAGCACGTCTCTAAGAGTTTTAATGCTTGCGTACATATTCCTTCTTTAATATAACAAATCAGCGATTAAAATATTTTTATATTCAATAAACTTGTCATTTGATGAATTTATGGGAAAAGTTGTTTAGCCAAAAAATCGTATGCGGATAATTTTGTTATCTCAATTCATTCAAAATCCTTTTTATAAATATTGATTGGTTTTTAAGAAATTTAAGAAATATTGATCTTATTCTTGCTAAGATATTTATATTAGGTCAGTGAAACATGGTGGCTATATGTTAACAAACTTTGTCTTTTCAGATCATCCATCTTTTGTAAGATGTCCAAACTTGAATGGAAGCAAAAGTTTTGCCACTGTGTATATTATTGGTAAGTCCTGCCCATTATTATTTTGAAAAATAAAAAGTTAATTGGGGTTCGTCCTAATTATTGACGCTACTTCTCAAATGTTATTATCTTGAATCAGAATACTTCAGTCTGTTGTCTAAAACGCTGATGCGCTAATTGTTGTGCAAAAAACCAGAATACTCTAGAAAACAAATTCATTTAAGGAAAACATGTAAATGCTTATATAGAGTTAATTTTTGTTACTGTGACAATGTTAAGGTTTATGATATTGTATCGAATTCTATTTGAATTTTGCAAATATAGTATGTAGCATCAAATGGGAAATAAACAAAAATATAGTTTAGGTTTTTTAAAACTAAACGTGAAGTAGTTTTATAACAGTTCTGGTTGTCAATTTTAAACAGCAGGTAAACTTCGTCTTGCTTACAAAGGTTATACAGGCCGTTTATCTAAATCAAAGGGTTTCTAAACTTTTCGTAAAAAAGAAGCAATATGCAGAGGCATTCCTTTTACTTAATCCGTTGCTACATTATTTTAGAATAAAATACTTTAATCATTTTTTTATTCATAATTGCAAGTAAAATCAAAAATCGAAGTACATTAGATTACATTAGATTACATTACATTAGAAAAAGGGATTATTATAGACCTTTTCAAAGCCATATTATTTCTCTCAGTATTATCCACAAGTGAATGACATGGCAAAATATCAAAAGGTACAGTAAGCTTTTATTTGTAATAAAAAAAAATAAGTAAAAATTGCAGTAAATACCTTTTGATTTAGTATGATTTTTGTTAAAGTTGCATTTTTACTCTTAGAAGCAGAACATATTTTTCAGTTATTTCGATAATACAGAGAATCGAAAAGCTTTTATTACTATACCAGAATGAATATATTAAGTCAAAGTTACACAGTGTCATAGTCAAAGTGAGTCCGGATCCATTTCCAGAACGTTGACGGATCTTGTTTGAGTTCCATTTTAAGATCGGGAACTTATTCCGGATCTTGTTTGATCGGAACTAAATCCGGAACATTGACGGATCTTGTTTGAGTTCTGTTTTGATGTTCGGATTTAGTACCGGAAACGGATCCGTTTACTTTGTAGGTGGTTGTTGTTAATTTATATAAAAAATAATTGAACAGTAAAACACATAAAGCTATAATATATAAATTAACCAGTGAAAGATACAAGAGAACGACATGACAAAATATCAAAAGTTTTTTTAAATTTCAAAAGCAAAAAGCTGGTATTCCTTCATTTTATTTAATATGTTGCTCCCTTATTTGTAAATAAATTAGACCACTTTTCGTTAAATCGATGGCTTAATACCAAACTGGTTACAATAAAATTAAAGCACTGCACTAAATATGGTGGTTCACATGTTTTGTTCATTAAATCTGCCATTGAACACCGCCTGTTATACAATTTATTTTAAACCAAATACATTTGTTTACTATATTAAAAGCTATGCAAAGTATTTAATCCCAAATATATACTAACATTATAAACTGAATCGTTACTATAACACAACTGCGGTGCACCAGCATAACCTTTAGTCTAATTATCATAAATGCAATATCGAAATTATTAAAATTTACAATATCTCTAAACAATTGTAGGGTAAAAATATAAATGTAATTTTATGAATTCTTTAAATTAATAACGGAGTACATACAAAATAATACACTTCGAATAGTGTTGTTATTACTTCTGCAGCAGCTCTACATTATAAAATGAAAACTTATTATCATAATCATTAAAATAATAAATACAAATTTTATAGTTTTGCATTTGTATATATTGCAAATAGAATTTGTAGATAAAATCAAACAGTAGTTCAACTTTAAATATTGCAATTTTTATCCCAAACATGTAACCAATACTACTTGAGACTGGTATTTCAATACCAGTAAAACTAAAACTGTTATCAGACTCAACTAAAACTGTTATCAGACGAACAGTTTTAGTTGAGGTGTATAATTCAACATTAAATATAATACATGCGCGACTAAGCAGGTAAAACTCATTAATTTAATTACGATGGACAGTAATTAAAATAAAATATGAAAGCATTAATTACCTAGAGCTTAGTATATTTTACGTTATATAGCAGTAAACATAAACAAATTTTTTCGTAACTAATTAAGAATATTTCATAATTTACATAGTAGATTAAATTAAATGGTTTGTTCGTGATGATGTATAATTATGAGATTAAGTTTTAAAAAAGAAGATTCAAATTGTTCTCAACAATTAGTATGCATTTGTCATAATTAGCAAAAAATCAGTCTAGCATTGAATTACGAATTTCACTTTATATATATTATGTACTTTATCATGACTCCAGACACATACTGATACACGAATAGCAAAGTAGATTTAACATAACTGAGATCCATAAATAATATGGTAATAATAGAATCATGTAAATGAAAAATACCTTATCGAAACTTAGCATTGGAAGCTATAAATATTGAAAAAATGAATTTTGGTGATTTATATTATTTTATATCGACCGTGTACATGTAGGGCGACAAAAACATAATTAAATTATTGAAATGTGTGTAATGTACTAATAAATACCACAACGTTATTGCTAGATTATGTCCGATAAATTTGATCGTTTCATACATATTTGGATTTTGATTTAGTCGACAATTTTTTTCGTATCATTTCATATTACATATTTTATTAAGTTATCTTATTTAATATATATAAAATATTTACCTATCCAGTTGTCACAAATCAGTGAACTGGTAAATAAGATTTCTTCATGGGAGTGCAAAGAAAAATATATATATTATATAAAAGGTGAAAAATCATCACATTTTTTGTGTCTTAATAAATATTATTGAAATGAAAGGAGGGTGAAAATATGTACATAATACAACATAGTTGCTCATGGCATGTAATTTGTGTTGATCTAATTGTTTTTTGATCTTATATTACTCGCTTTAGAATTTTTAAAGACATTCTCCTAATTAAGGAAAATATAAATCTTTTCGACATGTATGTTTTATATCAGGCATTATTTAAAATCATATACTTAACATAAACCATTTATACAAAATTATAAACAGATGTAGGCGGTAGTATGTTACACCTGTTGAGTAAATTATTCTTGATATCATTTTGTGATGAAAGGTTATAAAAAAGTTACGGAATTTCATAGTATTAATTTAATAATAAAGATATGGTCAAAAATGTAAGATCTCAAGCAGCCAATTGCTTGTGGAGTGTTAGACTAAACAATTTTATAAAATAATCACATTATATAAGCGCCCACAAGGAATAAGTTCATTTTGCTTCTGCTTTAAATTTATTTATTTCCTGCTGATTTATTATGATTTTAACTTCTAGACATATCCTGTGTTTTGTGCTTAGGTATATTAGTTTTGCGAGGGAGTAGAATTTGAAATGTATTCCAATTTTGTAGGTTTTAGATTAATTACCATTAAATTTTATCATTGTAGTCTCGAAACCAGTTTTATGATTTAATTTAAGGACTAAACATATCAAATCCATGATTCCCTTTAGTTAAAAGTGGGATAGTGTGAGAGATTGTATTTTCTTAACTATGAAAGCCTGAAAGCAAATTATCGTATTCTATTTAAGAAAAATTCCGTTCCGATCATTTGTAACAAACAGCTGAGTAAATATTGGGCCGGCAGACGCACATAAATTAAGCTTTTGGTTATAGTTTCTATAGCAGTAACATTTTTTTCCATTGTCTCGATTGTTCTTTTGTGAACAAAACACTCGTTGACAAAAACAACCAATTGTTTTTGTCAATATGCGTTTATAAATAATTAACCAAGCAGTTAACACTTTGAATTTAACATATAAACTAACCAGTGAAAATATATATATTACAGTGAGCTATTATTACATAAAGCTTTAAATAAAATTAAAATTAACCAAATTTAAAACTTCTTTAATTTATTAAAATTTAATGACTGTTGTTGTTGTCACTTTATAAGTAATTGTTGTTGTCAATAGGTCTTTGTAGATCAATCGATTGGTTGATAGTGTAACTAGACCACATAAACGAACCAATGATTAAATACCAATGGCATTAAATGGCATGATAAAATATTAAAAGTTGCAATTAGTTTTTATTATACATAAAAAATTTTTAATAAAATAAATTTGAGTTAGAGTAAATGACTTTTGACGTATTACGAATCTTCATCAAAGTGTAAATTTTACGTTACGAAGCAATACAATTGTACAGTTGTCTCCATGAAACTGATATTAAAGGCTTTTTTCCTCTCAGCTCGATTATTTTAAATGCAGTAAGATTTAGTTTTGTTTCAATATGATGTATCAAAAAGTTTACAATAGATTTAAATACTAAAATCGATTATTCAACTTAGGCTTTTTTTAAAATTGAATCAGTTAAAGCTTTTCACCATTAAGGTCAGATAAATTATTAAATTATATTAAACAATTGTATAATTTAATAAAAAAAAGACAAAGCGGATGAATTTACAAATCAGGGTTAAAACTTACGTAATTAATAAATTGCAAATGAATAATTTCGTTGTTGTTGTTGTCACCTAGTAAGTGGTTGTTGTTGTCAACTAGTAAAAAGTTGTTGTTGTCACCTAGTAAGTGGTTGTTGTTGTCAGTTTGTTATTTATTATTATTATTATTTATTAATCTATTAATTTATTGATTTATTAATTTATTAATTTATAATTTTTATTAATTTATTAATAAATTGCAAATGAATAATTTCGTTGTTGTTGTTGTCACCTAGTAAGTGGTTGTTGTTGTCAACTAGTAAAAAGTTGTTGTTGTCACCTAGTAAGTGGTTGTTGTTGTCAGTTTGTTATTTATTATTATTATTATTTATTAATTTATTAATTTATTAATTTATTAATTTATTGATTTATTAATTTATTAATTTATAATTTTTATTAATTTATTAATTTAATAATAAATTGCAAATGAATAATTTCGTTGTTGTTGTGGTCACCTAGTAAGTGGTTGTTGTCAGTTTGTTATTTATTATTTTTATTATTATTTATTAATTTATGAATTATTGATTTATTAATTTATTAATTTATTAATTTATAATTTTTATTAATTTATTAATTTATTAATTTATTAATTTATTAATTTATTAATTTATTAATTTATTAATTTATTAATTTATTAATTTATTAATTTATTAATTTATTAATTTATTAATTTATTAATTTATTAATTTATTAATTTATTAATTTATTAATTTATTAATTTATTAATTTATTAATTTATTAATTTATTAATTTATTAATTTATTAATTTATTAATTTATTAATTTATTAATTTATTAATTTATTAATTTATTAATTTATTAATTTATTAATTTATTAATTTATTAATTTATTAATTTATTAATTTATTAATTTATTAATTTATTAATTTATTAATTTATTAATTTATTAATTTATTAATTTATTAATTTATTAATTTATTAATTTATTAATTTATTAATTTATTAATTTATTAATTTATTAATTTATTAATTTATTAATTTATTAATTTATTAATTTATTAATTTATTAATTTATTAATTTATTAATTTATTAATTTATTAATTTATTAATTTATTAATTTATTAATTTATTAATTTATTAATTTATTAATTTATTAATTTATTAATTTATTAATTTATTAATTTATTAATTTATTAATTTATTAATTTATTAATTTATTAATTTATTAATTTATTAATTTATTAATTTATTAATTTATTAATTTATTAATTTATTAATTTATTAATTTATTAATTTATTAATTTATTAATTTATTAATTTATTAATTTATTAATTTATTAATTTATTAATTTATTAATTTATTAATTTATTAATTTATTAATTTATTAATTTATTAATTTATTAATTTATTAATTTATTAATTTATTAATTTATTAATTTATTAATTTATTAATTTATTAATTTATTAATTTATTAATTTATTAATTTATTAATTTATTAATTTATTAATTTATTAATTTATTAATTTATTAATTTATTAATTTATTAATTTATTAATTTATTAATTTATTAATTTATTAATTTATTAATTTATTAATTTATTAATTTATTAATTTATTAATTTATTAATTTATTAATTTATTAATTTATTAATTTATTAATTTATTAATTTATTAATTTATTAATTTATTAATTTATTAATTTATTAATTTATTAATTTATTAATTTATTAATTTATTAATTTATTAATTTATTAATTTATTAATTTATTAATTTATTAATTTATTAATTTATTAATTTATTAATTTATTAATTTATTAATTTATTAATTTATTAATTTATTAATTTATTAATTTATTAATTTATTAATTTATTAATTTATTAATTTATTAATTTATTAATTTATTAATTTATTAATTTATTAATTTATTAATTTATTAATTTATTAATTTATTAATTTATTAATTTATTAATTTATTAATTTATTAATTTATTAATTTATTAATTTATTAATTTATTAATTTATTAATTTATTAATTTATTAATTTATTAATTTATTAATTTATTAATTTATTAATTTATTAATTTATTAATTTATTAATTTATTAATTTATTAATTTATTAATTTATTAATTTATTAATTTATTAATTTATTAATTTATTAATTTATTAATTTATTAATTTATTAATTTATTAATTTATTAATTTATTAATTTATTAATTTATTAATTTATTAATTTATTAATTTATTAATTTATTAATTTATTAATTTATTAATTTATTAATTTATTAATTTATTAATTTATTAATTTATTAATTTATTAATTTATTAATTTATTAATTTATTAATTTATTAATTTATTAATTTATTAATTTATTAATTTATTAATTTATTAATTTATTAATTTATTAATTTATTAATTTATTAATTTATTAATTTATTAATTTATTAATTTATTAATTTATTAATTTATTAATTTATTAATTTATTAATTTATTAATTTATTAATTTATTAATTTATTAATTTATTAATTTATTAATTTATTAATTTATTAATTTATTAATTTATTAATTTATTAATTTATTAATTTATTAATTTATTAATTTATTAATTTATTAATTTATTAATTTATTAATTTATTAATTTATTAATTTATTAATTTATTAATTTATTAATTTATTAATTTATTAATTTATTAATTTATTAATTTATTAATTTATTAATTTATTAATTTATTAATTTATTAATTTATTAATTTATTAATTTATTAATTTATTAATTTATTAATTTATTAATTTATTAATTTATTAATTTATTAATTTATTAATTTATTAATTTATTAATTTATTAATTTATTAATTTATTAATTTATTAATTTATTAATTTATTAATTTATTAATTTATTAATTTATTAATTTATTAATTTATTAATTTATTAATTTATTAATTTATTAATTTATTAACTTATTAATTTATTAATTTATTAATTTATTAATTTATTAATTTATTAATTTATTAATTTATTAATTTATTAATTTATTAATTTATTAATTTATTAATTTATTAATTTATTAATTTATTAATTTATTAATTTATTAATTTATTAATTTATTAATTTATTAATTTATTAATTTATTAATTTATTAATTTATTAATTTATTAATTTATTAATTTATTAATTTATTAATTTATTAATTTATTAATTTATTAATTTATTAATTTATTAATTTATTAATTTATTAATTTATTAATTTATTAATTTATTAATTTATTAATTTATTAATTTATTAATTAATTGATTTATTAATTTATTAATTTATTAATTTATTAATTTATTAATTTATTAATTTATTAATTTATTAATTTATTAATTTATTAATTTATTAATTTATTAATTTATTAATTTATTAATTTATTAATTTATTAATTTATTAATTTATTAATTTATTAATTTATTAATTTATTAATTTATTAATTTATTAATTTATTAATTTATTAATTTATTAATTTATTAATTTATTAATTTATTAATTTATTAATTTATTAATTTATTAATTTATTAATTTATTAAT
The DNA here is from genome assembly GCA_963556175.1 of Tipula confusa. Lineage (NCBI taxonomy): Eukaryota > Metazoa > Arthropoda > Insecta > Diptera > Tipulidae > Tipula > Tipula confusa. The sequence goes on along the minus strand of OY744477.1, from coordinate 162,551,702 downwards.
TTATTAATTTATTAATTTATTAATTTATTAATTTATTAATTTATTAATTTATTAATTTATTAATTTATTAATTTATTAATTTATTAATTTATTAATTTATTAATTTATTAATTTATTAATTTATTAATTTATTAATTTATTAATTTATTAATTTATTAATTTATTAATTTATTAATTTATTAATTTATTAATTTATTAATTTATTAATTTATTAATTTATTAATTTATTAATTTATTAATTTATTAATTTATTAATTTATTAATTTATTAATTTATTAATTTATTAATTTATTAATTTATTAATTTATTAATTTATTAATTTATTAATTTATTAATTTATTAATTTATTAATTTATTAATTTATTAATTTTTTAATTTATTAATTTATTAATTTATTAATTTATTAATTTATTAATTTATTAATTTATTAATTTATTAATTTATTAATTTATTAATTTATTAATTTATTAATTTATTAATTTATTAATTTATTAATTTATTAATTTATTAATTTATTAATTTATTAATTTATTAATTTATTAATTTATTAATTTATTAATTTATTAATTTATTAATTTATTAATTTATTAATTTATTAATTTATTAATTTATTAATTTATTAATTTATTAATTTATTAATTTATTAATTTATTAATTTATTAATTTATTAATTTATTAATTTATTAATTTATTAATTTATTAATTTATTAATTTATTAATTTATTAATTTATTAATTTATTAATTTATTAATTTATTAATTTATTAATTTATTAATTTATTAATTTATTAATTTATTAATTTATTAATTTATTAATTTATTAATTTATTAATTTATTAATTTATTAATTTATTAATTTATTAATTTATTAATTTATTAATTTATTAATTTATTAATTTATTAATTTATTAATTTATTAATTTATTAATTTATTAATTTATTAATTTATTAATTTATTAATTTATTAATTTATTAATTTATTAATTTATTAATTTTTTAATTTATTAATTTATTAATTTATTAATTTATTAATTTATTAATTTATTAATTTATTAATTTATTAATTTATTAATTTATTAATTTATTAATTTATTAATTTATTAATTTATTAATTTATTAATTTATTAATTTATTAATTTATTAATTTATTAATTTATTAATTTATTAATTTATTAATTTATTAATTTATTAATTTATTAATTTATTAATTTATTAATTTATTAATTTATTAATTTATTATTTAATCTGATTTAATTAATCATGAATAAGTAAAATTTGCTTTTGATTATACCCCATAAGGCATCCGTAGTTTTGCCTTAAACTTTGCTTAATTCCTTTTTCCAATTGTTTTTGATCAGCTAGCTAGTTCACTATACTTAAGCATAACGACCATTTTGTTTAATGCAGAAGTCAATATTTTTCAATTGTTCCTGGGACTACTAAATAACTAAAAGTATCCATTTTAAAATCAATTGATTTAATCAGTTGACTGAGTTGATCCAGTGTTGACAATTGAAAATGAAAAATATTTTCATTTAGTTTTAATGAAGGTACATTTTAATATCTTTTAGTCCGATAAAGAATAACTTCTAGTTCATAAATATGTATACAAACTGTTACTTGTTTGCTTATTGTTAAAACATATACATATACATTGTACTTATACATACACATTCAAAATAATTATGTAAACAGTAACATCAAAAAAAAAAGTTTAAACTTTAGAACTAATTAATTCCTTAGGGTATAATTAGATTAGGTTCTTGTTCTGATGCAAAATATGTATATATACACACGATGGCATCAAAGGATAAAATTAATTTTTCGTCTTGAAGAGCATTAGCATCATTTGATAGATTTTCATTTATGTATTTATACTATGTACAAAGTATACGTTCAAAAATAGAATTCAGATTTTTTATCAATTTTCGCATTTCGTAAATTTTTGGCCATAGTCAGTACATATTATGTTTAAGATTTTATAATGTTGAACGAACTTGTGGGTGTTGGTGTGTTTGTACAACAACATAACTGAGATTATACCACAACATATTTTCCTTCTTTTTGTTTGTATTCTATCCTTAAATTTTCAATTAAATTTTTCTCTATATTTTTTTAGTGGAAATCTAATCTTCAGTTTTTTTATAATTATAATTTTTAATGGGAATCATATTTTCATTTATTCAAAATGTTTGGAGATTTTCATATAATATACATAATATTTAAATTAATTTTGAAACATATGTGGTTAGGGTGTAGAATCTTGTATCACTATATAAAATTTAAAATTGTTTATATTGTCTGAATATCAACAACATTGAGATTCATAATACTTACTGGTTTAAATTTAACATTACCTAATTAAGAAAAATTCTTCTTATGGTAAATAAAGCTTTTGAATTTTTACAAAACAATAAATTATAAATTCTGAATAAAATCGTTACACCCGAAATTGAATGATACATCGAATTCAGTTTAATAAAGTTTTACGTGATGGACACAACTTGACCCCAGGTACCACATAATAAGTGAAGATAATTGATTTATAAATGATTTTCTAAACAAAAACAAAAATATTAAATATTTAAACTATTTTTAGATAAAATTATTTCTACTTTCTTTAGTAAAGCACAAAACAGATATAATTCCATTTTGTGTAAAACAACAAAAATCATATAATATTTTCAAAAGCTACTCGTCCGCTATTAGATTAATTAAATAAATTCTATAAAAAGTATATAAAATTAAATATAAAATGATTTAAAAAAAATTTCTTTAATCATTCGGATTCCAGCAGATGTCTGCAAATGTTTCTGTACCATATAAAAAAAGCTCGATGAGTTATTGTACTGACAAATCAAGTAAGGTCTCTAATTGAATTTCTACCAACGTCAAAATCTTGAATATCATTTGAATGAAGTGTTGTTTTCTGTCTCATAAGTATTTGTATTATTAAATTTTGTTTGTTAACATAGTTCAAGATGTAAAATATAAATAGCTTTTATGTGATAAGAGAATGGAATCAAATTTTACATTTTTTTTTTCTGAAGCACGTACCAATTTTAATATTATTAAAATTAATAATATTAATATTAATGTAAGCGTACAAAAATTAATATTATTAGATGAATGTGATAAGAATTTTTGTTTTTTGTAAAGTGATTTAGATAGTTCTATCCTCTTTAAAATCAGAAAAGTAAGATTTTTCAAGTATATTTGCTAAAATCGATTTTCTTTTGTTGTATAATATATGTACATACATAATGAAAAGATGCTACACTGATTCACGTCATATAATATACATTTAATATAAATTTATGTACCCTCGGGTAATGAAGCAAAGGTCAGTTTTTAATAGACTGTAGGGTTTTTGAAAATTAATTTGTGCTGTGAACTAAGAATAAGTAGTTTAAGAAAAAAATAACAAGTATGGGGGACTTAATAGTTCGAAATAGTTATACATTAAATTTAAGCTTAAATTGATTAGTTTAGGTTCAGACAAATTATAGAATTGTTAAAAAGTTAAATTCATTATACAAACAAACAATATTCAAATGGAAATATTTTAAAAGTGGAAACCCTTATTACATAAAAATATGTAATATTCTAAAAATACCAAATCATAGCTTTCAAAAGTTGTAGGTAGTGCAAAATACGAAAAATTATTTTTAAACAAATATTCAAGCACGGTAAACGAAAGTCAACCTATATTTTGATACTTATGCAAATACTTATTATTAGTTGGTTCGTATGTTCATTCAATTGGTTCTTGGGTTAAAATGCACTCAAAATGTATTTAATACATTATTCAATGACCTAAAATTATCCTTTTTGTATCCAGTAATATAAATCTGATAATTCTCTAACACAAACGAAGTTGCTATCAAATAATAATTTTGCTCAAATTTCTTATAGTAGTTTATATGATATGAAATATTTAATATTTATTTCAGAAATTCAATTTAATTTTAAAAGCAACATAAGCTACGAACATAAACCAAATTTGTTTATAAGAATTGTTATTAAGAATAATATGATATTTGTGTTGGTGTTTTTTCTGTATATGTCTTGCACATATAGTTGCTGATAAAATTAAATTACTATCCTTAAATTCAGATATACTCTTTCATTGCAATTAAAAAAAAATATTTTTAGTTTGTATTTGCGACATGTATGAAATATTACAAAATAATTATATTACAATGTGGCTTCTAGTACTCGTATTTCGTGTAATGAAATTAATTACGAATTGATTTAGTAATGTTTTGCTTTTCAAAACAACTTATGGGATATTTGAACGAAATTAAAGTTTGGTTCGTAAAAATTTAATTATTTTGTTTACAACTAAAATATGGTACAGTAAATTATTTTAAATTTTTATCTTTCATTGCGATAATCGGAAAAAAAAATTATCGAACTAGAATATTTTCCTCACGAATTACAAAATAAATAAACACTCGTTTGCACGTATTGGGTCGACATTTTTTTTATTCACTTTACTTACTTTTATATTTAGGTTTCGAAACGATTTTTTTATTTTTTGTTCTGTATAATTTGGTAATTGAGAAGTTATCAAATTCTTAACGAGTCTACATGGGTTTGACATGAATTTGTGACAGTTTGGTATCTGTAAATTTTGCAACTAATTTAATTGTATTAAATGTTAAAAATTAATAATTTTTTGATATAATTTATGTATATAAATCGTATAATCCGATAATTTATAGGGTTTGTTTTTAGACCCAAATATGAATTAATTATATTGTATACATATAGTGTTTTTGAAGTTTATAAGAGGGAGACTAAAAAACTAATTATTATTTTATATAGAGATAACGAGGGATCATTAGAAAATATTTAATCTTAGATGATGGAGATTTTTAAAGTTTAAAGGAAATATATAATTTAGGTATATAAATCTCCGAAGGTTTTTGAAACTATATTTTATAAATCATAAATTAATTTATTATTTAAAGAGTAATAATTTTTCATAATTTTATAAAACGAAGAAGGTTTTACTGGTATAGTCTTAGAAAATGCTAAATATAAGCAAACTGTGATGAAACGTAAATCGATGGATGCTAATCTTATCAATTTTCTTTAAAATTGTTTTAAAACAAATAAAATAGGCAACTGAAAACATACATATCGACAGGTTGTCAATATCACATCAATAGTAGTATCACAATCAAAAAACTTTTTTTCCAATTATACTTTAATACCTAAAATGGGGTTGTTTATTCATATAACCAACCATGTACCAAAATAACAACAAATGCAAAATTATTTAAATATAAACCTCAAAATTGGTCAACAAAAAAAAATTAAATTTTCTCTGATTGATAACATGAAATTTTTGTTTATCTACAAAAAATTGAAAATCATAAATCGTTTTGTCATTGTCATCACCCAGAATAACAAAAAAGTTGTGTTAAAATAAATGTGATGTAATATTTAAATTTGCAATGACTCCAGCACACCAACATAACTATATATAGAGGTGTAAGTTTTTTTACAATTGGAATGACATATTTTGTAAAGATAATCAAGATTTTTAAAAATGGTGCAATATATAAAAAAAAACATGGATTCCAACAAAGCACACAGAATATAACATATATAGCCTTGGCTTAAAAATTCATTGGACAAAAAAGAGTCCCAGTATTATATAGATTATATTTCCAATTGATTTAATTCGAAGTTTTAGTGTAAAATTTGTAATTTTAATCATAAAGCTTTTAAAATTTTGAAAACACTTTTTATTTAATTAGAGCACATATTGTAAATATAGTTCAAATAACAAGATACACATAATCCATTATTGTTTTCACCAATTTTGCGCTTCTGCCAGCCCAATCGAAGACTGGTGACTCAACTCTAGCCTCATTTTTATAAACTTTCTGATTTATTTGTTGCATTTTTGTGGTCCTATATAGATGAAGTCATTGAGAATGGTATATTATATACCGAACCGTTTGAAAAAACCGAGCTTACCAAATAAATTTCTGATTTATAGTTTAGACAAAATTTATTTTTGAACTTATAAAGTATAAAGATAAATGTATTAACAATGTGGCTTTGAATACCTATAATATATGTTTAGTTTATCGCAAATCATTTTTTGCAACACTAAAGTCAAAAGTCCACTCTATAGTATTATTTCGGTAAAGTTATTTCTGAGTGTAAAGACACTCTACTTGTAAGGTTTACACTTTGGTTCTTCTCTATTCTATACTCTACCGCGTTAAGAAGATCTCTACCATACGCTCTACAGAACATAAATACTCGTGGTATATTTGTGTTTACGGTAGAGCTCTTGTTAGATTTAGATTATTAATTTTCATGCACACAATTCCAACACTATTGAATGCGAATAACCATCGGAATGTAAATAGATATACCTTCGATGTTTCAAATAACATTCAACATTAAATTGTCATACATACGGGATAATTAAATTTCAAATTACGTGGATATATATATATATATATATATATATATATATATATATATATATATATATATATATATATACCGCGTGTTCTACTGTAGAAAAACCTTATCAAACATGTTAAATTTTACACAGAGTCACAACTGGTAAGCGTCAAGTTGATGTGTCAGCCTGTTTCCGATGGGGCGTTAAATTTAATGCACCGGTATTAAGGAAATGAAAAGAAGACTTAGCATCTGGCTGAACGATAAAAACAAAAGGCATATTTCTCTTAGGAAACTATTGATTATTGTAAAGGCCAAGAGGTATTTTGAAACATTCATTATGAAACGTGTGTGTAGAGCGCTAGTGTTTACTATTTATTTATACGTATTAAACCTAATATGGACACCCGGCTTCAGTATTTTATTGAAACAATTAAACAAATATTTTCTTTTAAAAGTTCATAATATCTGGCCATTTTTTAATTGAGTAATTTATACTATTTACATAGATCTTTTCAAGTAATTATAGGCAATCGTTAAAAAATGTAAGACGTATAAAGTTATTTCGCGTTTTGCAGACGACTATCTATCTTTAACGCTTGAAAGGAAAATTTGTTGACTTGCATGTAGTTAAAAAAAATGTTGACTATTTTATTTCCAAGATCAAACTTTTTTATACTATATATACCATAAGTCATTTAAATACTGTTCAAGATATCAAGGTTGTGTGTGAACATGACGTATGCCGCAGTAAAATTGGCTTGTCAGGTGATCCCTGTTTTTTATCTTTCCAAATTGGAACATTCATAAGTTCGCTTTTTGATCCTTTGATCATTTATCAATAAGGTTGGCTCTTATTCCTAAATTTGCAATTTTAATAGTCATTTTTATCATGAACATATTCAAAACTATATATAGAACTGCTTATAAATTTTCTAATTTTATCTATTAAAAATATCCTTTTTAGTCTCTTAAATTAGCATATTTTAACTTCTGACGCACATCCTTACATAGTTAACAAACCATTTTCAGTTTCATTTTATTTTTTATTTCATAACATCCAGTAATAACAAAAATGAAAACTTAACATCGAATAGCTTTTTGCTGATTCATAAGTATTTTATACTATACATTTATGGTAAATATATTAAAGGAAAAATATAACTTTCAATTTTCCGTACATCCCAAAACGCTTTTATTTTCAACAATCAAATAAACGTTTTTTCTAGTATATTATAATAAAATAATGTGATTTCCACTTGTGGCCAATTTATTCTTGAAATAGTAAAAACCCATCAAAGTGTGAAGAATCAACCATAGGTTTGTTTATTACATTGATAAAAATTTATTATCACTTTCAAGAACCAATTGAAAATGATTTATTTCAAGTAGGTTATATGTAGTTGTATAAAAAAAGCCTATAGGTAGCCTACACCAATTCAATATCCGATTTGATAAATAAAATTTGGTTTTTTTTTACTTCTTTTGAATTATAATTACATTATAATAAATTATTTTAATTAAAAATATATGAAAAAATTGTTAAACATAATTTTGGTTAAATATCAATTAGCACAAAATTGTCGAAATTTCATCGATCTGTTGCATTTGGAAAATAGTAGCAATAAATTAAATTCTTAGTATATGGAATGAGGTAATTAAAAATATAAATATGTTTTACAACCTATTGCTGGTCTTTACCATGCCGCGCTCGTGATCGCCTCAAACCCATCTAATTTTATGTAATCGAGTTGTTATGGAACAACTATTTTAGATTTACGATTAAAAATTGTCAGTTCAATAATTTAGTCAGTGATTTAAGGAATTTGAAACATTTTGTTATATTTTATATGTTGACTGTCCCTCGACCACAGGAGTTATATTAAAAATATTTAATATTAAAAAAAAACAATTTTACATATTTAAAATAATTAAACTTATTGGTTTATACATACATACTCATATCAACATTAAAAAAAACGTGCTTTACTAAAAAACATATTTGTACTAGCATAAATATGAAATAAAAATGGAATTGAATATAATTGTTCGTTGTTTCCATAAATTCAATTAATTTTAATGAAAATTTTATGTATGTTACCCACAACCAACACACTATGGTAAAAAGTAAAAATGAACAAGTAAATGATAATTAAACATTATAATATTTTGCCGAAGTAATAATTAGCTTTTCGGGAGAATATTATTGCTTTATTTCAATGAAATACATAATAAAAAGTTTATAACTTTTATCCAAAAATCAAAAATTTATTGAATATTAAACATAAATGATTAAATATATGTTAACCAAACTTATATTACATAACCAAATGATGGTAATTCAAATAAATCAAAAAAAATCAACGAAATGTTTGAACAGTAAAAAGTAAGAAATGTTTTCCATAAATTGAGAGACTTAGAAATTTTTTGTTTATCCAGTCCTAAATAACCAGAATTTTTTGAAATTATAAATTTTTCTAAAAGCCCACAAAAATATAAATGACAACATACGTTGTTTCCAGTAAACATTTCCTGGAAAGCTTTTTTGTAATTTTTCCACAAATCAAAAACATCAACTAACTCAACTAGATTTATAAAAACAGTTTGTCTGCAACACGAAATAGTAATCATGTATGGTTCCAGATGACTACTTAACAATTTTTTATTAGTGTTTTTGATTCATAAAGTAATTCTTGTAAATCAAAAACCTTAACTAAAAGTTTAAAGTAAAATTTCTACTAAACTTATTTTTCTACACAAGTAATAAGCTACAGTGATTTCTGAATCTAATAACTCAATTAAATATTCAGAAAACTTGTTGAAAAGATAGCGAGCGAAGATTAGTTTTTGGTTATTAAAAAACAGCTAGACTGCATCTGAGATACGATCTTGTATCACTCAATAAATTAAGCAGCAACAAGTATCTTCATTTGTATGGCAGTATTTGGCGATAAAAAAAATGGATGGAGTCGTCAACGATCTGATTGATACCTGCTTCACAATTTTTGGTGTCAAGCTTGTTGGTTACGCGCATTACTGATGGGATCTCAAGATCCGTATCAGCTTCTCCATCCCGCAAAACTGATATTTGCTATCCTTGTAACTTAAATTGGGTATCTTCGGGCATCTTTCGCATCCATTTATATTCAGGATGGCACATTCCACCTGATTGATTTTCAGCCCCGATTGTTCTGCTATAACATAGACAATTTGTTAGGCGTTTCTATAAGACCAGCGTTGGAGTCGGAGATTAATACAAGGTCGTCCGCATATGCCAATATTGAGTATTTTATGCCATGTATAGAACGAATATATTTCTCCCATTTATAACAAATTTAATTAGTGATTCAATGGCCAAATTAAACACAATAGGGCTAAGCGGGCAGCCTTGTTTCAACCTCGATTTGATCGGAATTTCCCGAGTTAATACTGTTTCAAGTTCGATCCTGGTTGTGTTCTCTTTGATAACAGCTGTCTCTGAAAGGCCAAACTATAAGGCTTTCAAATGTGCGCACATGATGCAAATAATTTTTCCATGGTATTACCAAGAGCGTAATTGACAGTCGCTGAAATCTTACGCTGATCCTTTTCTATGGAAGAAGTAAGTTTTTGATTTTCTCCACAGTGTGAGAATTTTCTTCAACGCCTGGATTTTATTGGACAGAGCGCACATATGCACATCACCTCGGTCTTTTATTTTTATCAGGTCGTACGTGATAGTATCGGAACCCAGTCCTGTATCTTTTGTGGTTTTTAAGCGTTTCCATTTTTTGTTGATAGAGAATGGAGGTGACTGTGGGTCATCCAGTGATGGGGTGGTTGCAGCAGCGCTATTGCTTTAGAGCATAATGATGATATTTACTCATATGTTTTTCAAATACAGCTCTAAATTACTTTTCTACACAAATGGACCTTGTAGGCTCAAGAATTCTCCTCATCGCTTGTTCCTTACTGATTCTGAACAGTTGTTGCAATTGCCTCGCTCTTTTGTATCACTTCTATTATCCACTCTATCACCTTTTCTTTGACGACCACTCCGAGTTAGTAGTGACTGTTGCATTTCTTTTACAATTCCAAATATATATTAGTTCTAGTTTATCTCGCTTTTGGCAGAAATTAACCTTTTCCAGAAAGGTTTCTTGAAACTGTGTTCTTTTTATCTTTACTACTGCTGTCGCGTCCGGTCTTCTTAATGAAATTGGCGTGGTCGGTGATGTGACCCTCTAGGCATTATTCTGGGGTAAAAAACCTAGTTAAAGCTGGTAATCTTTGTTTAAATGTTTATTGAGATCACTGTTATTGCTGATAAGAGATGAAAGAATGCAGAGCAGTTCAATAAAACTGTGATTGTCTTGTACCAACAGTAGTTTGAATATTGGGTACTGGGAAACCGGACCAATTCCGTCATTACTGACATACTTTTCCTTTCCTTGCCCCACAAAAATTAGCTGCACGGTGTCGGTAACCGGGTCGATCTCAATAATTTACTAAAATCCTATACCTTATCCTTCCAAGTATATGTACAAATTGGTGTACGGTAGGCCCGGCGCTTTCCGGGAGATCCTGCTTAATGCTTGATCGTACATTCTAAATCAATCAATCAAATCAATCAATTAAATTGGAGAATCAGCTTACTGAATTGGGCAACAAGAAATTTTGAGAAATCTGCTTTCTTTCAGTTGTTCTACAACAAAAATAATTAAAGAATCCGAAACCATGAAGAATTGTCAAACTCAGTCTTTGAGACTGTCTTATTTAGGTTATTTCTATTTGGTTTTTTCTTACTTAGGATTTTTGTGAATGTGTTAAAAACAATTTTGACAGCTAAATTAAATGTTTTTTTTTATTAACCACAAAAGTTTATCAAGGTAGATATCGTCTATATACATTTTGCCAGTTACTGTTTAAAATCATAACCTCATTTTTGTATAACAAAATCATAATTTGAATAATAAAATCATATATATTGCTTATAATCATATATATAATAAAATCATATATATTGTTGGCTTATATTGCTTGCTAATGCAATTCTTTTTGCATTTATATGTGTACGATTTACAGTTGTCAAAATTTTAACTATTTAACATAGCAAATTTCACCTCAATTATTAATTTTTACCAATTTGTTGAACGAAATATTTCACAAAGACCCTTTAATAAAAATAAAAAATCGTATTTTTGTTCTTCGATAATTTTAGGATTTTTATAATTTAGACAAATTTCAGGAAATATCGAATACCGAAATTGAGATTTTCTTAGGGAATGGTCAACTCTAATTGCAATCAAATATTCTCGTCTTGATAAATTATAATGATAAAGATTTTAAATTTCTCCTTTACCATATCTTGCTCTAAAACGTGGTATATCCAGCAACGTGAAGCTTATATTTTCGCGTTAGATTAGTTTGGGGCATATGAAAAAGCAATATTGCAATATATCAGTTAGTAACATCAAACCATCAAAATCAGTTACATTATTATTGCATGGTGTAATAAATGATACAAATACTCTGATACGAAAACATATTTGAAATATTTACTCAGCGATTCACAGCCATAAGTAATTAAATGCCCAATATAAAAAACATCCCACCACAATTTGTTGTTATATAGGAATAGTTTAACCAGCTCTGACCTAATTTGAAATATCAAAATTAGGTAAACAAGTTTTTACCGTTGCGTATTTTGCGTTTTTGTTATTCCCAACTCTTCAGTTGTTTGTGATCGATAGGTAGGTAAGGTAAAATTTTCATTAGGCAGATTAAATTTTCATTTTTGTGTTTTAAATTTTACTTTAGTATTTTATTGGATTAAATAGTTACATTAATTTTTAGTTTTTGTTCTAATGGTGTAGTGAATAAATTTAAATTAAATAGTGAGTGAGTGATGTGGTTGTGTGAAGAAATCGAAAAAGCACTATGTAGACTATATAGACAAAAAAAATCTTGTGCATTCATAATTATTTTACAATTCAAACGTAAGTCAACCCAAATATATATTTATATAAAAAATTTAATTGCCCACATTTTATAAAAAAAGAAATTTTAAACATTGGAAAATGTGGAAAAATCTATTTCCAAGTTAGAACACAATCCACAGTTTCTAAAAATTGTTTTAATGCATACTGCGCAATATTTTTTTAATTTATTTTTGACCGATCATAGAGTATGGCATGTTAAATTTTCACCGTTAGCCAAAAACATTTTATTTAGGTAGACACAGGGAAGGAACCGGTTACACCATCTGATATTATTGTGTTGTGTATAGTAAATATTTTTGTTGTATATATATATATATATATATATATATATATATATATATATATATATATATATATATATATATATATATATATATATATATTTATAATTAGTGGTTTCTTCGTGCCCTTGAATAATTGTTTTGCGGGATTAATTTCAACATTGAAAAGTGTTTTTTTTTTAATTTGTTGCATATACATTTAATTTGGCTTTTCATTTACAATCTAAACACATCGCATTGCTCTTGTCATTCTGTATAAACTCTGCACTTCAACAGGCAGTCATTTTTGTGATCAATCAGCGATTATCAGAAATTCGCTGTTTCAAAATCAAAAAAATTAAAATCTTTAATAGTGGTCCGATTGGGGTCAAAGATACCTCTAAGAATAGGTTTTGTTTAGCACATAAACTGTACCAAAGTTCATTTAAATCGCTCAATTATTTCTTAGCTGCTGAGGCCAAATTAAATTCGCTTTTTACTGAAATTCGAGTTATTTCAAAATAAAAAAAATTAACCTTTTATAAGCTTTCCCAAAGGGCCTGCTAACGGTGCACATCATGTATTCCGAGAATTGGTAATTTATATCAAATCAAAGTAGGTCGATTGCCATTTTCTTCTAAAACACTGATTTTCACCAAATTTCTCACATATACTACTTCACTCACTGAAGTTAGTTTTAACACAAGGTTACTACTTTTTACATACAGATCACTGTACACTCGCTTTTATACACTTTATACTCTACACTTTGATGCTAAGATCATGCTTTAGCATTCTTTGATGCTTTAAAACCGAGAAGCGATCATTAAAATTTAATTAAAAACTATTAAAAGTTAATTTTCCGCATTAATTAACAACACATTCTTTTCGGTATTTGCCGGACAGTTGAATTAATACCTATGGTACTACTAAAAAAGGGCAGACATCTGTTGAATATCGACATTTTTTTCGGTATTTAGACTCTAAATTACTTTGTAAAAATGGATGTTGTCTAAAATGTTTACTTGTCCGTCTCATCTTACGCTTGCAGTTGACCAGTTGATCAATTTATAATACTCAGAACTTTAAAATTCTCGCCATATCACGATTCGTATTCGTTTTGAAGGCCCTTAACTTTAGTGTACCATGGCTTATTCCTTTACTTATACTTTTCAACTACATGAGAGTTGTTTTCATAAATACTCATTGTCCATCTGCTGACATTACTTGTACGACGTAGTTCTTTCCTGAGGTCAAGTTGTTGGTTAAAATGTAATTTTTAGTACTCTGCTACAAACCAGACAGCCTCTTCTGTACTTATTTTTACACTGTTAAACATTTTATTGCTAATTTACTTAAGTATAGTCTTGTCGCGACGTTAATAACAACATTTTGATGTCACGATTTGCCTTGTTAACATATTCAACCACCTATGCTGCACAAGAATACTCGTCTAATACGGTAAACTGAAATCAATATTTGAATTTCAAAGGCCAGCAATCTATGGATTAAATTTGTAAAAGTTTTTATAGCATGTCCGATGTAGGTCTTCTGCTTACACTGCTGAGTAATAAGTTTACAGTCAATAGCCTACCTTCAGTTACCATTTCGCACTCATCACCCAACAGGATATAAGCATGTGGACTGCCACTGTGTTGAAATTACTAGGTCGAAACAACGATGCTTCCGGAATGAATTTTAAGCGGCATTAAAAGTTGAAAAGTTGGGTTTAATGAGTGTTGGGTTGGGAGGTACCAAGTTTGACACCCCACGAGGAGAAGTGTATAAGGTACGTTTAATCACTTGATTGCGATCGGTGATGACGATGACTACAACTATATGACTCCTGCTGAAGTGCAGAATTCATGGGACAAACCATGGTTCATGCCAGAACCGAATGTATGGAGCAAAGCAATGTGCATAAAGATAAAGACCGCCTTTGATTTGACTGGCAATATTGTAAAGTAGAATGTTAAATTAGCGCAAAGTAAGTTTGGCCATCGGATTTTGTTAGTAAAAACATCGTAGGCTTTCGGAGTTGCCTGATCATTACGAACAAATCTTTTTCTGGCATTCTAGTCCTGTATTGATGATAATGCCCAAATTTTGTTGTAACTCTCCTGTGTATAAGTTAAACAAAAACGTAATCCAAATCAGGAAAGGGACATCCATCATCCCATCGTTTTAGTTTTAAGCTTTATAATTTATTCATAAACTTTAAAAAATTTAAACAGTTTGTTTTGGTAAAAAAAACTATAATAATTTTATTTTTAACTATAATGCCCTTTTGAGTTTCTCAAGCTTTTTTTTATGTACATTGAAAAAAGACAGACAATTTTCTGGGTAAACTTACAGTATTTTTACTATTGTGTGTTGTCTCTTTTGCTTTATTATTATAAACATTTGCAATTTATTAAGACAACATCATTAACTTTTAATCGCAAAAGTTTTTTATTCTCATCATAAAGTCATGACTGATTTAAACTGTGTTGCACGATTTTGTCACTTTGTTTTATTATACATAGAATGACAGTGACAATAGCGCTATAAATTTTATGGAAATATTATAATTATTATACGAGTTGAAGTATTAAAGCTTCACACACAAGACACAGCTTATTTCAATGTTAATTTGCGCCATAAATCACCGGTTGGAACTAGTCATTTAATTCTTCTGAATATATTGTATAAAATCCATTTTCAAGACGTGGAACTATTTTCAGAAGATGATAAAATATAATTTTCTTTAACACTTTGAATTTTCTCAAGTTTTTGTTCATTTCAATATTGTTTGGTGATAAGAAAAGTGAAATATCGTACAGTTCCTATACTATGGTTATAAATATATATGAAATACATAAATGTATAGCATGAGTAAAAGTAGTTTTGTTAACATCCAGTTAATTTTGAATATAAAAATTAATAGAGTAGAAATTCGAAAGTGGGATAACTTTAAGCAACAACTTAAAAAAATAAAAAGTTTTCCATTATAAAGGTTGATAAAATTATATCTCTTGAACTTTTTTGTTATCTTTATTGTTTGTACATATAGCTTTTGTGGTGGTGTAAAGATATCTTGAAAATTATTAAAGAAAAATTAAATTTTTCGGTTTGTGGCATTCACAGTTTAAATGCTCTAACGCGTATTTTCTAGTTTTTAAAAATGTTTAATATGTAGCATGAGGAAATCATGCGATTTGTGGATTACACTGTTTTAATAGGCTAATCATCATGCATTTTCTGGATTTTAAAAATGTATGATATGTAGCATAAATAGTACAGTTCTAATAGGTTGTCATGTATGTATTATATAATTTAAGATTAGATTGAGTTAATATACATATACAAATAATATTACATTGCAAAGTGTTAAAACTGTTCGTAAAAATTATATATGTGGTTTTTAGTGTATTCCAACAAGACAAACCAATAAATTAATTAACGTTCATGTTTTAACAGTTTTATCACGTATTCACTTTATAACCTAAAGATACCATTCAATTTTGCCCGCAAAAATCCCTGTTATCTTAAGGTTTAATACTTTAATTAAATATAAGGAACTAAAATAATTTATTAGCCTTTGTTCTTAAATTTATGGTCCTATTTAATAAAAGTATATTAATAATTTAACGGGTTGATAACCCAATATAAAATGTACAAAATATTTACGATTTTCTATTTTTGAAATTTTATTCAAGCAAAATCAATACTTTCAAAATATTTTTCATAAGGACGTTGAAAAATGTATAATGAGGACTCTTAAGCCGATTAAGGTATAAAACTAAAGCAATATTTATTTTTAAAATGTAATATTTTGCAGTTTAGTAAAGTTCACAGCGCGATCCTGTTTTTTTAATGATGTAGTATATGATGTATTTTTGCAACTTTATCAGGTGTCCTTAAACAAAGCAAATGAAATATAAGTGATCAAACCACATGTACAATCCTTTGTATTAGGTCCGAACAAAACTCTACTATTTTATGTTAAAAGAGCGACGAATCTGTATCATCCTTATAAGAAATCTTTTTGAAAAGTGCGAACAAAGCAGATTCATTATATGTAGTTTTCTATCTTTTGAGTAAAACCTGTCAATTTAATTTAAAAATACTCACAATTTTATAACAATATTACAACTATTTTAAATTATAAAAAATTTAATATTATCAGCACACCTGACAGTCACAGAATATAAACATACTCGTATAACGATTGCATTTTCTTGTTACTGTTTAGTCGTGCTGCAAAGATAATAATGTTATCTTGCATTCTTTGGAAATTGGAAAAAATCTAACAATGCGTTTTTTTAGTTTTTTAACTTTTCTATTTTTCTATAAAATTTTAATTTTAATGGATTTTCTATAAAATTTTAATTTTGATGGAATTATTTATTTTCTTTATAACTTTCTTAAATTTATAAAATTGTGTTTAAACTTTTAAATTAGCTTTGATTTCTCAGCATAATATCTAGTCAACATTTAAAATGAAAGTTGACCAGATAAATCACTGGCAAGATAAATAATATTTTCTGTGAACTTTTTCCTGTTAAAATGAATTTATTTCTCCTTAAAATGTGTTTATTCACAATTAAGGAGACATTTTTCCCCAATTTAAAGAGTATGCGCAAAATAGATTTTTTGTCTGCTAGTGAATTTCTTAAAATAGGGGAAAATTTAAGTTTGATGTTTCTATCGAAAATAATATTACGTCAATGGACTAGTATATTAGATGGAATAATGTTTAAAGGAACCAATCTCCTGTGTCAAATATAGGAAAAAACAGTTTTCTTTACAAGGTAAAAATTATTAAATTTTTTCCAAATTTCATAATTTTCATTATAAGAATTTATTATTTATTTCTAAGATGTTTGGATTTTTGCTTTTTAAATTTTCTTCGATAACCGTAAAATCTGAACTCTAGAAATATTTTGAATTACCTAACTAAATCTTTATAAGACTAACTTACTCTGAAGATTAATTTATACCGCAAAGTACCTCATTGGTTTAGGAGTCAAAATATCAAATCAATGATATTTTTATAGAATGAGGTAATAAACCCCATATTTAATAATATGTATTCATTCATTATCCTTGGGAATTAAATAAAAAAATTTAAATAAATTTGTTGGTTCCGGGAAATTTTATGTTCAATCCACGTTACGGTTATAATGCTATGTAACACATGTATTTTATTATTATAATTTTATGTCCAGTTTCATCCATTAACGATATATTTTAAAATGTATTTTTTTTTTTTGTGGGCAGATTCGACTATACGAATAAAATTCAGTAGAAATTCAGTTATTTTGGAAATGATAATGCACATTTAAATATATTTATTATGTGTCGGCTGATAATTAATTGCAGTACATTCGATAATTTCGTTAATTATCTTTTATTGATCGTTGATTATTTTTTTAAAATTTCAAAAGTATGTAAATTAGTAATTATGCTATAGTCTAATTATGCTAGAAGCACATCTGTAGTGTAGTACTTAGTTTGCAATATAACTAATTTAGTTCACGACATTATCAGTGACACCATCACTGGAAGATGTCAATGCTTGCCTTAAATTTTTTAAAATGTGACATGCTATAGAGCAGTTGATTTTGTGGCTCTTGACAATGCTGTGTCAAGCTGATCGTGCTTGAAGCAAGGTTCTGAAAGAAATACTACTATACTTTTTCGAATGTTTGGCCTTCAGATTTATTAATTGTCATTACATAAGTTAAACGATGGAAAATGGATGACGAACATGGTTGAAAGGCAATGCAGAATCATTTGCCGTATCTAACGAAATCCTTAGGATAAAATGTAAAAAATGACATTAATTTATTATCTTGACTTTTATGCAATTTAGACTAAAATCTCTACCCACATCATTATATTCTCATTGCATAATTCATTATAGTTATATGATCGCCAGATCATATTACTATATATGCATCTTTGTTTTAAATTTAAAGTATAACCCGACCACATATTGTTGGGTTACTTTTACACCATTTAAAAGTAGATTTATATTGCGTGACTGAGAGAGTTGATAAATTATTCTCTTATACTAACTCGTGTACGAATTTGATTGGTAGTTATCTTAGTTCTTGGTATGTCTGGTTTCCATCCTTCTTGACCAGTTGGGAAAAAGATGATTAGCAACTGCGTGTAATATTGGATTCAAAATGTCAATACACAAATTCTTATTTGTATTATTCGTGTTGACTTGCATGAAAAATTATATCTCGTCCAAAAGGTGGCTCACATTATCACTCCAAATACTATATAATAATACCAAATACCTATGTATAGTATTATTTACTTCTCGTGAATCATAAATTCAAAGTAAATACTCGAATTGTAAGAGGAATATCTCAAATAAAGGAAGTACTTGTGAGGGGTAATGCAAA
Organism: Tipula confusa; assembly: GCA_963556175.1. Classification (NCBI taxonomy): domain Eukaryota; kingdom Metazoa; phylum Arthropoda; class Insecta; order Diptera; family Tipulidae; genus Tipula; species Tipula confusa. The sequence continues at coordinate 162,532,626 of OY744477.1, read as the reverse complement.
ATTGGTTACAATTAAAACAAAAATGTACGTAATCCAACTTTTTAAATGTCTTAAAAACATTTTTAATAATTACCTTCAACATACACGTGTTATTTTAAAATTTTAACAACATATCATAAGAGCGTAAAACGTATTCCTAGAACTATGGTGTAAGGTAAAAAAAAAATTGTTTTTTATCCATCAACCAAATTAAGACTTATACTAGATTTTGACGTATGTGTATATTATGTTAATTTATCGCAAAACAAATTATGTTCTATATATAATTTTTGGCAAAAATATTTTATATTTTTTAAACATAAACCGCATGATTTATGCTTACTCGTATGTTCTAAGAATTTATTATAATTTTGGTACTCGTTGTATGGTAATTTATGTAATATGCTTATATGATTATGCAGTGGTGGGAGAAGATTTATATAAGTATTTTAAGAACTTCTGAATGAGTAACTTCAAAAGATTTATTAGAACAAATATTTATAATGTTTTGAAATGTAAAAAGATTAATGATCTCAAAAATATACAACATTAAAATTTTCCAGTTGACCCAATCAGCTGTCTTAGAAATGTATTAATTAAATTGCTTTATTTTTTATGACTATTCAATTTTTAATGTAAATAATGTCATGACCACAATTATAACACTTTATTGGAGTTCTGGATTTTTGAACCTACTTCCACACTACTTACTTGATTTTAGTAGCAAATATGTAAAGTCAGACATTTAAAGAAACTGCAAGTAGTTGGCACAAATTATGTTATTTTACCTATATATGTTTCAGATAGTTAAGCTTTACCTACACAATTTACACAATTTTCAAAATGGTGAACTTTCATATATGTTTTGTATAATTTTAATTTTTTAATTTTCACCCTTCAAGTAGAATTTAAAAAGTACGTTTGAAAAAAAAATTAATTAATTAAAGACCACATATTTTAAATTTCCAATTCAAATATTTTCATGTAAATTCAGTTACAAATTAATTTAAATAGTTTTTAAAAATCATTTATTATTGAGCAATTGCTAATAAGTCTACAAAATTATGAATATGCATATATAAATTGTACAATAAACCACATTACACAACAGACAGTCTGTGTTTTTGATGAGTGACACTTTAATCAAAAGCTTTCGATATCAGCATAAATACTGTACATATATAGTAATTTGTCTAGCTATCTTATGGTCAAGGTAGCCAAAATGTAAACCCATTGGTTAGTTCTTTAAGTGTTGAACGTATTATTCTGGGCTTTTCAAATCCAACCGATTCTTTCTTTGTAGCTCTATTTCTCTTAATAAACATATCAAAAAACTAAGAATTCGTGTTGTCTGAGATGTTATTTGTGTTTCCTCACATGATTGGTGATTTATTCACTGACGTATTCCTTCCGTTGTTGGTTATCATTTCTTATGTACCAAGGCAGGGTGCCATATTTCAACGAAGGCTTGGGAAAGATTGCGGCACTTATTTTCATGTTTCCAAGCTCATCTTCTTTGACTGTTGTGATGTGAACTTGTTCAATGGCTGAGTGTTTTTATTCCTTTCAAATATTATAGGCGACATCCTTTTGAGCAGCAGTATCTTAAAATTAGGAAGCTTGTTTGATTTTGTTGTCATAATAATATCTACTACTTTCCTTTTCTGAAGTACACATTTCAATTGAAATAATGCGTTTATTATATGATGAAGTTGTCGTACTCCGTTTTCAGAAAATTTACTATTTTATCTGCACAATAAAACAGCAGGCTAACATTTAGTTAGCTTGCTGTTTTATTGTACTTAAGTTATGATTAATTTTGTATTTTAACTCGAGTAGTGTTACAGGTAGTATTTCTCTAAAATCCTCCTTATATACTGGGTTCTGCTTTCTGTTTAGCATTTGTTACCCAATTTCCTCCATAATTTTTTATTCGTGGTATTTGATCACTTGATATTTTTAGTGCTTTTGCAGCTTTGCATAGAGAATACTTGGTGTTTCAATTGCCAGTAAGCAAATGTAGATATCAGCCAACCAATTTATTGTTTAGTTCTTTAATTATTTTCTTAAGCTTATTGCAAAGGTAATTTAGAATTGATTTTGGCTATGTGGTGCTCGTTTTATCTGTCATGTTTTTTTTTTTTTGTTTTTTTTTGCTTTCACTTTAAACTAATCAACTCTCTGATCTAATAGAATAAGTGAATTGTTGCGCCTATTTCTTTTAATTATTGGAGTGGTATCCTAAGCTACTTTTTATATTAATAAATCTACTTCTTTTAAATATCAGTGTTTTCTTTAAACAATTTCATAAATAGTTCCCAATTGGTTTTATAGTTTGTTAGTCTATGTGAATTTTCTTTCATAATAATTATTGTTTACAATCCTTAATATTTGTTTTTTCATATTCATTTAAAGCTTTCAAGCTTTTCTTTTGTTTAGTGAGTCGTGTTTTAAGCGTAAGTAGTATTATTGATATGTTTTAAATTAAATGTTTGTTGTGGAAATGTGCGTTGCTACCCAAATGCTAGCAATTGTGAAAACACGTTTCGTCCCCTTACTAAGCTTTGGAGGTAAACTTTTCGTTACAGTACACATCCGCGTGGAGTGCCTTCCAAGGCATTTCTTACATCTTGGTTCTTTGTTGTAATATTGCAGATATTTATATCTGCGTATGGTGATAGCCTTGATTTTGATTAGTGATACTTTATAAAAAGCTCCCAACAACAGCTTAAGTACTGGAGCAAAACATTCGTACTTTTTCATTAATCATTTTGGTTCCTAAAAATTGGCCAAAATTTTACCCCACATAATTATGTAAAAATTGTGCCATAAAATTGTGTAAAAATTGTGCAATAAAACACGTGATATTGCTTCGATTTTAATAAATCTTAAATTAAATGAAATGACAATTAATTAATTAATTGTTGACAATTAATTAAATGTGATGACAATTAAAATGTGCATCCCCTATAAATTATTTCGATTCACGAAAAAAAACAATTTTAATAAATAATCCGGCAACTCATCACAATCGGGCCACTTTTACCTGTTTTTTTGATTTTTTCTCGATTTTCGCAAATTTGTAAAAGCTAATCCCTTTGCTAATTTTTGGCATACAATTTTTTTGTAAAAATGTATAAATATTTGACAGCAGTATTTATACTGATGAGTAGAGCTTAAAATTTAGGTATCAATCATCACAATCGGGCGATTTTTACTTGCTTTATTGACTTTATCTCTTTTTTCGCAAATTTATAAAGACTAACCTCTTTGCTATTTTTTAGCATACAAACTATTTGTGAAAATGTTTGAATATTTTACAGCAGTATTTATACTGATGACTAGAGCTTTTATTTAAAGTATCACTTATTACAATCGAACCATTTGCACGTGCATTATTGACTTTATCTCGATTTTCGCAAATTTGTAAGGGCTAACCTCTTTGCTATATTTTAACAAACAAATTGATTGTGGAAATGTATGAATATTTGACACCAGTATGGTTTTATCGACTTTTTCTCGATTTACGCAAATTTGTAAATCTGTTTGCAAGATTTCTTTCCCAATAATACATCTGGGTATATTTAATCTTTGGCATTATGTTTTTAACATTTTCACACATACATTTTTTTTTTACTTACACATACAACAAATTACAACGTGATTTGCAATTCTAAAGTAGCCTGGCATACATCTTTTGGCTTTGTAAATTGTAAATTTCATTAAAAAAATAAATAAAAAAATTCCCCTTAGCAATCCATCCTTGTAGAAACCATAGTTTATGTAAAAATTAAACTATAGTGAAAAGCCGATTTTTCTGTCATAGTGACGATTTTGACTTCTTTTTCGAGCAAAAAGCTCAATGAGCCGGATGCAATATTCAACTGTATAAAACTCAAGCCACTTTCACAGAAAAATTCTGCAGAATTCTTCAGTAATATTTCTTCGGCAAAACATGACGGAATTAAATTTTGTTTACCTTTTTTTAGTAATTTTTTAGTAATAAATAATAAAATTCAATTTTAGGTTGGTATACACTTTCGGAATTTACTAAAAAAGATAAACAATATTTAATTCCGTCATGTTTTGCCGAAGAAATATTACTGAAGAATTCTGCAGAATTTTTCTGTGAAAGCGGCTTCAAATTTACGAAATAATTATGAATTTGGAAAATAAAAGGGTTACTATTTATTCTAAAAATATATTTTGCTTGTTTCTTTTTTTAGATCTTGCGTCGACCCGGCCGTACTTAATCCAGGCTTCAGTGTATATTCAACTTTCAAGGTATTCGGAAAGCATAAAAGAGTAAAAAAAACTTTAATACTTGAAAGAAGAATGAATTGTTTAATGCAACTGTAAATGGCAATCGTGATAACAGGAATCGATCTGATCTCATAAAGCTTCATTTGAAGCTCTAAATTAGCACCATAATAAACTTATACGTGGAAACATTATACGTCAAATTGTAGTATGGATGCAAACCACCATGGATGCCAATCATCGTTTAGGCAATTTATTGTAGAAAAACTTTACAATTGTTCAAAAGATCAAATGTGTCTAGGGTGTAATCCTTACGTATATCTTTTAATCATAACGTGTTATTAGTAATATATTTTTTCGAATGGGATAAGAATTTATCAATCGACAAGAAAAATTTGATTTAATCCTAAAAATCGAAAGTATATTAGTACAGTAAGCAACGTGTGTTGCAATGGTCGCTATAATTATTCGAATTAAAAACATGAAAATCGTTTTCGAGATTGCATTTATAATTTTGGTTGCCACCCACCTATGTAATGGATGTAAGTTATTTGAGATTTATAAATAGTTTTCGACTTAATAACAAAATTTAAATTTTAGTTTCAGCATATCGGCCCATTGATAAATTTATTGTGAACGGAACAAGTACAACTATCGATCAAGTTCCATTTTTGACTGGACTTTATTTCTTCCAACGTCCAGTATGCGGAGGTTCAATAGTGAATATAAACACCGTGGTTACAGATCAACATTGTACCTATCCGTGAGTACTAAATATATATTTTACTGATGCTTTATTTAATTTTTTTATTTATGCAGCTGGGAGTCCCAACCAATTCAATCACTTTTCACAGTCCGAGTTGGCACAACATATCTTAATCAAGGAATCGATTTTTTGATACGAAATGCAATACTCCATCCTGATTTTGATATTAATACGTACGATCATGACATTGTATTGATTCGTGTTCATGAATATTTTGAATTTGGGCCAAATATTCAACAGATTAAATTGATTGAAGGGAATACAGAATTACCGTATGGTAGACAAGCCATTATTGCTGGATGGGGATATTTATATCATCAATCTGAGGTACAATCCGATGTATTGCTTTGGTTGAATTTTTAGACCGTGATCGATGCATTGCGGTATATCAAAATATTAATCCAATCACTGAAAATATGTTCTGTGCTGGATCATTTTATGGTTTAGTTGATTCGTGCGACGGTGATTCGGGTGAACCAATTGTTTACGATGGGATTCAAATTGGAATTGTCTCGTGGGGTCGAGACTGTGCGCAAATCGGATATCCCGGCGTGTACAAGCATATTTCGGTACTGCGTGCTTGGATTGATGAAACCATACCATTATTGGATAATCATAAAATAGAAGCTGATCAAAACTAAATCATTAATTGTTTCGGTGAGTAGTAGTGCAAAAAAAATTGTTCGAGACTTTGATAAACCAATTCGACACGATCGTCGCAAGAGTTTTTATTAATAAATTCAGTAAATAAAATGTATCCTTATCACAGTTTTTTATTCTAATCAATCATGTTACGTACATAGTATTTATAAAAAAAATTATTTTCATTTAATTAGATATTGAAATTGACTTACTACTACTATCATTAATTAAACTATTTGTTCTAATATATAAAAATGACAAACGATTCATTGAATTAGTTTATTAAGGCAGATATGTTCCTTAAATGTTCGAACAACTTTTATCTGGATTGTCACATGTTACAAAATACTGACTATCAATCTAATTATTATAATACAAAATTATGCGCTTAATATAAGATTCGGCTTGTAACCTTTTTCCTGCAGTAGATCATCAAGAATTTCTTCCCGATAGTATACAGTAAAATTAACTGGCGATAAACCTTCAAAAATGGCGTAAACACTTGGTTTTAGATTATAGAAAAATAATGTTTGCGAACGTTTATGAAAATCGTGCGATAAATTTTGAACAACAGTGGCGGCTGTAAAATCGGCACCATATATATGACTACAATCGATTACAACTGGTATATTTTGTTTGATCGACTGTTTGTTGACCAAATTGCGTACATAGTCGACCGATGGAAAGATGAGACATCGATCTGGCGTGATCATTAAATATTCGGTACCAGCCAGGGTTACTAACCGTTCCAACGATATTTTAGGACGTGCTGCATGATACAATATAAATATGACATTAAGTCCGACTCCAAATAAAATGCCAAGTTCAAGTGGTAGTACCAAGCATGCAACAAACGTTGATAGTCCAGGTATCAGGTCACTTTCTAGAAAAAAAAATTTAAATATTAGAAATGTAATGATATAATTTTCTTAATATTTACTTTTAGATCTCCACATCGGTTTAACAACTTTAACTTCAACCATGAATATAACAGCGGCTATGATCACAGCAGCCAATGTGGCTTTCGGAATGAACGAGAAGAATGGTGTAAAAAACAATAACGATAATATAACAAGACCACCAGTATATATATTTCCTAATGGCGTTCGTACACCACTCGCATTATTTACAGCGCTTCGACTGAGCGAACCGGTACCCGGAAATCCTTGTACAAATGAATTAGCCACATTTGCTAGTCCAATCGCGATTAACTCTTGCGTTGCATCAACAGTTTTACCATTAGCAAATGCTTTACAAATTGCAATATTTTCCATGAGTGCAATTAAGGGTACTACTATGAGTCCGGAACCTAAAGCATTTATCATTTCACCAAATGTTTCTTCTTTTTGTCCCAGGGTCTCATTGGCCGATATTGAAAATGGTGGAACCGAGAACGCTGGCATACCAGGTGGAATCGCACCAATTAGTTTAAATGGAACAGCCGAATTTTGGAATGAGTATCCAATATAACCACAAACTATTACTAAAATAGCATTTCGTGATGTGCCAATCAACCAAAATATTTTATTAACAATTTTTTCGGTTTTCGATTTAAATTCCTCATCCTTTGGCCCAACTTTAATCGTTGCAAGAATCTAGAAACAAAAATAATATAAAAATAAAGAATCGAGTTCATATTTATGGCATGGGAACTTACTCGTAAAATCAATAAAACTGCAATACATGTAAATCCCAGAATCGTATCCCATGCACTCACATTATGTATGTCGGAAAAAATTGATCTCCACATTTGTAAAAATGTTGCACCCTTGGCCGATATTCCTAAAATATCTTTTACTTGGGACGTTACAATAATAAGGGATACAGCCGATGTAAAACCAGATGATACGGGGCCCGAAACAAAATCGACAAGAAATCCAAGACCAAATATTCCCATAAATAGTTCAACTAATCCAGTTAGGAATGATAGTAGTATAGCACGTTGTATATTCGATCCGGCTGTTTGAAATGTTAGAAGGGCTGAGATTGCAGTAGGCCCCATTGGAACATCTTTGCAGCTACCGAAAAATATGTAAACTATGCAACCAAAGAATGAACCGTATAGTCCGTACTGTAAGAAAAAATGTTTTTTATAAGGTAATTGTACGTAGGTAAAATTTTTTCAAGTACTACTTACGGCAGCCGGAAGCCCAGCTATACCCGAATATGCTAGTGCTTGTGGTATTACGGTAAGACCAACAGTAATTCCAGCGACCATATCACCTACGGCATCAGCCGTTGAATACCTAAAATAATCAAACGAATCAAATTTTAATCAAACTTATAGGGTTTTTATCTAAGTTAATAATTTAAAATCATAGGTCAGACCTCTAGAGTCGTATTCAAAACAAGTGCATAATCATATTAAATCATTGATAACTCAAACTTACTTTCTAGACCATTCCAACACTGGCAGTCTGCGGTACAGCATCTTTTTTGTAAAAATACTTTTCGATTTTTGTTTCACCCACATTTGCAGTTTATTTGTTAGTTTGCTGTTTGTGGAAAATTTCGATTTTTCATCAGACACTTAAAAGGAACAGAAAAGAAATAAATTAATAGGTTAACTTAAAAAGTACGTACAGGCATATTTAGTTAAAAATTACTATTTAAAATGTCAAATATTTTAGAGAACTTTTGAAAGCATGCCCTAATATGTCCGGTAAGTATTCAGGTTTGTACAATAATCATAAAAATTGACATTTTGTCTAACCTATTATAACTGCATTAGAATTTAACGATTCAGCGATTAACATTTTAAACATTATTTAGACGCTGTACGTCTAAATCCTAAATTTAATTAAATAGAAAAAAATTGCAATTTATGAGAACGCGAATTAACATGTTTTTTTATAAAAAAAATTGAAAGATAAGTATAAGTTTCCACATCTTCATTTGCAATATGGTGATTGGTCGAGTGGAAAAGTTGGTGGATGATAGATTAATCGTAAGTCGTTTGGTTCGAATCGCGAACTAGTCCCATTTTTAAAATGTATAAAATATCCCGGAAAATCATTTTTTTTTTATAATCTAGATAAAATGACATAATGGCAGTTGAAAATCCATAAAAAAAATATTACCCACCGCCAGCATCGAACCATTTAACTTACGATTAAATTGTATTCCAAAAAATATCGCACGGTGGCAGCATCGAACTTAACTTTATCTCCCAATATATTGCAAAAATGGCAGCATAAATATTAAATTAGTTAACCAATGTGTATAACGTTGGTGGTCGAGTGGTAAAGTTGGTGTGATACGTCACCAACTATAAGTTCTTTGGTTCGAATCCGGACCGAGTCGATTTTAAGAATATCTTTAAAATATCTAGAAGTTCCTTTTTTTCTTAGGAACCAGTTAAAATGACGTAATCCCCAATCCAAATCCATCAAAAAAAAAAAAACACTGCCCATGGCCAGCATCGAACCACCGAACATATGGTCTAGTTGTATATATAAATTGTATAGTCACCTGGTTATAGCGAATTATATAAAAAAAATTTTGTCTATGCTTCTGTCAATCCTGCTTGCCTGGTAAAAATTTCAAAAAAAAGTCGAAAATCGAAAATGTTGCTTGTATAGCGCAATGATATTTTTTTGCATCTTACCATGTCATATATGTTGACATATGACATGGTAAGATGCAAAAAAATATCATTGCGCTATACAAGCAACATTTTCGATTTTCGCCTTTTTTTTGAAATTTTTACCAGGCAAGCAGGATTGACAGAAGCATAGACAAAATTTTTTTTATATAATTCGCTATAACCATGTGACTATACAATTTATATATACAACTAGACCATAAGTTCGGTGGTTCGATGCTGGCCATGGGCAGTGTTTTTTTTTTTTTTTTTTTGATGGATTTGTATTGGGGATTACGTCATTTTAACTGGTTCCTAAGAAAAAAATGAACTTCTAAGATGTTTAAAGATATCTTAAAATCGACTCGGTCCGGATTCGAACCAAAGAACTTATAGTTGGTGACGTATCACACCAACTTTACCACTCGACCACCAACGTTATACACATTGGTTAACTAATTTAATATTTATGCTGCCATTTTTGCAATATATTGGGAGATAAAGTTATGTTCGATGCTGCCACCGTGCGATATTATTTGGAATACAATTTAATCGTAAGTTCAATGGTTCGATGCTGGCGGTGGGTAATGTTTTTTTTATGGATTTGCAACTGCCATTATGTCATTTTAACTAGATTATAAAAAAAAAATGATTTTCCGGGATATTTTAACATTTCAAAACGGAACTGGTTCGAGATTCGAACCAAACAACTTACGATTAATATATCATCCACCAACTTTACCACTCAACCACCCACCATAGTTACATAGCTGATGTGGAAACTTCTACTTACCTTTCAATTTTTTTATAAAAAAAAAACATGTTAATTCATGTTCTCATATATTGCAAAATTTTTTTCAGTTTAATTAAATTTAGGATATCAATTTATCTGATTGTTAACCAGTCATACATTTATATTAAATTTATTTCATAGGGAATAGAAGTCAGATAAATTCTAAATGTATAATTATAGTCAATCGAGAAAGACGAAGTCCATAGCTCATCTTTTTTTATGGTTCTCAAATGTTAAAATTAAAGTACTTATGTAAGACAAAGCTTTCTTTGCACGTTTCTTGGAGCGTATATATAATGCCAGCATGAATTCCAGCTATGTTGGCATACGGAGAGTAAACATTCATTTACTTAAACTGATATTTGTACTCATGAAACATAGCTACTATCATTAATTCCAACATTCCAGTTCTATAATAAATATACTATGTAATTAGTAAATTTATTTAAATATATGTACATTACTTATACTTATATTTGATCCTCATTATTAGTATAAAAAATACAATTTACTATCCATATTCATTCTGTTAAGAATCGAACCGAGCACTATCATTTTAACGGTTCGCTGAAAGTTCAACCATTTCACATTTAAATGTATAAACCTTAGATTAACATTAACAGATGATATGTGCAATTATTGGTTTGGGACACTTATCTTTGAACTATGTGAATTCAATCAATCGGAAGGTGATCCTGTATATAAATATATCTGATTATTTCAATGTATGTTGTTTTTTAATGCTGTTTGCAATATTAAAAACCGTTGGTTAAATATTTTTCACCAAATAACAAAATTATATTGTCGACATATCCAGTAATAATCCAAAACTAATAAAATGCCCATTTTTTCTGTGACTTCTTGAATGATTTTTGCATGTTTATTTCATTGATCCTTATCACACTGCAGTCTGCGACGAATTATTGTTATACGCCCACTTCTTATTTGATTAATTATTAAATAGTTTTTGAAGCGTTTATATGCCACAATTTAATTAATATTTTACTATGTACAATGCTTTTAATTTTTATACAGGAATGAGCTATTTGTTCTGTCAAATAATATAAAGAGTAAAGTAGTAATAATTTCATTATGGCCGACTATATGGAGAAATAATAAACTTAAAAACAAACATTTAGGATAACATTAAGTACAATATAACCTCAAGAGAGTTCGTTATATACACAATTTACAATTATTACTAGTTTTGTTGCAAATATTTCATTTATTTATATTTAAAATATTTATATTTATGTTTATAACATATGTATATAACATATGTACATATCTATTTATTTTATATGTATATATAAAATAAATATAAATATTTTAAATATAAATAAATAAATATTAAGGTATTTCATAATTATATTTAAACACTCCGCTTTAACATTTTGGTTACGACCAGTGCTTCTTACAAATTGCCTGTACGAACGAAATTTTTGTGGAAATATAATTTTCGTCATTTCATGCTTGGTGCTTGTGCTTTTTCAGTGTTTAAAACTGAAATCATATAGAAAACTCCGTTTTTATTTTAATACATAATTAATTTAAGGTTTTTTTTTTTTGTTAATATTTATTTTTTCTGTCACGAATAATTTCGGGCACAATCAGGGAAAGAAAACCCCTTTCCTGATTTTGAAATATTAAGAATTACATGTATAGCTTTTTGTAAATTTTAGTGTTGCCATTTTAGTTTTTAAATGTACGAAATTTTAATCAATTGGTATCCTATTTGGAAAAAATCGCTACATACCGCGCTAAACTAGTAGAATTTAGATCAAAGCTAGTATAAAATTTCAAAGGATATAATAAAATGAGATGCGGCGAGGGAAGCGTCGAACTCGGTACTTTATGACAACATTTGATTTTTTTTAGAATAAATTCAAATAGTTTAGCAAACGTAAAGAGACGCTCCCGGGGCATTTCATTTCTTTTTATTTTGGCAAAATATGGTTATTTATTTATTTTTTTTGTTTCAAATATTTTTGAATTTAGACATTGTCAAATTCTCATACGGCCATTAGAATTCGTTAGGCAAAATGTGAATACTATGGGATTTGTTGTATGTTATAACTGAATATACACATATTACTACTTACCGGACCGATCTATTGGCATGTGTCAAAAGCTTGTTCGTTCCTTGTTGTTCTTGTGAGGAAAATTGAGAGACATGTTTACGCTTATACATTAGAAGCAACTCAACAACTAAATCTGTGACATTAAAAAAGAAATTAATCGTCACCTACAAGGATGGGTCAAGAGCCGATCAATTTTTAATGCCAGTAGAAATTAATGAAAAATCTTTGTGGAAAAGTTTAAAAAATGGCGGAATAAAACTAAAACCAAAAGAAAACTCCCAATACATCACCTAAATAAAACCTTTCGTTCAACATCTTTATAAAAGCATAGTCGCAAATTAGTTTTAAAACTATTAACGTATTTTTTGTTGCTTTGACGGAAATACAAAAAACCGTTTAAACCCAGTTTTTTGTATTTCTGTCAAAGCAACAAATATACGACTTTATGCTCTATATTTAAGATCACTCAAAATGCCGAAATTTTCGCGACATAACACTTCTTTGCACGGCAAACAAACCGTTCGAACCGTTGTAGGCGGATTATTTTCAATTAGAAATTTTCGCTGTAATGAAAAATAACCTTGATCACTTTTCTATCTAAAGATTCATTTAATAGATATTCTTAAACATATCGATTTTAAAAACACTTCAAGATTAGTTTTATTGTTTCGTAGTTTCGTTATTAAACAATGCATTGATTTTTATAGCATGATAATAAATATAAAAAAATAACTTACTGTATTTAAATAGTAAAGAACTATAATTAAAACTTTGTATTGTAAAATGTATACGGAAGCATAATTCTTAGCAGGAAATTTTACTCATTTTTATAAATACTATTTATTACTTTAACCATATGATAGCAGCAACAATGAAACATAATTACATAATTTTTGAATATATAAATAATCTGCGGTGATCACGCGCACAGACATCGAAAGTGTTAATTTGTAAGTTGTATGCACTCACATTATAATTTAAAAATTTTAAATTATTTCATAATATAACACGAACATTATAACAAAACTACCATAATTGATTACTCATTAAAGTTTTTAGGTTATTAAAATATCGATGGTGATTAATCATTCGCGATTTTGGTAAATTTCTAATTTAATGAACTAGAAAGTTTCTCGTTTATAATGATAACCGGGTAAGATCGCACGCGAAAATAGAGAAATAATTTGCATACGAAAAAAATGCTTTACAATATTTAAGAAATCATCATTTTAACACATGATAAGGGGTTAAACGATTAAAGCTCGATAATTTTAAAAGCTTAGAGTTTATTTATCATTTAAAATTCAAAATTTCAAAATGTAATGCCCAAAAAAATATATTCTCTAGGTAAAGTTTTTTATATAAAGAGCTTTCTAAAGAACTAAAAGCATTGATAACTATTTAAATTAATAAACTTTAGCGAAAGCTCAAAACAACAACTTTTTTAAAATTTGATTATAATTAAAAGCTTTTATATTTGCCAACTTTTATATTAAGAACTTGTTACTTTTTGTCCTAAAGCTATTCATTGCTTTACAGTGAAGATGACCTCGGAAAGCTTGGTGTTGGAGTAGTTTTGGTGCACAGCAAGGGAATACTCAGGTACTGGCATGGACGATGGTTCGGCCCATGGTTTCTGAAATCCAACAGAAGATCATAGTTGAGTTCATTGTCATTACCGATCGCAATCAAGTGATAAACAATCTCTTTAACAACCCTCCCTCGATGAGATTCTACTCTCCGGTACCTCCTCTCGACCCAAACATCGTAGCTTTTTTTTTACTAAAGACATTTTTAAACATTTTTTAATTAAAATATTTCCAAATTTCTGCCAAACTCAATTTACATTGATTTCGTCACTTTTCAAAGAAGATTTGTTGGCCGTCAAAAAAATGGATACATTTCAAATGACGCATCCAACATTTCTATATGTAACTTCAACATTAAAAACAAGCAAATCAAATAAATTAGTTCCATGTGATCAACCGAATTATATAAAATCATGTGATTCAGTTAAATTGTTTTTTGATCGTTTTAATTAATTTTAATTAACAAAAATTTAATTATTCAGCGTTTGATATTAAGAAAATTAAGTATTTGCTTGATGAACTAATCGTCAAAATATAGATATATTTTGTTGCGTTCGTTCACTCTTATTATCTATGACGAACTATGGAGGAAGTATTTTTGTATGTGATTTTAAATTGCCAGTCTAAATGATAATTGCTGCCTAATTAACAAGGCTCTGACGACCGAGATAAGAAATAACATTACCTTTGATGACCCACTACCATGCAGGTACCCTAACTACGGGTTCTGGTTTGGCCCGTCATTGCTTAGGCCATATGGAAGAAAACGAGTTGATTAACAAAATCACAATGAATATGACATCAGTAGATTGAACTGAATAACGTTATAGTGGCCTGAAAATTTAGTGTTTATGTATACGAACTGAATTTTTTTTAGATCTCTTGAATACGAGTTAAATATTTTTCCCAATTTTGCGTAAGTACCTGCCCCTTAAACAATGGATAGACAATATAAATACATAATCCAAAAAAAACTGCCTCATGAGCCAACATTGTCCGAGTTGTAGATTACAAGCAAGATAATAAAACTAAGCACAATAAAAAAGAAGTGAAATAAAAATGGATACAGAAAGTAAGGGGAAATGAAAGCTTAATAACAAAATAATATAGGAATCCATACAAAAGATAAGAATAGCCATTGGAATCAAGGTTTGGCTAGATCTACCTTGTTAGAAAGGGGATGTAATGTAGGTTCTTAGGGAAAAATAACTGCAATTTAATTAGAAAGTATAACCAACCCTGCTAAATACATAAACTGCAATGTACATCACCCTGATATTGATAGAGGATGTGAAGAACCCAAATAGCTGATAAATGAATTGTGGGTTCCTTCAAAATACTAAAAAAGAAACAGTAAACCATCTTAAACCTAAGTGGTGCAAAAACTACAGCGTATAGAGGACTTTTGTGCCTACTCTTAGCAGTCATTGGATGATATTACATTAAAGTAAGCTCTCTTTTGCGTATTCCGCCAGAACTAAAACTAGTATCTTGAGGTTACGGAATCAGTTTCTGAGAAAAGTAGAAATCTTATTGAACTATTCGAGCAGAAAGATATTGATGACTCTGTGAAAAGTAAATAATTCTAGATAACCGAAATTACGTTAAAATAAATTTTGATTTTTCAAAAATAAAAATCCAAATTTTGACAGTCTATATAGCCTTGCATATTTGGGAAAATCTGAATTAAAATTTTCGATTTTAGTTTGAAAGAACTGGTAAAAACCAAACTACAGATTTATTTTTCGATTGCGTGTGCAAGTTGGTATATGTATAAGAAACGACAACCTTTTTATGGATTTACAGATTATGCAACAATCAAAGAAACACAAAATTATGCGCGATTTTCGCTCTAAAGTAGTTTTTTTACTTTAAAAAATATGGAACTAAATCAAATCGTGGTTTTAAAAAACCGCTGCTAGTGAAAATGTAAAGTGTAAATCTTAACGGGAGTCACCAATGGCTTAAAAACACTAAGCAAAAATGCATTATCTTAAGCCCCGCGTAATATTGACCCACATAATATCCTGATTGAAATTTGTTATATTTTCAAGGTGTTTATATTTTATGTTTATATACATTACACAATATAAACATATAAAGTCTTGAGATCAGTTCAGGGTGATATTATATTATACATATGTGAACTTAATCTGTTGCACTTACATTACACGGTTATATGTGGGCTCCTTTAGCCCCTTTATTATTTTTTAAAATAACATGTATTATTTAATTTATTTTTATTTTTATAAAAAATATTTTTTATGTTTAATTAATAAACTAGTTACAAACATTAATTTATTTTTAATTTAATTATTTTTATTAATTTTATTATTATTATTATTATTATTATTATTTTCTTCACTACCGTGCGTCTTTGAGAGAAAAAACAATTCAAGTGATAGATGCTTTTTTTTTATCAAAAAGAAAGAAGCAAGCTGTCATGGCGATGAATTGAATTGAAAATGAATTGAATTGAATTGAATACCTAATATAACCCGAATTGAGTTATCGAAATTTACGCCGCCATATGAAAATAAATAATTATTATTTTCAGACTCGAACCCATAATATTTTCGATCTTCCTATTTGTCTAATGATCGGTTTGTGTCTCTACTAATGTTATAATTTGTAGTTCAAATTATATTGTGCAGAGACCAGGGTGAGTTACTAAAATGAAATATAAATCTATCTACCATGGTATATACCTGTATAATCTGGTGTAGAATAAATTTAAATTTTATCAGTTGATAAAATAAATTTATTCTGATTTGTTTAATTGTGGCTAGCGAATATTTCGCGCCGCCACAGGACTCTCCTGCAAGTGAATTCCCCCTCCATAATAATGAAAATTTATCCAACCTACTCAGTTATACGAACAGATCTAGTTGATCCAACATCCATGGATGCATCTTGTAAACCGTAAGCTGGCTTCAATCTATCGATTGATATAGTTTGTTGTTTGTCGTTTTTTAGTATGACAAACGATTTTCGGAGGCGGCGCACAACTTTGTATGGCCCCTCGTATGGAGGTGATAATCCAATTCGTACCTTATCATCTCGCACAAAAACGTAATCACACGCATCCAATAGTTTTGGAACAAATATATCAGTTTGCTTCGACTTACGTGTAGGTGATGGTATCAAATTTTGCATGGTGTTGCGAAGTTGGTCGACTACTGTGTTATGATCGGGTAAATTGTTTGTGGGATTTTCTATGAAAAATTCTCCGGGTAGTTTAATCGTTTGTCCGTACACCATTTCCGCTGGTGTACACTTCAAATCCTCTTTTACGGTAGCTCGAATTCCTAATAAAATAATTGGAATCTCAGAGCTCCAGTGGATTGTGTTTTCTCTTGCCATGAGTGCAGCTTTTAGCTGTCTATGGAACCGTTCGACCATGCCATTTGCTTTCGGATTGTAAGCAGTGGTGCGTATTCGGTGTGATCCCAGAATTTCAGTTAACTTTGTAAATAATTTTGATTCAAATTGGGACCCCTGATCAGTGGTAATTTGAAGAGGTACACCAAACCGAGATACGTAATTTGTCACCAACGTCATTGCAATGGTCGCTGCGGACATATTTGTCATGCAGTATGCTTCTGGCCACCGAGTAAAACGATCAACACAAGTTAATAAATATGTATATCCATTCGATGGTGGTAGTGGTCCTACAATATCGATATGGATATGTTCGAATCGACCTGGTGGAATTTCGAATAGACCATGCGATGATTTTGTGTGGCGCTGAACCTTAGCTTTTTGACAAGCTAAACAAGCCTGAGTCCAATGGGCTATATCCTTGTTCAAATTCGGCCAAAAATATCGTTGTGAAATCAATTTACGCGTACCACGTATGCCAGGATGGGATAAGTTGTGCAACATTTTAAAAATTTTGAGCCTAATTGACTCTGCGATATATGGGCGATTTATTCCCGTTGTTGTTTCGCACACTACCTCTAGTCCGGGTAGTTTCAAAAGTTCCAGTCTCATAACGGACTGGTGACGTCTAGAACCAGATAATAAAATCTGAAGTTCACTGTCTTTCTTTTGTTCTTCGATTATCGTGTTGTAATCCAGAAGTGTTATTTCGGAAGTTTCCGAAATTGTTGCTCGTGATAGCGTATCTGCTACCACATTATCTTGGCCGTGAATATGCTGTATGTCAGTTGTAAATTGACTTATATAATCCAAATGGCGAGTTTGCCTTGGATTGCGTTCAGTTTTTGAATTGATAGCTCTCGTTAGAGGTTTGTGGTCGGTAAAGATTGTGAATTCCCGACCTTCGACAAAATATCGAAATTGTTTAATGGCTTGATATATTGCCAATAATTCCCTATCGAATGCGGAATATTTCATTTCCGCTTCGGTTAGTTTTTTCGAAAAGAATCCCAAAGGCTCCCATCGATTATTTCGACATTGTTGTAAAACCGCCCCGACTGCGATGCTGGACGCATCGGTCGTGATGCTTAGTTTCGCTTCACTCAGTGGGTGGCGCAATAATGTTATTCTCGCTAATTCAGTTTTTAGTGACGTGAATGCTAGTTGACATTCGTTTGTCCAAGAGTAATTCTCTTGTGTCTTGGGCTTACGCAATAACACTGCCAAATGACCATGAATTGGTGCGAGAATATGCGCAATTTTCGGTATAAATCTATGGTAATAATTTACCATTCCCAGAAATCTCTGGATAGATTTAATGTTTGTCGGAGCTGGGAAATCCACGATGGCACTGATTCGTTCTGTAGACGGTAGTATTCCATCGGGTGTTATTTTGTGACTGAGGAAATCTAATGTGCTAGCTCCAAAAACACATTTGGAGGGTTTAATATGAACATCAAACTGAACTAACCGTTGAAACACTTGTTCAAGGTGTAGTTTGTGTTCTACCTCATTTTTCGAAGCGACGAGTATGTCGTCGATGTAAACAAAGACAAAGTCTAAGCCTCGAACGACCTCGTTCATGAATCGCTGGAAGGTCTGAGCGGCATTACGAAGTCCAAATGGCATTCGTGTGAATTCGAATAGGCCAAATGGAGTCGTGATCGCTGTTTTATAAACATCTTCCGGTGCGATTGGAATTATGTGATATGCCCTTACGAGATCTAATTTTGTGAATATCTCACAACCATTCAATTGCATGTTAAAATTTTGTATGTGGGGGATCGGGTAACGATCTGGTATCGTAATGGTATTTAACCTACGATAATCCCCACATGGTCGCCAATCGTTGTCTTTCTTCTTCACCAAGTGAAGAGGACTCGAGACGGGGGATGCCGATGTTCGACAAATTCCCAATTCCACCATATGTTGAAACTCTGTGTGCGCGGCTTTATGCCGTAATTGGTCTAATCTACGTGGTCTTGATACTGGTAAGTGTCCCTCAGTAACAATATGATGAACCACGTTATGTTTAATTGGTAGATTATAATTAGGCTCTGCTATAAGTGAAGGAAATTTCTTCAATAATTGGCCATAGCCATTGTCGATGACAAAGTGTATAGGTAGCGGTGTAGTGACCGAAATTGTTGTGGCGTCGACTGACAGTGTAGTAACTGAATCGACTAACCTTTTTTGTTTTAAATCTACTAGCAGCCCAAATTTGCTAAGAAAATCGGCACCGATAATTGGACGGTTCACTGCAGCCAAAATAAAAGCATGCGTAAATGAACGTCTTAGTCCAATATCGAGTTTAAGCAACTTTGTGCCATAAGTGCGAATGGTAGTTCCATTTGCTGCCGATAATACTAGGTCATGCGTTTTACGCGTGATATCTAGTGATATTTGTTTATATTTCATGTACGGGATGACTGACAAGTCAGCGCCCGTGTCTATTAAAAAATTCATGTGGTTGTTTGTATCCAATACAAATAGTCTGTGCGAACCATACTTCATGTTGGTCGCAGACTCCACGTTTGGCGTAATAGGTAAATTTCGATTTATTGTTTGGGAGTGCAGGTGATTATAGTCGGTTGTTTGAAATGATACGGTGCCGACAATTTGGCGGTCACCGAATCCACCTGCGACTTTAGTCGTTTTTTTTCTCTTTTATTTCAGACGTATTGGGTGTCGATTGACTAACCCAAGTGCATGGTTTCACGCATTTTGTCGCGTTTGTTCCAAACTTGCCATGGAAATAACACAGGCCTTTATTTCTGTTTGTTTGATTCCTTGATCGCGAATCGTTGCGGTTCCGAGAATATGACGGATTACGGTAGTTGCCCGAATACGAGCGACTCCGTTGATTTAGCCGATTTAGAATCGCAGACATCTTCGATTCTAAGTTTCGTACCCTGTCTTCGATCGTTTTCGATTGACTGAATGTTTCAGTTTGACCTGATTGTATAAATGCTGACGGGGACAGCTTGGGGGTCCTGTCGCGAGATCGCGACAATATTGCCAACTGCCCCGATGGTTTGATTGCGTCGTATAATTTGTCGGCCAATTTGGCCATCGCCTCCAACACGGCATCGTCTGCCTGTGTGAGCATAGTCATTTTAATTATTTCCGGTAATTGACGTGTCCATATTGACCGAATTACCGGCTCTGATATCGCCGTCCCGGCTAATCCCCGGATATATCTTAATGCCTCTGATGGGCGTCTGTCACCTAATTCCTGTCCAGCCAGCAGTTGCTCAATTCGTCTCTCGTCAGACGGAGACAGTCTGTCAATCAACGCCTGCTTAATGAATTCATACCGATTTTCCTTAGGCGGATTTTGTAGGATGTCAGAGATTTCTGACATCACTGCAGATGGGAGGCACGTAATTACGTGTCCGAATTTTATTTTGTCGGTTTTAATTTGTTTAATGTCGAAAACGATTTCCGCGGCATTAAACCAGTCTCGCGGGTTCTGCGGCCAAAATGGCTGCAATGTGATCCCAATCGACTCTTGGTTTACTTTCTTTTGCTCACCGGTATCCATTTTATTTTCTTCGTCTGACATCTTTAAATCGTGACTATGTCACCAAAACAATATAATATGTCGATAAAATAAACAAATTATGTTTCTTATGTCTAAACCAAAAATTAAAATACCAAACAGAATCACTGAATTGGGGAAAGTCTCTCAAAGAAACATGTGGGTTTAAATCACCAATATGTTTTTGTTAGCAATAATGAGGTGGTGAAAAAAATAATTTACAAAATTTTCCTGCTCGGAAGGAGAGGCGTAAAAAAATACTAAATAAATTTGAAATATAAAAAAAATACTTAATAATTGGATTGTTCTATTTAAGGTGGTCCCTCTCGTTCTCCTTGGTGTTCCCGCGATGCCACGCCCGGCCTTGCCCCCGTGGCGTAAGGTGGCACGTGGTTGTTGCTTTTTTTTTTTTTTTTTTTTTTTTTTTTTTTTTTTTTCTCGTTCTCCTTGGTGTTCCCGCGATGCCACGCCCGGCCTTGCCCCCGTGGCGTAAGGTGGCACGTGGTTGTTGCTTTTTTTTCCTTCTGACTCCGATTTAATGTGTTTTTTTTTTTATTTGTATATTTGTATATTGTATATATTTTTGTATATATATTGTATATATACTTTATTTGTATATTTTTATTATATTACTTGTGTAAAAAAAATAAATAATTCCTCGCCCGGTAAAAACCGGCGTCGGGGTTACCACTGTGGGCTCCTTTAATACATGTTATTTTAAAAAATAATAAAGGGGCTAAAGGAGCCCACAGTGGTGACCCCGACGTGATATGCAACACGCAACACTTCTTCTGATTTATTCTTCTTCTCTCTTAACTCGACATGGGTTCGTCACATACCGCAACAAGCCAATCTAGAGTTCTCCCCTAACACTGGGTATCTACGAGATCGCGATGGCTTTCACCAAGAGTAAGCTTAACATAAGCACGTCATATTCTTACGGTATCACTTTCAATTCAGAGTAAGAACAATCACGTCGGGGTCACCACTGTGGGCTCCTTTAGCCCCTTTATTATTTTTTAAAATAACATGTATTATTTAATTTATTTTTATTTTTATAAAAAATATTTTTTATGTTTAATTAATAAACTAGTTACAAACATTAATTTATTTTTAATTTAATTATTTTTATTAATTTTATTATTATTATTATTATTATTATTATTTTCTTCACTACCGTGCGTCTTTGAGAGAAAAAACAATTCAAGTGATAGATGCTTTTTTTTTATCAAAAAGAAAGAAGCAAGCTGTCATGGCGATGAATTGAATTGAAAATGAATTGAATTGAATTGAATACCTAATATAACCCGAATTGAGTTATCGAAATTTACGCCGCCATATGAAAATAAATAATTATTATTTTCAGACTCGAACCCATAATATTTTCGATCTTCCTATTTGTCTAATGATCGGTTTGTGTCTCTACTAATGTTATAATTTGTAGTTCAAATTATATTGTGCAGAGACCAGGGTGAGTTACTAAAATGAAATATAAATCTATCTACCATGGTATATACCTGTATAATCTGGTGTAGAATAAATTTAAATTTTATCAGTTGATAAAATAAATTTATTCTGATTTGTTTAATTGTGGCTAGCGAATATTTCGCGCCGCCACATATATTCGAATATATTGAATGTCATTATCAACTAATTTAAATAAATTATTTTCTTATGTATACATAAATAAGAAAAGGTTATCTCTCAATCTTATTATAGTTTAACGCGTATTTTAAAATTCCTGTCTCGTATTTATTAGGTGGCACTACTAAAATAAATAACTTATGTGCAATACCAAAAGAAAGTGTATTAGTAATACAAAATAGTTACACTCGGTGCGCACAAGTACATAAAATATTATCTTACTTCATATAAGCGACAATTAAAATACGTCTAAACTATCGTTACATAACGACGTAACGTAAAACAATATAAAAACCACTTTTCCGGTTTTCATTTATTTCTACAACACTTCTTATGTGGTAATTTATGTTTTGTTTTTCGCGAACTTTTTTTTTTGTTTTCTGATTGTTTGCGGATAATCTAATAAATAATAAATTGTATACTCTTCGTGTGTGTGAGGAGCTGTGTGTCATATAGATAGTATTTCATGACAGACTGACAAATATACATATTTGTCACAGAACAAAATGGAAAAAAACATACGGTTACGATTTCAATGTCAAACGTGGCTGTCACGTGGATTTTTACATATGGCTTAAAAAGGCATATCAAGTTTATCTTGTTATGTAAGCCGAGAAGTTCTAGATTTTATTACTAGTTCGTTTTAATCAATAGTTTTCGAAATGTGTGGGATTAGCTGGGCTCTAAGAAATGTGTAATGGCTAAACAGAACTATTGTTATACTTATACTCGCTTTAACGTTTAAGAATTAAGTTTTAAATACGAATTAAGTTTTAAATATTTTCGTATTTAATCGTTTTAAATTGGTTAAAGCTTACCTTCAACCAAATAAAATCAGAATTAGAATTAGTTTTAGTTAAAACTTAACGCAGTTTGATTAAATATTTCTAAAAATTTTATAGGATCCACACAAAAATGATGGAATAGGCAGAATATTGAAATTCTATAATTTTAAAACAAATTTTAAAATTAATCAAACTAAAGGGAATTAAAGTGGAATGAAATTGAATTTAATTTGAGTAGAGTAAACTTCGAATTCAGATTCAGATCGAAACTGAATCAAACCCATTTTAAATTAAAATGCAGGCTTAACTAGATTAAACGATTTAAAGGACCTAAGCTATATAGGTGTTTCATACATGTATCGTTCAAGTGACATGCTTACTAAATATTATTAACTGTGCCAGTTAGTTTTAAATGATTTCCATATAATATATGAGTTAAGTTTTAGTTTAAGTCTCCAACAAATTAGATCAATTTATATTGGTCTAAGCTAATTTTTGATTCAAATATTTTTTTAGTTATCATTGAGATTTACAAAGAAAATCATTTTGATCTTAATAAACTTAGCTTGCACAGGTTTTTTACATACCCACCATTTATTAACCTTACCAATTATAAATATTTTTGTTTTATTTAAGTCACACAAGTTGTGAATAAATCAAGCTAAGTCAAATAGTTTTTACTTTAACCATATGTAGAGCCGTATGTTAACGTTAATTTTAGATTTAAATGTTTTCGTTAACTGGCGTCCGTTTGATTAAAATAAAATAAAATATTTCAAGCAAATTAAAAATTTTAAAGATTTTCAAAAATCATAATTCAAATTGGAATCATGTTGGTCCTAACTAACAAACTTAACTCACTTAAGCCACACACTTTTTAATGGACTAAAAAATAATTCAGTTTTCAGTCTTTATTCAATATTTCCGCAACTATTAGCCAAAAGAGTCTAAAACCTTATTTTAAAATACTTTGAATCGAAATTGAAATGTTTTTCTTAAGAGATTTGAATGATTTCCTTAGGGACGAATGCATTTGATAGCACTTTATTGAATTGGAATGGTACTCTAATACCGTTCCAAATATTGAACTGCTATAAGTATGGAACACATTTCAAACCCAAATATCCAATTTAATTTAAAGCTTAACTCACTTAAGCCACATACATTTTAACGGACTAAGCCATTTTAAGAAATGCCTAACTAGTTGTTTGTAAATGTTCCAAGTCAAGTTACACTTTTACCAAAGCTTATAAACCATCAGTTATAAATAATTTCATTTTACTTTAATTTAAACAAGTTTTAGTTAAGTAATTAATACAAGTTAAGTTAAAATGTCGTATTACAAAGCAAGTATTGTAAGATTTAAAAGCTTTAAGTCAAATGAGTAATAAATGAAATAGTAAAAATAATTTTGATCACAGCGGTGATTACTTTAATATTAACTTTAAATGATCCCTATCCTATAACTACTGAATAAATGTCAATATTTTAAATCTTGTAAGAATCTCTTGAACTACATAAGGTATTTAAGCACGATGAATTATATATTTCGAAGCTTTTGGCTAATACAAGGCATAAGAGTTAAACTTCTAATTATGTTCAAAAAATATTTTAACTAATTCTATATGCTTTTAGACACCGGCCAAAATACAAACTGGTTGTGATTTTCCAAGCTTTGTTTCACAAGTTGAAACAAAATGGATTGGATATATTTATTAATTTGGGCCAATCTTGACCTAGCACTACTACTTTTACAATTAAAAATATAAACTATAACTTACATATAAACTCATTTGATCCTTTTAAACCACCATGCGGTTCACCATTTCGAATATCCAACGATGAACTGTCTAAACCTTCGTTTATGTACGATCCCTCGAGAGTTAGTTGTGACTTCATGATGAAAACTTTCAATATTACGGGCTAATTTATGAATCTGGAAATACAAAATAAACATAAAATTACTTACTTTATACGCAACGACAGTCAACTATGGCCATATTAGTTTATATGGAAATAAGAAATACATATTTACAAGGTAGTTGTCTTCAACTTTCAAAAACAACTATTGGCAAAATTTATATGTATTATATATTTGGTCAAGGTGAATCATAATTTTTACGCTAAAGTTGAATATTTAATTTGTAATCGACCTTTGAAGAATGTTTACACTGTGCCTGCATTGCTCGTCACCGTACGAAAAATACATAAAATAATATTCGAACATAAATTTACCCAAGCATTACAGTTCGTAACCATTCGATCAGATTTTCATTGAAAAACTAAAATTAAAATAATTGATTTGCATATACAGGCCAAACGAGCTTTTGCATTGTTGTATCCCATTTTAGTCGAAATAAAAAAAGTTTACAATAATGGAAGACATTGAAGCAATCATAACGACAAAAGAATTACGAGATATGGCTGCCGATAACCAATATATTGCTTTCACATTGAAAAAGAATCAACACAAAGTAACTATTTAATGTATTTGGAAATGAAATTTTATTTTACATTTTTTGAAATTTTTCCAGCAACTTCTCGATACACTTCCAAATGATATGCGAAAAAAATTACAAGCGCTTCGAAAATTACAAGCAGACACGATTAAATTAGATGCTGAATTTCACCAAGAAATTTATAATATCGAACGTATATTTCTGGAAAAATATAATACGATATTTGAGAAACGACGTGATATTATCGTGGGCGATCATTGTCCCACCGATGAAGAGTGTATTTGTACCATTCCGGGATTGGATGCGGGGGCCGTTGAAGCTATACCACCACCAAGCGACTCGATAAAAATACCAATGAAGGGTATACCCAATTTTTGGTTAAACACTTTTAAATTTGCGCCCCTCTTGGACACCATGGTCAAAGAGGCCGACGAACCAGTCCTAAAGTTTTTAGAAGATGTACGCGTCACAGCAAAATCAATGCCTGACATGTCGTTTACATTACATTTTTATTTTGGAACAAACGACTATTTTACCGACAAAATACTAACCAAAGAATACTTAATGCAATGTACACCAAATGTTGAAAATCCATTTTCATTTGACGGGCCCGAAATTTATAATGCGGTCGGGTGTACAATACACTGGCTACCGGATAAAAATGTTACAATGAAAACGATTTCGAGTGGTAAAGAGGTGACACCAAAATCGATTAAAATTGATTCGTTTTTTAATTTTTTCGATTCGATTGTGACACCGGATGATACAGCCGATGAAAAATATGATAAGTTGAAAGTTAGAAAAATTGCCCAAATGCATTTAGTTTAGTTTAATATACATATATTTTAAAATTTTTTATCTAATGTGTACAGGAATATTTAGAGTATGACTTTGAAATTGGCCACTATATCAAGGAAAAAATTGTGCCAAAGGCGGTACTTTACTATACGGGTGAGGTTGACGATGATATTGATTATTCGGAAATATCGACCGTTTCAGATGATGATGAAGTTCGTGAACCGATTGTATTGGAAAACGATGAGGGCGAAGGCGATGGATAGCTAGTAACGAATGTTTTTATTAATTAGGTTTGTGTTACATAAATTTTCGAACATTTAATTTTAATTTAAATAAATATCTCTTAATAAAAAAATGGCTATTACTTGACTCTACACTTCAGGAAAGGATATTTTATGGTAAGTCTAAAACGTAAACTTTCCACAGCTTGTAATATTTCAAACTTAATTAGAAATGAAACGCCACAAAAAGCCAAAAGTGAATATTAGTAATTTTAATACTAAAAGAGCTCGGCATGGTACTAATAACCATTATATTTACCAACGACTGTTAAAACTTATTTTTCATCAACACTTTGTGAACGATGACCAAATAACGGCATTATGTACATTTGACTATTAGTTTATCACCTATAAGAAATGCTCAAGGCAGTTTGGTTCGACAAGACAAAGAAAAAGCGAAACTCTTTGCTCAACACCTAGCAACAGTGTTTCAACCCCATGACATTCAATCCAACATTGACGTAACACCTGTTTACCAACCACATCAGGATTTTAAAAGGGTTATGCCAATGGAAATTGCTGAAGAAATTGACAAAAGTCTTAACCAAAAAAAGGCACCAGGAATTGATGAAATCACCGGGTATATTCAAGGAACTTCCACGTAAAGCAATTATCATGATCACATACTTAATGCCTGCACAGTAAAAAAAAATTACGAAAATACAATACTACTTCTATTGTATATAAGTCCAACGCAATTTTCTATTACATTTTAATAGAAGAAAATCATTACATTTTATTAATGCAAGTTGTATTAAAAAATATCAATTTTGAATTATTAGATTTTAATACAGGCACCATTAGTTTTTTTTAAAACAAGATCTATTAAAATGTGTGTTTTTGTTTCTATTAACTTTCAATGGTGCCACCATTGTATTAGTATAATGGATGGAACCATTATATTCAAATGCAGCCTCTATTTAAAAGAAATAATGCAATATTGTATTGTATTTTTATAAAACTGGTTTTTATTTTTGAATAGATATCATTGTTTTTAATACATTTTTATATTTTTATTTGATTAAAAATTAAAATTAATCAAATTATTATTATAAGTTGGCAACTTGTTTCTATTAATATAATCAATAACATCTTACGATGTAGGTTCTTATTGTTTTATTATTCCTATAAACATATCGGCTGGAACAAGCGTTTCTTCGCAATCCACAAAATGAGATATGTCATCTAAAATATTGAAGTTTGAAAAAAACTTAAGTTAGTATATTTAGTAAGAACTATAATATCAAAATTTTTTATAATTATTATTTAATAAATTATTTTTTAATTAAATATTAAGTATTAAATTTTTAATACTAATTCTATTAAGTAAATAAGCCAATAAAATTACTAGAAACTGTCATGTGACCTTAGTATAGTATAAACTAATACTTACAGTATTACATATTAAAAAATATATAATCGACAAATTAAACGTGCTTACCTGAACTTACCTGAAATTACGAAATCTTTATATTTAAACTCGCTATCACTATGTTTAATTATTTTTTATTAACCACATGTTGACCACATATTATATTTTATTTTTTATCACAAACCTAAATATCTCTACTTTTCTCTTGATTCAAATAAAAAAAAAAAACAAAAAATATCATTTTAAAATGGATCTGCACTAAACGCTACACAAATATAAATGAAATATTCAGGATAAGTCGAGAATATAAAAATTTACCGATCGAGAAACGAAACAAAAAATATATAGCTCTCCTATACATATTATATAAAAAGTACAAATTATAATTTTTTTTGCTTATGATAACTGTCGATGAGAGTAAAATTGAGTAAAAATAAGAGTAAAATAATGGATTTACCGCTGCAGTCATTTTTAACATAAATATTTAATGCAATATCATTATTTTTTAATAGTATTGTATTACACAATTGTTTATCGGTGGTTTGCATTAAATTATAATAGAATATTGTATTGTATAAAATTTAATACAACGCTTCTATTCCAATTAAACAGAAGATTTTTAACTGTGTGTATGAAACTGAAGTATGTACCCAAATCCTTTAAAACGGCACAAATAATTATGCTGAAGAAACCAGGTAAACCAGATGAAGAAGTAACATCATACAGACCAATTGCACTGCTCCCGAGGTCTAGCAAATCTGTTTTAAAAACTACTACTAAAACATCTAAAGCCAATGGTAAAGGTTCCTGATTTTCAATTTGGATTCAGGAATAACCACTTCACAATGGATCAAGTCATCGAATTTCTTCAATGGATCAAGTCCGCCGTATTTTTGGATCTATCCCAGGTCTTTGATAGGGTTTGGCACAAGAGGTTGACATTCAAGATAAGCAAAATGCTACCACAAAATTATTGCCAGCTGCTTGAATCATACCTCTCTCATCGTCAATTCAGAGTCATCCATAAAGAAACATGTTCTGACTTTTATCTTACACTAGCGATAGTTCCGCAGGGAAGCGTATTGGGACCCATCCCATACCTTCTCCACACTGCGGATATACCTACAACGAATAAAACTTTCATGGGTACTTTCGCTGAAGACACGTAATTTTGTCAGTACACGAAGCAGTGGAAACACTTCAACGAGCAATGAACAATGTTGATAGACAATTGATTGGAAAATCATGTTTAATGAGCTCAAATCAACCCTTGTGACATTTATGCTTCGACACAAAAATATCAATCTACACATATACCTCAATGGGGTGCAAGTGCCGCAGGCTGAATCGGTAAAATATCTTGGTCTGCATTTAGATTCAAGGCTTAACTGGAAAAATCACGGAGACAAAAATCTGAATAGATACGATTAAAACAACGTCAAACAACGTTAACAAAAGACTGTATTGCAAAAGACTATAGTCTTCCAAACTATTTTTAATCCAATATGCATGTATGGTGCTCAGCTATGGGGTTGTACTTATAAATTCAATAGAGACATTATACAGCGTAGTCAAAACAAATTTCTGCGGATGATCACCAACGCTTACCGATTTGTGACTAACAGGGAAAAACACAATGATCTAGAAATAAACGACCGTTTCCGGGAGTGTGCCATAAAATATGAGAAGAGACTTCTTATACCCACACCAACGTTGAGGCCGTACAACTACTGGACAATACAAACGAAATAAGTCGGCTCAAACGAATTAAACCACATGAACTAACCGTATAAATATTATAGCTCAAGGGAACTGGATACTGGTCCAGCAGACCCACACAAGTTTATACTTATTTCATAAGTACTATAATGTTAACCCTACTAATGAATTAATAATATTTAAGATTGTAGTAGACATACCAATAAAGGTGTATAAAAAAAAAATTATTTTAAGGTGTTCTAAAATAAAACTAACCACTAAGCTTTTATAATAAACTTCAAGTATAAAAAGGTTACACAGAAAATATCTTAATTGCAAATGAAGCTGTTAACAATGAAATATGAAAAATTAAAAAATAGTTTAAAAGATTGGCACAGATAATTTTTAGATAAAGGTTTTAGATAAAATGAGCTTTTTTAACTTTTAATAAGCGATAGGTGTATTAAGACCTATTAATTACTAATAAAACCTGGACGCGTAAAAATTCGGTTTAGTAAAATGTATGAATAGTTAAGCATTATTGTAAACAGCTGTATGAATAGTTAAGCATTATTGTATACAGACAGTGTCTATGTAACTGAATTATAAGTATAATGAGGGGCTTCACATTACTAATCAGCTTTTAACCGAAAAGGATTCTATAAAATTGTTCTATAACTGTTTAACTTACAAAAATGATATATTGGGAACTTTTAAGTAACGAAAGCAGTAGTGTACCTAGTTTATCAAAATTTAAAAGTCAAATATTATTGCAATAAAAAGCTCAAACAGGCAAATATAAAAAAATTTAAAAAGCCCGATAAACAAATAGTATCCATTTGAAAACTGATAAAATAGTTTAAGTTGTCATTCACACGAAAGCTCTCATTTTTAAGATTTAAAACAAGTAATAAAATAAGCTTTTTTAAATAGTAATTAATTATAGGTGTATAAAAAACTAATTATAAATATTAAAACTTAAGGTCATTAAAATTTATTTTAATAAAATATACAAAATAGTTGAGCTTTTATGTAAAAAGTTGTTGACACGTTGCTGAGTACCAGAATAAGACAAATCGATATTCAGCAATAATAAGTAATGAAGTACATCACATTGGTATTATAACTAATGAGCTTTTTCCCGAAAAATCTTCTTTAATTTTAACTATATTGTTTACTATATTGTGCTAGGCTCAGCCTTTTATAACATTTTCAAGGTTTAAAAAATTGAGATATATATATTAGATATATTCAGAGCTCAATAGCTCAAACATGAAAAACAAATAGGTTATTGCAATATAAAGCCTAAGAACTTATTTTAGTTATTTAATACCAACAATGTTTGGAAGCTTAACAACACTTAACAATTTGTAAAGCTGAAAATTTTTAAAATTATTGATCTGTTGTATTTTGATTTTTAAAATAGATAATTTATGAAATTTAACGACATCTAATTAGCACATTATGTACTTATTAAGTAATTTAAAATTTAAAATCGACATATTATTTCACGGCCTAAAATATAAATCGCGATTAATTCAACGGTTATTAACATTTACAAAATATTACGGATTAAAATTCGTATTTACCAATTAGCATTGAATTTTATAGTTTCATGTGTAAACAACACTGATTAGCATAAATTAGAATTAACCAATGATAAGGAAATTACCGCTTTACAAAATGAACCGAGATTAATTATATCGCATCCGAATGAAGGATTTAATGAATGTACACGCATATGCTCTACCTTGATGACATTAAATAGCGATTTGTTTATTTTATTAATTTATTTACGAATGTAAATTAGAAACAAGTAATTTACCATATACGCCTAATGGCTTAATAGTCAATGTAACATATATAGCAATTTATATAAGCGACTTTTTATTTTTTGTAATTAGGATACATTAGATAAAATCATAAAATTTAATTTAGGTCTAATTTCCGTGAAATATGGAAAATTGCGATATGAGTTGCCTTAATTGGTGATGACAAGTGATTTACAAGTTTACATATTTAGTATTCCAATATGGTGTTGGAATTTTATGTTTACACCTAAAGTAATGTATAATGCGCACGCTTTTAATTTTTTGAAATGGAATTTAACATAAAACAATTGGGAATATCAGAAATGACACTAAAGTTTGTCAATACTTGGATTGGATTAGTTCGAATTAAATAAAGCTCAACAGGTTGCATCTACTATATTATCAATAAATCAATATATATGCAGAATATAACACACGAAAAATCATCAACTGTACAATTGAAGCTATTAAGATATTTTAAGATAATAGTTAAGGCACTTTTTACTTGTTTGTAAACGAAATATGTTTTTCAAGCATTTTTGGAAAATAAAAAATTTTAATTTGACATGAAAGTCATCGTGAGCAAATTATGGATTTTCAAAATTCCCTAGTTCTTAAAAGCTTAATTTTTCATTTAATTTAAATTTTAACATTCAAAGCCCTGACAAGCTTAAAGAATTAAAGATCTATTTATTTAAACTATGGGACATCCAATCTAATTTTTATCAGTGAATATATTTTTGTCACTTGAATATAGGTCAACATAAACCGATCGCGAATAAGTGTACATTTGTTGGGTCGTAATTTAATCACACTTGTTACTGCATGTTGGGTGCAAAAAACGTAATGTACGCTTGAACGAAGCCATAACCGACTTTGGTAACGAGCCGTCTTCAATTTCTAATGCACGCAAATTGGCGAAGAGATGTGGGCCTTTCAATGTATTAGTAGCTGTAAGAGTTTATGCGTATGAGGTAGTAGTTTTTGCAATTTGACGCACACCAATTGATTGATCATTTGTTATGTTTGTACTGTGATCGAAACTGGTCGGATTTGATCCATTCATAACAAATTGAAGCTTTAGTGTTTGAATCATTATTGTACGTAGTGAAACGGCCACCATACACTACCCATCTTTGTGGTTGTTAGGCTGGGTTTCTGGCAGTTTGGAGAAGAAAGTATTGGGACCTGCGAAAGATAGGCTTAATGACGTTAATGCCTGATAAATGCGACGAAAAGCGGAGAAGGCGAAAATGTACAAGCAAGTGCGTTATTAAATTATGACGCAACAAATCAATTAATTGATTTGTTGCGTCGTAATTTAATAACGCAATACAGCGAGCATAATACCGAACGGTAAATTATTAGGAATACATTTTGACGTATGTTAAACTATTTTTATAAATTTTCTTGTTAGATAGTTGAATATCAAATCAATGTTCTATAGTTAAAAGCTTAAATTAACTGTTCAAATATTCATTGAACTAATAATTTAAGAGGATTACGGAAACAATGAAAATTTGTTTAATTAAACAGCATGGCTAGAGAAAAGTGATAATTAAAAAACGAACAAATACAGTAAGCCTTACTGTTTTTAAAGTCCAACTTTTCGACAATCTAGAAAAAACTGTGTTGATTGTGTTTGAAGAGTAAGACCAAATGCTTGGCTTAAGGTATAACAAATTTTCGGAAGGTGCTTAAACTTGTTCACGTGCTGAAAATATTTGGAAGACAATTCTTAAAAGAAAAAATATTAAAAGCTCAACATTCTAAATGAACTAACAAAAAGCTTAAAAAAGGAACAAAAATCAACCTTTAACTGAAACACAGCTTTATTTTATATCTAAAAGCTCTTAATAAATAAAAGCTATTGTTTGTATTATACCCTGACATTATGAGAATGCTGGATCTTACGATCACAACAAGATGGCATAAAAATCACTGAAGAAGATTTACAAGTACTCTTATCCACTAACTATATTAACTGGCATTTTATCACTCGACCTATTGCCCCGGTGTGAGCGCAAGAAGAAGCAAATTGTGAGTCTTTAACACCATGCAAATTTTAATAGTATGTTCGCTACTTAAGTTTTCTAAAGTACTCAGTTGCTTGAGCATCAATTCCTGCACTAACCATTGGCAACTATAGTATACCACATGATAAAAGATTTTGAAAGACTTGGGCACATGATAGGCATTGAACTCTGCTTAGTGAGAATGATATTGTGCTTGTCAAGGTAGGAAATGTACCGCCAGGTTATTGGCAAAAGATAACTTAATCCAAATGCTAATTATTTAAACAGCACAAGAAACCAAATGTAAAATTATGTTTCCTCATAAATAATTAAGGTATTGATCCCAACACATCATGCATGCAAATGCCACATCGAAGGTACTTATAAACTTTAAACTCTTTAAAATTCGGATTATCTAAATTGAAAATTAGCAATGCCATAAATTTTGATCAAAATAATTTTCAACATGTTGCTTATACCAATTAGCTAGTTTCGGTGCGTAATCCACGCAAATATGCATAGTTAGTAAACAACTATGACCTTCATTACCAACCTTAATAGTATTGCTAGACGTAAATTTATTTATTTAAAAAATATTTTGATAAGTTCAATGACAAGGTTAATTTATATCAAAAACTGGGCACAAAATTTTTGACTTATTAAAATATGCAGGCACCATAATTTAAACTGATCACGATTTTTTGGTGCCATATTTAAAGACATAATTCAGCAGGACTAAAACTATTACACCGTTACCCTGTTGCTGACGAAAATCGTATATAGACTAGATAATCGTACTTTGTACACAAATTTTGTTTATACCAATACAACACGATTTTATGTAACCTTAAACTACTTGTCATAATTTAAACCCCAAAAACGTGCTAGCTTGTATGCTAACTTTATTAACATAACTCGTATCAACATAAAATTAAACTTCCGGAAAACCATACCATTGCGTACTCCACCAGAGAAACCGAAAGAGAAAGAGTGAGAGAATTTGAATGGGGAAAAACAGTAGTAAAGAATTTTTAATTGGAAAGTACAGCATAAGCACGCGAAATATATAATTCGTGGTTTTTATTTTAAAATAGAAATACAACAAATTATACAATTATATTTAAAGATAATGTTTTATTTATTAATTTAAAACTTTATTTATTTAATTTATTTACTCAACAACTTCGGTTGTTAGAGTGTTGAAATTATATAACTTTAATGCTACTCTTTGGAGTGGCCGTTAACAATAATCTGTCGAATCATTATTACAATTCTTTTTTATAATGATTCCCCTTCCATTTTAATGTTAGGTTTTTTAATTCTATAATTTTAATTCTAAGAAAATGCATTTATGCATTTTATAAACATATTTAATTCTGAGAAAACAATTGGTAAGTGTTTTATTTTAATTCTGATAAACAATTTTAATTCTGATAAAACAATTTTAATTCTGAGAAAACAATTGGTAAGTATTTTATTTTATTTTTTAAAAGTAATCTAAAACAATATTACGTTATGTGGATTATTAGTTATGTCTACATTCTCACAAGTGTTTATATCACAAGTGTTTTGATTTGTGGGATAGAATGTAACTCTCCCTTCGTTAAATTTAGGATTCTCCTGAATTCCTTTAATAATTTTTAATTTTAAATGTTTTTGTTTATAACATAAATATACTACTACAAATACTATTATTACTATAATAATTATAAATAAATTTATTCCAGAGTATATAATTATTTTATGAAACTTTAATTCATTTATTTCATTTATATTTTTCTTAGTTTCTAAAACTATTTCATTGAATGTTAAGGTGTTATTTTCAGATTTATATTCCAAATTTGGAATTATGTATCTATTATTTTCTATTTTAATATTATTACTATAAGTTTGATTATTTAAAATTATGCTACAATTATAAAATTTAATAAAATAATTTCCATTTAAATTAAATTTTCTTTCATCACAATCCGATGTTAGATTTATTTCATTTGCTAATTGAATTAATAGACTACTTTCATCTATATGATATATTTCAGTGTTACAATTTACTATGTTTTGACAATTTTTTGATAAAATACAATGTTTCAAACTATTTAATTGATATAAAGATTTAGTTTCATCATATTCATAATATTTATTATTATGTTCGAAAGATTGTACAATTGGATAATTAATTAAATTACAATTAGTTTCATTTGACAATGGCATAATCAAAGCTTTATTTATATTTATCATTTCATAAGGGATTTTAATTAAAAATATTAATTTATCTGTGTTGGTTCTTGAAAACCCTACTTTTAATCTTTTAATTTTATCTGCATCTATTTTATAATCTAAAATTTCTTTATGAGTTAAAAGAGATGGATG
Organism: Tipula confusa; assembly: GCA_963556175.1. Taxonomy (NCBI): domain Eukaryota; kingdom Metazoa; phylum Arthropoda; class Insecta; order Diptera; family Tipulidae; genus Tipula; species Tipula confusa. Next base: position 162,496,778 of record OY744477.1, on the reverse strand, counting down.
TATAATATTAAGATTAGAAAATATAATATCATCCTGTAACTCACTTACTATTCTGTCTAATTCTTGTATTCTTATTTTGATATTAATTTTTAAGAACTTAATTACTGTTTCATTTCCCTTTTTGTCAATAAAATTTTTAATTTCTGCCCTATCGGTTTTTATTACATTTAATAATGTATTGATTGATTTATTAAAATAATCATTTATTCTAACTTGATTATTTATATGTATCCCTAGGTTATTATCTATAGATTGTATTGTTTCTAATTGTTTATTTATTATTTGTCTGTCCTCATCGTCCATAGTCCCTGATATCCATTTTCCTATTGTCCCTAGTAAATTAATTAAACCTCGTTTTTTTATTACGTGATGTCCTGATTTATCTAAAAGTTTTTCTAAATCTTGTAATAATAAGTAACTGTCATTTTTGTCAAACTGTGATACACTTAATATTAATTCTTTTAAAATGTTATCTAATTGTTGTGTGTCAATTATATGTAAAGAATAATTGTATGTCTTTGGTATTAACTGTTCAGTCTCTTGTATAATTGTATATCCTGTCTTAGATTCCACCTTGTCCACTTGTAGTTGAGCTTGAGTTAATGTTAGCGTCGTCATTATTATTATCGCTATCGCCATTATTGTCTGTAAATTTTAATTTTCTTTTAATATTAATTGGATGTATGTTAGTTAAATTATATTTTCTGTATTTAGGTTCCTCTTTATGTCTTAATGATTTGTAGTTTTTTATGTATCCCTGTTTTCTTCTTTCTATATAGTTTTCTCTACCTTTGTTGTATTTTTGTAATCTGTTTTTCTGTGCTATTTTTAAATTATTATAAATTTCTTGTTTGTCTACAACATCTTCCGCTTTAAATGGTGTACATTTGATTGTACTATGGTGTTGGTTATTGTAAGTTTTAATTGCTTCCAACATTTGACTTCGTATTGGAATTAATTGTTCTAAATTTAAAATTCTTAACTTTTCCGTTAAAGAATTATTTAGACGTTCAACATCAGAATTTCCAGTATGACTATTTGGTTTTACTAGATGTAATTCTACTTTTTCCTTTTTCAGAAATTCTTTAATATTAACATGTTTGAATTCGTTATCAGCTATAATTTTAATCGGTTTTTTATGATTAAAATAGATTTTAAGTTTTTCAATTATTTCTACATTAGTTCTATTTTCTAAAGGATATGCCGTTGCAAATTTTGTGAATTTATCTATAAAAACTAAGAATGACTGTTTTCTATTAACATAAGTGTCTACATGAACTATTTGGTTTTTATCTGTGGGTAATTCAGTTTCATGAAATTTAGGTTTAATAGGGTTTCTGTCGTATTTTCCTCTACTGCAAATATCGCAATTATTTATTACTTTGTTTATCATGATTCTAATATTTTTATTGTATATTTTGGTTTTCAAATTTTCGTATAATGCTAAAATACCTGGATGCCCTTGTACTTTATGTTGAACAGATATAATTTTTATTAATTCATCTTCAGATTCCATATCTTGAGCAAAATAATTACATTTGATAAATTTGATAGTAGGAAATTCAGTTGTTAAAACCTGTTGGATTATATAAAAATCATGATCTGATATTTTTGCATATATAGCTACTTTATTTCCAGTTAAAAATTCTTTTAATTTTTCTACTAGTTCTTCTCTATTTATTTTTGGATTTAAATTTATTCTTCTGTTTCCTGATATGTTTTCTATTTCATTATTAAAATTTTCTGTGAAAACTATTTGACTTTTAAACCTATTTACTATTGTTTCTAGATATGTCGTTTTATCATTGTTTTCTTCTGCTTGTGAATGTATAGTTGCTTGTACTGAAGTATTACCTAAATTTTCATTTTCTATTTCTTCAACATTAATTTCGTTTTCGAAAAGTTTCTTTTGTAACGAAGTATTCCTCCCTTCGTTAGATTCAAAATTATTCTCAATTCTGTTAATTTCATGAATATCTGTGTTAATCCTGCTTAAAAAATCTGCGATTTTATTTTCTTTGCCTTGTAAATAGTTTACTTTAATATTGTATTCTCCGAGTGATAAAATCCATCTTTGGAGTCTAGGATTCAGATCTTTTCCTAGATACTTTGTATGAAGCCATTTCAATGCTTGATGATCTGTATTTAGTTCGAATGGTTTTCCGTAAATATAGGGTCTAAAATATTTTACCGACCATACTATTGCTAACAATTCCTTTTCTGTTGTACTATACTTAATTTCATGTTCATTTAAGGTCCTACTAGCAAATGCTATGGGATGTTTTTCTTGGAGTAACACAGCTCCAATTGCAAATTGGCTTGCATCGGTATTTAATGTAAATGGTTTATTGAAATCTGGGTATTTTAAAATTGGATGTGTTGTCAATAGAGTTTTTAGCTGTTCGAATGCGTTTATATATGTGGGATCTAGTTTATTGACTTTTGAATCTTTTTTTAGAAATTTAGTCATTGGTTGAGCTATTTTGGAATAGTCCTTTATAAATTTTCTATAATAACCTGTTATTCCCAAGAATGCTTTTATTTGTTTAGGTGTTTCAGGTAATTTTAATTTTGTAATGTCGTTTATTTTTTTTAAATTTGGTTTCACACCCTGTGTAGTTAATGTATGTCCTAAATAATCTGTTTCCTTACAAAAGAAATTACATTTATCTAATTGAATCTTTAAATTTGCATTTCTTAATTTTTCAAAAATTTTATTTATATTTGTAATGTGTTCTTGTAGTGAGGTACTAAATATTAGTATATCGTCAAGATAAACTACACATATTTTGTTTATATGTTCTCTTAATACCGAATTTATTAATCTTTGGAAAGTAGCAGGGGCATTTTTCAATCCAAAAGGCATTCGTATATATTCGTAATGTCCAAATGGTGTTGAAAAAGCTGTTTTACTTTGATCATTCTTATTCAATAAAATTTGGTGAAATCCTTTCGCTAAATCTAAAGTTGTAAAGTATTGAGCTCTACCTAATTTATCTAATATACTTTCTATATTAGGTATGGGAAATTTATCATTGATAGTGATTTCGTTTAATTTCCGATAATCAATGACAATTCTCCATTTTTTAATGTTTGAATTGTCCATTTTCTTTGGTACAATCCAAAGAGGAGAATTATAAGGGGAATTTGATTCTCTTATAATTCCTTGTTTTAGCATATCCTTAATTTGTGTTTCGATTTCTTGTTCGTGTATTTGTGGATACCTGTACATTTTACAGTATATTGGATTTTGATTTTCCAACTTTATTTCATGAGTTATTTCATGAGTGAAGGTTAAATTGTCGCCTTCCTCATAAAATAAATCTTTGTTCTTTGATAATAATAATTTCAATTTTTCCTTTTCTTCATTGTTTAAATGATTTTTACTTATTTTATTAAAAATTTCATCTTGTGAAACAATCGGTTCCAGGTGATTTACTTCAGTAAGTTCTATGGGATATTTGATTGTTTCAAAGGGAATAATATGTTGGTCAAATATCTTTAGATATTCGTTTTTTATATCGAGCTTAGCTTCGAATGGTATTAAAAAATTCATGCCAATAATTGCATCGTATTTTTTACTTTTTAAGGGAAATATTTTCCAATCTAAAGTACCGGTTTTAATTAGTTCTTTAGGAATTGGTGTGATAACTTTATGAGTAACATAATTGGTTCCTCCTAATGAGTTATATGAGATAGGAGATATTAATTTAAAAGTTTTGTAATCTAAAATGTTCGGTTTTATTAAACTGGTATCCGAACCAGTATCTATTAAACAATTAATAGATTTATTATTAAAAGATAATTTTACTATTGGTAACTGGTTTGTGGTATGTCTTCTATAAAATTTACCTCTTGATTTAATGAACTATTTCTAACGATATTATCAACCTCCATGGGTTCTACTTGTCTATATTTGATGTTATTATCCCTATACTGTGAATTGTCGAATTGTCTTTGATATTGCCCTGGTTTATTTTGGTAGCTATTATTATTTCTATTAAAATTTGGTTGGTTTTGTACATAATTGGGTTTTTTATAACCATTACCATAATTATTGTTATTATAATAATTTCTATTCATATTCATATCTTTATCATTATTTTGTTTGTTAATATTACTATTATTATTACTTCCATTATAAGTTTGTGAATATTCTGGCTTTTTATAATTATTATTATAATTTCTATTGGCTTTTTTAAAATTATCTGATTTTTCTAAATTGTTATTTCTAAAATTTCTGTCTTTATTTAATTTATATTCTACTTTAATTATGTCTTCTGCCAAATAAATTTCTGTTTGACACAGAATATTATCTAACTCAAATAAACTTTTGTTTGAGTCAACTTGTAGCTGTACTATTGGTATAAGTTTTGACTTGAGAATTTGAACAATTTCTTTGTCTATTGAACTATATGTAAATGCATCCTCCTCATCGAAGTCACAGACTTCACTGCATTCACTCTTAATCCTATTTAATTTGTTAAAGCAATCTTTGAGATTACATACCTTCATATCCTTCGCTTTGAATAACATCTGATGAATGGTGCTTTTTGGTCTGAATTTAATTTTTAGCTGCTCCATAACATTTCTCCATGTTCTGAGATGTTCAGGAATTTCCAAGATCACATTGCGAGCATAACCGATTATTTTGTTGTTTACCAGCTTCTTTAAACAATATTGCTTCAACTCTGTATTATTTTCTCCACAGAGTTCTTCCAAATCCTCCACCGCTTTCAGGAACGATCTTAACTTGTAAGAGTCCTCTCCCGAAAATGCTTGAACTTCATCAAAATTACGTATAATTTGATTTGGTGTAAGATCAAATCTCGTTGTTTTCATTGTTTGTACTTTTAATTTTTGATCTGCCAATTGTTGATGCAGAAATTGAATTTGATCTTGCAAATGTTTTTGTTGTTGTTGTTGCTGTTGCAACTGTGCTTGAACTTGTTCGTCCATTTTTGTATTTTCTATAGATCTATTACTATCAAAAGATTTTGATCTTTTATCACTTTCACTTTTCTTTCCACCTATTGTTAATTTTTTTTTTTTTTTCACTTTTCACAAACACTTTAACTCCAAATATATAATTCGTTTCCTTTGATTCTCTTCTTCAGATGAGAATCCTATCAACTGCGCCAAATATATAATTCGTGGTTTTTATTTTAAAATAGAAATACAACAAATTATACAATTATATTTAAAGATAATGTTTTATTTATTAATTTAAAACTTTATTTATTTAATTTATTTACTCAACAACTTCGGTTGTTAGAGTGTTGAAATTATATAACTTTAATGCTACTCTTTGGAGTGGCCGTTAACAATAATCTGTCGAATCATTATTACAATTCTTTTTTATAATGATTCCCCTTCCATTTTAATGTTAGGTTTTTTAATTCTATAATTTTAATTCTAAGAAAATGCATTTATGCATTTTATAAACATATTTAATTCTGAGAAAACAATTGGTAAGTGTTTTATTTTAATTCTGATAAACAATTTTAATTCTGATAAAACAATTTTAATTCTGAGAAAACAATTGGTAAGTATTTTATTTTATTTTTTAAAAGTAATCTAAAACAATATTACGTTATGTGGATTATTAGTTATGTCTACATTCTCACAAGTGTTTATATCACAAGTGTTTTGATTTGTGGGATAGAATGTAACTCGCGCGTACAGATTTTAAGCCGTAGTATATAAGATGTGTGGACGATTTCACTTGTTGTCTTCTTTATTACAATTTTACCATGTGGGACACGTCAACTTATACATTAATATTATGCCGGTACATTGTTTACCTCATTTACATCGGTAACAATTTTATCAAATCACATGTGTTGTGGTGATCAAGTAAGATGTCAGTTATGTATATACATATACGTGATTTTGAATTTATAATTTTACAAATAAATTAAAAAAGAAAATCAAGAAAACCAGTTTTCAATATTTAGACTATAAACATTTTTTTCTTGTGTCTCGAGATAAAAATTGGTTTGGTAAATTTTTAAAATTTTTTTATTTTTATTTTTCTGTGCAGAGTTGTAATTTATAATGTGCTTCAGACCTTGCCCTGAGAAGAATCTGTAAGCGAAATTGGAAAGATAAACAGTAGGTCATATGGACAATAATTGTCTGACCACAAAATACTAATATACACAAAAAAAAAAAATGTGGTTGGACATGTGACCACACCGCGCATATATTACTTTACTTAGACCACGTGAATGTTATAGTTAAGAAACGTGTTTTTGAACTAAAATTATTTAATTTAAATTTTTATCTTGGAACTATAAAAAAAATGTTTAATAGTTGTTTGATTTGGCACATCGACAAAAAGCTTTAATTTTTTATTTTTTTTTAAACAAGTTGAAATCTGTGCTCGTTTTTGGTTTTATTAGCATAAACGTTTCAAAAATTTGGTTTGAAATATGGTAAATTATTACCAAAAATTTGAATTAGTATAGGTATCAGTTTTTTTCAATGATCTAGTCAATTGTCATTTTGTGTAATTTACTCTTATACTTGCTTGTTCCCAAAAGGTGTTTGAAACTTTAAATAATTGGAATACGTTAAAACCTAACTGATATGTTTGACACAGTTATAGAATTTTAATCATTCTTGAAATGCTTGAATTATTTGAAATATCTAAACCACTAAAATGACTTTCGCCCAATCTCTTAGTAACGTGGAGATCGAATGATTTTAAAGAGACATTTTACTAGCATCATTGACTTTCGATATTATTTAGGTGCCAACAAGAACAGGATGCATTTAAACTTCATAATTCACAGAATATCTAGGATACAGAATACCTAGAAATGCAAGCTCACCCTAAAGATTTATTCAATATCCAGAAGCAGTGGTAAATATTATAGTCAGCCCTTACAACCGCAGCATAAAAAACTATCGAAGTTCTCTAAAAGTTGCGAATAAACAAAAACAATGCGTGAAAAGAGGCTAACGCGTAATTAAGTCTTACTAAAGGTTTTCATTATAGATCCACCGCAATCAGAGACGGGAATGGTAAACTGAAAACAAATGTATATTTTCACGACATGACAGTCTTGCTTTCAGAACCTACTAAATAGAAATAACATTGTAATTCTAGTCAGAGCCATGCGCTCTATCAGGTGTGCAAAATATCGTTCCACACTTAATAGTAGAAGAGGTAAAAGCATTACCGATAAGTGAAAGTATAATAAAGCTCCAGGTCTCGATGCATTTTCCGTAGAGTCCGTTAAAAATGGTAAAAAGATACTTTATAAAAAAATTGCAACTCAGCTCTATCATCTAATTCTTGCGATAAACAAGCGCTGCCTCATGGAATTGAAAAATAGCGCTCATGTGTCCACTACATAAAAAAGACCGTCTAAATTGTTAGAATTACCACGGCATATCTTTTTTTAAATACAGCATATAAAATATTTGCTGGCATTGTACTTGCCTCATCTCTTTCACTGAAGCAATAATTGGAGACTATTAGTTTGGGTTTCGATCTAACCAGCCAACCACTGATAAAATCTTTATAATCAGAATGGTCTTAGAGAAATGTTGGAAGTACATTAGCATGCATCACAGCTCTTCATCGATTTCAAACAAACATATTTGGTGCTTGACTACCTTATCACAAAATACGTATTGAGACACAGAACTGCGTTATGTGAAGACCAAAAGATATCATTAATAGCCTCATACCGCTGGACTGAAATGCCAGACGAGGCGGTTTAAAAATCAATACACATAAAACCAAGTTCTTGATGATATCTATAGTTGCATCTCCAGTGCTAATTAAGAAACTGATGATCATAACTATAGATCTGCGTGGAAGACTTTAAATATCTCGGATCAACTATAACATCAAAAAGCTATTTACAGGCATTTATAATAATCTCGCCTCGCTGCCGGTTACAAAGTTTTTACGCACAACAGTAACTTCTGCGATCAAATCATCTATCGCGGTCATGCAAATTCGCACTTTATAACGCACTAATACGACAGGTGCTAATCTATGAAAATGAACTCTAAACTCCAAAGACTGCAGAATTTTCTCTACGGTTGGATATGGTTCAAACAATCAACAGTTAGAAAAAACAAAAACCGGATGTGATTGATACAATTCCTCACACAAGCATAGAGGATCGAAAGTAAAAACTAAAACAAACAAAAAATAAAGAGAAACGTGGACAGGTAACAATGGTGAAGATATGCTGATGGGATTACATGCAGTCTAAGTCAAAATTATATTATCTTTTGGAATAAACTTAATCAGTTGTAGATGTAGCAAGAGTCGATGGACAAAAACGTATTAAATATAGGAAATAAGTAATTAAACAAACGAACAAAAAAACTTCCTAACACCTCCGTTGGTACAGTTACTCTGGTTGAATAAAAATCTGTTTGTCACGTTATTCTACAGCTACGAAAGCGCTTGATGTTCAAGTGGATAAATAAAATGCTATTCTTTTAACAAATGAATTTGAAAAATTCCTGAGATTATTATCTTAGATCACGCCCTGGTCGTACAGTTTCATCACCGTTCGATACAAAAGACTACAGGCACTCATCATTGTACAGTGATGAGAATTTAAATTAACGAGCAACTTATAATTGATAGTCCCGGAAACTTACTTAGAATTAGACGAACAGAAATAAAATGAAACTGACAATATAAATCATAAAAAAAAATCAACTTTCTCCTCTACTGTCATAAACATAAATCTGGTTTAATTATAATGATGTCGACCGAGCTAGACAAATTGTCGTACCGCAAAAACTATATGCATATAAAATCACACACCAATTAATTAGTCATTTCGTTGTTATTCTAGTTTCACGGGCCATTAAGCCACTCAAACGAAATTAGAGTAGTTTTTTTTGTGAGTTCGTCGCAGTTAAATGTTTTGTTGTTTCATTGGGATTGTCCAAGATACATACTCGGTTATCGTTTAAGCGATGGCAATATTTATTTTTTAATTATTTTATCGCGTTTACAGCTTTGACACATTTAAAATAATTCCGCGGAATTATTTAAACTATAGTATTAGCTAAGTACAGTTAGTATATGTATATCACACAGATGTTCAACGCCATTGATAGATATTATAATTATATGCGGATTTCATTTACCTTGATCCCAATACTACTAACGTGTTTTCTATTTTTTTAATTTTTTGGTCTATTACTCTAGTGTCACAGAGCACAACACAATTGCACCATAAAGTTCAATCAACTTTTAATATGATCAAATAAAAACCGAGTTTATTTAAAAAATTAATTATGTACACCGCATACCGAACGAAGAAAACATAAATTTCAAGGTTTTCAAGGTTACAAAAATTACCATATATGTTAAATGCATCATAATATGATTATGACTACATACGATTTTTATTCATGAGCTGACATTTTCTCGTCATTCGAATTCAAATTATCTTCTTTATACTAGTGCAAATTTATCAAATGGACTTCCCCTCTAATAAATTGTGATTGGTAGTCAACATGAGATACATTTATGTGTCATAATATGAAAGCTGAATATACATATATGAATTGCCACCAAATCTTGTGATACGCAATTTATAATCAGCATGAGAGAAAAGGTTACCAAAAGTTAATTGAGTTTATTCAGGTGCTTAGCTAAATCATACTGGTTCAATCGATCATGTCATCAGCATACCAACTGTTAAATGATTGACATTTAGATAAATAAACTAATAAAATCATTTATAATCAAATGTGAACGGTAATTACAATAAAAGTGTGTTATTATAAACGCGACGATCGACCACAAAGTGATTGTAAACATGAGAGAATGATCAATTTTGGTGTGCACTTGTTGTTTTCATTATTTTATAACTGATTGATTGAGTTATTTTCAAGACCAAGGTTTTTCATCAAGCATAACTTTTAGAATTTATTTTTTTGTGGTCAGGATAGACCATTTATAAATATGGTTGTCATTATTCTACAATTTGTTTACTTCTAAATTCCTAGAAATTTTTGTATATTTTTTTTTTTCAATTAGAGCTGAGTCAATCATACAAAATAAAAATATAATCGTAATTCGTCAATACTTAGAAAGGTTATTGTAACAGATAAAGCTTTGAAAGTTGTTCATATAACGATTTTAATTATTTAAAGCCAATAAAAACAAAAGTAGATCATATTTTTCACATTTACACATAAAAGTTTTAATTACAAATATAAATATTGTATTATATAAGCTTTTTACAATGAGCATTCTCTTTCTTTCAAATGGAAAGCTTACATGTTCAATGTATGCATTAATACTAATTTATAAGTGAATCATATTGTGCTTCTACATGAAATAAACAAAAATACTAAAATAAAAGCTTATCTGCATTAAAACGGGCTTTGATCCTATAAATAAAAGCTGATAAAGTTGCACATTCAAAATGGCAAATATTCAGTTGCATTTTGATACAATTATACTTAAGGTTATACGCTTTATAAAGGTGAGGCAACAAAATCACGAATAAGGTCTCGATTATTTGGTTTAACTTTAATGCCAATCAATTTATAAAAGCTTTCTTATAACTTTTACAAATTATTATGTTTAAGTTCCGTAACGATTTACAACAGCATGTAGAACTTATAAATACTACCAACGATGCGAAAATTATAGATTCTAAATTTAATTAAACATGTAATAAAAGTTGTCCCAGACAAACGACTTAAATGTGCATTAATATAAACTTTACCCTACATTAAAACTTTAATACAAACAATACTGACTGACACATAACTCAAAATTACACTTGATGAAGCTCAGCTTTCATAAAGTTTCTATACTTATTATTTCGAGTAATGGAAGTCAAAAATGTCCCTTAATGTATTGAAAATTCGCGACGCCTTGCAAGTACAGGGTGGGTGGAGCAATGTTCAATATTCGTGCGACCTCGATTTGGCTTGTGATACGTAAAGTAGGACGGTAAGTTAACCGCAAAAAATTTGGGAGAGCTTCGGCCCCAGTAAGATTGTATGAATTTAAAACAAAAAAAGTTTGGAAGAAACCAATTATGACTTCTACTTTATCATGATTGGCTGGTAAATCTGGACTTAACTTTTAACGACTTTTGTTACTAATTTCAAAGGATGGATACAATTTGATCTGAGCATACAAAAAAATTAATTGTACGATTTAAATGAAATTTAGTGCAGTTTATGTATTCAACAAAACCTATTCTTAGAGGAATCACCGATTTTAATCAGACCACTATATTACAGATTTTGCCTTTTTTTTATTTTGAGACAGCTCGAGTTTAAGGCAAAAATAGAAACAATTTGGTCTTAGCAGCTAAGAAATAATTGAACGATTTAAATGAAATTTAGTACAGTTCATTACTTAACACAACCTATTCTTAGAGGTATTATTGAGCCAAACCCATATACTACTTATTTATGCGTAGATTAAAATAATAAAATGGTTTTTACAGGCCATTGCTTGAGTCAATCCGAAGCTTTTTATTGTTCTAGACAACTAGGAGAAGACAAGCCGTTCTCTACCTCGAAGGCTCATAGTCAGTGACAGGATTATCTGATATTGCTTTGTAGCATATTAAACAAAAGCTAATCTGCATTGAAATATGTGTTGAAACTCTACATGAAAGCCTCCATGAAAACACAAATAAACAAACAACTGACTCATAACAGAGCTTTTGATATACATTTCAAGAATGAAAATTCTTTATATTATTTAAGCTTTGTATTGCATTTGAAAGTTTTAAATTTTTCACAATATTTAAAGTCTAAGGTTAAAACTAAGTAAGCTCAGCTTATTTCTTATTTGTTTAAGCGGATTCAGATCATCTTAATATTTAGTTTATTACCATATATTACTGGCCCCTCTAATAAAGAGCTTGTTTATCACAAAGCATTTTAAAATTGATTATTTTTAACATCGCTTGTGCAGATGGTGAACGTTTATTGTTTAAAAATACATTCAACAATAATGTATTTTTAAACAATAAACGTTCACCATCTGCACAAGCAATGAGAAATTTATAGAATTAAAATAAAGCTTCCATAAAAGCTTTTAAATTAAGTAGTTTAAATAAAGCTTTCTTAGATTTTGTATAATTAGGACCTTGGAAAGTTTAGATATAATAATTTAAGAACGAATGCTGAATTTACATTCCCTTGACCAAATAATAAAAAATTTATATTTTTTAGACTTTTTTAGAATTTGTTGTTAGGTGATTTATAACGTGAAAATTTCCTCAAAGTCTCAAAATTTGATATGCTCTTGCGCACAAACTTTTTAAATAGAAATGGACCATCGTATGCTTTTTTGACTGCGTAGAAATTTCAGCCGGCAAAATTTCAGTCGACGGAAAACAGACAAACTGCACCAGTTGTTGGCAGCATTTTAATAAGACCTATACTGCATTAAAATTTGACATAACCTATAAAATTGTTGCTCGTTGCGTTCGTAAATAAAAAGATGGATTAGAACCAAATTATTCAAATTTTAGTCGAAGTAAATATCAACAAAATATGTAAAAATAAATGTTTGATATTTTTTGACAGCTTGAATTTGTGTAGTTGACATAATACGACTGCACAAACTGATTGCATCTCTATACGTTAAAATATAATTTTTGAACGTAACACTGCAAAATCCACGCAGTCTTGAAAAATTCTTAAAAGCACCCATCTATCGAAACACTACATGTCGTAGACACAAAACCAAGCGAAAGACAAACCTGTTACATATTTTTTATAGTAGTTTTTTGATGCTATTTTTCTTTAGCAGATTCGGGATACGCCGTATATTACGCAATGTAAATCGGCCATAAGTCAAATCGCTTTGAACTATAAACAATAATATTTAAGCTTTAAAAAGCCAAGCTACAAGCTTTTAGTTCAGCATTAAATGATGATAATAGATAATGTAACTAACCAATTATACATTAATAACACAGTAACTCAAAATTTTTTTTTTATAATTTTCATGTTAATGATTAATAAAAATACGACAATTAAATGTCGTTAAAAGCATCAATTAACAAAGTAAAAAATAAAAATAATTTACGTAAACTTAATGTACTTGCTGTAGCTAATTAGTTATATTAATTGAATTGGATCGTAAATTTCCTGAGATATTTACTCGAAGACTCCGACAAGTGATCGATATTATTTGTTAATATGAAGGTGTGACACTGTTAATTTTTTTTATATATTATATATTTATTAATCTATGTAATTATTATTTAATCACTGATTATTTAATATATAATTATATATTAATCAATTAAAATAGTTTACCATATTTAAATAAGCCAAATAAGAGAGTCATTAATATTTTTTGTTTTTTATTAGTACACAGTGATGTATTGTGCTAACACGAAATTTGAAAGTAACATTTTCAAAACATTTTTCAACGAGCAATCGACGTTAATACTGTGGAATGTGGGTCGGTTGGTACTCTGTTCGAATCGCAAAGGGGAAGGATGTGAAAGAGATTTCTCATCACTTGATCTATGCTGGCGACGGCATACAGTAAGACGTTAAATAAACTGCGAAAGAGTTGAGCGAGCTTAGGTTTCACAAATGATTTGCATGCATTAAAACATAAAAAAAAACACTGCGAAAAGTTATATAAAACATGTATTATAGACGATTTTCTTACAACAAGGTCGCGTATGCAGTAGTTATTTGCCATAAATTGCATTTCTATACACCTTGAAGGTATATAGTATCGCGATATTTAAATCTATATTTCCGAAACGAAAACTAAGTTGTATTGATACATGGTCGGTTGTTTGCGCTTCTGTGATTTTTTTTCTCGCAAAAACCGGTAGCCGAAACTACGATCTATCTATATAGAACTGGATAATTCTACTTATTTATCATCATTTTTATTTATGATTAAGACAATTTACTAGAATGATTTAGCATAAACTACTGATCGAAAACTGTTAAGTCACTTTAAATTCGGTATCAAAAGTATGTTCAAACTTACCAAAAAAAAAAAATTAAAAATTAAAAACAAGCAAATAATTTACTCGACCTTCGAAAAGGTGATACAAAGTTGATTATACGGAATAAATAATATTAGTCAACTGCATTTTATAAACGATTACAAATATAAATATTTCGTATTTAAAACGCATGTTACGGTTGATCAGGCGTGACATTATAACTCACACTCTAAATAATGACAAATCGGAAGCAAAAACTAAATCTTTACAAAACATATTTACGCTGTATGTAATAAAAAACTTTTCTAATAAAATTATTGCGCGATATAAATCCTTGAGATTTTAACGATTTTTCATAAGATCAGAACGAATGCGATAGATAGTATGGGTTATGTAAGTTTTATGTTTGTTATAAAAAAAAACTTCTAATCAAAACTAAAAACAAAAAATATTTTCATAATTATTTTAATTAAATTGTTTATAAAAAATAAAATGTTTTTTTTTTGTTTAACAATTAAAACCACATGATGTTCTGTTTACATTCTAAACAATTTTTTTTAAGTAACAACTATCAATGAACGATATTTTAGATACGCAATTTATCTAGCATGGAATCTATTTCAAGCAACAATTTATATCTATATACTGCCAGAATTTATGTCATAATTATTTTAGTCCTCAAATTAGTACGTGTGTCCAAAAATCTTTGTATATATCGATTATATATAATATTCATTATTGTTTTGAAATATTTTGAGCTTTCGAAAATAGTACAAGGTTTTGTGCATAATTGAAGCACACCATATTGTAAATCGGACGACGATCACATACTTTTTGAAAGATGAACTATTATAGATACAGCTTTCTAAACCGTTTGGCTTTTAAACTCACCGATAAAGCTTTTAATTAATCTTAAATCGAGAGAAACTATATTGTATATAGAATATGAATTACCGTTATACATTATAAGTATCTGTCAGTAAATCTTAACTGTCTTAATTATATTGCTTTTTTAAAAACATTTTTTTATCTAAATCTTAAATTAATTTAATATCATTTTACACACCAAAGCTTTTGTTCCTTTACTACCAATAGACAAAATAAGACTCAGTTGCATTCAGTATTTGGTTTAAATTCTTTCTGAAAGCACTTTTGGATATTGAGTATTTAAAAAATGATAAGTACACTACTAAGCTTTAGTCAAGTTTATAGAATGAAAATTAAACTATGAAATTAAACTATCAAAAGCTTTGTTAATTTTAAATTACAAAATGATTGAATAATACATGAATCGCCACCGTTGAACGTGTGCGATTAAATCCATGCTGGTTTACAGAGATAAAAATCTTAATTTGAAGTTTGAACAAATAAATGGTTCTTGATCATTGATGCAAAAAATTTCGGTATGGCTGAAAGGATGAAGTAATTTGCGATATCAGCTCCACTCATTCTTGAAAATAAGCTTGATGAAGCTCTTAATTCCAAAATATGTATTTTACAATTGAATTAAATATTCATTTGATTTGTAATATTTGGGCTTTAGAAATTAATATTAGCTTTAATGACAAAACTAAACGTTAATATACACATAATTAATTTGCAAGAACTTGTTTAAGCCATTAAAAAGCTTATCGTTAAAGTGTATAGCTTGTTTTAAAAGCTTTTACATCTTCATTTAAGTTTAGTATAATTTCATGAAATAAACACCAAAGCTTTTGTTTCATTAAAAAAATACCAAATTAGGCTCACTCTTGGATTATAGCTTATATTACAAAAAACTTTGTTTTCTATTAAGATTTTAATAAATTTGATCAGTACGCTATTTAGCTTTCGTTAAAACTTTTTTGTTAATAATCTGTTTTTTTTTTAAATCCTTCTGTAGCACCAAGCAGTCAGATAAGTTTGCGGTGGGGGCAAATATTTTTCAAGATTGTAATGGGAACTACTGACAGAGTTACGTAAAGTGACAAAAGATGGCGATGCTGGTTCGTAAACCAAACCGAAAAAATCCGCAAACTAAACACATATGCTAGAAGGGGAGTTGGCGATGGAGATCTGATAGTTTCAAAACGCCTTCGAATTTGCTGACAAATCATCTTCTATCTGCAACATGTAATTATTGTACAAAAACCAATTCAAAGTTTTAAAGTCCTTGCGGGCGTGAGCAAATTCTCTATAAAACTCTGATCCATATGAAGCCTAAATAAATTGTGAAGCTTACTGCAGGCGTTTGTCGATATCAACCAGCTTCCGGTTGCACTAAAGTTTACGGAAGCATTATTATGTTGCATTATTCTCCGTGTGCTGCATTCTTCGGCTTCCACAGAGCTTTATTTAAATAAATCCATTTAATCAGTTAACATCAGAGATACATTTCGAGGAAGGCCAGACAGGGTTACAGGCTGTTTGTATGTAGCAACCAAGATTGAACTGCAGTGCTATTCTACAGCAAGTTTTATGGCAATATAATAGTGATTCCCAAATCTAATCTTACACCATCTTGGGCTCCGAAGTAGTAGTGAAAGAGGCCGGCTGCGTTCTAAGGGCCTTATGTTCAAATTATTGTTATCGAGGTAGCCCAAAACCATACTTGACAAACCTATCAACAAATCCTTTCGTAATTCATCTCATTTACTGCATGTTGCCAACAATTTAAGAAAGTTCCAAATAAACAAAATAATGGGAAAATATATCACCAATCACAGGCCTCTTCTCCACTCACGAAACAGATGAATGCATCGTCTAGAAGACATTTGACATCAGCATCAATGGTAAGGTTTTATTTTGCAACTTATAACTATCATTATAAAAGACTAGTAATATGTTGGAGCAAGTTCAACAGGTAGGTGATACAACAATAAAATATATTTGCATCATCATGTTTTTATGCATCGAATAACACATTTAAATGTAATGTAAATGTTAAAACTATTGTAAATGTAATTGTAACTATCGATGCCAATCAGTAATTCCTGCTTTTGTCTCTAAATTTGTTTTGTATTAAATAAATGGATTACTTCAAACAAAAACCAAAATTAAATTATGTGTTATCAATAACCATAATTCAAAATAATCTTCATCATGACAAAACAAGAGCAGAGGCCTGATTTCGGTTCTTATTTCTTTATAAAGCTTAAGAACTGTTATTAAAAGCTTGTGTATAGGATATTTTATATTTTGCCATTATAAAGTTAAACAAATTTTAGGTTAATATCTGTTTTGGATTTAGTTTCAAAGTTTAAATTTTTTTAATTTACTCAACGTTAAGCTCATTTTTTTGTGAAAATATTTAATCTCTTATTTTTCATAGCCAGACTACTTAAGAGAATTTCACTACCTTGAAACTTTTCTATCCAATATATTAAGTTTTTATGCTTTTTGTAAAGTTTTCTTGCTTTATAGGTAATTGGCTTGATCTATGAATACAATTAATTTTCCGTTGCAAATATGCTATTCGTTTACAAACAGTTAAAACTTTATCGTACAAGCAGCTTTCAAGTAAAATAATTTTCTGGTTAAAAAATTTACACCACGAAGTTAGCCATATGAGTTAAAATATTCTCAACTCGAGTAAAACTATTGCCCAGTCATGTTTTACCAACTTAACAAAACAAAACTCCATTCATAATGTACAGGTTACTTTGTGGTGAAAGTTTATGAACCTAAAGTTTGCCTACATTTTCAATAGTAAATAGTTTTAGATGTTTTTGCATCACGTTGAATGAAGTCACGTTGTTGGGATCAAACATAAAATAGGGAAACACTAATATAATTATGTGACATTGTTTATTAAACGAGAAACGAACCTCATGACAGGTTACAATAATTATTGCAATTTTTTATGAGATGTAGGTTTACAAGAAGACATCGATACTTATAGATCTCAATATTTCAATTGAGATCTATAAGTATATATTTCAAAATCCATACTGATTTACAGAGCCAATATCTTTAATTGGGAAAATAATTGGTCCTGGATCATTGATTTGAATAATTTCTGAATGGCACGGATAAAATGGAGATTCCACAGTAATCAACTCTGCATTCCCTGCATTCCTCGAAAATAGGCTTGATCAATCTGGATTTTCTATCAGGAAAAAACCCAAATTGAAGAGGTATATATTAGCAGTTCGACCAGAACACGAGCACACTTTATTAACACACGAGTACAAAAATAATGTCAAGATCATACAATCTGTATTTCTATTTATACTCAGAAGTGCACGCTGAATATCCCCGAAATCAAACGGAATATGAGAGTTTAGAATTTTTATTAAATCAAAAATCCAGCACTATCTGTGGAAGACGGAACATAGTACTCTCAAAAAACGATGCAAGCATTCCCTGCGGATTACTATCATAGTAGTGCATTTTCGTTTCAAATCAGCATAGCTTCGAATACCGCAAGCATGGATTGCGCCAAACACAAGGTCGGAAGTTTGATCTCCAATAATTGATGAAAGGATACCATCAGTATTTCATTTTAGATTCGATAGATTAAAATCTTCAAAAGTTATATAAATCAATCGACATCAGCAGCTACAAGTGAAATTTTATTAGATTATACCATAGATCCTTTATTGTACACATTAAATGAGGCTCCTTGAGGAATGTAACGTTAGTGCCAATACCAACTTATACCTTTGAATGATAGTTTAACCCCAAGAATCTTCGAATCGTCACTATCAAGGTCTAACAAATCAATATGCATATCCTTGGAAATAACGAGTAAAACACTATCACCTCTCTTAGTCGTTTCTGATCACTCTTTTTTGACCACAAACAAGTAAAACTTCCCTGAGTTGTAATAAAACAAAACAATGTTTCGGCTCTGGATAAAACCTATGATAAAGGCTGAAACCTTTTCAAAAAGTCGACGGAGGTTAATAATTGGAGACGTCAAAAGGACAAGTTACAACTTTTGAGTATCGGATGTTGAATTAAAGGCTCGACAATTTTCCGATTTCTAATTCACCAATCAGAACTTTTTACGGCCAAATTGATGGATTTAATGCATTATCGAAAAATTTAACTGGAATGCCATTTTGAAGCAAATAAAAGGTTCTCTTTGTTTACTATGACAATCCTTCTCCACTAAACTACAGCAAACAAGGACTGCCTTTCAATGATCCACCTTATTAAAGATATATATTCAACAACTTGCACAGCAGTTGTTGAAGGAACCAAACGGCCGAGTAACAACTTGACTATTTACTTGATTCATAGCTGAAATAATTTTGTTCTTCCAGCGACTGGCCCAAGGTATTAGATGAAATTTTCCTATTTGTCGTAACATATTTTCGATATTAGATATATCTGGAGAAGCAGCAAACTTTTTTGACGAGGATATCGAAGTTAAGTTCAAGTTTAGGAGCTTAAGCTCAAATGCTAGAACCGAATGTAACTGTAAACAGTAAAATATAAAATAAGAATATTGAAAAAAAGCTTTTTGAGATGAAATTATCGATTTTCAAAGTTTTGTGGACTTTATTTTTAGTAACATACTTTAAGCAAAATTTAACTATCTTAGAACTTTTGTACAAAATAAAAGCTTTAAAGAATGTATAAATTCTTGAATCCTAAAAACTCGATAAGTTATCAAATAACCAAATATACAAAATTGCAAAGCTTCAATTTCATTAAAAATTTACAAATTTTGATAGAACTTTTCTTATTTACCCATTTACTCATTCTTAATGTTAAAAAACTAGTTTCAGATGACGTTTTAAACTTGTACTTTCCACTTAAAAAATTTGTAATTATTTATAATTTTAGAGGTAAAATAAATTTTAGATAATGTTCAGATTAGGAGCAGATAAAAAAAATCCCCTAAATTTTAAATATGACAAATTTTAAATATAAAACTGCCACAAACCGCATTCGCATAAATATAAATATATACGAATGAATTACCATATCCCACTAACAAAATAGGTAATTATACATATGCGATTTATACTCAGAAGTTCAACAATAATAATCGGTTTACCATCCTACTTTCACATACATACCGAATTTCAATTTGATTATTTTAAATCGAATTAATAAATTTTATGATTATAATATACGATACAAAAAAAAACCAGACTGTTTAATTTCCAGATAAATCCAGATTGATTTTAAAACAAGTGTATAAAATCAAAAGAAAAAAAACCAACGTCTTAATGTCTCTCTTGCGGGTATTTCGTTTTTTTTTTTCTACAATTTTGTATACTAAAAAGAAACCGCACACTATTATGGTCATGGCCACATTGGTTTACGACAGGTGTAAAAGAAAAAGCGAATTAAACTCATTTTTTGTTGTTAAATGGGTACTCAAAAAAATTAAAAGGCGCATGGTAAATTGAGAAGTCCACCGAAAATTTCTTTAAACCACGATGAACTGAATATACCGTTTATAAATTGTAAAAGGTTAATACTCGATAAACTGGATATTATATTGATGGAATTACAAAATTGTTATATAGTTGAAGAGATGCAAATCACATGATGAAATTAATTTCATTCACATATGATATCATTTTTATTATGAATTTCTCTTCGTATATATATTTATATATATATATATATACCTAACAACAACACAATTCCAAAGAAAACTCGCCATTATTATGATGACGAGTCAAAAATTAAAATAAAATAACCGATGTCACGAGGTCTGACACCGATTAAAATAATAGAAATAAAAAAACCACTTGAAACACAAAAAAAATCGATAAAAGCTTTATATACTTGTTATGCCTACATCATGTGATGATCATGCTGTACCGAATCCTTAACATTAATGAGTTTGTCCAATGTGCCAATAAAACTGCGCCAATGTTATATAATTTTCAAATTATATGCGAGATAAATAATGTCAACCGTTAAAAATTAAAATAATATGTAATTTTTTATTTATTAGTAATTAAATAAGTAGAAAACGCGCGAGAAGTTTGAGATAAACCTAATTCACGTTTAAAAGGTTGTTTGTCGGTTCAGTATACCGCGCTAATTGATTACAGATTTAATAAGAGATTTTTATGTAATATACGTCGATTGATATTCATATAATACGGAATCACAGAGATTTAGTGCTGAATTAAAACTAAAGTGGATTACGTCTCACTTATGTCGTGGATTAAAACGTAAAACTTTTGTTTAATAATTATCAGTACAAAACATTAAGCCAAACAAAAATCTTTTATTTAAATAGCTTAACTATTTTTCGCTTGTTTTTAAAAATTGAAATTTAAAAGCTTTAATTTTAAACTGTTTCAGTAGTTTATAGTTTTCAGTTTGAAAAAGCACTGATATTCACATATTCTGTTTAAATCGAATTTGGCAACAAAAAACACAACTTAGCAAAACAGATCAATAAAAGTTTAATTAAAACAGATACGTGACTTTTTGGCTAGCAAAACGCAGTACATATTTAGATTTAACTATGTATATTAATAGATATTCACCTTAAAATCTTCGAACTATATTGATAATAATAAATCATACAAATTTAGTATTGAGTAAAAAAAACGAAGAAAACCAGCACCTAAGAAAGTTTTAGAAAAAGTTATTATATACGTTTTATGAAACTTTAGGTTAGCTTATAATACAAATTTATGTTGTGGACTTACACATAAAGTATGTATTTTATTACTATCAGTACACATCTTTTACTATATATAATCTTTTCGTATAACTGGAAGAATCTATAACTGGAAGTTATTTTTACTGTTTACATACATTAGGGTGTAAAAGCTCTACTTTAATTGATCGTTACAAATTGGAAACAAACTTAGTTTTAAAAATTTAATAGATTTTTAAAAACTTAATCTGTTCTAGGAAACGATTTTTCATTTGTTTTTATATTTATAATTTAAAAGCTATCATTTTAAAATGTTTAAGACTTACTTTTAATCTGTTTTTGGAGCGTAGGTCTAAGTTTTAAAAACCTAGTTTAGGTTTTTAAACAAATCCAAATGCATTTTATTTATTAACTAATGACCCTTTATTAAAAGCAATGCTTTGCACGTTTACCGAGAAATTATAATAACCGTAACCCAATTTTAAAAGGGTTGTCTTTTTGGTAAGCAAATATATTCGCAGACATTTACTATTAAGTTTTTAATTTTTAGTGAGCTTTTGAATTTTACTCATTAAAACTTTAGGTTACTTTTTTTTATTAAAATCAGTTATAATAAAAACTTATTAAGTGGATTAAATCACAAAGCTTTTGTTTTGTTACTATCAGAATATTAAATTATTACTAAAAGCTCTCTAATATTAATTGCAGTATTGTAGTTTCAATAAATAATCTTTACCTAAAACTTCTCGGATGGTCGTAATAATAACAAATCACAGACGTTTAGTATTAAATTTTTAATTCTTGATGAGCTTTTTTAATTTAAACCTTAATTTTTATTTTTATTTAAGGGAAGTTTAAGCACTAGTGCAATAAAAACTTATTTTGTAAATTAAAACACAAGGCATTTGTTTTGTTAATATGAAAATATAAAAATATACCTAAAGGCATTCTAGTATTAATAAGGTTACAATTGTTGTTAAAAAAACAAATTTGTATGAACATAAAGCTCTTTAAAAATTGTACTGTTTAAGTAAAAGTCTTCAAATAACTCAAAAAGCTTAAGTCAAGAGTTAAGTTATATAAAATAGTTGGATTAATTTTGATATCAATTAATAAATATATGAGCTTTTAAAGACATTTTAAATAAAGGAAGCTTATAATTGAATTTACAATGTAAATTTAATTAAACAAAAATTTTAGCAAAATATTAAGCTTAAACCCTTGTTTAAGGTGAAACATTAACAAATCCAAATGTGTTTTATTTATGAATCAATAAACCTTTGATAAAAGCAATGCTTCCTAAACGTGCAGGGACGGCATGTCCAAAAAGTTGTTTTTTTTTTTTTTTGGTAAGAAAACCTAGTATTTGGATGTGTAGTCACAATAAATGGTTTTTACCTAAAACTTCTCGAATGGTCTTAAAAATAGTAAACCACATGCATTTAATATTAAGTTATGCATTTGTTGAGCTTTTAAAATTTAGATCATTAAAAATTTAAGTTACAATTTTTATTTAAATAAATTTTAGACTATCGTATAGTAAAAAATATTTTATCGAATAAACTACAAAGCTTTTGTTTTGCTCCTATTCTATATACAATTTTTGCTAAAAGTCTTATATATATTTCTATATTTCAGTTGATAAAAGTTCAGCTTTTATGATCAAAATCATGATCAAAATGCATTTTATTTGTTAATTAATGAACCTTTATTAAAAGCAGCGCTTCTTTTAGCTATAATAAAATAGCGTTATCTTAAACTTCTCGAATGGCCTTGATAATAGCAAATCACACACGTTAATATTTAATTTCAAAATATTGATGAGCTTTTAAGCTATTTAATGTACACAAATAATGTATAAGAAAGTTTCATCAAAAACTTAGTTCGTGAATTAAAACAAGATGATTTTGTTTTGTTCCTGTCAGCAAATTAAGCTCAGAGTAATGCAATATGTTGCTTAAATTCTTGCTAAAAGTACACTAATGTTAACCGTTACAAGAGTCAAAGATTGTTATAAACTTAAAACTGTTATTTGAATAATTTTAAGCATCTTGCAATATAAATCCTAATATTTAGGATAATTAAATGTGGGACATATGTTATCCTACAGTTATTTGTAAACTTAAACTCTGCCTGATCCTTCAAAATTGTACACAAATCCAATTGTACGAGTTAAAACGTACAAATAGAATCTTTTAATAGGTTTTCAAAAATTAAAACTTTTGTAATGCAATATATTTAATTTATAAAAAAAAAATCTAAAAGCTTAGTTCAAGAAAAAAAAATTTCGAATACACAAAAATTTCAACACAAATTAAGCTTTTATTTCATTGATTTTTTTTTAAATTAATGAACGAGAGTTTATTATTTAAATTTACTATAAATTTAAATAAAATGGATTCATTCGTTTTGATAAAATTTCAAAGCTTCAAGTTTAATATTTTTAAACTTAAGTTGAAATGGTATGGTTAATTTGTTAGCTTTAAACTTTTTAAATGTAAGCTATAAAAGAATCGAGAACCGAAATTATTTCGTTTAAACCAAATTTTGTATTACAAAGCATAATTTAAAGACCCATATATTTGAAAAGCTTTTAATTAATCAAGTTTGAACTTAAAATTAATTGATATGTGGGCCTAAAATAAACTTTAACGGACTTCTTAAATTAAAATATTAAAAGCATTGTAATTATTTTTTTAACTTTACCCTGAGTGAGCTACAACCAAAATCATTTTTTTAAATGTGCAAATTGTAACTTAGCAAATCATATACTAACAAATTAAAGCTCATTAATACCACAAATTTTTAAAAACTTCAATTATAATTTGTTTTGAAAGAAACCTAACAAATTATAATCGAACTGAAATCGAAAACTTTAGATTGACTAAGCTTTTAAAATAAATCAAACTTAAGTGAGGAAACATGAACATAAAGACCTTAAAAATTTTACAAATTCCGAATATTTCATAGCAAAGCTCTCAGATTTTTTAACTTTTCATCTTTACGATTATAGTTAAATAAAAAAGCTTTTAAATAAAATAATTAAATTTTTTAATGTTGGTAATTCTTTTGTTTTTTGAAAAATAGCTGACGCAAATTTGTAAAATAACAGAAATTGGTCTAATAATTTCTTGAAGCATGAAAGGTGCTTTCAGTAAATTAATTTGAATGCTTTATTACATATCATCTATTAAATTATTGAAATAATTATAACTTACGTGTAACAATGCATTACTGTAGTTAAGTATGAATAGTTTTAGAAAATAAAGTAATTCATTGTTCTTGTATATTATGCCATAATTATTCGATTACATCAATTAGATAAGATAACTATTAGATTAAATCTAATATAATTATTTTGAATCTTAAAACTTTTAACGAAAGCAGAGATTACAGAGGGCAACATAGGATAAAAGAAGCTTTCACATCCATTTTTTTATCTCTAAATTTAGTGCTCTGCGACTCGTTAAACGAGATTGGTGTCTATAGCAATGAAGTAAAAGAATATGCTGAAAAAACTACAATATTAGCCCAAAAATGATGAAATTTGTATATCTATACAATTATACGTCAACCGTTAAAATGATTGCAATTTTGACCGAAACGTGCGCTTTGATAACGTCTGATTCGATGACAAATCAAATCGATTAATATTTGTTTATTATGCATAAACTTTGAAAGTTTTTAAAAATTCGAATAAAATTAAATTAAATGGAAATAATCCGTTTTTGCACGGTGGGATGCGTTCGCTACATGAATTGTGTATTTGCGCGGATACAATTTTAAGATGATTTAAATATTTTTCGGTGGAATCGATTAATTAGATCTTTTAAGAATATTTTCACAGAAAATTATAAGTATCATGTTTATATATGAATATGTACCTGGTAAATATATTCATTAGATATTAGTCGAGTTTACACATATCGCTCATGTATTTCTTAAGCGACACAAGCCACAACTAAACAAATTGTATTTGCCTCATTATAATGCCAATTTTACATAGTAAATTTCTTAGCAACTGAATCATATAATCATTTTAGTTTCCACAGAAGCTCGACAGTATCAGTTGCGATATAAGTTGTGATGAACGTTATTTAGGATATATAAGATAAACGGAAACGAAATTGTCTGATGCTTGTAAGGAATTATACACAAAATCTGGTTGGTAGTAGTGTAAGTAAAGCTCAACGATTAAATTTAACTCAACATTTTTAAAACAGTGCTTTTAGTTACTAGTTAGCTAAGGTTTAGTTACTAGTTAACTTAGCTTAGGTTGAA
This sequence comes from Tipula confusa, assembly GCA_963556175.1. Taxonomy (NCBI): domain Eukaryota; kingdom Metazoa; phylum Arthropoda; class Insecta; order Diptera; family Tipulidae; genus Tipula; species Tipula confusa. Next base: position 162,470,984 of record OY744477.1, on the reverse strand, counting down.
GTGGCTATCGACGGAGCAAAGGTGGAAAATGATCAAAATAAAAACAACATAAACGAAGTTTCAAAAAATCTTATGCATCCAGATTGCAATCTAAAACACAATACACTACCAAAAATACTACTGCAAAACTTGACAGGAAAAAGGTTTTAGTTTAGGGGTAAACTTGTGATATTTACAATGAAATCAGGATCTCAAAAAGAGTCTTATCAACTAAAATCAGTAAAGTACAATAAACTGAATTTAACAACCAATGCATATTTTCACACTTGAAATATCTAATGTACGGTAAGTAGTATGTTGCAGTTATCACATCATACATTTTCAAAGTGTCAAGGTAAATATACATTTGTCCATATCACACAATAGGAAAAACTACCTTGAAACTGACATCATATTGTACATGAAAATATCTAATAATCTTCTAATTAGGTCGTTAGCAACATTTAAAAGTTCATATATGACATAAAAAAAATTTTGTGCACGAATACGGCAAAAACAACTCCGTATACAAAATTTTAACTCGCATATTTACTTTCACTTCAACATAATACATTATTAAATCATACAAAACACATATATCGAAATCAATTTTTTTTTTGTTTCTATATTTTGATTCAAAACTTATGCATATATAATCAAATACAATGTATAGTCCATCGGTTTGTTACAGTCCACTTTGTAGTGGAAATAGCTAAACGATCGCTAAACCAATTTTGATCATTCTGGGCTAAATATAATTAACAAAACAGGTTTTACAATGGTGTTTAAAAACTATAATCCTACATAGAATTACCATAAAATTAGAACTTGTATATTAACTTTAAAAATTTGTAATAAAATCAAAAGCTCACCGTTTAAAACTCTGTCGTGCATATTTGAAAAGTGTGATTACAACAATTTTAAGAATTCACATTAAACTTCGTTAAAAAAGCTCGCATATTATGTCAACTTAAGTTATAAGATAACATAGGACAAAATAAACGTGAAACTAATATTTTTGGCTGCGTTCGGTAAGATCATTTTTCGAAAAGCATTAAGTTACGAGCTTTAACGATTTAAATGATTATGGGCTTTTAACATATTTGAAAATAATAATACCGGTTTCATCAAATTAATATAGAACATGATCAAAAACTTTTAGTTTTTAAATCATGAAAGCTCTTGTGGAAACTCTTTTTCTAAAGGTTTCATTTAGGACCAGCTACGATTTATTTGCACCAATCAATTTTGAAAGCTCAAAATGGGTGCTAAGGAGCACTATGTTTTCACTAAGAGTACTATACTCAAGATAGAATATTAAATGTGCAAATATGGAATTAAATAACTTTAATAAAACTTGAATACCATTATAGTTCAAGTTAATTTTTAACAAATAATATTATCAAAAAAAGCTTAACAATTGATTGATTGATTTAGTCGAAGGTACTATATAAGTTTTATTGTTGTTAAATAATGCTCCAAGAAACCCAATAAATTTGACAGAATTATCGGCAAACATTCAAGTAGAATATCTACAAAAACACAATCGCGTTAATCCAACCTTTGGATCATAGCCATTTTTAAGGCTTATTATCTCAGACGTAGCTTTACAGGATTTAACCAAAATAATAGTGGTTCGTTCAAAGAATTTAGGTAGTAACATAATATTATAAATTCCGTAAACAAAATCAGCAAGCATTGGGAAGAGATTAATTCCACTGCTCTAAATATAGCATATGGAAATCAATATGGTCAAAATGCGCAATGACTGATGGGGTAGCAGAGACTAATTCACACAGCTCAACATAATTTTCTTAATCTAGCAAATGAACTGATTACGATATGGTCAATTTATTAAACACGGATAAGAGACCTCTTTCGAACAAGGATCTAATTAACTTTGATCAACAGCAATTTCCAGATGATGAAGCTCCTAAGCCTACTCAGCTTTAAAAATTAACATTACATGACATATCAAAAGACCTTGATTATTTTGAGCACTTCGATTTGCGGCCAAAATTTTAGGAATCAATCTAGGCCGCATAATGTACGGTATTGGTGTAGTTTCTTTAAACTAAGAAATAAGAAATACATGAACAGGAACAAATCTTTCGAAGTTTTAATTTCTAATTAAGGCTTTTGTAAATTAAGCATTAAGATATTGGTTAATTCACATAATTTGAGCTTTTGAAATGAGCTTTTAACTACTGCTTTATTTATATGTGATTTAATTCAACTTGGTTTAAATTGTTTGTTAAATTGAAGTGTTAACTAAATGGTAACTTACGGTCCTTTATCAACATTCATTAAACTTGAAAACTTCGAAAATTAAAAACACAGATAAGCTAATTTCCATTTCTATACGAAAACAGTAAACGCTGACAGCATTATATAGTAAGCTTTTGTAAATACTTTACGAATTTCAATCAAGCTTTTGAAGTATCGCAAGATAATCTAGATAAGTCGCAATTAAAGTGTTTATCTTATTGATAATCTTTGTTTTATAATTCAAAAGATTTGCCACGATTAACTAATCCACATATATAGAAGGTAAACGAGTGCGAAAATATTAAACGGGTTACTTAGTGATTCGTAATAATATCAACATAATAATATTAAAAGATGAATCAAAATTGTATCTGTATTGTTTCAATACGCAAAATATTCTAGAAAAATCGACTTTATTTATTTAAGCCGGAAATATTGTTAACATATCTTTATAAAACTTGTTATAAACTTACGATGCTAGTAAAAAATAAAATGTATATATCGTCACAAATAAGAGATCAAGGCTGGTCGAATATCTTGCGACTGTAAAATATTTTAGGATTTATATTTTATTTATTTTATGTAAGGGTTGCCAATGGTGACAGTTTATGAAATTAAATCAACCAATCATAATTGAAAAATTACATCACCAAATAGTTTCTAATTATACATATTATAAAATTAACACTAAGCCAATGTAGCATTACAAAATTGCTCAATATGCTAATTAAAATTGTAAATATTGAGCTTGGCTGTCGCGATGTTAATTTAAGCGTTAATTGAAAATAACATTATAGAAGCGTGACAGTGATTAAATTATCTAGATGAATGTGGTATCTAAAAAAAAGAATGAGGTGATAAATAATTTAAAAAGTAAATGCAACATTTTAACTGCTGTTAAATGAATTACATTTACAGTAGTTGAGTAAATCTTAACCATTAATCATTTATTACTATATATTGCAAGATAGAAAACTGGAGAAAACTACACTTGTGCCCAGAAACTGTACGTATTTTAACCATACCGTGTAAATCGAAATAAAACAGGATTAAAAGATGTTAAAAATCAACGATAAACTATAGAATGAAAAAACTATGAATCGAACGGTAGCAGAGCTATCTTTATCTTTATCTTTTTAAAAGATAATTTATGGATGCAATATGTTTACTGACAGTGGTCTGTAACTTTGGAATAAGCTTTAGCGTTGAGAATTAAAATGGTTCAGGATGAGCGCTAAATATGAAAATTGATTATTTTTTGATATTTGCAGTAATTTCTGTCCAAAGCTTTTTTCAAGAAAATTTTATAAAACAAAAGTTTTTGTAAGACCAACTAAACTAAGTATAGTATCAAATCTAAAAATGAGGCTAAAAAAGCTCAATGCAAGATATACAAAGTTGAATTTTTCATGAATTCTTTAAAAAAATTCTTTGAACCGATAATGTTCTTTGTATAAAGATCTTTTTAAGCTCCAATGTAAGGGGATAAGTTGGCTAACAGCACAATACAATTACTAAAAAAAACTAAGACACTTGTATACAAAGTTTACTCTATAGAGCTTTAAAGCATTCCAAGAATTAAACTAGTTTAGGAGCATAACAATTTAAGCTAATGCTTATTTTAAATGTCGTGTTACAAACTCAGAATTTTGCTAAAGCAATATAGATAACCTAATAAATGATCGAACTTTTGCATGAAACCAATATCGTTTGGTACTCACATTTTTGTGAAAAAACATTTTTATTAAAATGCTTAATCAATAATATTCGTTCAAAGCTAAAGTTATTTGATCAAAAGCTTAATAGCTAACTTATTGTAAAATTGTAACTATGATCATATTTAAAAGCTTACGATCAAAAATTTTCTAAATCGATTTGAACTTAAGTTTTACTTTTTATTTTTAAAACTCATAAAGCTAATGAATGATGAAGAAAACGAAATGATGAAAAGAACGATTAATATGAACGTTCATGATGGAAAGAACTAACTCGAAGCTTTCATAATTTTACAATTTCATATTTGTGATCTACGCAGCTTTTACAACTAACTGTTTAGATAATTTTATGAGTTGAAATCATATAATGTACGAATGACCGTATTCATAGTTTAAAAATAGTAGACACGTGACCGCTTCTATATGTCACTTATATCGAGCGATTAGAATAATACAAACAAACATATATTTACCGAAAGCTTTTACTATACAACGTGCTCTTCATAAATAAAAAATAAACTCGTTTAATTTGGTAATAAACCGGATAAATTATCATGATACCATCTACAAAAACGCTGAATGGAAATTAAATCCCCATCTTCGTCAAATTAAACTTTTTTATAGTCAATTGTGTCACTAGCTAGTTATTCAAAATATAAAATGTTTGCGATTAACTTCCCACCTCATTTCAATAAATTAACAAGTTTTATATTCCTCAATATGTTGACATAAACCCAAATTCATTAGAAGATACTTTTTAAGCTACGGTTGTTGGAGGATATTCACATGATTCGTAAAATATATTCGTAAGAAGTGTATACATAATTTCTAGAGATGACTATTCGAGCCGAACTATTACTATTATCCATAACACTAAATTTGTATACACAAACTATATATATTCAACTTACGCTTATAACTAAAAAACCAAATCAAATTAATTAAGTCGCCGGCGCCTAGTCTAATTTTACTAAACTATAGTTTCACCAAAAATTTAAAATTCTTTAGTCGATAATTAACGATCATGAAATTTTTTTATTTTAAATATTTGACTGAAACTTACATTTAAACTAAATAAAAATTGCAAAGTAATTAAAAAATATAACACTAAAACACAATCACTTCTCACTTTCACTTAAATTAATTAATCGAATTATTTTAAATAAATAAAATTTTACAAAACTATCGCACTTTTGTGTCTCTTAACACTTAGTAAACTATATCGAACCAAATAATATTTAAAAAAACGCGCGATCGATAATAACATCCGAACCACCACAATCTATTTGTTAAGTTCTCAATTAATTGGAACAAATTTATAGGAAAAAATCGATGCCAAATTAATTAATTAACGCATAAAATAACTTTTTTGTTTAGGAAAATAACCGACACCGAAAATTGTTTAAGATCGTTCCAACTCGACGTTAGAAATTATACTGTACGATAGTAAGTAGTTTTGTTTGCATCAAAGTGGAAAAGAATGAATGACAAACAACAACAAAATGCGCTTTTAAAAGTTTTGCGTTGAACGGGGTGGGGAAATTTAAAATTTTTTCTTCATTCATTCTCTCGCGATCACGCGTCTCTACCAAAACATTTTTATAAACAACACAAAAAACCAACCAAATTTAATTTGTTCGCAATTTTAACTTATTAACATGTTCGACGGTTGGTTTTAATTTATAAAACGTTTAAAATTTGCCAATTCATTCACGAGTTTAACTTTGATGTTTTGTATTCGCTGTAAACCTCATTGGAATGTGGTAGGAATGATAGAGCGTTTCTATAAGACGAATGTTTATTAATTTTATGGACTTTATCTAAAAAAATATTTTAAAAATGCGGTTGTCATTTGTTTGACAGTTACGTAGTCATTAATGCGTCGTGGATATTATTTTAAGTTTGGAATTTTGATTGGAGTTTTGAAGTTTTGGAGTTTCGATATAGAAAATATACGATTTAGTTGTGTATCAGTGGTTTAGTTGACTCGCATTTAAAATTACCAAATGAATACAGCATTAAGCTGCTAATTAAGTTCCATCTTTTGAACAATTCTAGCGAATTTAAACGAGCTTTCGACTTGGATATAAATATTAAAAACGGAGGACTATCTCGCATACTATATAGAGGATACAGTGTCGCTATTGAATCAATTTATTGAATGAATGAAAAAATTTAAATTTAATTAGCAAACCAACAATTCGAAAAAACAAGCCCGAAATATGTAATATGATAAAAAGTATCGGAAACTGCTCATGAGAAAATGGACCTTAACATTTAGTAGGTAACTTCGACTTAAGTGAAAAAACTATTCAAAAAGAAAGAAATCCAAGCCTAATAAGTAAACACATTAGTTGGGAAAACTTTAGCCATTGTCCTTAGAAGAAAAAATTAATCTATCGGTGGTTCCATTAGCAAATGATGTACGAGTAGAAATAAAAGTTTCACAATTAAATGATATATAGCCATCAAAAGAAGAGCGAGAAATATATGGCAGCAAACAAGATCTTCTCAATACATAAAAAACTATAACTAATGACAGATTTACCAATGTAATTCGCTTAGCTACTGGAATCACATTTAAAAGATAGTTTTGATAAACTTAGATGGGAAGTAAATGTCAAGTCTTCTTGAAAAACTCAATTCTTCTTGTTTTTTCAAAGTGAAAAACAAACACTAAAATCAATGGACTTATGGTATTTAACTTTGGGAGTATACCAAGCCGAACATATTAAGATCATATAAAGATTTCAGAACACGGTACTAAAGAACATCGTCACCGCATCATGGTACGTCAGGGATAACAACAGACATAGAAACTTTAAAGTGGATGTCGTTTCAATTGTAATCCAGAAAAATGCATGGAAACACAAAGGAAGACTCTAGTTACATGTTAAAATCGAGGCAATTCAGCTCTTATACAACACCAATATTGTAAACAGACTCAAAAGGGTCAAACCGCTTGAGCTGATTTAATTTTTAGGACAAACTGCGGACAAAAATATTCTGTGATTGCGGCATAAATTTCGTTGGAGCAGACAAACAACTCCAAAAGCAGGCAAAGCAACAAGAGGCGGCAATTAATGGTAAAACTGAGTAGCATTTTGTATCACCGGAAAACCCTCACTTTGGAGAATTATGAAAAGCCGGAGTCAAGTCAATAAAACAAAACCTCCGCAAAGTAATTGCAACTCATACATTAACCTTTCAGGAGCTCTCAACACTTTTGGCTCAAATAGAGCTTAAAACATGCTTAAACCCTTAAGGTAATTTAGCTGCTCCCTCAAACGACTCAGGTGATGACAGGTTTTTAAATCCGGCACACTTCCTGAAAGGAATCATATCAACCTGAAGTTGAGATCAACGTGAAACAAAGCAGACCAAAATGTTTACAAGAACAACCTAACCTTTCTATGAGGGAACTAGTAATCCTCAAAGCTAAACAATTACATCTACGCACTGGCCACTAGCAAGTCATTTAGCTACATCCAGGATAGAATGGCCTGGTTAGGGTAGTCATACTTTGATACAAAAATAACTCATTTCAAAGGAATATCACTATAATATGCCGCATACCCGTAACTAGTGATCCAAAGGATTACATTAACAAGAAGGATGATCCTGTTCCAACAGTATTTAAAGATACAAACATAACTCAATATATACCAAACCCACCAAATCTAGACGAAACTGTACCAGAAAGAACAACCACGCAAAGGGACAACAATCCGCGGTCTACATAAAAAAACTCACTACCCATAAAGAACAACCAAAACCCAAGAAATCAGCCGTTCAGGCAAGCTAAGAATAGATCTAAGGTAAATCATCTTACATTACCGGTACTCTCAATTTGTTGCATACTGTAGAATTTATTGCACGAGCAAGCACAGGTCCAAATTACTCTATTTAATCACTCGACAGGCATATATGTTGAAGATCTAGGCAATGGATGAAATAGACATCCACTTAAGCAAGCGCAAGGGGAACTGGTAACAGTTTGCAAAGGATTAACCACTTGATGACATTAATCTCCTATTAACGAGCAACAAAGAACAACGACGGGTGAAGCGTGGTTTAAGAGACACAACAGGCATTAACTTAGGGGACATATTTAGAATTCTGACCAAGCGCGAGGCCCAACTACTATGAAGCCCACTTGGAGAACATCAACATTAACGAAAATCATCTAATAATATAAGGTCATATAAAAAGTCTCAGCAGTTTTCCGGTCACTGACAAAGTCGATGAAATTTTTCAACTGGTGGAGCAAGACCGGCACGGAAGCTGTTAGGAAATAACAGGAGCATTAAACATTAACCATATAACAGTTTGGAATCATTTGAAAAGAGTAGGCTTCAAAAAAAGCTCGATGTTTGGATGCCACATGAATTAACGCAAAGAAATTTGATCAGTGAAATGCTGCTGAAGCACAATGAATTTCGAACCGTTTTCAAAACGGATCATTACAGGCGATGAAATATGGGTGAAATACGAAAATTTCAAACGCAATCACTTATGGTCAAAGGCTGGTGACCCTCCACAAACCACTTCAAAGCCTTGATTGACGGCAAACAAGGTTATGTTGAGTGTTTGGTGAGATTGAAAGGGAATCGTCCATTATGAGCTGCTGCAATGTGGCGAAACCATCAATTTGGTCTTGTACTGTGCACAACTCGACCGTTTGAACGAAGCAATCTAGAAAGGGCCACGCACATCTTTGATGACTTGGAACAAATTGACGGAACTTGGTTGGGAAGTTTTGATGCATCCACCGTATAGCCCGGACTTTGAATAAAATTTATTTTCAATAAAGAAAATTTTTGTTCAAAAATGTACCAAAAAACCGCGGAGACTTTTTATATGAACCAATATTAATGAAAAACCAGACTTCAATAATCGATAATTCTGTCAAACTGGTGAAACAAAATTCTAACCTCACAATGATGTCATTAGACAAGTTGATAAAAGATCAAGAAACATTAGGATATGAAATGATACAACTGAATGAAATATCGAACATAAGAGGAAAAGGTCCGCCTATAATATTAATAAGCGTGATTGAGTTGACCTTAATACCAAAAAACTTAGAAGATATGCAACTGGGTCTACTTGATGCTCTATGCACATCACAGCATATTGCATCCATCGATCCTCACTCCGTCATAATTAGAAGACCAATATATTCGTTAACATACACCAGCATCAATAACCATCCCTATGGTCATAGTTCCTGACATCTATCACAACAACACTTAATCACACATCATGACATCAACAAAATATCTAGCAGTAGACAATCATCGAGAACATTTTGCCACTCTAACAACTGAACAAGCCGTTTTCAAAGTTTTTAACCTATGCAATTTCTTTGCGAGATATCGCAGTTTGCAACGCATTAACCAACAAAACCTAGTGCGAGGTAGCAATCTTACAGCGAAAACCACCACTAAATACGTTGCAATGTTAAAGAAATAAATTTAACTACATGCTTCAAATCAATGGATATATTCGTAATTCTCAATAAAACGACTGTTGATATGTGCGGATCCAGCATTGACTCTTACATCTTTCAGGGGTCTGAAATTGTGACGATAAATGCTGGTTGCACGCTAAAAAGTGAAAATCTCTACATCATTGCTATCGCGCCAACAATCAACAATAATCTTGGGATGATGTCAACAATTGAGAGTACCAATTTGGAAAGGAAGCTGGAAGTAATAAAGAAAAATGAACGACTACCAACAGAAATAAACCGTCATGACGTTCATCATTATACGAATTTCTACTAATCGATAGGAATCCTAACAATGTTTTTCGCTAATTATTGGATTTAACGCGCAAAATAAAGTTTTAATACCAGCAGCCCTTTCAGTACTGCTGGTAAAAGTCGTTCACAGGCGCAGCAGTTTGCAGCAAAGTTATGACCTCCGTATTTTAGCATGCGCACAGCGAAATATTTATTGACTACCTTACAAATTAAAAACATCAATAGCGAATATTACATGGCATATTGGAGCGTTTAAAGGACGAAATCGCTGAAAGACGGCCACAAAATGAAAAAGAAAAGAGTGATATTTCAACAAGGCAATGAACCGAGCCACAAGTCGTTGAAAAAGATGACTAAACTAAACGAATTCTTTCCCGATCCACCGTTTTCCCTATAGATTTGACCCCAGCGATTCTTGGGTTTTGCAGACCTCATAAAGCTGCTACATGGAAAGAGGTTTGAATCTAAAGATGGATTCTTCGTTGCAACTATAAGGGTTTGAAGCCAAAGATTAATCATTTTACACACTTGGTATAGAAAAGATAGAAAAGCGTTGCGGCACGATTGTATCGCTTAGTACAGGCTAAATACGTTAGAATAAATATTTTACTCTAAACTTATAGATGCCAATTTTGAAGACATCAAATTTTCATTAATCAAATTATCATTAATGATATAATAAAACGCAACTATCGTATTTGGAGTGAAAAAATTCACGAACAATTCATGAAAATCCTCTACATTCAGATTCACTGTTTGGTATGCATTATGGTATGTATGGTGGTATTGTTCCGTATTTCTTGAAAAATGATGATGGTAAAGCTGTTTCTGTAAATACTTATCGATATCGTGGGATGTGATACGAGTAATCAAATTTGTCAACATTATTCAGAATGCACAAAAATTTCGTTAAAATAAAAGGAGATTTGGATTCTGTGTGAAACAACAATAAAGAGAGACTGGACGACTTCTGTATCATAAAATTAACTGTTCTTAGGCGGCAGTATGATTCCCTATAAGACTGCCTCGGACGAACAAAAAATATAATTGGAAATCTTGGATTAGTAATGAGTTATGGAAGAAGATTGAGGAACGCCGTCAATTTAAGTTGCAAATGTATATGAAGATAAAGCGCATCAAGAAAATTGACTTCGAAATGGTTAGAGAAACTAGCACTTAAACGATTAAAACTAATTATAGAGCAAACAAATATTATCCCGCAACATCAGTTCGGAATCAGAGAGAAACATTCAGTAATTGAGTAAGGACATATAATTACTGAAGTTATGTAGAGTACATGAGAGAAGAAGAAGGTATACTATGGCGTATTTCTAGATAAAACGCAGGCATTAGATAAAGTATGGCACAGAGGCTTGCTTTTTAAACTTGAGAGATTAACCAAAACAATTTTATATGATCCTAAAGTCCTATATTTTAAGTGATAATATTGTACAAGTTAGTGTCTTAGGACCGATACTCTACCTGCTCTATACGAGAGAGAGAGAGAGAGAGTTATCTTACATGGATGATGCTACTATCGCAACATTTGCTGGCGATTCTAGATTTAACAATTAGGCTTCTGAAATAGACAACACAACCGCCGAAATATTCAAAGGCAATGCATCTACAAAAGCAAAGGTACTAACACCACTAATAAAAAAAATGGAATTCTGGCAGAATTCCACCATACTATAAAAAATTACCTAAGCAAACGCTAAAACTGGGGAGGTAACTCCCTCCTCAACACAAGAATAAATAAGAACTTGGCAAATTATGAGTGGCAGTAGCCCATAATAGAGTAAAACGGTCAAGTAGATTCGCAATTTTGCGATCTTTTAATCCGAAACATCCACCATCTCAATCTTTTAACTTAAAAACTTTTAACGCCTTTCATGCAGTGCACAATTTATGGTTAACAAAGTAACAATTTATTCATCTAATAAATAATTCAACAATTTCGCATAATATTTTCCATCAACCAGATAAGCGGGGGTTTTTCGTATTTTAAAATAAAACCAGCTTTAAAAACAAAAACATGAAATTTTCCGAGAAACGTAATAAAAAAAATGTTATACTTGTATCGCAATATTACGATAAATAAGACGCGCTTTGTTAACCGACCACAAAACGATAATATACCTGCGTAAGCATATAAATATGTAAAAGTTTCGCGAAGGACACGTTTATATTATAAACCTTACCATTGGACCTTATCTTTATTTGATGGAACGGTAATTTCACAGACATCACATACCCGTGTATTTCTTTTATTTTATGACTTAATCCATGAGTTACGATAAATCAATCATCCTATACAATAATAATTACTTATTAAGCCATTGTTGGCCCTTAATGTATCAAAAATCAAACCAATCACACACAATATTCCCAGACATTTAAACGTAAACCATAAGCTCTCACGATTATACGCTTATCCATGTTAAAATAATCGTTTAGAGGCCTCAATGCACCTTTATATATAACTTATCAAGTCACATGCGTTCCCTCAAATCATCCAGTACAAATTAGTGCTATTAAGTCGAATCAGCGACTTATCGACATTAACATTATTTTTTTACGAGCTCTTTAACCCCTTAGGGGTAACAAAGAAACTCGAATTTAACTATACATTTTCGTAATTACGATTCATAAAATATTCCACTTAGCCTTGGCAGTAATTTTCCTGGTCAACCCTAAGTGTTACAAAAATTTGTATGTCCGGTTAAAGAATTTTGCACTGCAAATTATAAAACCCGCTGATTACAGTGTAAAATAAATTAAAAAAACTATAAAACTAGTCGAATAGTAATTAAAATTGTGTTCATAGTTAATTAAAACATCAATCATGTTTGGGATTAGTGTATATTACAAATAAGTGTACTAAAATCTATTCGGTAACTTCAGTAACGTGAGGATGATATGCGCATATTAAAGCCATGTGAATAACGACAATTCATGAAAATTAAATATGGAACCCGATCGATAAGCTAATTATAAACTCAATTAAATTTTTTGGTAGCTTTTATTATTTTCTAAAAATCACGATCCAAACCACACGGGTGCAAAGTATTTTGATAATTTCCGGTATTGAGGCAGACAAACTACACGAAGAATTTGTTTTGGTACGTAAAATGCGTCAAACATATTTAAAGAAAACAGGTTGTGGTTTTATATCTTAATAGAGCTTAGACTTTGGATTTCGGTATTTTACGTTTCTTATATTGTTATAGATTTTTTGGTCAGTCAATCACAAATGGTAGGTTAATAACACAGGGCATTCATGATTTGTTTTAAAATTTAAATATCATCGATCGCTTTGAATAGAAAGTTTTGGTTTTTCCAACACAAAACTAAAATTCAAAGACGTCATCAATGGATCATTTGTAAAGAGAAAAATAACCGCTTATGATAATTTTTGATAAGTGCTTGATATAAAGAGTATCTGAATGTTTGAGAGTTAGACAGTTTTAGTCATTTTAATAAACCAATCTATAAAACTTGTTTTGATTTTATCGAACCAAAAAGTTGTCCTAAAATCAACAATAGTATAGCAAATTTAGTAATGAACAAGGCATCTTAACAACAATTAAAGCACAAAAAGCATTGATCGAAAGGATATTGATGACAGTAGGATAATTGTAAAATAATAGTATAATAGTATGCAGTAATGCTTACCCAGGTGAACCATCCCAGCCACGTAGAAGCATATACTTTTCACATAAATTGTATCAAAAGGCCATACAACGCTCAATTCTATCCTTAATTGTTCTTTCACTTTCGATAAGATTTCGGCTGTAAGGGATAAGGTCCATAATTTTGCTACTATGACCATATTCACAGCTCCTTATTCGCTTAAAATTATTTTTAAAGCACAAAAGCACATCCCATTAATGTTTGTTTTGCTTCTAGGTAAGATGTTTTCTTGCCATGCGTCGTTAACACTTGAGGAAACGGTGCACTAAGCGCAAGCTTTTTCCTAACCTTTCTTCGATGTTTGGAAGGAAACTGCAAGTTACCACATTGCAATATATGCTTTTCGCATCTGCCTCTTGAAAACTGTTCTGATTGCAATACTACGTTTCCATAGCTTACATTTTGCCTTTTCCAAGATATTCTCAAAGATCGACTTGGTCAAAGCTTAACATTTAATCCCAGTCATAACTGTGGATGTTCACAAGACGGCAATCACTACTTCATTTGACTTGTTCGAAGTTATTCGAATGCTATTTGGCATACGAAATACCGCACAATCGTTTCAACGATTTATTAAAGAGATCGTCAAAGATCTCGATTTTGCGTTTGTCTACATTGATGACATACTTGTAGCCTCAACTTCGGAAGAACAACACAATTTATATCTAGAAACACTGGTTCAGAAGCTTTCTGAATACGAGGTGAGCATCAACAGTTCGAAATGCGATTTTGGTAGTAGCTCCCTATACTTCCTTAGTCACAAAATTACCCCAAATGGTATTATGCCATCCACTTGACGAATTAACGCCATTCGGGTATTTCCATCTCCTCAATCAATCAGACATAGACAGGTACTGATACAGCAATTTATCGGTAAGATAAATTAATACCACAGGTTTATTATAGAATAGCGGAAACTTTAGTCCCTACCTATACCAATTTGGATACTTTACTAATGGAGTCCAAACTTTTTCTGGTCAGATGAATGCAACAGGCATTTGAACAGCTAAAAACCGCTTCAGAAATCATCACGCTATTGGCACATCCGATACATGTCGCTAAACTTCGTATCACAACCGACGCCTCAAGCACCGCTGTAGGATTGGAAGGCTCTTGCATTTTTTCCAAAAAATTTTCGGATACTGAAAATATTCTGCATTCGATGGATAGCTTATTAGCTATCTAACATTTCTAGCTATCTAAGCGAAAAAACATTTTCGATACTATGTTCAAATATCGATACCACGGTTTCGAAACCACGAAAGTTCAACTGTCGAGACTCACTTCAACATGAAGCAAATCGCTAGACCGCAAGGAGCTGACACGGAACATTAGGACATACTTTCTGGCTACTTAAAGAAATAAAATTCTACTTGGAAATACTGTTTATCCTTCAAAAATACAAGGAGTTAAGACACACCTTCACGGGAATTTCAGCGTTCCAGCGGGAAGTTTTGAACATATCCTTTTAGATATCACAGATACTCTTATTTACTAACCTGTAAATAACCTGAATAATAGGTAAACTCCATGAGATAAACTACTCAGATGATAAAAACTAGATCAATGCGATATGCAGAAAACTATACATTTAGCCCGTTGAATGTAAATTCAACATGCTACACGTAAATGAAGAATATGGAGGAGTCTACATATCTTTAAATAGTGTGCCAATTGCCCAGTAAAAATTAGCAACAAGCACTAATTCATAATTTCAACATACGCTGCCATCTCTTAAATACTAGATAGATTAGTTTATAGTCAAGACAAATTTTAAACTATTATAACACTTACATCATTTGCTCAAAATTTGAAATAGAAATTGCCACTGCCATCTGTTTAATACTAGCTATTGCTATATTTAAGACATATATTGAGCAAAATTGGTTAGATGCGCCCGCAATACAAATTTAGGTTATGTTAATGTTTATAAATGGCATCCGGCGGCACTTATTTGTAATACGAAACAGTTATTTATTACCTATTATTGTTGTACTGCTGTCTCGCTTTTACACTAGATGTAGTATACATTGGACATTTTGAATATATATGCTGCCACCTTTTGTAGATTAGCAGTTACACAAATTGTTTAGACAAATATTGAGCAAATTGTTGTTGCTTGTTTATAAAACTATACAACAATTTTATAACAAAACATAAATGTTCAATATATTTACAACGAAATTACAATAAATAAATTTAATTTATAACATAATCTAAAGCTGTGTCACTGCTTTCGCACCAACCAATTGCTCCTTCTGTTTTTTTTCTATTTCTAATTGTTTCATATATGCTAAAAATGTGGTCCAACCTAAACTACCTAAACTAATAATAGGAACACGATTTCGTTCTCGTATGAATGTAAAATTAATCGTTTGAAATATTGGCCAAAAACATATCGCAACTTTGTATGTGGGCCAAAATTTTGCTTTCACCTCATCAGTTGCCTCGTCAATCGAGGCCCCCTCCATGAGACTCATCGCAAAAAAGAAACACGACATTGCCATCGGACCATAAGACATTTGTTCAACAATAGCTTTTGTAATACCTGTTTTTAAATTTGTATGGGGCCAAATTTTTGTCGATATCCGTATCCAACCGTATAGCGTTGGTGCAACAAAAAATGCTGCATAAACACCAAATCGTGCACATTTTTTCCAATCGTATGTATCCCATCGTTGGCCAGCAATCGTTTGTTGTATTAAACTACCACTCGGCCATATCACAGCGTATGCGATCATACCACGTAGAATTGGATGTCGTTTTAGGGAATCCCGACATCGTACTAATATTGAACTCATCATTAAGGTTGTTTGTGACTAAACAAAAATTTCTGGAATTTAAACAATAAAACGAAAAATTAATCAGTTAATAATTAGAAATCGTCATATAACAACAACAAAATTTACACCAGACTAATAAAATAGTTGCAATGCCAAAAATATAAAATATGACGTCAATGATATTAGTCTCGTTACTGTTAGACAAACAGTTAAGCACCAAATTGATAACTGTACTTAATCACATTTGAAACGTTGACGCGAGACTGTTTTAATATCAAAGTTCTAAACAAGACTAAACCTATTTTGTGGTTTTCTAATTACAATACAAATATTCATTAGAAATCCCATTGTACACATGGTGTAATATACGTTATATTCATTTTACTAATTCACCATGTTGATCGTAAAGTGTAACACGTGATAATTTTATTTTGTAACCGTCAAAATTCAAGGCTCACTAAAATATAATTTCGTTTTTTGGCACGGGCTCGCGTAATTTTGCGTAACGGAAATTAGAATTAAAGGTTAAATTCAGTGCAATTAAAACATTTCGATACTTACTCACTTTGTTGAGTTTCAACAAGGGAATTGAAATCGGTTCGGAATGTTGCGTCATCGTAATTTTAAAAATTATAGACACTTTATATACTCATTGTTACGATTAGAGTATAATTTTATTTAGTTTGATTTGTTAAATAGTAACTTAAAATAAATTAAATTCAATTACAAACATTAAACACTAAACATTCACAGATAAAACTAATCACTGACTGATGACAGTAGACGATTTGAATTTTTTATGAGCTCAATGAACTTCATTGATACGTGTGGAAGAACAAATTTAAATGGTATAGTACGTTTTATAGAGAACTAAATATTTATATCGTCTTATACAGGTCACAACCATGGAAGTGGCACGATCATTAAAAGGGAACTGCGAAGTAGTTGAGTGAGCTATAGCAGAGATAGAGAATGGTAAGATACTGTTCTCGAATAAGATAATAATAAATATTTGTTAGGTTTTATCCTGGAAAACGTTTACCGGGACCCTTACAATCCGACCAAGAAATTCAAACGTTTTCGAGTGCATTTATTAAATAATGACTTACGCTTCCTGACTGTCTGGCCCAGACTAACTATAATAATAAGCTGTTTTTACAGGCCATTCCTGACTCGTAACGTATCAACAATCCTGCTTCATCATAAACGACTTTCATCAACGTCTTGTTCTCGTAGTTAACTGTCACACCAATAAATGACAACGAGCATGAACAGCACCTTGTTAAACTTTAGCTTGTCGACATTTGCTTTCATGACTCATGCAGGACATAGAGCCGAAATATCGACAGCACTTCATTCCTTCAAATGTGTAACCGCCTTTTCTAGATCCATCGCGTCTTGGTCTCTAAACCAGTGATCATATATTTTATTTTAAACTTGATTTTGAGACCAATGGAAGCCTAAAACCGTACGAGTGGATCTAGTTGTTCTTTTACACCGTTGCCTTTCAGTCCAACCACACAAATATTAACTGCATTTGCCCATTTGTTCCTGATGTATATCAAGAAGACCTGATATACATTACGAGATAATCGTAATATTTATAAAGAATCATCCTCTTCGAAAAATCTTGGTATTCATCTACAATTTCTTTCGCCAGAAGAGCTTTCATAATATTATGTGACGCAATAATTTGTATGCTGCGTAAAAGAAAGCTATACCACGATAGTTTTCGCATTTCAAACACATGTCTACCTTTATTAAGGCAATGCCATAAAGCGGCCACTTTCTCTCATCAGGTATTACTTCGCTTAGCCAAACTACTTAGTTTGTTGTAGACTCATTAATTCTGGGATGCAGGCAATCTATGCATGCATATATATTCTGCATACGACGCGATTTGATTCGACTGATGTCATAAGATGTTGTGGTAAGATTGAAATTGGTCTTTTTTGCGATGTCTTGTCTTGTAGACAAAGCATAACGATGGCCTAATCCGTCGCGTGAATATTCTACGTCTCTTTTCAGAACTCTGGTTACTTACGTTTTTGACCCTACATCGTTTACCATTTCGAAATAGTATATCCTTAATTCCTGTAAATACAAAAAAAAATTCATTTGAATTTCGAATTTTTATTTTTTAAACAAAATTTTATTTTTAAAATATACAGAATTTATACAATAAATAAAAAATATTCGAATGCTTTTTTTTTACAAAAATGCTTAAACCTATTTCGAACGGTCTGCGGCCATTATTTCGAACCAGAATTCATAACCTACATAATCTGACTTCTGTTTTTGCATTATGAAAACTCCATTTTAAGTATATAGGTATAGCACGTTGTATGACGTTGAAAATGATATTGATCATATCATAGATGGTTACGACCTATTTTTTTGTTGTTTACATTTTGAATTTAAAAAAAAATTCACCTAAATAATTTTCTTATTCTAATCTGACGTAAATCTACATAAGAAATGGCTTATTTTCACTACTTTTTTCTATATTCGCACTCAGCGTTGGATCGGGTCGCCGTCTCTTAAAGAAACCGAAACGATATAGACAATAACTTAATATAGCTAAAACTAGTAAACCGCCCACAATGGCTATAACTATTATCCACCATGCGATACCTTTGTCCCCGACTGTGTCGGACAATTCAGGATATGCATGTGTATCAACTGATTTATAATCATCACTAACATTCGTCTGAATTCCATACAACATTGGTATGTAAATATGCATGTTCGAATAAATTTTCACTGAGTCGGTTTTTTTGAAATGCGACACAAGTGTCGAATTCCACAAGAGACCACGTATTTTTATGTAGGCTTCTGATTTTCGTTGTAAATTAAAAATTTTACAATGGAACTGAAGGCATATAACATTTTCTTTGCCACAGTCCAGATGTACGATTTCTTGTTTTCGACGTTCGGTTATATTTTCAGGTTGCAGCAGATCGAATGTTATGTCACGGCGTAATCGATTCAGTGA
Source organism: Tipula confusa (assembly GCA_963556175.1). Lineage (NCBI taxonomy): Eukaryota > Metazoa > Arthropoda > Insecta > Diptera > Tipulidae > Tipula > Tipula confusa. Next base: position 162,451,784 of record OY744477.1, on the reverse strand, counting down.
CGATGATTGTGATGAATATTTAGAATAAACTGCTTTCGACGATTCGGATGACTCGTGAGTGTACGAATATGATTTATTTGGTGTGGTGGCCGCCTCTGTTTCAGTAGAGCCCAATTCAACCAACGGCCGTTTTGTAAGGCCTAACGGATTCACATCTTTATCGGAAATTATACATTCACTTTCGGCTAAACCTAAAAAAGAATTATCGTGTTTTAAAATCTATTGATAAATCCAAAAAATAGTTCTGATTCTACTTACTTTCTATGAAAGGTCGTTCGATTAAATACAACAACCATTTTTCGAGAAGCGTATCTTTATCAACATATTTAATCGGCCAACTAATGTTGACGACAATTTCGGGTGCACGCCAGGGCCCATCATTATATATTTGATAAGTGTGCTGTACAATTGTACCTGCACCTTCAAAGTACTTCAACATTTTATCCTCTTTAACATCACCACCATAAAATATTTGTTCAGGCGAAGCACGTCCATTAATACTTAGTTCCGCTTCCTTAATCACACGAACCGATAAAACTGTATCAGCTTGCGGCACTATTTGTTTTGAAGTTGAATTGGCAAAAACGATAAAATTGAAACGTGACTCAGTTTCGGCTAAACTACTCGGATCAAATCGCAAGGTAACCGTATTCGTAGTATTTCGTGACATTGGATTACCCAAACTACACGAAACCAGTGTTTTATTAAAACGCGTGCAAATTATACCACCTTTCGTTGCGCCAATATACGAAAGTGTGCTTACATGTTGCACAAATAGTTGAGCTTCGTACGCTGATTCGGCTGTATTTGAAACGGTAACCATTAATTTTAAATCGTTATTTAATCCTAATTTTAGTGAATATCCTTCGCGGTCCTGATCTAACTCAAGATTCGCCAGCACATTAACTTGTGATTCACACACGTCATCTTTACCACAATCTTTTTGGAATGTCGCCTCAAATGTACGCACCGCCTGGGTTTTATCCAATATTGGATGAAGTGTTTCGAGTCCCGATTGTGGTAGTTGTGGTTCGATTATAGTATAATTTAAACGGAATTTGATTGCAGATTGTATATCACGTGTATTCTCTTTTACATAAACGATTTCGGTTTGACAATATTGTTGGCCGTTTGCAATAATTTCGATTCGTTTTTGTACGACATTGCTTCGGTTTTTAAAATCTGGATCGAAAAATACTCGAGAATATTTTTTAAGGTTATTATACGTTTCAGCCTCGACTGTGTAAAGTAGTTGAAGACGACTGTTTCTGGTCGCATTTAATTCATACGGATTTATTTGGCAACACGCGTTAAATGAGAAACTGAAATATGTAAAAAGTTTTAATTAAATAACCGAATTTAGATAGGCAATTTATGTATAGGGAACTCACCATGTCATGTTTGTTTCTGTAGAATCACTGCATTCTTGTATTTCCGGATTTATGTTTATTAACTGGTCGCTTTGAATTTCGGTAACAATACTAATGATGGGTCGGGCAAGTAGGGCGACTATTGCATCAGATGCGTACGCACCAATTAATAAATCTGGATAGTCATTGTCGTCCAAATCGTAGCCACCCGATAGTGAACTACCAAACGTTACTAACTTGGGCGGGTTTACGCCTAAATCAGAAACCGTAATTATTTGCGATGGTAATTCATTTAAACCATCGCGCGATCCCAGGTATATATAGACGACGCCACTACCTTCATACGGAGCCCCGATTGCGATATCATCACAAAAATCTTTATTTATATCACCCAAATTTGCGAGAGCCAATCCAAATCTCGATTCTATTTTACCTGTCAATATTATAGTTGGTTTGGTCGGTAAACTTTGATTTTCATTTTGATACACATACACAGCACCACCTTCGGTACGTGAAAAATAAAATGGTGCCGCCACAATTAAATCATCAACACCGTCACCATTTATATCGGCCGTGATCATTTCGTAACCGAAATTCGATGCAAATTGATCCCCTTCGAGAACTTGAACCACAACCATGGGATTTAAATTTTTCGCAGTTTTTGAAAATAAAATCACTTGGCCATGACCTTTCGAACGTGGTGCACCAGCTGCATATGTCATAATTGGGCCATGATATTTACCACCAGTCACCGACATTCCCAAGTAACTATACTTATCGACCGGCGATGTTGTCTCTGAATGGGGACCATAGTATTGACTTTTATCCCGTTTTAAAAAATTTCCTTCGACCGAAATTACGAATAGCGTGCCACGCCAATTAATTGGTCCGGGAGCACCGAGTACCATTGTTCCATCGTGTAATAGTGTGCCGGATGTTCCGACCTGACAAAATCCATAATCTTCGTGATTTTTTGCTACACTACGACCTTTACACGGTTCACTTGTATCATCGTATGTTAAATCGTTAGACAGCACATAACATAATCCCTGGCCATATTGCGATCCATCGATATCTGAACCAGCCTTACGAATGTATCGATGAGCGCACACGAATACCTAAAATTTAAATAATTAAAATGGTACATTCAGTCGATTTTAATTTGGATTGCAATCTAAAAAAAAACAGTACACCTTCGTATTGCGAGGTATGTTACGCAAGACGAATTCATACGGTAATTTTTTATTTTATTAATTTGTTTACCATTCCACCTTCGCCTTGTGATCGCACGGTAACACCCAACCATTGATCATTTTTGATTTCATCATTGTTTGGTGGATGCAACATAGGATTATCAGTGGCTAAATTAGAAAACAAAAATAACATTTATGATTGATTTAGCATAAAAAAATTATTAATGTATACATATTTTTTTATGTTTTGTTTGTGTTGTTAGTTGATCATTAAAAGGTAAGGTAAAAAAAAAAATCTATATACAAATAAAACCGAGACAAACTTCAAAAATACAAACTTTTTGGCCATTTTTTGCTCTGGCTGCATTGAACTAATCAAATTTTACATTTCCCACATGTCTGGTAGAAATGTGTTCAATTCCATGCCACGCCATATTATATTTGACTATGAATGCTAAAATCAACATGCTATTTTGTACACGCAGCTATCGATCATTTTGTCATTATTTACATTCTGATAAGGTGATGTATAGGGTGGAAAACATGCTTTAGAAAATAAATTTGGTCTAGCATAACATAAATGGAAAATTCTACAATACCTGCGAATTAATTTTACTATGACATCAACAAATTTTTTAAATTTGCACACATAAAAACTGTGCGTTGCAGTTACAATAAAATATTACTGATAATCCCAACTATTAACTGCCATGTCGCCAGTTATGTTTGCAAATATTTACACAACTTATTTTTATTCGAAAGAGCATATTCGTTATATAAAAATGAAAAATCAAATATTTAGTTTTTATGGTATAATAGATAAGACCGTTTTACTGTTTGATCATTGATAGCGGAAGTGGAGCAAAACATCATGTTTGCGGGCTTTAGGTATAAATCGATTCATAATATATTTTGTCAATGTTAAATCTGAAAATCGAAGCATATATAACGCAGAGATCAAAGGGACAGAAGTAGATGAAACAAAGGCCAACAAACACTTATTAATATTCAGAACTTCACATCAATTTAGTGATAAATCTGCAACTATCAGATAAGGAAGGCTGGGATACGGAAATCAACAACAACCAGAGATATAATGAATCCACTTAGATTATTCGTAAAGCCTATAACCATTACTTATTTATCAGAACTCTCATCATAGTTGTGATTAATTTGAAACCACCAAATATTGAACAAGAGCATACGAGAAGCAACGAATTAAAATGGTAGTCTTTGTTTCTGTGAGAATCGATAATTCGAAAGTGTTGAACTTGGACCTAGATTGACAGCATATAAAAAGCCACTAAACTACCAGATAGTTATTATTCCAGTCAAATAGGCTTCGAAAAGCTTCTCATGGTCTTAGGTACCAGAGAGTATGTAGTTCAAAGAAGGAGTAAATACATGTAGACTACACAAAAATTAAACTTAATTTATTTCTGTTTGAAACTTTTAATCAAATTCGTGGTGGGTTACTTATATTCTCGTAACTGTAATCACTGAAAGTGTTTATATCGCAGAGATCGTGGGAATAAATATATACACTACACAAAGCCCAACCATAACTTATCATCAAATTTGCAATAAATTTATGAAAACACCGCATGCGAAAAGTAATGAAGGTAAATTGCAACAACAGAAGCATCGAAGATATTATGTAATAATTGTTCCTTCCAGTTACAATACACATTTAAATACCACTTATGTTCTTGGGCTAGGGTCACCGAAGCATTTATGTAAAATATGCACTGGAAGACACAGTTAACCGTTATTTTTAATCATAAAAAATCATTTGTAATCTTAAATATTCACAACTTTTCTTAAAGTTACACATATATTCATACAGTGTTTGCCAAAGCATACATATTCCAAAGACGAAACGAATCTACTTAGACTTTGCCCAACCATCACTTATTATTCAAATCTTACCTCATTACATTTGTGGATTGATTGATTGATTGATTTTGAATGTACTGCCAAGCATTAAGCAGGATATCCCGGAAAGCGCCGGGCCCACAGTACACCCGTTTTTACATATACTTGGAAGGATATGGAAGGATACTAGTTAAATTATTGAGATCGACCCGGTTACAGACACCTTGGCGGCCAATAGTTAGTAAATTTTTGTGGGTTAGGGAAAGGAAAAGTATGTTAGTTATGCCTTAATTGGTCCGATTTCCCGGTATCCAATATTCAAACTACTGTTAGTGTAAGACAATCACATTTTTGTTGTACTGCTCTGCATTCTGCCATCTCTTATCAGCAACTCCAATGTGCCACCACTCATCTGTAATCTGCAGAGGTATCCTAAAAACAAAATCTATTAATGAACTAATTGCTCTTAGCCATAGACTGTAAGAAATAAAATTAATTTCAATCTGAAATTGTAATTTAATTAATTATAATATTATAAAATTATAATTCTGCAATCCATATGCTGTAATAAATTTGATTAGTTTCCCTTGAAATTCGTTCCGTTGTTCTCTAAAAGAGACCACCCAAATATTACGAACAGACAAAACCAATCTACACTCCAACAAAACTAAAAGATCCTAAGAATTACAAATACTTAAAAACAAATAAATTTAGAGTTATTAGTTAATATAGAAATATTTTATCTATTTAATATATTTTATTTATTTGTATATAGATTATAAAATATTTGCAAACTACATTTTCCCAATTTATCCGTTGAACTGCCCAAAAATTTAACAAATCGAATTTTATTAAAATAATTAAACAACTAAAATTGATCGAATCCTCAGTTTTTTAGCAATTACACAATGTACTTGCATTAAAATCCTATTTATATTTACTTTAAAACCAAAAACACTAGAAATCGAATTTTAATAAAATAATTAAACAATTGAACTTGATCAAATCCACCGTTTTTTTAGCAATTACACAATGTACTTGCATTAAAATCCTATTTATATTTACTTTAAAACCAAAAACACTAGAAATCGAATTTTAATAAAATAATTAAACAATTGAACTTGATCAAATCCACCGTTTTTTAGCAATTACACAATGTACTTGCATTAAAATCCTATTTATATTTACTTTAAAACCAAAAACACTAGAAATCGAATTTCAATAAAATAATTAAACAATTGAACTTGATCAAATCCACCGTTTTTTAGCAATTATACAATGTACTTGCATTAAAATCCTATTTATATTTACTTTAAAACCAAAAACACTAGAAATCGAATTTTAATAAAATAATTAAACAATTGAACTTGATCAAATCCACCGTTTTTTGGCAATTACACAATGCACTTGCATTAAAATCCTATTTATATTTACTTTAAAACCAAAAACACTAGAAATCGAATTTTAATAAAATAATTAAACAATTGAACTTGATCAAATCCACCGTTTTTTAGCAATTACACAATGTACTTGCATTAAAATCCTATTTATATTTACTTTAAAACCAAAAACACTAGAAATCGAATTTTAATAAAATAATTAAACAATTGAACTTGATCAAATCCACCGTTTTTTTAGCAATTACACAATGTACTTGCATTAAAATCCTATTTATATTTACTTTAAAACCAAAAACACTAGAAATCGAATTTTAATAAAATAATTAAACAATTGAACTTGATCAAATCCACCGTTTTTTAGCAATTACACAATGTACTTGCATTAAAATCCTATTTATATTTACTTTAAAACCAAAAACACTAGAAATCGAATTTCAATAAAATAATTAAACAATTGAACTTGATCAAATCCACCGTTTTTTAGCAATTATACAATGTACTTGCATTAAAATCCTATTTATATTTACTTTAAAACCAAAAACACTAGAAATCGAATTTTAATAAAATAATTAAACAATTGAACTTGATCAAATCCACCGTTTTTTTAGCAATTACACAATGTACTTGCATTAAAATCCTATTTATATTTACTTTAAAACCAAAAACACTAGAAATCGAATTTTAATAAAATAATTAAACAATTGAACTTGATCAAATCCACCGTTTTTTAGCAATTACACAATGTACTTGCATTAAAATCCTATTTATATTTACTTTAAAACCAAAAACACTAGAAATCGAATTTCAATAAAATAATTAAACAATTGAACTTGATCAAATCCACCGTTTTTTAGCAATTATACAATGTACTTGCATTAAAATCCTATTTATATTTACTTTAAAACCAAAAACACTAGAAATCGAATTTTAATAAAATAATTAAACAATTGAACTTGATCAAATCCACCGTTTTTTGGCAATTACACAATGCACTTGCATTAAAATCCTATTTATATTTACTTTAAAACCAAAAACACTAGAAATCGAATTTTAATAAAATAATTAAACAATTGAACTTGATCAAATCCACCGTTTTTTAGCAATTACACAATGTACTTGCATTAAAATCCTATTTATATTTACTTTAAAACCAAAAACACTAGAAATCGAATTTTAATAAAATAATTAAACAATTGAACTTGATCAAATCCACCGTTTTTTAGCAATTACACAATGTACTTGCATTAAAATCCTATTTATATTTACTTTAAAACCAAAAACACTAGAAATCGAATTTTAATAAAATAATTAAACAATTGAACTTGATCAAATCCACCGTTTTTTTAGCAATTACACAATGTACTTGCATTAAAATCCTATTTATATTTACTTTAAAACCAAAAACACTAGAAATCGAATTTTAATAAAATAATTAAACAATTGAACTTGATCAAATCCACCGTTTTTTAGCAATTACACAATGTACTTGCATTAAAATCCTATTTATATTTACTTTAAAACCAAAAACACTAGAAATCGAATTTTAATAAAATAATTAAACAATTGAACTTGATCAAATCCACCGTTTTTTTAGCAATTACACAATGTACTTGCATTAAAATCCTATTTATATTTACTTTAAAACCAAAAACACTAGAAATCGAATTTTAATAAAATAATTAAACAATTGAACTTGATCAAATCCACCGTTTTTTAGCAATTACACAATGTACTTGCATTAAAATCCTATTTATATTTACTTTAAAACCAAAAACACTAGAAATCGAATTTCAATAAAATAATTAAACAATTGAACTTGATCAAATCCACCGTTTTTTAGCAATTATACAATGTACTTGCATTAAAATCCTATTTATATTTACTTTAAAACCAAAAACACTAGAAATCGAATTTTAATAAAATAATTAAACAATTGAACTTGATCAAATCCACCGTTTTTTGGCAATTACACAATGCACTTGCATTAAAATCCTATTTATATTTACTTTAAAACCAAAAACACTAGAAATCGAATTTTAATAAAATAATTAAACAATTGAACTTGATCAAATCCACCGTTTTTTAGCAATTACACAATGTACTTGCATTAAAATCCTATTTATATTTACTTTAAAACCAAAAACACTAGAAATCGAATTTTAATAAAATAATTAAACAATTGAACTTGATCAAATCCACCGTTTTTTTAGCAATTACACAATGTACTTGCATTAAAATCCTATTTATATTTACTTTAAAACCAAAAACACTAGAAATCGAATTTTAATAAAATAATTAAACAATTGAACTTGATCAAATCCACCGTTTTTTAGCAATTACACAATGTACTTGCATTAAAATCCTATTTATATTTACTTTAAAACCAAAAACACTAGAAATCGAATTTTAATAAAATAATTAAACAATTGAACTTGATCAAACCCACCGTTTTTTAGCAATTACACAATGTACTTGCATTAAAATCCTATTTATATTTACTTTAAAACCAAAAACACTAGAAATCGAATTTTAATAAAATAATTAAACAATTGAACTTGATCAAATCCACCGTCTTTTAGCAATTACACAATGTACTTGCATTAAAATCCTATTTATATTTACTTTAAAACCAAAAACACTAGAAATCGAATTTTAATAAAATAATTAAACAATTGAACTTGATCAAATCCACCGTTTTTTTAGCAATTACACAATGTACTTGCATTAAAATCCTATTTATATTTACTTTAAAACCAAAAACACTAGAAATCGAATTTTAATAAAATAATTAAACAATTGAACTTGATCAAATCCACCGTTTTTTAGCAATTACACAATGTACTTGCATTAAAATCCTATTTATATTTACTTTAAAACCAAAAACACTAGAAATCGAATTTTAATAAAATAATTAAACAATTGAACTTGATCAAATCCACCGTTTTTTAGCAATTACACAATGTACTTGCATTAAAATCCTATTTATATTTACTTTAAAACCAAAAACACTAGAAATCGAATTTTAATAAAATAATTAAACAATTGAACTTGATCAAATCCACCGTTTTTTAGCAATTACACAATGTACTTGCATTAAAATCCTATTTATATTTACTTTAAAACCAAAAACACTAGAAATCGAATTTTAATAAAATAATTAAACAATTGAACTTGATCAAATCCACCGTTTTTTAGCAATTACACAATGTACTTGCATTAAAATCCTATTTATATTTACTTTAAAACCAAAAACACTAGAAATCGAATTTTAATAAAATAATTAAACAATTGAACATGATCAAATCCACCGTTTTTTGGCAATTACACAATGTACTTGCATTAAAATCCTATTTATATTTACTTTAAAACCAAAAACACTAGAAATCGAATTTTAATAAAATAATTAAACAATTGAACTTGATCAAATCCACCGTTTTTTAGCAATTACACAATGTACTTGCATTAAAATCCTATTTATATTTACTTTAAAACCAAAAACACTAGAAATCGAATTTTAATAAAATAATTCAACAATTGAACTTGATCAAATCCACCGTTTTTTTAGCAACTACACAATGTACTTATATTTACTTTAAAACCAAAAACACTAGAAATCGAATTTTAATAAAATAATTAAACAATTGAACTTGATCAAATCCACCGTTTTTTAGCAATTACACAATGTACTTGCATTAAAATCCTATTTATATTTACTTTAAAACCAAAAACACTAGAAATCGAATTTTAATAAAATAATTAAACAATTGAACTTGATCAAATCCACCGTTTTTTAGCAATTACACAATGTACTTGCATTAAAATCCTATTTATATTTACTTTAAAACCAAAAACACTAGAAATCGAATTTTAATAAAATAATTAAACAATTGAACTTGATCAAATCCACCGTTTTTTTAGCAATTACGCAATGTACTTGCATTAAAATCCTATTTATATTTACTTTAAAACCAAAAACACTAGAAATCGAATTTTAATAAAATAATTAAACAATTGAACTTGATCAAATCCACCGTTTTTTTAGCAATTACGCAATGTACTTGCATTAAAATCCTATTTATATTTACTTTAAAACCAAAAACACTAGAAATCGAATTTTAATAAAATAATTAAACAATTGAACTTGATCAAATCCACCGTTTTTTAGCAATTACACAATGTACTTGCATTAAAATCCTATTTATATTTACTTTAAAACCAAAAACACTAGAAATCGAATTTTAATAAAATAATTAAACAATTGAACTTGATCAAATCCACCGTTTTTTAGCAATTACACAATGTACTTGCATTAAAATCCTATTTATATTTACTTTAAAACCAAAAACACTAGAAATCGAATTTTAATAAAATAATTAAACAATTGAACTTGATCAAATCCACCGTTTTTTTAGCAATCACACAATGTACTTGCATTAAAATCCTATTTATATTTACTTTAAAACCAAAAACACTAGAAATCGAATTTTAATAAAATAATTAAACAATTGAACTTGATCAAATCCATCGTTTTTTAGCAATTACACAATGTACTTGCATTAAAATCCTATTTATATTTACTTTAAAACCAAAAACACTAGAAATCGAATTTTAATAAAATAATTAAACAATTGAACTTGATCAAATCCACCGTTTTTTAGCAATTACACAATGTACTTGCATTAAAATCCTATTTATATTTACTTTAAAACCAAAAACACTAGAAATCGAATCTTAATAAAATAATTAAACAATTGAACTTGATCAAATCCACCGTTTTTTAGCAATTACACAATGTACTTGCATTAAAATCCTATTTATATTTACTTTAAAACCAAAAACACTAGAAATCGAATTTTAATAAAATAATTAAACAATTGAACTTGATCAAATCCACCGTTTTTTAGCAATTACACAATGTACTTGCATTAAAATCCTATTTATATTTACTTTAAAACCAAAAACACTAGAAATCGAATTTTAATAAAATAATTAAACAATTGAACTTGATCAAATCCACCGTTTTTTAGCAATTACACAATGTACTTGCATTAAAATCCTATTTATATTTACTTTAAAACCAAAAACACTAGAAATCGAATTTTAATAAAATAATTAAACAATTGAACTTGATCAAATCCACCGTTTTTTTAGCAATCACACAATGTACTTGCATTAAAATCCTATTTATATTTACTTTAAAACCAAAAACACTAGAAATCGAATTTTAATAAAATAATTAAACAATTGAACTTGATCAAATCCACCGTTTTTTAGCAATTACACAATGTACTTGCATTAAAATCCTATTTATATTTACTTTAAAACCAAAAACACTAGAAATCGAATTTTAATAAAATAATTAAACAATTGAACTTGATCAAATCCACCGTTTTTTAGCAATTACACAATGTACTTGCATTAAAATCCTATTTATATTTACTTTAAAACCAAAAACACTAGAAATCGAATTTTAATAAAATAATTAAACAATTGAACTTGATCAAATCCACCGTTTTTTAGCAATTACACAATGTACTTGCATTAAAATCCTATTTATATTTACTTTAAAACCAAAAACACTAGAAATCGAATTTTAATAAAATAATTAAACAATTGAACTTGATCAAATCCACCGTTTTTTTAGCAATTACACAATGTACTTGCATTAAAATCCTATTTATATTTACTTTAAAACCAAAAACACTAGAAATCGAATTTTAATAAAATAATTAAACAATTGAACTTGATCAAATCCACCGTTTTTTAGCAATTACACAATGTACTTGCATTAAAATCCTATTTATATTTACTTTAAAACCAAAAACACTAGAAATCGAATTTTAATAAAATAATTAAACAATTGAACTTGATCAAATCCACCGTTTTTTAGCAATTACACAATGTACTTGCATTAAAATCCTATTTAATTTACTTTAAAACCAAAAACACTAGAAATCGAATTTTAATAAAATAATTAAACAATTGAACTTGATCAAATCCACCGTTTTTTTAGCAATTACACAATGTACTTGCATTAAAATCCTATTTATATTTACTTTAAAACCAAAAACACTAGAAATCGAATTTTAATAAAATAATTAAACAATTGAACTTGATCAAATCCACCGTTTTTTTAGCAATTACACAATGTACTTGCATTAAAATCCTATTTATATTTACTTTAAAACCAAAAACACTAGAAATCGAATTTTAATAAAATAATTAAACAATTGAACTTGATCAAATCCACCGTTTTTTAGCAATTACACAATGTACTTGCATTAAAATCCTATTTATATTTACTTTAAAACCAAAAACACTAGAAATCGAATTTTAATAAAATAATTAAACAATTGAACTTGATCAAATCCACCGTTTTTTAGCAATTACACAATGTACTTGCATTAAAATCCTATTTATATTTACTTTAAAACCAAAAACACTAGAAATCGAATTTTAATAAAATAATTAAACAATTGAACTTGATCAAATCCACCGTTTTTTAGCAATTACACAATGTACTTGCATTAAAATCCTATTTATATTTACTTTAAAACCAAAAACACTAGAAATCGAATTTTAATAAAATAATTAAACAATTGAACTTGATCAAATCCACCGTTTTTTAGCAATCA
>OY744477.1:162076812-162439111 GCA_963556175.1 Tipula confusa | reverse complement strand
GCAAATCACACAATGTACTTGCATTAAAATCCTATTTATATTTACTTTAAAACCAAAAACACTAGAAATCGAATTTTAATAAAATAATTAAACAATTGAACTTGATCAAATCCACCGTTTTTTTAGCAATTACACAATGTACTTGCATTAAAATCCTATTTATATTTACTTTAAAACCAAAAACACTAGAAATCGAATTTTAATAAAATAATTAAACAATTGAACTTGATCAAATCCACCGTTTTTTAGCAATTACACAATGTACTTGCATTAAAATCCTATTTATATTACTTAAAACCAAAAAACACTAGAAATCGAATTTTAATAAAATAATTAAACAATTGAACTTGATCAAATCCACCGTTTTTTAGCAATTACACAATGTACTTGCATTAAAATCCTATTTATATTTACTTTAAAACCAAAAACACTAGAAATCGAATTTTAATAAAATATTAAACAATTGAACTTGATCAAATCCACCGTTTTTTAGCAATTACACAATGTACTTGCATTAAAATCCTATTTATATTTACTTTAAAACCAAAAACACTAGAAATCGAATTTTAATAAAATAATTAAACAATTGAACTTGATCAAATCCACCGTTTTTTAGCAATACACAATGTACTTGCATTAAAATCCTATTTATATTACTTTAAAACCAAAAACACTAGAAATCGAATTTTAATAAAATAATTAAACAATTGAACTTGATCAAATCCACCGTTTTTTAGCAATCACACAATGTACTTGCATTAAAATCCTAATTTATATTTACTTTAAACCAAAAAACACTAGAAATCGAATTTTAAAAAATAATTAAACAATTGAACTTGATCAAATCCACCGTTTTTTAGCAATTACACAATGTACTTGCATTAAAATCCTATTTATATTTACTTTAAAACCAAAAACACTAGAAATCGAATTTTAATAAAATAATTAAACAATTGAACTTGATCAAATCCACCGTTTTTTAGCAATTACACAATGTACTTGCATTAAAATCCTATTTATATTTACTTTAAAACCAAAAACACTAGAAATCGAATTTTAATAAAATAATTAAACAATTGAACTTGATCAAATCCACCGTTTTTTTAGCAATTACACAATGTACTTGCATTAAAATCCTATTTATATTTACTTTAAAACCAAAAACACTAGAAATCGAATTTTAATAAAATAATTAAACAATTGAACTTGATCAAATCCACCGTTTTTTAGCAATTACACAATGTACTTGCATTAAAATCCTATTTATATTTACTTTAAAACCAAAAAACACTAGAAATCGAATTTTAATAAAATAATTAAACAATTGAACTTGATCAAATCCACCGTTTTTTAGCAATTACACAATGTACTTGCATTAAAATCCTATTTATATTTACTTTAAACCAAAAACACTAGAAATCGAATTTTAATAAAATAATTAAACAATTGAACTTGATCAAATCCACCGTTTTTTTAGCAATTACACAATGTACTTGCATTAAAATCCTATTTAAGATTTACTTTAAAACCAAAAACACTAGAAATCGAATTTTAATAAAATAATTAAACAATTGAACTTGATCAAATCCACCGTTTTTTAGCAATTACACAATGTACTTGCATTAAAATCCTATTTATATTTACTTTAAAACCAAAAACACTAGAAATCGAATTTTAATAAAATAATTAAACAATTGAACTTGATCAAATCCACCGTTTTTTAGCAATTACACAATGTACTTGCATTAAATCCTATTTATATTTACTTTAAAACCAAAAACACTAGAAATCGAATTTTAATAAAATAATTAAACAATGAACTTGATCAAATCCACCGTTTTTTAGCATTACACAATGTACTTGCATTAAAATCCTATTTATATTTACTTTAAAACCAAAAACACTAGAAATCGAATTTTAATAAAATAATTAAACAATTGAACTTGATCAAATCCACCGTTTTTTAGCAATTACACAATGTACTTGCATTAAAATCCTATTTATATTTACTTTAAAACCAAAAACACTAGAAATCGAATTTTAATAAAATAATTAAACAATTGAACTTGATCAAATCCACCGTTTTTTTAGCAATACACAATGTACTTGCATTAAAATCCTATTTATATTTACTTTAAAAACCAAAAACACTAGAAATCGAATTTTAATAAAATAATTAAACAATTGAACTTGATCAAATCCTACCGTTTTTTAGCAATTACACAATGTACTTGCATTAAAATCCTATTTATATTTACTTTAAAACCAAAAACACTAGAAATCGAATTTTAATAAAATAATTAAACAATTGAACTTGATCAAATCCACCGTTTTTTTAGCAATTACACAATGTACTTGCATTAAAATCCTATTTATATTTACTTTAAAACCAAAAACACTAGAAATCGAATTTTAATAAAATAATTAAACAATTGAACTTGATCAAATCCACCGTTTTTTAGCAATTACACAATGTACTTGCATTAAAATCCTATTTATATTTACTTTAAAACCAAAAACACTAGAAATCGAATTTTAATAAAATAATTAAACAATTGAACTTGATCAAATCCACCGTTTTTTAGCAATTACACAATGTACTTGCATTAAAATCCTATTTATATTTACTTTAAAACCAAAAACACTAGAAATCGAATTTTAATAAAATAATTAAACAATTGAACTTGATCAAATCCACCGTTTTTTTAGCAATCACACAATGTACTTGCATTAAAATCCTATTTATATTTACTTTAAAACCAAAACACTAGAAATCGAATTTTAATAAAATAATTAAACAATTGAACTTGATCAAATCCATCGTTTTTTAGCAATTACACAATGTACTTGCATTAAAATCCTATTTATATTTACTTTAAAACCAAAAACACTAGAAATCGAATTTTAATAAAATAATTAAACAATTGAACTTGATCAAATCCACCGTTTTTTAGCAATTACACAATGTACTTGCATTAAAATCCTATTTATATTTACTTTAAAACCAAAAAACACTAGAAATCGAATCTTAATAAAATAATTAAACAATTGAACTTGATCAAATCCACCGTTTTTTAGCAATTACACAATGTACTTGCATTAAAATCCTATTTACTATTTACTTTAAAACCAAAAACACTAGAAATCGAATTTTAATAAAATAATTAAACAATTGAACTTGATCAAATCCACCGTTTTTTAGCAATTACACAATGTACTTGCATTAAAATCCTATTTATATTTACTTTAAAACCAAAAACACTAGAAATCGAATTTTAATAAAATAATTAAACAATTGAACTTGATCAAATCCACCGTTTTTTTAGCAATCACACAATGTACTTGCATTAAAATCCTATTTATATTTACTTTAAAAACAAAAACACTAGAAATCGAATTTTAATAAAATAATTAAACAATTGAACTTGATCAAATCCACCGTTTTTTAGCAATTACACAATGTACTTGCATTAAAATCCTATTTATATTTACTTTAAAACCAAAACACTAGAAATCGAATTTTAATAAAATAATTAAACAATTGAACTTGATCAAATCCACCGTTTTTTAGCAATTACACAATGTACTTGCATTAAAATCCTATTTATATTTACTTTAAAACCAAAAACACTAGAATCGAATTTTAATAAAATAATTAAACAATTGAACTTGATCAAATCCACCGTTTTTTAGCAATTACACAATGTACTTGCATTAAAATCCTATTTATATTTACTTTAAAACCAAAACACTAGAAATCGAATTTAATAAAATAATTAAACAATTGAACTTGATCAAATCCACCGTTTTTTAGCAATTACACAATGTACTTGCATTAAAATCCTATTTATATTTACTTTAAAACCAAAAACACTAGAAATCGAATTTTAATAAAATAATTAAACAATTGAACTTGATCAAATCCACCGTTTTTTAGCAATTACACAATGTACTTGCATTAAAATCCTATTTATATTTACTTTAAAACCAAAAACACTAGAAATCGAATTTTAATAAAATAATTAAACAATTGAACTTGATCAAATCCACCGTTTTTTAGCAATTACACAATGTACTTGCATTAAAATCCTATTTATATTTACTTTAAAACCAAAAACACTAGAAATCGAATTTTAATAAAATAATTAAACAATTGAACTTGATCAAATCCACCGTTTTTTTAGCAATCACACAATGTACTTGCATTAAAATCCTATTTATATTTACTTTAAAACCAAAAACACTAGAAATCGAATTTTAATAAAATAATTAAACAATTGAACTTGATCAAATCCACCGTTTTTTAGCAATTACACAATGTACTTGCATTAAAATCCTATTTATATTTACTTTAAAACCAAAAACACTAGAAATCGAATTTTAATAAAATAATTAAACAATTGAACTTGATCAAATCCACCGTTTTTTAGCAATTACACAATG
Organism: Tipula confusa; assembly: GCA_963556175.1. NCBI lineage: Eukaryota > Metazoa > Arthropoda > Insecta > Diptera > Tipulidae > Tipula > Tipula confusa. Next base: position 162,434,668 of record OY744477.1, on the reverse strand, counting down.
TACTTGCATTAAAATCCTATTTATATTTACTTTAAAACCAAAAACACTAGAAATCGAATTTTAATAAAATAATTAAACAATTGAACTTGATCAAATCCACCGTTTTTTAGCAATTACACAATGTACTTGCATTAAAATCCTATTTATATTTACTTTAAAACCAAAAACACTAGAAATCGAATTTTAATAAAATAATTAAACAATTGAACTTGATCAAATCCACCGTTTTTTAGCAATTACACAATGTACTTGCATTAAAATCCTATTTATATTTACTTTAAAACCAAAAACACTAGAAATCGAATTTTAATAAAATAATTAAACAATTGAACTTGATCAAATCCACCGTTTTTTTAGCAATCACACAATGTACTTGCATTAAAATCCTATTTATATTTACTTTAAAACCAAAAACACTAGAAATCGAATTTTAATAAAATAATTAAACAATTGAACTTGATCAAATCCATCGTTTTTTAGCAATTACACAATGTACTTGCATTAAAATCCTATTTATATTTACTTTAAAACCAAAAACACTAGAAATCGAATTTTAATAAAATAATTAAACAATTGAACTTGATCAAATCCACCGTTTTTTAGCAATTACACAATGTACTTGCATTAAAATCCTATTTATATTTACTTTAAAACCAAAAACACTAGAAATCGAATCTTAATAAAATAATTAAACAATTGAACTTGATCAAATCCACCGTTTTTTAGCAATTACACAATGTACTTGCATTAAAATCCTATTTATATTTACTTTAAAACCAAAAACACTAGAAATCGAATTTTAATAAAATAATTAAACAATTGAACTTGATCAAATCCACCGTTTTTTAGCAATTACACAATGTACTTGCATTAAAATCCTATTTATATTTACTTTAAAACCAAAAACACTAGAAATCGAATTTTAATAAAATAATTAAACAATTGAACTTGATCAAATCCACCGTTTTTTAGCAATTACACAATGTACTTGCATTAAAATCCTATTTATATTTACTTTAAAACCAAAAACACTAGAAATCGAATTTTAATAAAATAATTAAACAATTGAACTTGATCAAATCCACCGTTTTTTTAGCAATTACCCTTACCTCATTACATTTGTGGAGTATTAAAAACCAGCAAGTATGAACAGCATACGAGAAGTAACAAAGTTAAATGGTACAATGGTTGTTTCGGTTAGAAGCCACAAAACTTCAAAGCTTTTGTTGTTTTAGTGATTATAAGCATATAACAGAAACGCATTGACTTGAACGTCGAAGTATATGTAGTACAGGGAAGAAGAAAATAAATGTAAACTACACAAATGTATACCTTTTCATAGAATGCATCACCGATCATATAGTGATAGTTAAGGTGTGGTGGTTAGCACACCGCTTTCCTGAGTTCCACTAATCTCCGCCACTAAAAGCTTTGAAAGAAAGTAAAAGGTATGGAACGACAACAGAGAAGAAACAAGATTACTGTTTTTCCATTAACTATTCGGTTCATTCATATTTTCAAAACTGTGATCATGGAATGCGTTTATAATCAAGAGATTTTATGAATAAATCTGGACTTCACAAAGGATCAATTTATTAATATTCAGAACTTCTCATCAAATTTGCAGTGATTTGCCAAAAATTAACGTAATTTTTAATCTTAAGAAAGTGATTATAAAGCTCACAACGCCCAAAGGTCGTGAACATAAATGTGAAATACGCAAAAACTCTACCACTACTTGTTATTCAGAACTTTTCATTAAATTCGTGACAAATTTATAACCATTAGCTTATGGAACATCATACGAGAAGCACCGAATTTAAAAATTTGTAATGGTTGTTTCAGTTTAAATTCAGAAGTTATGGATCCGAAAGCATCAGGGTTAAATTGACAACATAAAAGAAGCCATGAAGTTTCAAGGTAATGGTAGTTCTAGTTAGACTATCCTTGACTTTCATTAATTTAAGACACTTTTTAAAATCTCCTCAAAACTTTGCTCACCAAAAGCGTATATAGCCCAGAGATTACAGCTCGAATTTAAGTTAAAAATCCGATACATTTTTGAATCCATTGAATAGACGTAGCAGAGCAAATTGAATGAAATTTGATACACAAATCCTACCGAATAAATTTAGACAACATTAAGGCCAACGCAATAGGTATAGAATAATAACATACGAGAAGTAAAGAAGAATCAAGGTAACTGTTTAAAATTTACTCATGTTCTTTAGGGCAGTGATCAACGAAATGTATGATAAAGAGGTACTAAATGTAGACTACACAAAGACCTTCTAAGACTTATTCCTATTCAGAATTTCTAATACAAGTTTTGCCGGGTTTGGACAGATTCTTCATTGGTTTATTTGTGTTCATTAAACAAAACTTGTGGAACATACATTTGTGCCGCAACGTGCTACTTTTTTATGATTTTTTTTATATATGGTGACTAAGATCAGATCTATTGAAATAATTTAACACTAAACAAATATGATGGGTCTTAAAATAATTTGTTCATAATATTATGAACTCTAGATTTATTTTTGCAAGCAGGAAATTCGCGCCATAAATACGAGATATATGTATGTGTAACATGATCTTGTTTTTGCGGCATATGTTTATATAATATACAGTTTTATTATTATTTGGGACGTGATTACTCCGGAAATCATATATTCTAAACAAAATACAATATTTTATTTATCAAATTTAATTTCGAAATATTTGATGTGACCTGAACTCTAAATATATTATAATACTATATTATATTTATACATATAGTCATATCCTACACACAAACTATTTAACCCTTTGGAATTTTTAATAATCTCGCAATCTTATTTTCATTTCAGCGCGCAAATCTTATGTTTATATTATGTATAGTATATGTACCAATTCGAGTCACGATTTAAATTGGATATTTTTTTAACTTTTCTTAATCTTATAATAAAAAAATGAATTTGAATGAATTTTTGGTCAATATATGCACACTTAAATTTTGTTATAATTGCATTTAATAGTTTATTATGTAATGCACATATTTTATGACAATAGAGTTGTACCTACGCATATCAATATGAAAACACCTTACTTATCACAAGCCTACTCTAAAATTTCGTTGAGTTGAATAATCAAATCTTAGCGGAGGGTGGTCACATTTTTAAGAATTTTAAAGGTGCATACTGCAATGGTGTGATGTGGTTCGATTTATACATACTCTAAGTCATGCATGCAGTAAGTTCAACAAAATTATCAAATGTTTACGAGTAGGTGTTGCATTGATTGAAAGAAAATCATATCCAACAACAATATTCCTTATATCGATTTTCTAATATACACATTACGATTAAGTACAAAAAAAAAAAAACTTTCGATTATAATTGAAATGTGGGGGTGGATAAGTGACAAGAAGGCTGATCGTTATGAAAAATACAACAATGCACTATAAAATAGTTTTTTTTCTTACGTTGCTGTGCTGTGTGCTATACGTGATGGAATCGTAAGATAAACAAAAAGTTCTTTGCCTGCGTTCGAAATACAAAAACTTATATCAAAATTTAAATTGTTAAATCAATCAATGTAATATTTCAACGACCATTCGATGATCTTTTGACAGGTGGTGAAATTTGGTGGCGATCATCATTACGAGATTATCTTTAATTACATAACAACAAATAATAAAACGAAATTATGTTGTAAATACAGTATAGGGCGGACGATCGTACCAAATTCTCGGCATCCGATTACAATTTAATATTTTTGGTAATATAATATATGGTACAGATCACAGCATCTGCTTAAGATGATCAATCGATATTCAATCAGACGTAAAATATTAAAATATAGATTATGAGATCATTGTGTGTAGAAAAGACGTGAACAATATTATTTTGCTTTCTGCTCTACTAAAAACATAAGATCGCGAAAAAAATCTGGTTCTCTTGAACAAAAAAAAGTCACGTTATGCCATATACTCGAAACGAATTAAACAAGTTATAACAATGACTAATGAATGTTTGTTATTCTTATCTCAACGACTGTTTATGTTTGGTAAATTATTTTGCTTAATTATATTATACACATTTCTGCAGTCATTCACATTTTTTAATAAATAAATATACGATATTGATTCATGATGTATAAAAAGTTTTTAGTAATGGAAAAAAAATTCGAAAAACGGCCGAGTCATAAAACTTACGTAGAATTGTTGAGTTTACAAATAAATCGTCATTTCTTTCAATGGGAATAGGATTTTACGCTTTCTAAATATTTCAGTTGTACTAGTCTTAATTTCAAATGCTGATTTATTCAGATAAATTGTTTCTAATTTCCAAATTTAGTACTAATAATTTTTAAATTCAAACTTCTGATAAACTTGTCGGAATCATCCCAACAAAAATAAATGCTAACTCTTCAGTAATACGAAAAAAGTTTAATAAGTATATCCTTAAATTAACCAGCGATAATCGAGATAACTATGGCCTCTTATAGACATAGTAGATAGGGGGACATTTGAATTAAATTTACTATTTCAATGTTCATCTCAATGTTAAAGATTTATCTTAATGTTAAAGATTGAGATTTATCTCAATGTTCATCTCAAAATAGTAAAAACAACAGAATTTCGTAAACATATACGCTAGCTAGGCTGATGTGATCATTTTCTTATCATCAATAAAATTATCTTATATAGCATAGAGATAAAATATTATATGCCGGACCTCCCATAACGTGCACTAATCAAACAAACCGATGTGTACATTAGCATATTATATGCACCCAGATCAATGTAACATAAACCCTAAATATTTTCCAAAATAATAAAATAAAAATATAAATTCTTAAATAGATATATTTAAGATAAAAACTATTTTTGTTATTGGTTTTCTACCTTGTAGCAGCATTAAAACTAATATTTTACTACACCAATCTACATGATCTACATAAATTATCCAAATGCACTAACTACATTTCTAGATATTATATATATATATATATATATATATATATATATATATATATATATATATATATATATATATATATATATATATATATATGTATATATATATATATATATATATATGTATATATATATATATATATATATATATATATATATATATATATATATATATATATATATATATATATATATATATATATATATATATATATATATATATATATATATATATATATATAAGCAACACTTATTTTTAGGCTATAATTTTTTTTGGATTGACTTTTGGTAAAGTATAATAATGATGTCATATTTTGCATTAACCTATACTGTTCATACATGTGCGGTAAGGACCATCTATCTCATAATTTCAAAACATAACAATTCTTAACGTAAACAACAGCAAATATAAAGTGGACAAGTAGTATTTATAAAAATAAAAATGTTTTTTTCTTTACAACTGCACAACTACAATTCAACCGAATTCAATATCTTGTATAACCTCTTCTGGTCCTAACACACCAACATTGATGCTCATTATTAGATGAATTCTTGGTTTATTTTACTCCATTCAAGCTTAACAGCATAACCTGCGCTATGGCTAATGAAGAATTTACTCCACTACTACGTGTTTTTAGGATATCCTAAACTTGCTCGACGGGATTTAAGACTATGTATGCTATTTGTTGGCTAGATTTTTTTTATTTTAACTTTATAATAAAGTTTTTCGAAACGTTGACAGTATGAGGCCTACTATTATCCTGCATTAAGATAAAGTCAGGGCCATATCTATCTACAAAGGCTTTGCGGTGGGTTCTTGGAATCGAGTTCACCATATCTTCCACTCGTATTCGACCATCAAACACAATGGGTTTTGTTTTGCCTTCCAAACTAGTGCGCTGCCAAACAATTATTTTTCCTAAACTGAAACTGGTGTCGACTGTCACTGATACTTAAACAAAATCGAGGTTCTACGGTGAGGAGCAAGACTCGCCAATGTTGCAATTGCAAACTCTTATGATCTTGGTAAGATTTTAATCTTGCTGCACGATGTCTAGAGAGCGAAATGGGCCATATTGCTGCTTTTCTTGAACTGATTTATCCTATATCGAGCGGTTTTGTAGCATGCGGAATTCATTTTGAATCGATTTGGCTATCCATTTCTTCTCTTTTACTATGCGTCGGTTTTCATTTTAGGCTGTGATGCTTTTTCTACCGTGCCAATTTTTTTTCGTATAGTCCCGTAAAAACGTAAAATTTTCGTCTCTTGGAACAGTTTTCCACCTTCGTCGTCGTTAGATGAATTTGAATCTGCTCAGTTTTGTTGATTTATTGAAAAAAATGGTTTTCATACAATTTACAAATAAAAAAAAATTAATTTTAAGAAAACTTGAGAACTGGTAAAGTTTGTAGGACATCTAGAGTCGAAAATAATAAACGGATAGTATATGAAAATTTGACATTCGAAGTTTGTTTCGAGAGCGTCAAGCAAATTTTCACAAATAACACAATAATTATTTTAAAATAATATACAAATCTATATACAAATCGTGAATGTCATATTTCTATTTGCACTATAAACTTCCAATTTCACCCGCCAGATCTACGACCAGTTCTCAATATCCAAATTTACACAAAATTCAATTTACGAATGCCCACATTTTTCACTTTATATTTGCTATTGTTTTCCGGCATGGTCTGCTGCGATTTTTAATTATGAGATATGAATCTTATTTTAGGTATACCCACATAACTATAGACAGTAGATTGTTGAAAAACATAGAAAACATAGAAATATTTGTAAAAGTCAATTGTTTGTCTAAAATTGACCAAAAAGGAAGGTTAACACCCCAATAAGAAGTGTTTATAAAAATAAATATATATATATATATATATATATATATATATATATATATATATATATATATATATATATATATATATATATATATATATATATAAATATATATATATATATATATATATATATATATATATATATATATATATATATATATGTATATATATATGTATATATATATATCTATAGGTATATTGCATGTAACCTATGATTAGTACATAAATTATGTAATTTAATTAATAAATAAAATGTCATGCAAATATTAATTAAAAATATGCAAAATATGTTATTAATATTATGTATATTAGATTGTTAGCAGATTTTTTTTGTTTTATAATAAAAGCTGTCATACCACTTACAAATTTCATTAGATCCATTATCTGCCATTTTTTTTATTTTTTATATACAAAAATTTAATTTAATTTAATTTAATTTTTTAGATAGTCCACCCATTTATAAATCAAAAATACATAAAAAAAAAATTAAATAAGAATTTAAGTAATTTATAAAATAATTATGATAAATTATGGTAATTTAAAAAATTGTTTTATTTTGTGTGACATAAAATAAATTGTAATTATATGTGTTGCTGTTGATGCCTTTGATAAATTCACTTTTTTATCGGAGATGAAAATGCATAATTTTTAAATAGGTCTGCACATATGTTCAGTGTGTGTCGTTTGTCTAGTATATAAGTTGTGAATGTGATATTGCATTTCGAAAATGAAGCGATAATGAGCTATTTTCACTTTGGTTAATTTGGAAAATTTACGCCTGATACGAATATTTTAATTAGTTGAAAATTGACAGCTTTTTACTAGTCTTTTCTATTTATAAATTTTATAATACAAATATTTCAACGTAAGGTTTTAATATTTTCTGAAATATCAAGATTCTTTTTCAAAGCAAGCTCTGATAATTTCTAATTATTTTTAAGAAAGCTCTATTTTGGAAAATGTTATAAATGGTAATAAATTAAGCATTCGTGTTTTTTAAAAAATGAAAAGCTCAAAATTGATTTAATTTACGGGTTATATTATTTTGAGAAAGCCCAATATTTTTTAAAAAAATATTTGTAAAAAGCTTTAGTACCTTGATATAAAAGTTTCCGCTGTTTATAAAAGTTCGATAAAAAAAATCATAACTAAGGATTGGTGCAAGCTTATCATTAAAAGTTATTATATATTTAAATTGAGATCGTGATTGTTGAAATTTGAAGTTTGTTAAAATCAAACCATGATTAAGAATGATTAAATTTAACAAAAAAATTTGATTTATTTGCGAGTTACTCATATCATGTAAATATAAATTTGCAAACAGTTTTAATTATTTTCTTGGGAAATACTTTAAAATAAAATATTTATAACGTAGATTTCCAAAGAAATTACTCTAATCAAACAGTTGAAATTTAATTAGTAATTAGGTGTTAAGGGCACGTGCACCAGAACTATATCATATCTTCTCTTGCTCATATACCACTCCATTTTCTTAAATGCAATTCAATCGTCGTCATACGTCTTAAGTATTTTTTTTAAAGACATATAAAGCAAAGTAATAATTATACATTAAATAATTACTTAACCGGGTCCTAGATTTGCGTGTTGTGTGTGTGTAATGTGTTTAAAAATAAATATTTACGTCATTTTAATTAAAATACAAAAGCTGTACTTTTTTATACGTTTACAATTTAGTTTAAACTAAACTAATAATTTACGATTAGACACAAATTAATTATGAAATTATATTATTACCTAGCTATATAAAAAAAATTCTACGGTTTAATTATTTACATTGAATTAATTAATTTAAAAAATATAAATATGTATAAATTTAAAATTTTAATCTAACTAAATTATTTAGAAACTGCCCTTCACCATAAATGAAAGAGTTTATATCGTATTTCAATTGGTTACCTAATATTTGTGGTATTCTAATTTAATTATTTTTATAACAAACTTATGTGGCTCGTATGTTTTTATGGTTCATGGAAAATTGTGTTCGAAAACAATATAAAGTTTAATAAAATTAACTGATCGACACTTTTGTTCATGATGAGTACTTTGCATTGTGAAAATTAACTCCAGTCAAATGAAGACGTACGAAACAGTGAAACGATCAACACAAGTATAGACTCCCTATTATAGTGCAGAATCTATATTGCAAACCATTTTAGACACCAGTAAAATGGAACATGATCTTACTAAACGTGATCTCAAATTTCTGACTATTGGGATATCATGCTGATTCGGTTGTATATTTCAAGAATTACGAGGTTGTCATTGGGGCTATTTGTATGTTAATATAAAATATTAAATTTATAAACATAAAAAATATCATGAACACACCATTTTGCGAGCCGTACTATATAGCAAAAAATGTTAACCACATTACAATGTAGTGATATTTATCGCAAATAAAACGAACCATATCAATAAATATACTTAACTCTTATATTATATAATAAATCTAATTGTAGTTGTATCTACCTAAAAAATTATATGGAGTACAGTACATTCATTGATTGTACCTTACGATATTAGTATATCTCTTTAAATGTTGCTATTTTTTTTTGTATGCTTATGAAGACTACATAAAACCGCGTATACAATATTGATATATTGATAAAGTTTTTTATCACTCATAAAAAATTTAAAGAGTATTCCAGATTAAATACCACATTTAAGTTTCACGATGTTTTTTGTTTTTTCGGTTGGCACTACAGATTTTTTGGCCTAGTAAAAATCAACATTATAGTTGCAATAGTAGGTGCGATTGTGCGTCTTATGATTTTGCCGGCATCGAACTATGCTACTAAAGTCGGAAAAAATCATTAACTTTACGGCATTCATCTGGGACACCCGTTTAAATATTTTATCGAAATGATAAGAAAATTATGCAAACAAAATTTTTGATAAATATATCTTATATATCTCGTATATGGTTATATCGTGAATGCATATTTAGTAAACGGAGTTTGATATATTTGTTTATCAAATAACTTAATTTATAGAAATTTACGAATAAATTAACAACAACAAAAGTTAATTTACATATAAATTTGTTAAGGTTTCTAAAGTACATATAACGATATGTTACTTATGTAACTAACAACACATGTGATACAACCAAAATATGAATCAACATAGTATGTATGAAGATAGAAATTGGTTCGTCTTTGATTGCTTCATTTTCTTATAATTATATCTGATGAATATATAATTAATTATAATTTATATTGAAAATGTTACCGGTTGTATAGAAATCGTTAAGAGACTTTTGCCGCGATCTTGGATGTTAATATAAGGTTTTAAAAGCCATTGCTGGACCTTACTGGATTAACAGTCAGATGAAGCTTAACAGTTCTCTACACACCAATGAGCCATCGTTGGCGATTGTGTTGTTCTAAACCATAAATGATAGCCCATTTTTTAGAATGATGTACTGGGTATATGTATTGTAGTATCAGACAACATGATCAACATCGATCAACATGACAACTGATTACGCAGTTACATTTCATTCATATGGCCCTCGAGGTTGTCATAAAGTAACAACTTTCAACCAAAACTTTTTCATGGCTTAAATAAAACCGTCAAACGCATATGATAAGAAAATAGCAACATTTTTGTAATATAATTCATTTAAGTAATAAAATAAAACTCTATGTAATCTACCTTCAATGCCATCAGTAACAACTTGTTGACAATCATTGTCTCTATTTGTGATTGGACATTTATATAGGGCTCCTGATTTTGTTGTATTTGGTTGTAAATTTGTTCCTTTTGGTGCACCAACTAGTAACCTGCAAGTAAAATTAAAAAAAAAATATGGTTATTTAAATTCAATTATAAGACAATCTTAAATTCGAAGTTTCTAGGTAAAAAAAATATTAACCAAAACAATTTGCAATTTTTTGTTATGGATTAACTGTCGCAAGTGCTTTTTAAACAGATAATTTAGACATAGAATTTATGAGGCTGCTAGATAAAGATGTCACTTTTATCTATACCACTCCAATGAGGCTGGATCAACAGATACTGCTTTCAAACTGGAATGGTTCCCTTACTTAAATAAGCGACAGAAGTCCGGATTGGCCGCAGAACTTTTCGCTCTCAGTCAATGTGTATAAAAAACAATGAAATATTACGCCAATAATTAGGTAAATGAGCAGATTTACAATATCACTTAAATTAACGATCGGTTATTTTTGACAATTAAGTCAAACTCGAAAATCATTAAACTTGTCCCGACGAGTTCGTTATCAATATTCTCAAAGAACGAAACAAGATAGATCACTGTAATATAATTCATCAACGCGCATGCACGAACAAACATTCGTAAATGTCATCGAAACCTTATACGACATCGAGGGTAAAAACCCTATCAGTTTATATACTGTGATCGTAAATTGTCTAATTTTGGCAGCTGCAGAGCTGAGAATCATTTACTTACCGTAAAAAGACATGCAATTTATCTGTCACACTGGGTGAAACTTTAAAAATATTACAGTGATTCAGGTTTGTTATTATATTTAAATATACTGAGTACTGTGAGCTGAGTTTTGGTATAAAATTACAAAAATAAAAGTTAGGGACTACAATTTACCATTAAGTCGTAACTTTTTTATTTACTATTTGCTGAACTAAAATTTTACGACACACAATTTTTAATTACAAACGCTTAAATAGAAAATAACAACATAAATTACGTGTATATAGTATATGTATTTTGATTATGTGCATAACTTGTTTGATCGAATATGTCGATATAACCATAAAAACATATTTACATATAGGTATTGTTTTATGTTCTATCCAATTAATGTATACGAACAATATAGTTTTTGTTCTTTGTTTTTTGTATTTTGCAATTTGTTCTGGAGCCAAAGCTCACTGAACTTAAATTTAGAACTATCACATTTCACCTAAAGCACCGCTGCTTTAACCATAATATTGATTTGGAAGTTCGATCGTTTGAATACCATATATATAAAGTATAAATCGTACGCCCATCTATAACCCATAATATCTCAAACGTCCTCGTTTATATGTAGAGATATCGCGTATAGTTTGATTATATTTTAGTTAAAATTAAACATAAAACGTCGACAACTTATTTATTGTACTGCAGTTGTTATCTCTGTAAATGTATCCATTACATAAAAAAAAACTAATAAAATTTCTAATTATTCTATAATAATTCATGTCGTCGATTCGTTAATTATGATTTATGAACATGAAACTATTAAAGTAGTTTTGTTCGGCCATCGCTTTTGCCAAGTATTTGTATATAACTTATGCTGCAATACTTTATGAGTTGATGGCCTAAACAATTCAACATTTCTGACTTACAACTACGTATAGCTGTATGGCTATCTTCAATTGTAACGAGATGATCATTTGCAATTTTGAAGGTACTTATCATACGACCCTCGAGTACAAATATTACGTAATATTTTTAATTTTTTTTTAATCTGTAGTGTAAAAAGTCAAAAGAGTAGGAAGACAGGTTAATCTTGATGCTTTTTTCAATTTCAAATAATAATAATAATAATTTTCCTATCCCAGGAAAAGAATAAAAATTAAATTAATAAAATTGACTATACACAATTAGCAACAACAACAACCAAAAATAAAAAAATCGAACATAATTCCTACATAAGGAACAAATATAATTCGTATCTGAGACAATGATTTAACGATATGCAACATACAATAACAAAAAATTATTAAAGGTAAGAACTCGACGTACGTTTTTTTTTTTTGTAATAATAATGTATGCTTCGTGTGTATACCGACAAAATTCATCCTACATAGTTTTTTGTGTTATACGATTTAACGATATATTCTTAAATGCACAACATAAGAGTAAATTGCATGCAATAATCGACAATAATGTGGTTTTTTGTTGCAAAATTATTATACAAAAAAAAGTTAAATGGAAAATATTGTTGTCTGCAGAAAAATTAACGATTTCCTTTTGCGAGCTAACAAAATGAAAATTTAATTTGGTTCTATATGGTAATTGGAAATCGTTTCTTGTTTTTCATTTAAAATTATATAATTAAAAGTTTACTAAGTAAAATTGGCTGTATTTTTTAATCAATTGGGTGTGGTTACACCAAGTCAGTAAATATAGTGATAATAAACCACGATTTAAACTTAAATATTATTGATCGTCTTAGTATTGAATTTTTATATGAAATTTGGCAGACTAGCCGAACTGGTTTTATGCTTGAGTCAAAATTTAATATAAAACAGAATTTCACTAAATTTGGCTAAAATAATGCACTCTTTAAAAATTCATCTAAATAAAGGTATAAAGTTTAAAAATAAATCAAACAATGCTTAACATACAACTTCACCACAAAGCTTAATAAAATGAAAGTAATAACCATTCTAAAACAGTTCCTTTAATTAAGATACAGAAAAATTTAAGGTACACTAAAATAAACATCAAAAAGCTCTCATTAAGAAACAGAATTAATACCATATACTGTAAAAAAAAAGTTTTAAAAAACCGTGATGGTGAAATAAGTTTTTAATTAAGTCCAGTATAAAATTGCAACTCGTTTCTGTAACTATAACATAAAATTGAGCAAATAGGAGAAGTTAAAAATAAGTCCAAAAGCTCAAGCAAAAGTTTTCCATTCGATCTAAATCGAGCTTTATCACAAACCCAAAAACTCGATTAAGTCATTAACCAAAATAAAATATCAATAAAAACTTAACAAGTTATTTCAGATTAAAAGCTCCATTAGTAAATCTTATAGACATGGTGATATAATTGACATGATATAATTAAACATGATCGATATATATTTTTTTTAAATACTTAATTAGTTCAAAAAGCTTAAACAATTGAACATTTAAAAAAAACTAAGAATTTTTGCTTAAAATCGAGTAGCTCGAAAAACCCATAAAAGAGATGGTAGTTTTTAAATTACTTGTACTCGCACTCGTACACTACTAATCAAAATGTTCAATAAACATTAGATAGTTTAAATCTTAATCAACAATAGTGCCATTAAAACACGGCAGAAAGTAGAAGGCAATAAAAACATACAGCTTGTTAGCTAAAGAAAATGATGCCGAGTGAACGCAGGAAATACAGTGAGAACATATTTGGAACAACTGAAGAAGTAGCAGCAATCAGAAATATGCGCACGGTCACCGGAAAATTTACTAAAACACCACACATTATAGAGATGCATCTTAAACCCTAACGTCCGAAAATCATCAGCTAAACAGGTGGAAAGAATTCTTTCAAGATAACCGCATAGACACTAAAGAAATCGATGCACATTCAGACCGAAACTACGTATAAGGAAACAATCAACATCCATTCACTAACGGAGGGAAAAATTGCAAGTCACTTAAGGAAGTCATTTAGCGAAATCGGCATTCCTCTTATATAAGAGAACTCATATAATAGAAATGTACCGGGGTGCTCGAAATAGGGTTCAATATAAAGACAAGCAGAGTGAAAATACCACAACACACGAGGAGTTAGGCAGAGATGTGTACTATTCCCAATTGTGCTAAGCCTAAATGGAATACAATAGAATGTGAAAATTTGACTTGTGAAAATTTTCACAAGAAGTTAATCTCAAAATCAACATCAGAAAGACAAAGGCCATAAGACTGAATACAAGTATTGATACATAAATTCACATCAATCAAGAAAACATGGAAGTACTCGGGCAATGCATACACCTTGGTGGCAAAAATAGGCGGCACTGAAGAGAATACAAGTCGAACTAACACGAAGTAGTATTACGTAGGTTAACTTAACAAAGCCGGAAATTAACAAGACCGGAAATACTTTCAACACGCTCCAACATCTCCAAGATCTGGAGCACATTCAACATCTTCAAGATACGGAACACATCCGTCCTGTCTAGAAATACAAAGCTGCGAAATTTCAACCGATGACATAGACAACTATGCTAACTGAAGTAAAATAAATAGGAGGAGACATGGGGTGAGTTAAAGTCAATAGCCCGCCAATAGAATGGGATGGTCCAGTCTAGTAGACGCCCTTTGCTTCTAAAAAATTAGAGATAAAGAAAAAAATAAATATTTATCACACATCAAAGCTGACACCAAAAAAGCAAGTTGAAGCCATTTGCTTGCGAAGTTTACTTGAACTTGAGTTTTATTCTCCAGAAATGTGACCATTTCTTCTCACCGCGTAAACTGCGCTGTATAAGGTATGTGTGCTCTCGTCAAATTGCTATCAAACATTCTTGTAGTGCCCTATTAATCAATTTTTAATAATCAAATTTTATTAATCAAACTTTCGGAATTTTGATCATTAAATAATTTTTTTCCAATTTCCGTTAGTGAGCGGCTTAATTTTGTCCGCTATTATCATCGAAACTGCGTGTAGGTAGCGGGAGTATTTAGTTTTTTAGATATCGAAAAGCAATCTTTGTTTTTAAAATCCAAGCTTAACTAAAGGTCAATCTTCCTGTTTCCCCCAATTAAGTTTATATATATATATATATATATATATATATATATATATATATATATATATATATACATATATATATATATATATATATATATATATATATATATATATATATATATATATATATATATATATATATATATATATATATAAATATATTAAATTACAGTTGGGACCCGCGGTCCAGAGAATTAATTCGTATCGGGCCGTATCAGGCTTGGAGGCCGTACTCTTATATTTAATATAAACTATTAACATAACGAATGATCTTTTGGAAGATATTCCTTAGATCAAAATGAGGAGTTTAAATAATACATTTTAAAAATAAGTTACGATCATATGTCACTGGTACGCAGATCAAAATATTGTAACCTAAATTAAAACTTACTGCATTACAAAAACGTGACATTCCCAAAAACTTAAAAATGCACTTTAAGCGTTTACAAAAACGCACTTAAAATTTTATAACCAATTCAAATCATTAAATTCGTTATGAAAATAAATTACTTTTTTTATTCCATTTGAAGAGTTCATTTTTCCAAAAGAAAATCAATTTTTAACGATTATCATAAAATCTAACACAAAAAATTATGTTTATTTATTTAGATTTTTTCGATTTTTTTTTCTAAACTATAAAAAAACACAAACTATAATACAACAACAACAAAACTACATTTATCAATATTTAGACAACATAAATATTGATGATTTTATGTTGTGTTTGGGACTATGCGTGTGTGAGTGATCATATACAAATCCGTATTATATGATTAATGTCTTAACACATTTGAAAGATGAAATTAGGTTTTGTTTGGTAAGAAATGATCGAACAATAAACAAGGTGATCGACTTTATCTATATATTCTAAAGACGACGCCTGTCTATATTATTTTTTGTATCAGTTACGTTAATCGTGACTATAGCGAGCGTTAGGAAGCTTAAAACGATATTTACTAATCATAAGAAAAACGTTACGATCATTTTTAGCTAAAAATATCACAGTTTTCCATTTATTTCTTAAAAATTTAACTTTTTGACTAACACCACTTATGGTTTAAAAGACTTACTGAAACTATACGTTACTAAAAAAACAAATTATATCCGTTACCTAAATACATAATCTTTATCAGTTGTATATCAATAACCTAATTTTTTATCAAAATATTTACTTCCTGCTTGAAATTAATTTATCATAATTTTTAAAGACTCGTTAATGGTATTATTATTAATTCAGTAACTTAACCAGAGCCTAAACATTTAGAAACCAATAAATTATTTTATGAAAATGTTCACTTCTTGCATGAAATTATATTACTTGTCGTTATTCAGAGCCAAAATCACTTTAAATTATAAATGTACACTGGTTTTGAAGCAATACGAAAACCGGTTTAATACTATTGGTTCAAAGATACATTTCATAATATTTACTTCCTGCATGAAATTTTCTTGCACGAGGAAATAACCAAGTGCAGGAGATGTATAAAATATAAGGTCCAATGGAAGTATTAATGACTGAATTATGGAATAAATCACCGACAGTAAATTAATTAATAATTTTTTTGGAACACCATTGTGAAGCAATAAAACTTTCAGCGATGAATTTTCTAAAATAACCGCCGCACTTTCTGAAACCGAAAATACCTTGAAGAATTTCCGTTATGCATGCATTTTTTTATCTAGTCGATTCACATTTTTACGATTGCCTGGTATTACAAACAAACTTAGTCTTAGCAAGCTCACTGTTAAAGGTAACACAAATGATTAATGATGTTCATCCATTTTTGCTAAATTTAGCTATATGGTGTCAATAAATTTCCATGTGTAATAATGTTACACAGTTCAATGTAACGTTATAAGCTAGAATTTAGATTAATACATAAATGGTATCCATCCGAAAGGAACAATTTTTTTCCCGCCATTTAGGCGAATATTATTATTAACAGTTCATACTTGGCAGTCGTAAAGTGCACACGTGGAAAATTAATCTTAGAAAAATATTCGATTAAACAACGCCAACACAAGTAAAACTACAATAACAATAAGAAAAAGACGTGTAAGTTTCAAAAAGAATATGGTGCCTTCATATAGCCCACAATTTACCGGATTAGCAAAGAATTTAAAGAAAGAGGGACTTTAGCAAATAAGCTAACGTGAGTGCAGCAACGTACAGTCGACTGACTATACCCCAAAGAGAACCCTAGAAAATATTGCCACTGTACGTGATAGTGTACGAAATAATCCAACATCTGGACTTTGTATTTCAAAGATCAACACTAACCAATATTTCGCATAAAGACATGGATTTATTTTCGTATGAAATTTAATTAACACAAAAGGTACTACCAAGAGATCAATTGCGACACCTTACGTTTGCGAATAAGATGTTGCAGCTTGACAATGACAATTCGGGTTTTTTTGAAAAATGAATTATGAGTGATAAAGATCATTTTCACTAAACTGAACATGTAAACAAACAAAATATGCAGTTAAGGACTTTAAAAATTAACTTAGAAAGAGTTGGGGGAACTTCGCTTTCAAAACCGATTATATACAGTAAAACTTAATAAAAAATGTGAGAGATCTACCATAGCTTCTTTCAAAAGATGTTTCGATTTTTCAAAAAACTATATAAAATAAAATAAACAATTACAAGATCACAGACAAGGCTCATAATACAATCCTACTATCAAAATCGCATTTATAAATCCATAATCCATCATCTTCCATTATAATATGCATGCATAAATATTTAGTCTCACCACCATTCATATTCAATCTCTAATCAATTTTAATTCATTATATAAACATACTCTGAATCGAGACAATTTGTCTGTTAAAACTTAAAACTTACAAACAAAAAATATGTATATAAATTTTAACACCCTCATCAATATACCACTTAGACGAGGCGAGCACACACATGACTTATTCGTTTACAATAAATGCATTTTAATATATGATATAAAAAAACTTAATAATCATATAAAATCAACATAACTCATTTTAATTAAATATTTAAATAAAAGTTATTATTTTATGGGTACAGTGGTGGACAAAATTATAGCAAATTTTGTAGTAGCCTAAATCGTATAGTAATAGTACGATTTTAAAATGATTCCATTTTAAGCATTTCTAGAGCCCTAATAATAAAAGTGACAAAAAGAAAAGATAATGAAAAAAGTTTACATTGCCCTCCTTGCTTGCAAGATTTGTTGACAGTAATTGTAACTTCTGTCACTATACATAATACAATGTACTAGTTCGTATATGTTTGTCCATCCACGCGTTTGCATTTAGATACAATTTTATTTAATTTAATAAGACGGCAATGACGAATAAGAAAACAATAACAAAACTTAAAACATGGAATACTCACAAGACAATGGATTCTTCATAAATTTGTATTATTATTGTTATTACGAAAGACGTGCGGGATCTATTACGCGAACATACACACACACCGGATACATTTAAATTAAATATCTAATATTTTTAATCAAATCGTATGTAACGTTTTGGGTATGTTATTAAAAGCCAACCATATACAAATCAAAAAGTCAATCACTTTTTTTTAATGAATGACAATTTCCTAGAGTAACTTTGGAAAACATAAAATTTTCTTTATTTGTAATTTTCATTCATAAAAATGTCATTTAAAAGGGTATAACAACACACTTTCTTTATCAATTTGATTTCTCGCAATAATTACAATCAATTTACTTATATATTTTCAATTAACCGAAGATCAGTAATGGCATGCAATAAAATCATATCTTAATAACACGTTCCATGTGTGTGCATATATACGACATAAAATTATGGTAAAAATATTTAAATTGCATTTCGATGCATACAACAAGAGTGATTGTAGTAAATTAAATGAATTTGTCGTTTTATTATGATATTTTTAATTGAAAACATATTTATTATATAAAATCGTTTGGACTATGCTGTATGTGCGGACTAACTATGACTAAAATATTATTGACAACTTGCAAAAAAAAAATGTGTTTTGTAACTTTTTAGGTCTCAGTATTTTGAGGACTAATTTTGTGAATGCGATTGAAATGTGGACATTTTATTTTAGAAATATCAATAGCCTCATGGTACTTCTTAAGGGATAAACATCCGAGAACTGGACCGATCTATTTATTTTGAATATTTTTGAATATCATGTGCTGATTGTCATAATTGTTAGTGGGGTCAAAAAGTTGTATCATTTTTTAGCCACTGTTTGACCAGTTGAAAAAGAGTGAATTGGCGACGATTTGATTGACTTTTGGCAGAATAATTGCTTTGAAAATTTCGAAAGAAGACCAGTTGAACAGGCCTGCCTTTGGCTCAAGCGACTGCGGATTACACGGTAACAAATGATGAATGGGAACGACGTTCTGTGGATCCCCAGATATTCCGTTTCATAACTATGATATGGCCGATGATCTGAAAGAGTATGAATGTGAAATTGTTATATTGCATCTACCATTTCGAAGAAATAGAAACGTTACCCAGGAAAAAATATCTCTAGTTATATTATGACAATGACATCATTATAAAACAGCTTAGAATAATTTTCTTTATTTTTTTTTTATTTATATTCTCTTAGCTGATTAAAATAGTATACAACAATTACTTAAACGCTACGTACAATACAGCTAAGAAGATAGATTAATCAATGTCAGCTGACAGAAGCGATTAACCTGTACATTTTATAATAGGTAAAATTTGTTGTTTTGTTGGGATAATCAAAATTTAAAATTACGTACAAAAAATAATATATATATATATATATATATATATATATATATATATATATATATATATATATATATATATATATATATTAATATATATATATATGTATATATATATATATATATATATATATATATATATATATATATATATATATATATATATATATATATATATATATATTTTGTTAACAATAGTTAAATTATAAGATTAAAAGTTAACATTTCCCCACCCCAACATGGTTGCCCATAGCCCAAGCGAGACTCGATACAAGAATAATAAAAGTTAATCAATACAAATTTGGACATACTTCTATTTGTACAATAGAAATACACATATTGGCAAATGTGCTGTGAAGAAAATGAGGAAATAGTCAGTGATGGCGATGGTAACTTTCCTGCTTTACCGCCAGTTCGCGCAACTTCTATTTCCAAACAAATTAAAACGAGTCGAGTGGCCTAATGCTTTAGCGAAGACTTTCATTTTAAGATTTAAGTCAAACATGAGGAAACCAAAGGCTTTTTCTTTCGCGTTTTCACCAAAATTTCAACGGTGAAATATTGGACTCCGTAAAGCAGAGGTTAATCGAGTTAAGATTTTTTACAAAAGAACAGATAAATGAGCTTTTCTCAAATGGTGTCAGACTGTTTTTTATAAATCAATATGTCAAAGCATATAATTTAACTATATGTTCAATATGGCGAAAAATAAAATATAGTTTCTGAACAACTAGAATTGAAAACGACAGAAGCTGCACAAAATGGAGTAACTTCCTAAAACTGGCTTGCCGTATAAGTTTAAACTTGTAATTGAAAAGTTGTTTTTAACTATAACAATTTTGATATAGCCGGTGGATTAACGAACGGGGCTTATGGCCATTTAAAACTTTTTCATAAATACGACAGTGCCACTTCACAAGACAATGCAAGGATTGGAGATGTTCAACGGCTTCTGTTAAAAATTGATAGTAGTAAGAAAACTGGCAGCAAAATATTAAAGGTACCGAGGATGCTACCCATCTTTGGGACTACTATAAAATATTTTTTTTATTTCACCTGCATCCTTTTTAAAATTAGGAAAGCATTTTTTAAAGTTCTGATGGTCGATGATTACCCATACTTGTGTATAGTGAAAAGTTGTCTGAACTTTCCTTTTTATATCATTTTCCTCCCTTTTGAACTTAAACGGAAATAACAAAAATATTTCGGCTAACCTGTTCCAACAAAGTTTCGAATAGTTTGTCATCAAACTAATATGGAAATAACTATGCAAGAAGGCAGTTGAAGGAAACACTTGAAACATTTGGAACTTCTTTAAAAGATCATCCATACTGTTTTTCAAAACGAAGTCTTTCAAGAGGAAGGAAAATTAAAATTTGTTTCGGACTATCGATAGATTTTGTTGATAAGGTACGAGCCTGCAATGCCTTGTAAACCCCACTCGTTATTATTCGGACTGTCGAACGAGGTGAATTTCTTTAACTTCAATGATTGAATGGTTTATGAAGCTGGAGCAATGCATTTTAAAATCGTTGGTAAATTTTGGATTAAAGGAAAAATTAAAATAAACATAGAAGAAAATGTTTGTGGGCTATCAGTACAATTCAAAATTTAAAAGCTTTAGAATAAGCTGCACAGGAACTCATTAAGTGTTTTTGTACTTATTAAAAAAAACAAACCGCTTGTAATTACTTAGCATTGAATTGCTAAACGCAATTCGTAAGTGAGGTCATTTTAGATTCTGACGCCAATTACTCATTAAGGAATCGATTAGTATTCATTGAAGATGAAGAGGTTAAACTTGAGTCTATAGTATATGGTCGCCTCAAATCAAATTTAAGAACTTGCAGATCAATATAATGAAAATTTTTTGCGGCGTGTCAAAATAGTTCAGAGTTTTACCAGCATTGACTGCTCTTCAACTATTCAATAACGGGGCTAGAAAATTAAATTCACTGGCGCGACTACAAAAAGTCTTTAGGTATTGTAAAAGAACCGGAAATACAAGCAAGTTTTTGTGAAGTTTTATATTTAAATAGTATAATAGTATATATACTACATACCCGAAGACCGGTTCGAAACCGTCAGATAATGGCAAATAACTGAAAATAAAAGTGAAGTTACAAAAAGTCGGGTAATTAAATTCCCAACTGGGATATTATCTAAAACCTATAATATCTTAAAGCTCATCTTATTTTGTCTGCAATAC
The DNA here is from genome assembly GCA_963556175.1 of Tipula confusa. NCBI lineage: Eukaryota > Metazoa > Arthropoda > Insecta > Diptera > Tipulidae > Tipula > Tipula confusa. The sequence goes on along the minus strand of OY744477.1, from coordinate 162,412,409 downwards.
CTTTCTATCATAAGGCAAAACTATGTTGTGAACCAATCTTTAAATATAGATTTTGTGATCAAAGTTTTCGGCCAGGTTTATTTTAATTAAACCTTTAAAAGCTCTAGGATTGCTACACTAAAAGGCTTTTGAAAAAAAGTACATAAACAAAATTATTTAGTATTTAACAAGTATATAAAAGTGGAATAAACTTGTGCCAGTAGAAGTGCTAAGATCTCACATTTGACTAACTGATCTCTTTAAATGCAGCAATACTCCCGTTGTCAAAACTATTTAGGTGTATTACGACGACTCAATGACTCATAGAGAACACAATTAAGCCATTATTATTTTAAATCCGCTTACGACCGACTTTAATACCAAATAAAACAATGTCATATTGAATTATTCATTCATGAAATTTGTACATATATACATACATATTTTATGTTCAAGAATTAATTAAAACAAATACTAATAATCATAAAAATAAAATAAAAAATTAATTAAATTTATAAAACAAATACGATAAATTGATTATTATTTGTATATATTCATATATACATTCGTTTCGTTCGGTTTAAGCACATAATATGATTTATCATTGGAGCCGTTTAAATTTTTATTTTTTTTCCAACCAAAACAATATACAAAAGAGTTAAAAATTAACGATTAAGAAAATACCAACAACAAATTAATATAAGAATGCATAATTTAACGGCCAAAACCAAAGTACATAAGTCATAATAAAAAAATAATTTCAAGACAATATGTTTTCTTATATATAGATACAGTAGAATTTCGATTATGGGAGGTGATCGGGACTTTTTTAAATATTTTTTTTTTTTTTAAAATTGCAACAGATCTTGAAGAAGTCGTTTCAAAAGTATTCGAATAATCGAGACTATACTGTGCATAATATTGTTCGTATGGCATACACTAAATATGGGTTTTTCGTTCTCCATTCTTAAAACAATAACATTTATTTATGTCTGTAAGAAATAATAACACAATATTCACCAGTAATCAACCAAATAAACAATGACGTCGATTTCTTTTTTGTGTTACTATATTGACATGCCTTTTTTATAAAGTTCCATTATATATACGCGATTATACATTTCCATATGTATATAAAGGTTCAATGGATTTATAAAAAAAATTTGTTTAGCTTAAATTTAATCATGGGAAAATATTCAATTAATATATTGAATCAATTCAGTTATAAATTCTTTTTGATCGTTTAAATTGATCGCCTTTGTTCAATCAATATTTAAACAAGAGATCAATAAGTAGTTTTGATGAAGAGTAAACATTGTGTGTAGTAAATATAACGATAAACAATCTATTCTCCGAAATAAGAGATAATTGATATTGCCCCATGATGGGCGCCCAAACTTATTAATGTGCGGGTTATTCGCGAATAAACTATTTGGTTCCACCTCCAGGGATAATTTAAGACTAAGCTCAAATCCAATCTAACTTGATTATTATTTGCTCTTTGTGTAGCTTAGTCTAAATCTAACCTTACTCCGCAACTGTCTGAAGTGGTTGTCTTAATTGATTTTAATGCTTAAATGCCCTTTGGCTGTGGTTTCAAAAGCAAGAGCTCAAACAAGTAAATCTGTTGAATAGTTTGCGAAAAATTCTTGTCCAACTTTGAGATAAACGAACTCAGTGCCTTGCCTTATTAGGTCTTTAATCTCACTTACTAAGTTTGGCTAACCTGCCTAATAAAGATTTACTACGTTTTTCTGATCATGCATTTTTACTCTTCTTTGTATCGAGAAGCGTATTTTATTTGTAATAATGCTTAGACAGCATCCAAACAAGTTAAAATTAAAATTAAAATTTGGGATCATTTACGAAATTTGTCTGAATCTGGACTTCTTTAGTATGGTAAAAATAAATTGTATGGGGATTGGCGTTTCAATTTGTTTACGCATCGAATCTCCTTTTTCTTCTTATCCAATTATAAAATAATTGATTGAAAATTAAAGGTGTTACCACTTTGAAACAATTTCGTCTGGGATTGGAATTAAATTTTGTTACAATCTTTTGGAATTTCAGGTTTGTTCGAAGACTACATTCTGAATAATTCACAAAATTATTACCAAAGTTACACTGGCTTGGTCAAGTTCTGCGAGCCGATCTTAAACGAATGGTTCTGCGATCTCTGAGGGGAGAGGCGTCATTTGGCAGGCGCCGAGGTCGCTGGCCTCAGGGTAGAGAACGACTTGTCTTCTTCGGGTTGTCTAGAACATTATAAAAAACAAGCTCGGGATCGAATCCGTTGGAGCCAGAATATTGATGCGGTAAGAGCCAGAAATGGCCTGTAAAAACCGGTTATTATTATTATTATGCATGCAATAAGCATCGATTTACAGATGATCGTAGTACCTTTTTCACTCACTGTTGCGGAACAAATATTGAAAGTATAGTGGGCCAAGTCTTTAAACCTTGCGGTAGATAGTTATTTTATTAAGTGGATCGAGAATCATATATAATGGCACGACCGATCAATGTAGTATTTTATAGATAGTATTTTTCTGACTCGCATGAGACCAATGATTTTGTTTAAGAAGAAACTGTACACCATGTAATAAATTATTATTATTATTTTTATTGAAAATGTTATGACACTGTCAATATGAAGCCAATGTGGCGAGTTCAAGAATTCGAAGATTCAAGAATTCCTTGACTTTTTTAGTATTCGTATTGATTCTGTCCAAGGCGTCAAACTAGAACAACAATCTGTAAAGCAAGGTATTTTTGTTATAAAGGTTACCAAAGCGCTATACATAGTAGTGCAGTGGCAACTTGGGCAGGCTGAAATATGGTTTCAAGAACACAAGCTATATAATCGTATAAATTGCAGGAAGTGTCATAATACGCTATTTCAGAAACTAAAATAATCTAAACAGAAACTTAGAATGTATACTCTACCATCGAAGAAGACCTTAATTAAGCTAATCTATAACCATATAGATTCGACAGCAGATGGCACAAGTAGTATTTGACCGATCGGCAGTGACACCAAATGGAAAGTCTCTGAAAAATGAACTGCTTGTTGGACCAACGATTCAAATTCATTATTAATAATTTTGCGCCAGAAACCATAAGACTATTTTTACAGACGACATTGAAAAGATGTTTCAGCAAATCTAAGTTCTAAAAGGGGCACTGCAGTGTCCTCTTTTTGAACTCAAGGTTGCTGTAACATCTTTTTTAAATGTCGTCTGTAAAAATAATATTGTGTTCTCTGAAGCGAATCAAAATATTAAATAATGAATTTAAATCGTTATATGCACATCAAAGAATCCTCTTTGAATCCTTTTAAAGCACGTAATGTGCTTCAGAAACAGTGAAAAAGTCTTGACTTTTAAAAGCTTTTAATAAACGTTACATCAATGATCTAAAGACTCAACTTATTGCATTGTTAGCTAAATGTGGTTTTATATTAAGAAAATGGACATCAAATGATCAACGGTTGTTACAGACAAAAGAGCTTCAATATGACACTTTCAATATGAACACAAATTTTTTTTTAATTTAAGATAACACTTAAAAATTAAGTCATGCATACAAAGAAATCACGGAAGGCATCCCGGTTGTTGGATCAAATAGAATATGGTTGTTTCTTATACTACAATCGCAGTCAAAATTATGGTTTAAAGATTAAGTCTGAAAAAGAATGACTGGGATTATCGACCCAACAGATATACAAGCATCATGGGTTAATATTCGTAATGACATGAAAATAGACTACATCTAAACAAATCATAGCGAAACGTTGCCATTATTGCCCTCGTTGATGTTAAATCAAAATTGCGTTGCTCAAAACAAAATTACCTTGTATACGGTATACTATAAACTATTCTTATCACTACAATAACAAATGCATACAATTTTCAGGTTGTAAATATATTGCAGACAAACAAAACAACACAAAAAAAAATTGCAAGTTGTATTTTACATTTTATGCAAATTAATTAAAAATAACTTCACGACTGAGTGTTATATTAGCGTTAAGAGCCGTATGTTGTTATTCGGCTATATATGTGTATGCATTTATATAAATATGTGATAAACACAAATTAAAAACATTACCGATGTTGAATATATAATGAGCTTATGGTGATACGTCTGATATGGTTGATATTAGTTGCCAATTTACCATATTCGATATGTGTGTATATATACAAAAAATTAAATTAAATTTACGATATATATGTTCGTTACTTACTTCACCGTACACACATATTGTGACCAGACTTGAAAATAGTTTTTCATGATTGGATAGCGTACAGTTTATATTTATAATCAATTGATTTATTATAATTGATTAACAATTGATTTTTAATTTGATTTGCATATGTACATGTTTTTCATGATATAATTACGACTAGTAAAACGTTTTGTTAGTCGCATAATCGTGCTAGTTTTAAAACGTTGTTACAGTGCCATCTTACGTTAACAATGTTTAGCACAGTGTCAAAGCGAAAAAATTTCGCACTTTACTCGACTCGTTTAGAATAATTAAGTAAATTGATATAAAAACATCAACGTTTTATCAATGTCAGTCCTCCCTCTCTGTGTTATAATAAACATACGTGATTTATACATTTTATTGGTGATTGCCACAGAATTCCTTAGAACATGATTTAATATTCAAATAGTATTAAGTTTAATCGCGATTGAGTAATAATATATGTGCGCCAAATATGTTTATTTAGAAATTAATCATGCCTCAAAAAATTTATAATGGTATTTGTTTATATATTCGAGTAGTATATTTCACTTTTATCAAAATAAAAAAAAAAAAACCTTAAGTTAATAAATTAAAATATTGATCGAAGTGTATTAGTACACATATCGAAAATTATTTTGGCACAGTGCCTAATGGGTGTATTAAATTTTTACAAAAATATATATGTTCCTAATTTATAGTGTTTACATCTGTTTATGATTTTAAAATATATATGTTTTTTTGCCTAAATTACTTAAGCCAACTCTCAATCAAAAAATTGATTTGATATCAGAAGTACATTTAAATTTCTCACTGATTGTGTAATAATTAAAGTGGTTTTGCGTACATAACCTATTTTTTTTTTTGGCAAATTAGATATTTTACTTTATCAATTTATATTGATTGATAGAACTTACTAAATTTTAATTCATAAATGTCACCACAATCGTAACAATAATGTAATCGTAACCAGCCGTTAATTGCTTATTGTTTAATTTGAATCTAGAATAACAAAACACAAAAATTCATCTAATCGATACCATGGAACTTTTAAACGTTCTAAGTGGTATACTAATTCCATACTCTAGAATTGATAACATCTCAATTTTACATTAAAAATTCGAGATTCTGATATGGTACCGATCTAGATTTAAAAGGATTAACTTTCTTAAACTATGACCTCAAACCAATAACATTCCATATTACGAAACCGCAGTTTGATAATCAATTCATTCATTTATCAATTACTTATCTATATGATTAGGCGCGCACTCCAAAAACCGCTTAAGCTCCAATTGACTTCCCATATATGAATTAATCAATTGAACTTCCTCAAGACTAACAACCATTCAATTAAACTAAATTAATTTCGTATAAAACCACTAAACGATACTAAAACAAAAAAAAAACTAAATTTAGAATTTTATGATATTTTTGGGTCACCAAAGGTTACAAAAATAACTTTTGGGAATTTATCAAAAACATTAGTTACGTCATTATCTGTCTACTAAAATAAATTAATTAATCGGAAGTTAAAATTTTTATAGTTTTAGCATAAGATTTATGACATTTTTAAAGAAGACCACCACAGTAGCCCAAATTATGACAATTTATCTAATTTTGGTGACCCAGACATAACTATAAAAATCTCAATTGATTTGCGCTATTTTCATAGTTCGGATTTTATTTTTTAATTCCACGTTATTCTGCAATCATTTGGCAGGTGTCCAATTATTTATGACAGTAGAAGACACATCTAAATATATAACATTCAGCTTAGGTCGTGTAAAATTTAAACAATTTTATAGAATATTTTCTCATTATGTAAATGTGTGTGTTGTGAAAGGTTCTATGACCTATATGCAATGACCTTTGTCGGAAATAATCTACATAAATATAGTCTAATGTGTGCTTAGCTGCTATTTTTATGATTTATCAAAGAAGACAAAAATTGTTACAAAATATAACAATTCCCATGTTAACTGGCAACACATTTGTCTGGATTCGCACTAAAATAAAACGTTTTATTCCCATATGGTATATCAACTGAATTAGTTCAGATTAAGCATTAAGAAAATATTACAGTTAGTTGAAAGTTAATTGGTTTGTTGTTGCAACTATGCAATTTCTTGTTTCAATTTTTGTTGCTTTCCGTTTACTTCTTATTTTCACATGTTTTATGTAAGTTATATATGTATATTCATAAAAATATATACTCGTACGTTTCAAGATGCTGCAGGCATTTTTTCGAGTAGTAAAGTGAAAAATTTAATATTTAATGCAAGAACAACAAAATTTTATATCTAAATGTTATGAGCGAGTTGAAGGTCTTTCTTGAAATTTCGATTTTCTTTTCTTTTTAATTTTTTTTGAATAATTAAAGTTGGTCGCGATCTATTTAAATTCACGACTAGGTGCTTAAGAAAATTTACAAATATTTGCAGTATCGCCTACATGCTTTATATGTGGAAAGTAACAACATTTTTTTTATATTTAAACATAAGTACAGCTGATTTATTGCAATTTTCTTTAAGCGGAAGAAAAAATTCAAATTACTCTCCACCCATATGCAAATTTGTTTAAGAAAACCAGATTTTAAAGAAGTCAGCTTCAAGTGCGTATACATACATATCGTGAGAAAAATTATCAAAACTTACCTCGTTTAGTTTAGTTTATAATCTCCTAGAAGCATGAATGAGCCCAGATCAAGAATAAAAGAAGATAAATCAAATCGAGAGCTAAACGTTGATGGCTATAGATCGAAACCAACTCTCACTGATGTCTAAGGAAAGCACGTGCAAGGAATAACTAACATGTCGATTCAGTACCTCCATGCCGCACCTGTCAAAGATTCAGCCCAATACCGATAAAAAGCCACAAAGAATGTAACCTTCAGGGTTGCGATGATTTATTTGGAACAAACCTCAAAGAAATATTTGACGAGTTATTTATTGAATACGATCGGTTCCCATTAACGACATAGTTTTCAGGATATACTAGGTTCACGACACAGCTATCTTAATTCAGAATAGTATTCCTCACTTCCTGGCCAAAACATATGTTTCAGCTGAAACTGAAGATTTAAGAAAAACTTTCTGATAACTTTTAATGAGTCCTACACGAGTTTTACTTAGATCATTTACTAATCGTATTCACCATCCCATTCAATACGCAAGCTGAATCAATAAAAATGTTTCACAACTTATGCCAGGTCGATTGGAAAATAATTGAAAACTCTGAACTCTAAAAAATCATTATATACGCAACCAAATGCGTCGTCTGTCTCTCTTATAAATACCATTAATATATCTTGAAAACTGACGTTAATTTCTATTTAAACGTGATTCCGGTGGGTTAGCGAACTAAGCAATTCACAAATCCCGAAAATTTCAACGAAATTTGGAAGCACAAAAAGTTCACTTACAAAACAATTTTCTAAATGATTCCCATATCGAATAGTTAGTAAATACCTGTGTCAACAGTTTTCTCAACTCTCCTTTTCTTCAGAACCTTATCCCTGAAAAGTTCGATAAAACAGAAGTTGTAAACATTCTTCCGCATTTTAGCAAAATAAAAATTTTGGTTGACGGAAACATATCATCACAGTGCTTAAAATTCTTACAACTAAAATTACAAGTAACGGATATTCTTAGTGATATCCTAAAAAGAAAATATATTCCAAAATTGGCAAAGTCAATTCACCCCCAATTTCACTTTTATCTGAAATAAGTAAGGTAATGGAAAAAGTCATTCTAAAAAAATACCATACCCTTCTAGTATAAATCCTACATTTTAGCAGAATCGAATGGGTTTCGTGGCGAACTCTCTGCTACTCAAGCGGTGGTAAAGCTTAAATACTCTATTAAAAAAGCCAAACGATTTGGTCGTTCAAATAATTTCATCCTTTCTGGATAATAAAAAAAGCCTTTGATACGGTTTGCCATTAAGGTTTAGTCTATAAATTATTTTAATGTTATATTTCTTACTAATTTGAAAATAGGAAAATGATACAGATAATAGTACAGCAAAATGCCAAAATTCAACTCTATTTTATTCGATGATAGCACCTTGAAACTCAAATCAAATACCTCGGGGTAGTTATGGGTAGCAAACAATGTCCGCTTTCTCACATTAAAGATGTTCAAAAAATGTCTTCGCAGAATGCAACCTTCCTTATAAATTATAATCCGAAAAAGTTACCACTCCCACAAAAACTTATTAGGAGTTTAGAGGCCCTTCATAACTTACGATATCTTTGCTAGGATGGGATACTAGCCTAATAAAAAGCCACCGGAATAGTTTGTTATGTTTGCAATCAACCAGCCTTCGATTTGTGTTTGACGATTGACCTAAACCACCTACCTACAAACATAGATAACATAGATTTTAAGGACTGTGCTAATCTATATAGAGCATTTAATAATTTTGCATGGCAGCTTCAATCATCAAAGTTTATTGATATATAGGATAACGGATTCTGAGGCTATATTTCTTCCAGCAATTCACTCACGGAAGGCACTCGCTGGTAAAAGTTGAAATAAATGTTGTAAATACCGGAATGCTGAAAAAAATTGCAATAAACCACACCGATATATCTGTCAAAGAAAATATGGCATGGCCCTCTTATTACGCAAAATGTGGCTAGAAAGCAACAAGTTTTAATTGATATGCCAGCTCAATGCGTGTATAAATATTTTGTGTCGCGCTCAGTTCCTCGTTACAACGAAACTGGCGGCATTTTGAGATGCAAAGGAAGTGGTCGTTATCGAAGAGCAACATTAAAACAAAGTATTCGAAAGGTAAAGGTTCGAATTGCACGAAATCCCTGTCGAAGTGGTAAAAACTTGACGAATGAGCTGAACATATCAAAAAAAGGATGCAACACATTCTGAAAGTGATCTTGGATTAAATTCTTTGAAGTGCCAAAAGGCAACGATCTTACTCTTGAACAGCAAAAAAATTTACTGGATAGAGCAAAGGAAATGCTTTATTTGCAAACATGTGGCCTGTTGCCGAATATCGTATACTCTTAAGGGACTCCATTCCACATTGAGCAACATGTAAACAAACAAAATGACCTAGTTTATTTGTCAGAGAGATCATATGAAAATATACACCACCAGATGGCTACCAGAAAGCACGCACCAGGTAATGGTTTGGGCTGCCATTATCTGAGAGGGACGTGTCATAAGTACCGATTTTCAGTTATCAGTACTAAGACAAGTACTAAGATTAGGACCAGATTCACTACCTCAATTAGTTTTTTATCATTGGTTCATTATAAGTATACTTCAATATTTTAAATATTAAATTTCAAGCTATTCGTCCTTCTAATAGTTCTTAAAAACTAGAAACATAAGTCGAATAAGGTTTATGAGCAATAAAATAAATAATAAAACGAAACGACAGGCTTATAAAAGTTTCATTAAATAAACTATAAGTTAACTAAGTAAAGTATTTTTTTGTTCGTTCAGACTCGAGCTTTAAAAAAATATATATTTTTAACTTTACAAACTGCATAAAAGCTCCACAAAATAAGATTCACAAATTATCTACTGTCAAAGTTTTAAAATATATAAGTTGAGCTTTTTCATATTAATAAGGTCCATTTATTTTAAGATTGAAGTATTTAGTTGTATTAAAAACTTTAAAATTGTAAAAGGTTTAAGCACGACTATTAAGTTTTATTACAAAGTGTCTAAAACATTTGAAACTTTTAAGCGTAATTAAAGCTTTTGGTATTTGGAATTAATAAGAATTAAATTAGTTGATAGACTAAGTTTGTTGACAAAGTAAACCACATCGAAAAGCTTTAAAACAGCATCATCACATTTTAAGTTATTGATCGATAACAACATTCAACAAACGTATAAAAATCAATACTGTCATTATGTTTTTTTAATTCAAATGTATCTGCTCCAGTTATTGACATTCTACACCGTTTCCGGATTTTATTATTTATTGAAAATTGATACTGCAAAAAGTCAATAGGATAGAGTTCAAATATAAGGTCGTTGTTATACAAAATAAAATATATACGTAAAGCATAGGTTTTAGGACAAATATTTTATTTAGCAACCAAACCCAGTATTTACACAAATATCGCATATATCAATGTAAATATTATTCCTAGACATGCTCAGACATTATATACATATTACATACATCGTATCTACTGTGCCAATGCCAAACACAATACCAGTTTGTTGTTCATTTCCTTAATTTTATTCTGTATAAATATGCGGAATTTCCGAACCGAATACATATACACATATAAAATTAAAAAGCAATAAAATCAAAAACATGAAAAGTTGAATATAGCATCGAAGACGATGTGGCGCGGTGCAAAATTCATGGAAATTTTGTTGATACACGAATCTATTTATCTCTCTGCGGACATCGCGGGCATACGTCAAAATACTACGTTATGATTCATTAGAAAGTTAAATGCACCCACACGACCGTCTCAATTTTTATACAATATTTTATTACACATAATTTATAATTATTTACTGTGGGATAATTATGGCCTGTCGTCGTTACAACATAATTTTTAACAATGCGATGCTTGTGATGTTTTTATTTCCGTGAGGTTGAAAAATGATATTTTAACTATTATGTAAAATAAAACTTGCAAAGTCCCTTAAACCACACCTATATTTATACATAGCTATACACACAAGTTCAACATAAAATTACTAATAATTATCGAAAAGGTCATGTTTGCGCTATTTTAACTCGTGTTGATGTAATTTCCCACTATACCCTCCTCTTGAAATTTTCATTCCGTGTATACATTTCGAGATAAAACATAAAAATAAAATCCAAATCCAAACATTGAATCATGCAGGTCAATTCCAAGTTCAATATTAACATTAAAATAAAAAATCATGATTAAATATAAAAAAAAAAATTTATGTTTCGACTGGTTTTTTATGATTATTGTCGCGGTCCCCTGCACGCTGCAATATATGTTTTCTCATGTACAAATCCATCATAAAACATTGAAAATCAAAATCAATATCATAATAATTAATCAATCATAATAAAAATTAATTAAAATTGAAATAATTTAATTTTGTGTATTTGGGGTGATAGCGCTCAGCTTAACGCCGATTAACCGCGCGTCTTTTTTCTTTTTTGTGATGTTTTCAATGGATGGAACTAATAAATTTTAATTAATTTTTTTAATTCAACCAGCGAAAACGAAACAAATTTTCGATTTTATTTTAATCGAATTTATGTCTATTCGTATAGTTGAACATGGGTGCTATAGATGCGTACATTGATAATATATGACACAATTTCTTTATATGGATACAGTGTTTTGGTAACGCATATCGGATTACATATATCGTAAAGAGTTATCGACCAAAATAATTTGTTGACAAACACTTACTATGATGAGAATTTAAAGTGATTTTGAGACACGATTCAAATTAATGTCTTGAAACATAATAGCTCTTTGTAAGGCTACGCTTTAACGCGTCTATCAAATTTTCCTCTAAATTATTTAACAAATATTTTAAATTTAAAAGTTAATGGTTTACTTATAAATATAGATTTTTGAACGTCATTCGTTCAAATTTAAAATCTTTTTAAAATGTATTATTTGTGTATATTCAAAGAAACTAACTTGTTATATGCTACTATCACTTTAGATATGCATTTATGCACTATAAATGATGCCGCCAAAAAGCTTCTACCAAAATACACTAAAACTCTACAACGCTCGAAATCTAAAGCTTGTCGATAAGGCTAAGCACCCCACCTATCATACTGAACTGCACGATGGAAAAACTGGAATCGCAGCTCTCTTTATGTACAAGCTTTATTCTTAATCGCACTCGGGTGCGATTAAACCCAAAAATCGGAAATATAATTAGAGATTGACTCAATACCGGCATCAGTTCCTTTTATTCACTATCGAAAGTGAACTTATCTTTACTGCTGGGATCCTATATGATTATACAATGAAAAAACACATTTGGTATAGTTGGCCATCACTACTTATAACGCAAAAAAAACTTTCAAACTTGCTACTGTTTGCTGCGTGTTTTGGGCGGGGAGCAACAAAATTAAAAGAACTTCAAGAAAAATGTGGATTGCTTTGTGATTGCTTAGTTACATGTCAACCGTTCTCACCGACAGTAAAAGAGTGCACCTTGTGCTTCAACTGCCAATAATACAAAATGCTGCATCAAACTCTAAGCATATCCAGAGACGCAACAATTGCCTGATATTTCACGAAAAATGAAGCTGCAAGACGACGACCACCGAAGGAACTGCCAAATGCATAAAATTGCAAGCGATAAACTACAAAAAATGTAGGTGCATACCAACTCTACAAGAACACGAAAAACAATCAACGAGAAGAGACAGTAGTTGCACCTATAGACCAACTTATATAACAACACTAGCTCTAGCTGTAAATTTTTGGAAAATGCACAATAGGCAGGCAAACATTTTCACCGAACTTTAGCAGATCTAGAACATAAAAAAAATAATTATATAGGAATTAAAAAATCTCATCGTCATCATCAACTCATCATAGTTAACGCAGGAAGAGACCGTTCATATCGCTAGGTTCTAAATATCATCCCCATAATTTTATGATGATTGACAACAAATAAAATGTAAAGTACTTTTTACAGAACCCACTTAAAATCGTTGATGGAGTTCAAAAACTCTAACAAAGCCCATCCAAGAGTAATAAGGATCGCGAGACACCTTATCCAATAGTTTTTTCTCAAGATCTAGATTTAATTAAATCCAATCATCCAGTATAGTCACAGTTGAAGATTTTAATGCAAAGCACAGCTATTGGAATTGCACAATCGCTAACATCTTTGGAACTATTATCAATAATATTATAACCCCTAACAATAACATCTATTAAATCACCCGATGAACTATAACAAAACATGGCTGGTAAATATTCTGCTAAAAATGCAGAATCTTTAAATGATTTGTTAACATCAATTTAGTTCGTTCTTATATACAGTCCAATATCAGCTCATTCGGCTCCAGCTCGAAGTAAAATCGTAGTTTATTCCGTGGTTACATCGATCATAACTTGATTTGGGGCCCAAACTCACTTTCATTGACTCGAACATTAACAAACTCACACAGCATACGGTGCGACTATATCTCATGATTAAGTATGATCCAATTTTGATAAATTCAACTTTCTTGTGAAATAGTTCCATTTCGCTTACCAAATCTCTGTTCATCCGACCGATCCAAAAATCGAGTCACAAGCCCAAATTGCAATCAAAGAAATTAAATTTCCTTCAATAAAACATACCTTTGGCAATGTAACCTAGGCACTAGCGATTAGCATCAAATTTTGTGTTGTGTAATTTGTTAAATAGAATTTAAAAATCAAAAATAATAGATTTCTGAATGTCAGATTTATCGGACATTGAACAAAGAACATTGAATTGTCTTTTTGGTACGATAATCGTAATGGCATAATTTATGTCATGTGAAGATGGCGAGTTATTCATCCACTGGAGCTGGGACAAATTCTAAACAATATTCGTCCAGAAAAGGCTTCTGACAATGATAATTTGAACAGAAATGCTTTTTGATTCTAATTCCACTTCTATTCGACACAACTATGTATCGCTCCATTCCGAATCAAGCACAAATTGATTCGAAAATGGTAGAATTAAGATTAAAAATTGCTTTTTTATAGTGATCTAAGCTTTATGCAAACAATATTTACATCAATATAATATTTACTTCCTGCATGAAATAAATTTCCTACTGAATCGAAAACTACTATAAATGATATTTTGCTTTGGTATTGATCAATAATTTTATAATATTTATAAATTTTAGGCCATTCACATTGTTTAAAAATCCAGTACACTTTATATTTAATGTAATAATTCAAACCATACAGTTCATTAACCATATACATATATATATATATATATATATATATATATATATATATATATATATATATATATATATATATATATATATATATATATATATATATATATATATATATATATATATATATATATATATATATATATATATATATATTGTACACTATTATACTCGTATAATCAATCATTGCATTAGTCAAACATCAAATGAAAAACTTGTTGAATATACGAATACAAGAAAAATGCTTGTCTCCACAAGACCAAAACATACGTCGCGACAATTTAAGTACATGAAAAATCGAATAAATTTTCTTTTGAGATATAAATGTATATTAAAACAACATATGATACGCAGGAATAATGAATGAATGGTAAACGTCTAGTCAATAAGAGTATAAGATAACAAAACCAAACTATTAAAACACAAAAATTATATTACAGAAGCTAATAGGAACGTATAAATATCTTAAACATGGATGATGTTTAACGAGCCAGATATTTAACGCACCGCAACACAGTGATTTAGACGCCTTCTCATTTTGACGATTAACGACTATAACAATGAAAACATCAACATGTATATCACACTACGTATATGGATATGCTCGCGTACTTAAATGAATGGCATAAAAGTATTATTAAAACGTTTCGTGTCATAACCAACCATTAAATTAATTAAATAACTATGATGTGTTGTCATTATAATCCATTTTAATATATTATACGAGCATATTTTCATTCAACACAATACAATACAGCTACTAGCTCTATACAAAACTAAAATTGTTAATTTATATTTTCAACATTTTAATATTCATTCGAGACTTTTATGTGTATAAAGATATATACGTACATGTACGACAATAATGTAGTTTAATTTATTTTTTATATATTTAATTAAAAAATTATTTTAAATAATAACTCAGAAAAAAATGAATTTATAATATGTTATATACGAGAAGTCCAATTTGAGGTTATGTAAAACTTGATTAAGAATAATTGCATATTTGTTTTATTGTGATGGCTTTAACTAGATTACAATTGATTTTTTTTAGATTCCTAGGATTCCAGTTAACATTGAAGAACATTCTGCGTACTAATATGCGCGTTTAAAGCCGCGTTCTTGATTAAATGTCTTAAGATGCCTTCACGACACGGATTTGAATTTAAATAATTGAAACCCGATCAATACCCGAAATATTGTCATGTCATCAAAAAATAAATCCGATCATTAGACAACACAACTATACGGCCTGACCTTCACAACTATTGGAATTCTGTCAAAATTATTGATATTTAAAGAAGTTACAATTGATTTCATCAAGCAAGGAAATTTTTAGGCACAGTAAATCAATTTTGGTTTACCTTGGAAATTCGGAATTGGTTTCGTATATATAGGAATAAAGTTTGCATGCAGTTTTTCGTGTCCCGAAATATAAAGCAATAAATTGGAATTTTATGTATCTACTATATATAATTTAAATGTTTCGAAAACCTCTTAAAAATAGACAGGGTGATTGATATACTGCGAAAGGCCCAAAAACCTATCCACGAGTAGGCCGATTTTTCTTTTAGTTATAATAGAAAGTACAGAAGCTGCTCTGTGGTACTATGGGTTACCTGTAAGATACTATGAACTGAATGCCTGGGAACTAATGAACACAATTTTCGTGACAATCATCATAACGCGATAGTGAATGAATTATGTTTTAAGACGGATTTTAGGAATCAACAAATAAATAGGAGAGCCTACAGAGGTGCATGGCGATCATCAACTGGTAATAGGACAATTTCTAATCAATCGGAGGAACTTTAATTAAGGTTGCCCAACCTTTATTACCATCTATTGGAGTGTATTAAATCATAGGCTATAGCAACGCATTCACTATGGCAACGTTTTAAATTTTGACAGCTCCTCAGTCTGATGCTTTGCAGCTCAAAATAATCATATTTTCGCTTAAAGACCTCTTAAAGAAGCTAAATAACATCACTCCTAACGATATTCAATGGAAATTCACAGGTAAATTCAATGATGAGGATTACGCGGATAACATATTGTGTTTGCTTACTCACAAACACTCTAACATGCAGCAAAACTTATAACAACAGCTAATACAGATTATAACAAATTTAGCAAACGAAGCTGATTTCAAGATAAACATTACAAAATATCAAGACGATGAAATTCAATACGAATATAACTACAACTTGAAAATGTAAATGAATTTGTGTACATTGTTTCCACAGTATTCAAAACAGTTGGCACATAGAGGGAGAAAACAAAGCCAAATATGCATTTACATAAAATCTAGAATACCACCAGAAATTGTAGTGAGAAACTGCAGAGGTGAGCAAATAAGTGCCTTCGACGAATATTAAAAAATGTGTTTCTAACAAACATCGAACTGAACAACACAAAGCTGTTGACATTGAAACTAAAATGAGGAAAAATAAATGGAGAAAGATTGGCCAATTACCAAGAAAACTTCCAACTGATGTAATAAGGATATCATTAGACTGAAACCTTCAAGGGAAAAGAAAACATACGAGGATAAAGAAAATTCGGAAGACTAGCAATGACCCAGAGAAGAACTGTAGTAGCAGAAGCGAAACTTGGCAAATAATAGGTGGAAATAAAAATGATAGCTCCCAATAAAGTAAGAAGATCCTGTCTAGAATAGTTATTGCAATCTTTTAATCACGAGTACCTAAGGTCACGTGATACCTAAGGTTGAGTGTTAGCACCATCGTTAATCAACGAATTAAAAATGAATAAAAAGCCAATATATACTTGCGAAAAATAGCTGAGTGCTGTAAAAAATAACAGAATATAAACTTTTAGGTGCAAAAAATTTACTCATTATGTATCAGGTGAACCTATGGAAGAAATTAAACAAAGTAGTTTATTGTAAGGAGTCAGAAGAAAAGAGCAAAGTACTTTGAGTTCGTTTCGGTTTGGAAAAATAAACATCAATTATTTTTTCCCTTTTCCAATTCTTAAAGAAATTCAGAACCGACCTGCAGGGTCAAATCTACTCCATATTTTTCAATTCTCTATATATAACGATAATAATTGATGCTACTAAATCTAAACACTTCTGTTGACATTCAACTGACACCAACAAAAAATTACGAAGGTACTAAAATATTACGATTGGAAAACTACTTAACCGCACTGAGAAAAATAATTTGTTGGCTCACTCTTGTATTAAATATATTTCGTTTGCCTCAATACGTATTTTTTGTATTAAATAAAATTCATTTACTATAAATGGAATTCTATTCTAGATACAAAATATTTATTTCAACAAAGGAAAATTATTTGAAGCAATATTAAATAATAACCGATTCGTTTGAAAGCTAGTGGTAAAATATGTTAGTTGTAACAACTATCCTTAAATAATCTCCCAACAAATATATTAGTTACGGCAAAAATAAATATGTTGCTATAATAATTATTAGTTACATATTATTTTAGAAAACTGAATTTCGTTTATCCCAACCGACACATAAATAATTTGGTTATAATAAAGAAAATTCATTTGTTGCAATATTTTTTCGTTTGTCTGTATAATAAATTATGAAACCTTTAGCAGCCTACGGGAATATAAATCAGAATTATGCAGACACAAAAAGAGTGCGAACGTGTTTTTTTTATAATACAATTAAAAAAGTTAAAAGTCACAGTTCTAATCGGTGAACCAATATTTGGTCTTGTACAACTATTTGTGAGCCACGAAGAAAAATTTTACATTTGTTTACAATCTATTGAAACTTTATGTTTTGATATCTATTACTTCGCTTATTTGATCAAACAGCAAAACAATGATGTGTTAAGAGATACAGAATCTTTAAAATGTGACCATACATCTTATATAACTAAATATTCCAACAATTAAAAGTTTTATATGGGATTATTAAAGTAAATATTAAAAACTCAATAAAACTTACACTGGTAAAACTACTGTAAAAATTTGAAATTATTTAATCAAAATAAATTGTTTTAAAAAATTTGCATTTATGTTTTATTCTTCCCCTGAGTACGTATTGAATTATAAAATATTAATTTTATTGTAAATTTATCGAACTCAAAAAAATATAGAAAGCTTCATTTATAAGAAGTACTCCTTCATAAGAAGTACATTGGTATATTTGCCATGCGCATATTAAATTTGTGTGTTAAACTTTTAAAAAAGGAGTATTAAGCTCAGTATATAATCCTGCTCGACAGCTTTAGAGACAACATATTGTACGCTTGTGACAAACAATTGTTTTAAAATGCGATAAACCCAAGTGAAATAGACGGGTGTTACAAATAAATTCGCATTTAAGTCAAACTTAAATTAGTAGACTCACAATTCAATTCGATTATTCCAACTAAATTATCAGCTGAACCAATGGAATATTTAGTTATAATAAACATAATCATTATTACATTGAACGAGTATTTTGTTGCTTAGAAAGAAAATCGTTTATCATTAAGAAATTATTCGGTTGTAATAGTTAAATCTTATTAGGTACAAATAAACTTAGAGTTCACTTTGAATGAAATTTTATAACAGCAAAAATATGTTGTTTCCTCTATTGAAATTATTTAGTTGTAAATACTAATAAGCGATTGTGGCAAAACAATAATATTTGAATCAATCGAAAATTGATTTATAATAACTTCAAATTAGGTCTTACAAACAAAAATTGATATTAGTCCAAATGAATTAATATAGTTGCGGCAACAGCGAAATTCAAGAGGCGCAAAAATCGTTTGTCATAACTAAAACTGTTCTCTCAGTGCGCAGACAACAACGAATTGGTAGATTATAAAAGATTCCGTAATGATTTCGTAATGGTATAGGAGCGTGTTAGATGACCATATATATGCCATAAGTTAGACTAACAATCGAAGACAGCTAAAGTTAGTTTTGCTTATCCAAAGTTAGCCGATCATTTCTAATTTCTAGGCTTTCCTAATGAAATAGTCTATAGAGCATCACCTTTACGCCAGTATAAACGGAAAAAGTAGGACATTTCAAAACTGCAAAAAAATTGTCCATAACTGATAGCAGAAAAAATAAACCCATAAAATAAGTATTTATAACACTAACAATAAAATGACTTTAATCTAATACTGATCATTTCAATGTCATATCCATAATTTTTTCTAATTTTTTGTTAGACTTCCGTTTTACCACAATCATATTGAGCAATACCACGCTCATTATATGCATATTTATAGATTCCATTGATAATTTCTATGATCGTCTAGTGATGATAAAGTTATATACTATAGTTTTTATGTTATCGTATGTGTAAATACTAAATACCATCTGGGTGTCATAATTTATGGAAATTTATGTTGTTTAGTTTTTTTTATGTAATTAAGATCATTTAACATTATATAGAGATGATATATGTGTCGCAGGGGGTCAATTTTAATTATTTAGTTGAACAGTGAGTGGAATTTGTACAAGTTTGGCAAAAAAAAATTCAAATTAATGTGTGAATCATAAAATATTTGGTGTCACAACATATCAATTATGAAATCAATTTCGAGTCATTATCATATTTTGTGTTCTTATATGTATGTTATATGTATATACATGAAATAACATAGCATAACATTGTATTAAAATTTCTAGTTTTCGTGTCGTCCATAAACATTTCTTATAGATTTCGTTTTTAGTTCCTTCGCTGTATTATGTCATCGATCGGCACGAAAACAAGACATCCACCAAAAATGTGTTCATATACGAGTATGTATATATACATAAGTATGACATGTTGACATATATTTAATAGGCAAAAATTACCAAACAGTGTATAGCCTTGTAGTATAACATAACGTAAACATAATATAGAGTGCGTGTCCAACATTAATCTCTTTAGTACACCTAGGTGTATGTAATATACAACATATATGGTCAGCGATGCGGGAAGGGTGGTTATATATATATATATATATATTATGTTGGTGTCCTATTATTCAAAGTGTTATACCAAGAGGTAATATATCTTGACTACATTCAACGAAAAACTTTTTGATTAAAATTTAGATAAATCGTTTTGTTGTTACATTAATCAATTTTGAACGATAAACATAAAATAAAAAATTGTAATAATTAATCTTTATGTAATATAGTTGGTTTGTCTTTTTAGTTTTCGCTTCGATAGTTTTTTTTTGGTGCCACTTAATCAAAGTCTAGTTTGGGTTTGTTACAATTGTAATTAAAAACGAAAATTAGTTTACATTTTTTTTAGAATCACAGCATGGTTTGGTTTAGGGCCAGGACAATTTTTACAATTGATTGCCATTCGGGGGATTAAACATTTATTTTTAAGGTAATAACATTTAATGCATCTAGCGTACAGTGATTTATTCAAATTGGGTGGATTAATCGCGACAGATAAACTTCGCTAAAATCCATTAAAGTAAGAATTCGTTAAACGAAGTTTACGTGTACACCAAAATTATTTTCATCATTTTATCGGTTACAGATCATAACATAACTTACCGAATTTGGATGTTTATTCGACCAAATATAAAAAATTTTTGCATAATACATCGTTATAGTTACATATATAGAAAGCAAAATAGTTTACAAAAGTTTTTTGTGATCATTAAATATCGTGCGATGCCAAAAAGTGATAGTAATAAATTTGACGTTTAAGATGTTTGACCTTAAAGCATTCTGTATAATTATGATATTTGCTTAATAGTTTTTTTAAGATTTACATGTTTATCGTTAATATACAAACTTTTGGAGTGCTACAAACGTTGATTAATTTTTTTAAGATTTGATGAAGATAAGTTGAGTTAATTGGATATTTTTTTATGTGTTGAATGATTGTAATACTCCATGTTTAGAGTAGTACAGGATTTTTTTTTAACTCGACAAACACTTACCTGAAAAAAAAATGAAAAAACAAGATTAGTAAATTAGTTATGGGGAATTAAATAGTAAAATATTAATTAAATATAGATTTGGGCAAATGACTCTGAACATTTTTAAATGTATATTTGCATTCAGATTTAGCCTTCAGATATAGCCCACAATTAGAGCTTCCAGTATAATTAATTTACAATTAGGATCTAAACGCTTTTATGTGGAACCTAACTATTCTACAATCAATAATAATAATTTACTGGTGCGAATTGTGTAATTATAATTTTTTAAACTAGCGCTTTGAGAATTAGAATTAGTTTCAAATTGTTTCAATGGCTTTATATAAATTTGTGGAATCTATTTATTGTGGCGTCTAAATGTAAACCCTTATTATTATTATCAATATGCCTTACAGATATAATTATCTTTTTGATTAAATTTGAATTTAGTTGACTTGCTAAATTTACAAGTAGCTAACACTTTTCAAGGTGAACATTATGGCCACGAGGAGAAAACTGTGGGCTTTGTTAATCATGAAATTTTAAATTTCTAAGGGAAAAGTACACTTACATCAGGCTAAAGTTGATCCTTTAATGAGCTAGTGACCGTTGTATAGGTGTCAGCCGAACGAACGATTTTACACAATTGGTTACGGCGTTAAGGCCAACGTTGGGGATCGAACTCACGACCGCGATGTGTTTACACCAACCAATAACGATTAGTTAAGTTCAGTTAGATTTTGAATTAAGATTGATCCAATATGAATATATTAATCTTCTAAACATACTTGTATTATGTGGAACCTAATTATTTAACAATCGAATAATAATAATTTACTGGTGCGGATTCTGTAATTATTATTTTTAAAACTAGAGCTTTAAGAATTAGTGGAACGTATTAAACTTTTAATCAGTTTCAAATGGTATTATTTTAAATGAATTTTTATTTAATTCATATATTGTGGAACTCAAATTTCAACCCTTAACTTATAATCCAATTGCTTTTTGTTTAAATTGAAGTTCAGTTGACTTATTAGATTTACAGCTTGTTACAACTTAACGAGATTAAGATCCATATGGTCACAGTCTTCATTAATCATGAGAATTTAAATTTTAAGGATAAAGTACACTAAATAATAATGATGAAAAAAATGGCCGTTTGATTAAGTAATGTACTGCTTCTACTAATCATGAAAATTTATAGTTGTAGTTAAGAGTGCAGTTAGATCTAGAAACGCATTGCTTTCAATATAAATATAACTTTTACTATTATACAGATGTATTTGTATTATGTGGAACCTAATTATTTTATAATTAAATAATACTAATTTACTGTTTCTACTGCTCTTTGTTTACATTGGATTAAGCCGTGTTAAACTTTTAATTATTACATTTCCTACCTTATTAAGTTTTTGGAATTTATATCTAGTGGAACTTAAATTTTAAACCTACATTTATCGTCAATATGCCTTTCAATAGGCTAAAAGAGTTTAAATTGGACTTCAGTTAACTTACTAGTTAGTTTTACAAATGTGCTGATTACAATTTAAATATATTTCTATATATTACAATTAAAACTGTACTATGTGGAACCTAATTATTTTATAATCGAATAATAATAGTTTACTGATGTAAATTCTGTAATTATTATTTTTTAAACAAGAGAATTTATATATTGGGGTTATATCAAGTCAATACTTTACGAAATAAGAATGGCGCCAAGAAGTGAAAGCTATACGGATAACGTTCATTGACCAATAAAGATCAGTTAAAATTGCAGTTAGATTTAAAAATGTACGGCTTTCGATATAATTATATTACTATTGCAATAATAACTGTATAATAACGTAATAAAAGTTATTGTAATTATTCCAAATTGATAGAGATTCTGATACAAATTTTAAAGTCCAGACGACATCCAGCTATTTGATCATGTTTTATTGGATCATTTATTAAGCAGCCAGACATTGTATGAGTGTTTTTAATGTAAAGTAGTGTTTTAGTGAATGTGTTTTAAAACGTTTAATGAGCTGGCAATTTGTTGAGGCAGCTTGTTGATAGTTCAATTGAACAATCGAAGAACTTCAACTCTCAAATTCTGAAGAAGGTCAAATATTTTAGGAATATATTTAAATTTTTAAATTTGACTTTTATGTAAAGACTATAATTATATATAGACCGAACATTGGTGATATCAGAAGTTGTATCATCGCTGATGCCATAATAATGTATATTAGATTGAATAACTTTTCAAATTATAACATGCAATGTTAAATATTATCAAATTTCTGAATCATTTTCATTTCTTATAATTTTATAAATTATCATGTAATTACGCCCAAAGCCATCTATTAAAAAATTCCTCCTTAGCTGACAAAAAAATAAAAACTTTAATTCGAATAAATTAATTTGTCAGGTTTACCTATACGCAATGCTATGTCATAATTAAATTTAGAAAATTAAATACCATGACACGAAAATAATTTATTTTTTTAATTTTCCAGATATAGTTGACAGTTTAGAAAATGTGAACAAAGTAGTTTTTGTTTTTTTATACATAATTTCATTTCTAAATGAATTAACCAAAGTGTCATGCAAACGAAATGTGTTCAAACCAGTTGTGGTTTATGTTACGTTTTGTCTAATTTACCTAGTTCTGCATGTATTTTTAGATTAGAGCACGCGGATTATTTTTTTTTTAAGTTATCCTAAAAACTAAATCGTGAAAATCAAATATTTTTGTTTTTAAAGGTGTGCTCACATGTGATTTATCAATTATCCTGTTTAATTTATTATTAAGAAGTATTTATGGTCTTTCGAATACCATGACCATGAATATATGATTTAAAAAATTATTACAACCGCACGTACTATAACATATCGAACATTATGTATATCCATTGTCAAGTATACCACAGAGTAAAGTTTATCTTTGTCATTATATGCATTTCAAGAATGCGTGTTATGCATCTTCAACCATTTCACTCGAAAATTTAAATAAACGTAACACGAACAAATATATGAAAATTGTATATGTATATATGCTATACATGTTGTTTACATTTAATTAATATTGATGTAATAATGATACTTAAAGGTATATACATAATATATCATAATTCTTATGATTATTCTGAGAAAAGAAAATATTTGTTGATCGAGTGGAAAAGATATCCGACTAGGACTACATACCATACAAAACAAAACCCAAAAGAATTCTTAGTCATGATTTTTGAATTGATTGGTAAATAACGTATTGATTTTGGATGATAAACGAAATCAATTTAAATTGTCTATCAATATTTATCTAGAGTGCCTGAGAAATCGTTAGGACAGCTTGGCCCCATAAATGTATGCGCCTCAAACAATTAATACCACTAGTCCGAAATGGCCTTTACAATATTACCGGTTATCATAGATCCAGATATCAAATCATCATTATAACAATACTCACATGAATTATCAATTAAATGTTGTTGTTTTTTTTGCAAAGTGCGCAATTAGAAATTTAACGTCGTTATATGCATGTTCGTACATACATATATATATATATATATATATATATATATATATATATATATATATATATATATATATATATATATATATATATATATATATATATATATATATATATATATATATATATATATATATATATATAAAGATGTTGAGATGGCAAAACAAAAATTACTGTCATAAATTATCGTTTTATAGAATCGTAAGATGGACGCAACAAAATGTAATGCCCTCCAGATATGAACAATAAATCTTATTACAAATGACTTAAGCTAACTTGAAATTAAAGATAATTAGTAACAAATTATCGACGGAAAGCAAAAATATCATCTCACGAATATGGTGTAGACCGTGGGTGGCAAACTAGGTTCCGCGGAACTATTTAATTTTTTAGAAATATTGTACAGTGGTTTACTTCTACGATGTTGAGCTAAATGAATTTAATTTAAAATAATTTTAATTATATAGTTTGAAACGAGTTTGAATAAAATTATATTGCACTAAAACGTGTTTGCTTTTTTAATGAAATCCTAATTTAAAATTCGATTTACATTTCGTTTTGAATATAAACAATAGAAATATGTGTTATGTTTGATTTGAAACAGTCATTAGATAAATAAGATCTGAAACGAGTTTGATTATAATTTGAGATCCAACTTAAACACAAAATAAAACTATATAATTTACATTTAAAATATATCGTTGGTTAGACAAAAGATATATAACTTTATTTAATATCTGCGTTCAAATTTTAATTAATTTTGATTTAATTTTTGAATATAATTTTAAGAGGTTCTAGAAAATTGGTTTACATACCTATTTTTGTTTATGGGATACCTATTTTTGTTTTGCATACCTATTTTTGTTTGATATTATGGGATGTAATATTAACCTAATAATAAGCCAAATTAGTTTTGATTCAAATAATTTGAACTATAAGTTTGATTTTAAATAAAATTAAAAACTAATTGTAAATATTTAGTTAGGTGTTTAAAAAGAGTTTGATTGATAGAAATCAATTATTATCAATCATAATTGTTAAGGGAATACAATTGAAATTCTTCAAAATGTTAAGGCTTTCTGGAAAGTGATTAATTGAGTAAAATTAAAAAATCACGGATTGAATCGAGTTTGAAAAAAAACTGGTTAATTTTGATATAGATTTAACAATATTTAAGGAAAATCTTATTTTAAATGGTTTATGACTGAATAAGTTAGATTGAAAACCAATTACATTTTATTTTTCAATTTATAATCAAACTCTGCAGTAACTTAAACTTTAGTAACAACTACAAGTTTGTATGGCTCCAAATAAAATAAGATCGAGTTTGATTGACGCACTTTAAATTATTTAAATGTTTGACTGTATAAATTCTTCATTCCATATAAGCAACTCATTCGATCCAATTCTAAAAAAAGTTTTGGATGGAAAGGATTCCGAATTTAATTAAATAAAGGCAAGTTTTACTTTTCAAAGATAATTAAATGGATTTACTTGTTAAGATTACACCACATCATTCATTAAAGTCAAGCGTTTAATTACATAGTTTGGGAGATTAGCAGATCAGCTTAACCGAAGACACACGACCTACCGACAAAATGAATAACACCATATTGCAAAATATACTCAAAAACCTAGTATAGAGCAAATAAAATTATTTGTAATGTCTTATAATCCGTCTTGAATCTTGGGGAACTCCCAGGAACGATGAAAATATCATTCCCGTTTTCTGAAAATCCAGAAGTGACCCTAGAGTTTTTTTTTGAAAATTTTATAAAAATGTTTCCAGCTTAAATGTCCCGGAATTCTTAATATGTTAAGAATCACTGATATACACCTTAAGCCGATTTAAAAACCGATCGATTAGAAATGCATAGAAATAAACAAAAACAATAAAACTATTCAACTGTCAAATTATTTTGTAGCCATGATCGTTCATTACAATGTATAAGTACATAATTTATATTCGATGCAACTGTGCGTTTAGAGTTAGCTAATCAATCATGTTACACGAATAGAAGAAAATATATAATTTCTAACACTTAAAGCGCACAGCACGAACTATTATTTAAAACATAATATCATTCAAATTTTTAATTATTAATACAAAGAATTTTTTTTCAGCTTGGAGTTTGAGAACACAGTATATTAAGATCAGAGTTAAGATGTAATATGAAAGATTAGGTTTTTGGTTGTTAAGACTTCCGGCTGTTTATCGCATTTTTTCTTCTAAACTAGTTAGAGTGACTAATTTTAAATATTTTGCTGAGTTGATTAGGTATATAGCGTTGTATTTTTTCGAATCGAAGAAATATCATTGTAATATTACCATATGGTACATTTAAAGTTTTTCCGAATAAATAATAAACGATACTACTTAGAAACTATACTTATCACTTAAATTAGTACGTATGGTTCTCTTCCATAAATAATATAGTATTTTCGTATTAAAGTGGAAATTTTATTTTCAATTAAAATGATCCCATTATAAAAATATGAAGCATTTAATTTATTAAATCGATTTGCGATTAGATCGCATGAGTCTTACATTTTAAAAAAATAAATCAGGCGCGACGAATATGGTGTTACGATACAGTAACACGATTTCTAACAATAGAGACTAATTTCGAGCAAGTATATTTTTTTTTACATTTACAACATATTTTTGTTCAACATCTTGACAAATTATAACATGGCCATTTAACTGATAACGTGCGAGATAGACTAATTATGTTGATTTTTCTTATACACAAAATAAGTGTTAATCCGCATCTAATCAAAATGAATGGATTCGAATTTATTTTTATTTTTTTTATTATTTAAGATCAAGAATTTATAACACGAAACACCTTAATTTACATAAGTATATATTATATGAGATAAGAGAGTAAAAGTAGATTTGATAGTAAAATGTTAAATATCTTAAAAGCAATCGTGCGACGCTGATGAAGAAGATTACCATTTAGATACAGAATTATTATGTATTATAGAAATGTGATTGTAACATTATTTGGTATGGTCTTCATAAATATTTTTGTGTAACCTTGAAAGTCCATTAACATAAAATGGGATTAACATAAAATATTTACGATCAACTCAACTTGAAGATCGATTAGTGTTGATAAAGTGTTAAATTTTGCTTCATGGATTGATCGATGGAATGACGATACTACAAATCTGTATACACGGCTAAAATATCATTTTACAACCACCTGACTAATTTCACGTTATCTAAAATGACACAAGACATTAGATTTATGAATGAAAACGTTTTAATGCTGGAACTGGCCAAACTAACGTGAACGTTTATATCTCAAAGTGGCTTACACATATTTTCTTGGACCTTCCAACTGAAACCGATGAAATTGTAAGCGGTTGAACTCGAAACATTCATAACACGTTCACGTACCATTTCAAGTTGCTTAAAACAACACATCTTATTTAGTTACAATTTACTTCTCTAACTGTGAACTTGTAATAAAAAGTTGACCCAACCATTTTTTGTTCAATGCAAGTCTTGACATCAATAGCTGTCAAAGTCTCAATCATTAATTAAACAAGTGGGGATATGATAAAATACTACTGCAAGTCTACTTCCTATATAGCAAAACACACATGACAATTACTAAAGTTAAAATTCCAAAACTTCAATTTAAAATCATCTTTGTTACTCAGCCGCCAATTGCAAACTATATTTGCATTACTTATTTTAAATTTGGGACAGCTTGCTCTCTACCAACTTGTGGCGACTAATGCTGGCGCCCAACATAATTACGTTTATAACCAATGCTTCACATTATATATCATGAGTCGCCATCCAGGCGAAAAATTGCTATTTACGAAAGTGTAAAGATTGATTATAAATAACTGCCTTAAATTAAAACTTATATTATAGCATTGCTCAATTTATGCCTCGATTATCTGTTTCTTTGTCGGCAAACAGGCCATGGTTCAATCGTCGTCTATAAAAATTTTATAAACGGAAAGCTATAGCTAAAAGAATATCGATTAAATCCGTCTGCTGGAAAATATGAGTGATTTGGCACTCTATGATTCATACAAATGAAATTGAATCAAATATTACTGGAATTGTCTTAAATATTGTTGGAATAAGCCTTTGCAAATTCTGGGCTACTAGTAATCTGCAAGCAACTACTGATCTGTTTGTTTTTTTTTTTTTCATTTTAACGTGATTACTTTTTATAACTCAGCATGTTCAGAAAAGGAATGAAATTGGCCTTTTTTTTACCAGCAATTACTCGTTAAACACAAGGCATTCAATTATTTTAAGTATAAATATTTAATAACGAGGCTTCATTTACAATATTTTCACATTGAATGCAATAGGAAGCGGGGAAAGCCATGCTAGAACCCTCTGATTCGATTTTAACAAACCGAAACAGTTTATCATTTCTGACTCAGCCTGGATGTTATTACGTTGGATATCTATAGCCGTGCAGACGACACAGCTCACCCGAAAGTTTTTTTAAAGTTAGTATGCTCCTTAATTTTAGTCAAAATTTTTAAATTTAGTTTACAGTCTATGATGCCCTGCTTGCACTTTTAAAAGTAAACGCAAATATGAGTTGTGGTCCGGTTAATGTTTTATACTCTCTTGTGCGGTGTGCACATATTCTGTCCCAACCATACTGATTTACTTTTTCATATGAGTTTGGCTGATCTGCTACTATTTAAATCATTTGTCAACACCTTATTTTTTTCTCCCAACCGTCTAGTAAATAATTTTGTGTACCTATAAAGGAAGCCATCTTGAACCTTTTTGATTTATTGTATTTATATGAATGATGTGAAATTGTGCTTTAAACATTGTGAACTTATACTGACTATA
This sequence comes from Tipula confusa, assembly GCA_963556175.1. NCBI lineage: Eukaryota > Metazoa > Arthropoda > Insecta > Diptera > Tipulidae > Tipula > Tipula confusa. The sequence continues at coordinate 162,383,027 of OY744477.1, read as the reverse complement.
CAACTATTTAGCCGGATTAAACGGGATCAGGATCTTATAAGTGTATACAACAGAAATTAAATGCTTTTAGATTATACTCTCTAAATGTGACTTTAACAAACTTTGTCTTGAAACGTCTCTAAATGTAAAGTTATTAACTTTTTAAGACTACAAAGGGCCTTGATAATAACTTAAAGACATTTTGATCAATCGAGTAAATTTTAATTTCGGGCGTTTTTCTTTGCAATTTAAAAAACAATTGACTAATCCATTGTTAGGTTTTTTAATTCGTTTCTAAAGATTGGTATGATCTGTAAACATTAAAAATTCTTTCCCTTGCCTTTGTCTGTTTTCACTTGGAATACGCTTCGGCTAATATAAGCAGACAAATGAGCTATGCAGTTATCACATTTCAATGAATCGAATTGATTGTGTACGCTTATATTGTCTTTATAATTAATATTCAATAAGTGCAGCTTGTCAATTTATACTACAAACCGTGTTACAGACGTTTTTAAAGATTCAAGAGTTAAAATGTTAAATATATTGGTGCCCAGTGAATGACAAAATCAAACGTCAAAAAAAATGCTCCAACGTTAAGTTAACTTAAGCATAGCTGGCTTTGATGATGAAACTGTATGATTCAAGCGGTTATGACTAAAGTTGTGATCATAACCTTATAGATTAGATTAAACTAATGGCATTTAGTCATTTAAAATCGATACCGATCGAAATCAATTATTTTATAAATTAAATTCGGTTTGATCAAACAACGATCAATGTCGAAATAAAATGTTGAGCAAAAATTAACTAATCGATTAAATATTATCGTCAAATAAAATCCAATCCTATATTTATCTTATATTAAAATACCGCGCGCACCCGCGATATTAAACATTCCACCACAAGAATGAATATATATGTACATATATTTCTTATATCAATATTGTTGTAAATTTTTTTTTATTAGGACGTGTTTGTCTTGTATATTTTACAAAGACACAAAACATTTTTTTGGTGTCAAATGAAACATCTCTAAGACCGAGAGAGACGTTGGTTGATTCCACACTATATATTATATTAAGCTGATGTCATACTTTTTAAAATATTTATTCTTGGTTCGTTTTCTTTAATATATCCAAGGTCTTAGATTTCAATTATGAGGTTAACCATAGCTAATATGTATAATATGTTATATGTATACCTCGTAGAATCATATATGCATATATGATAGCTCGCCTAACAAATGTGTATATATATATATATATATATATATATATATATATATATATATATATATATATATATATATATATATATATATATCGCCTTGAGCACACATTTTCAGTATGTATCAGCCCTATACACATCATATATAAACAATGTTCATTTTCAATGTCACATGCAAACCACTATACACAACATATAATATTATGTTGAACGATAGAAAAAACGATTATGTAATTTAATCAATTTCATAAAACATGCTGATAAATCAAGATGTTACATTATATTAGATATCTTGCATTGTTGTTGGTCTTATTAGAAATTTGCCGCGGCATATACGATTTACGAATATACGAAGAAAAAATACTTGAGATTTTTCTTAATATACGGTTGATGATGATTACGCGATGATGAAGGAATGAAAACGCTTGAGATTTTTTTTATTCTTGTGTATTTGAAACGTTCATCCAATTGAATAGTATTACAAGCGTATTAATGAGATAAGATTTTTTTTTCGAATTTAATTCGAATGTCTAAACATTTTATAAGTAGCTAAACATCGCGTATAGATGAATAGTAACTATAATAAAGAATAAAATAAGGAAGCACTTAAAATATAAAAGTGAAAATATAAACAATTTAGTCATTTTCATAGAATTTCGATAAGTAAGCTTTTTTTAATTATTTTCATTTGAAATTAAAAATCTTTTGATTAATGGCGATATGACGCATTCATTAGCATGACGATTAAATGTACGAGGTGTGCTAAAATATTTCAAATTTTTGCAAAATTACCTTGTTGTGTTAAAGATAAATAAAATTGATTACATATTTGATCTTTGACCGTTTCTAAAAAGTAATGGTGACCTCGGGTCACCAATACCATATACATACATGCTTTTATGTAGCTCAAGTTATATCAATCATTTTGAATTATTTTAGATCTTACCACCTTTAGTAAATCTGATAGTGTTTTATTTATGCATGATGTAAATCGTTGATTTCATGTATGTCGATAGTGTGACGTGCTTTCATTTGAATTTTTTTTTGCAGAAAGTTAACAGTTTAAATATTTTATTTGTGATATTTTATTTATGAGTTCAAATGTCAACCTTACCTGCTTTAACTAACGAGGCTCTGGCAACAAAAACATTGCGAGTTATTCGATAAATGAGGCTCAGTAAATAAACCCTAAAGCTTTCGAGTGACTTAAAGTTAAACAACAGTACGGTTAAAGCAAACTATTATAAAAAAATGTTTATAGCAATTACAAACCATTTTATAGGCGCACATGGAATAGACGAAGTATTAAGCATTAACCCAAACAAAATCAAAACCTCGCGAATTTATGAACACCAATCAAATACACTATCCTTACCTGTTCAAAATTAAATGTGAACGAACTAATTAAATTCTTTCTAAGCTTAATTACTTCAACTATATTCCTGAGCTGCCAAACCGCTGTATTCTAGGTAAACTTCTAAAAATCACTGTCATGCTTCTTAGAACCAATTAATTCACCAATTTCTTATCAAAGAATATTCTTGGTTTTTTGGTTGACAAATTTACAAAAAAGGAGATATGCTTAAACTAGATACCTATAGGCCAATACCACTATTGAGTCTAAATTGAATTTTTAAATGGGAAACCGTATGGATTTATAAAATTAATAATCACATTTAATAATAAAGAAAAAGTAGAAACAATATGCAGCAAAAAGTAAACCCTTTGCACATGTGCGGATTCAAATAGAACCATTGAGAAAAGAAATGGCCTAATACCTCAATGCAAAAAATGTCAAAACCCTAACTATATACCTTCTCATTCCAATTTAGATGCGTTAGAAACTCAATTTCAATATCCAAAACAAACAGAAATGGATGAAGATGGCGTCGGTAAGAATAATATCGTCGTTATACAATCATATCCAACAGCTGTCTTCATATTGCCAACCCAACCAGTAACAAGATTTTCTTCAACAACCAAAAGCTTTAAATATCGGAGTGGACCGAGCGTTTTACCAGATTCAAACATCCTACATATAGCTGACCGACATTTTCAGGTATCACAGTGTAGTGTCCTGAGGCCAATTCTGTATATCCTATATACAAAAAATTTACCGAATACAAATGAAAATTTGCTCTACAAGTTTACTTTGGTTAAATACCGCGTTTAATTCATTTCATGCAGGAAGTACAAAGTTATTATATAAATTCAAAAACAATTACTATGGATGGTCCAATATGACTTGGGATAAGTACATCTAAACATACGTGTATTACTGCCAGATCAAATATATTAAAATTTATCCATTTCCTATTTTAACTTTTAAAAATAAGTTATTAAGTCTAGTCTAGCCTCTTAAAGATCTAAAATTAGACGTAAGTAATAAAATTTTCCCCGATGATGAAAGACGAGATAAATACTACTCTCCTCGCACTTCATGTAATATTATATAATGCAGTTGCGGGTGCCAATGATCGTTTTTTTTTATGATTATTTTGTGATGAAAATTATGATGAAAAATCAATTATGAAAATTTTACGATTGATTTAGATTGTAGAGATGTTGTGAAACGAATATGGTGTGTGATAATTTTTATATATACCTGTTGCACCATAACCATAATGTTTAAAAGTTTTAATTTAAATAAAGGGTTACCAATTACAATAATATTGAACATAAGAGGTTTGTCATAAGTGGTTTTGTTATACGCACTTTTATAATGAAGGGTGAATATTCAATGTGTCTACAATTTCCGGAAATCTCGGTATATATTAGTTGTTATCTCGAAAGTATTCATAAATTAGTTTTAATTTAAAACCGACTAAAACGACTTCGTATGTTTAGTTAGTTCATAAGGTAATATATCCTTCATTCTAACTGCGGTAAAGACCTGCACATACACACACAATGTACAGATCTCATCATGTTTCCACATTCTGTATTACCACAAAAAAAAATTGTTTTAATGTTTTTTAATGTTGAGCTGCGAGAACAAAGAAGTAATTCAATTTCTTTTCTATATAGAATGTATGTACATAATATGTGATTATTATTCTTATTTATTTAACAGAAGAAAAGAAAACTCTAAGAAATATTCTACACTCAAACAATATGATTTACACAATTTTTGGTTTGGTTTGGTTCTGTTTATATTATTACATTTATTCAGTTAACCCTTTATGACCCCTTCGGATTTGAAAAATCTCATATTACATGAATTTTTATATATTTATTGTTGTAATCGTCTAGCAATAAATAATCCACTTGGAAAATTCTATATATATATATATATATATATATATATATATATATATATATATATATATATATATATATATATATACACGACATAACATACTATAGGACTCTACTGGAATTTACTGACGAATTGGAATGTTCAGAAGAATGATTGCAGATGGCATATAGACTGTATATCGTGTTTAGTTGCGTACGGTACATGAAAATTATTCGGAGACGTAAGAATATAAAATATTGTATTGACCGGATGGTAGATAATTTAATTTTATTTCCTAGAAATTAAGAAGAATATAAAACAAAATAATTAATTAATTTTCTTTTGTTTATTTTTATTAAGAAAATTTTAGTTTTTTTTTTTTAATTTCAATTTTTATTTTTAAATTTTTTATTGGTGAAATGAAATTTGATATAAATTTTCCGATCGTTAATTTAGTATTTATTTTTTATATATGGTTGGTGGCGATGTTTTGCGGAAAATATTAATGCCAAAATTATTATGCACATTTAACTTGTAAAATGGTGAACTACTTCGAACAGAGCTAGTAGACGACTGTAATAGTTTATCATGACATAATATAAAGTTCCAAAATAATAACATCCGCCAATACTTATATCAAATGACACTATAGTTCTTCAAAAATTTTAGAAACCAATTTAAAAAAATTATCAAGCAGTTTCGCTATTTAATTGTATACAAAGACTTGAGTGGAATCCAAAAGATATCACCTTATCACTAGCATGTGATCCACTGACGTAAATGATATAGTTAAGACCGCATGCTAACTATACATCGACCCTCATACAACTCTTTGCAGTATATGAACCAGACTTAAACCCATCGGATTATTATTTAGGATTCATAACAACATCGACCTCAGAAACTATAAGGGGCTTCAATATAAAAATAAGGATGTTTTAAGCCTGCTAAGACTTTCAATCTCCAAAAACTTACAGTCAAGTGGATAATTATGCATTTGACGGATTGGCTCTGTAAAAGCTTAGATGATCAGAGACTGAGATCTACTACTCTGGCAATATATCACAATGTAGGAGAATTTAGCGTTGGTTTCTTTACACATAGTCGTGGGAGTCCACATACAAATGACTTCCGCCTAAGCAATATGCACATTTTTAGGTCGAATTCTTACCAATAAATTTAAAATAACGATCGTCAGCATTCTAGCACCGAACGAAGACAAATCAGATGTTGACAAAGATTTATTTTTGCCGAGCTAAAAGCCGTCATCAAGATACAGTATAATCTTTCTTCATAAAAAATTTGTATTCACAAAGTAACGAGGAGATATAATGAACTGTAAAATAAATCGATCGTGATCTCAAAGAGACACTCCCCAAGCATTACTGATGTTCGATCTTTTAAAGGTGCGACAGGGCTGCGACCATCTGCTTCGTCCAAAAACACCATGCGCTAGAATGTCTACGTATTAAAAAATGCTCATTCTCGGGATAGCTATCAGACGGCTGTTACAGAATACCTAGAATGAGAAGGCCACCCTGAAGATATATTCAATATCCAGGAGCAAGAGACAGTATTATTATCAACCGTTTCAACCGCGGCTCAAACGTCGGAAGACGACCACCGAAAGCACCTAAATAATGATAATGATCATAGCGTTTCAAATAAACAGTACCTGCATGAAAATTGGCAAACACCAAAAATCTATAAAAGCCGAATTTAATACCAAAAGGTGTTTATATACCTATAAATGAAGCCTAAAAATTTCTTCAACAAAAAAAACACGATTTTATGAGGGGTGCATCGTAAATATCAACGACCTTGGACTAAACGGAAACTCATGAGATTGCTTTACTAATGCCTGGAATCTTACTAAATATTATCATATTAGATCCATTAGAGACCGAAATGGAGAACTGAGAACAAATGAAACTTATGTTTTAACGGAAAGGTTTGCTGATGATTTTGTGACTATTGGTATTCACAAACATTCTGCTGAATTTTTACAACAGTAGAACAATTTTTAGATATGTCTGAAAATTTCATCTTCAAGATTTTTTTTAAATAAACTGCAAAACGACGTACAATTGTTGTAAAATTAGTCTATCAAACCTCTCGGATTACATTAAATTGATAACCATATAGTGTTTCAGACTATATGACAGCTATTGCAGCAAATGTTAGGAGCAGTCTCCAATTATAGTGTTGCATGATAGGCAACAGAAAAACTTTTACATAAACGGCCTGGGGAAGCAGCAATAACACACCTTTATAAAGCATTAATTATAAAGTTTGCTGCAAAAAAAATAAAAACGTTAAACGTAGCCTGGTTGTATATGTCAAAAATACAAAAAGGAATTTTTAAAATCATTTGATCTTTTGATTTGGGATAAGACATATGTCGGCAAGCCCGTCGTCAACGGGAGAATTTTTTGACAAGTTTTACTAAGTTATAAATAAAGGATCACGCGGAAAAAGGAATGTGAGAGTTCCAAGTAACATTCAAGAAATGTAATACTAGATGTAATAACTGGCTCACGAACAGGAACATTTTATTTAATTCCAAGAGTAACCCTCGATAGGAACATCTAATGGACCCAGCGCAGTAAAGTGATAAAGCAGTACTTTAATCAGTAATATATAAAGAGTCACGATTAAGACCAACGATGTTGCTGCTGTTCAATGTAACGAACAATTTCCAACCAAAACCAGTAACAACTTAGTACAATAATTGTTCAAACAACATATTCAATCGGCACACCAATTATCAGCTACATGTCATTCATTATAGATATTAAAAAGTACATATTGTAACGAAACATATGTAGGTTTGGCATGTGGTCGTTTGTCAAACATAGCATATCAATGTATTTACATTTTACATACATATATGCATAACATACTTACATTACAATGTGTAAAAACATATTCTATTATACAATTACAAAACAAACAGCATTTATGTTATGCACTTATTTTGATTTCTTTTTTTTTTTTTAGGAAAAACTTTATCAATTATCATCCAGATTAGACGCATGTAACTTTTGACGCCTTGTTGAAATCGTTTTATGTTTTATTAAGTATGCGTGAAATGTAATATTTTAAAATGAAGTCGTCGAAGTGTTAAGCCGCACGCTAGGCGTTAAAAAAGACGAGCTTATCGTTTTATATCGCCTCTTTTTAGTTACAAAAACTTACTAGTATAATGAATCTCCAAGAAACTTGTGTCCCAAGCCCAAGATGACTCATCAATTTTATTTTTGCTGAGGATAATTCTTACAAAACATCTTGTAACGTATATCAGGTGTTCTTAAATTTCAAGCACTTCTATATGACTCAAACTGTCGAGATAGCTTTGCATTGTTTGTAGAAAAGTTTAAATCAAGCTAGTAAGCATCTATATATTCTGTGCATTTTCACCTCTGTCGATTGATCTTTTTTTTTACTTTTAGACAAATTTACTTAAAGTTTCAAAATTAAGCCAAAAAAATTAATTAACCCAGTAGGATAATGAATCGCCATCGTTTACGCTTAAACCGACCATATTGTTACATGTTATAAAAGAAATGTTTGGTAAACAGTCGAAAAGATACATCGAAACCAGATCAAAATGTATATATGCTAATTAATCAAAAACAAAAATTAAATTGGCTGCCAGAAGATAATAAAACAAAAAATTATTTTGTATAAACATTTTTGCATGTGCCTCAACAAAATTTATAGTATCGAATCCGGATTTTTTTATCTAAACAAATTTGAACGGGCAGGCATATTTCGTTGGACGCATAATATGATGTAAGTGCTAAATGTTTGAATTGACACCCGCATCATGTGTGAAATGAATCTGACGGTAGTTTAACTGGTGAAATATTTATATAATTATATTTGGCATCCAACTGTGGCAATTTTAATTATGTACACTTGATCGCACCGACACCGCGCGCGTTTTTATTTCATTTTTTTTTTTTTTAAGTTAAAAAATTTGGAAATTAACATAATATGTTAATATAACATGTATGTACAACGACACATTTACCTTATGTTATATGCTGCGTATGTATCATATACTTATATAAATATTATGTTTCACAATACGAAATCAATAATCAATTAAAACAAATTTTTTTTTATATACATCAAAATATATAAAATTATTTATTCAACATAAAAAAATTATGTTTATTTAAAGTTGATACAACATACTGTGAAATCTAAAATTTTAATGCTTTTAATTTTGACACCAATGTCTCTTTGGTGTGGTGCTATAAGATATACATATATATGTATATAGTTTTCACTTTGTTTATCTCGACACGTTATGTAATCTGTTTCGAATAATATTTAATATTGTGACAGAAAGTTGATCATATGGTGTCGATATACACGATCTATATTTTTATGCCTTTATTTTGTATCATGATGATGAAAGTTAACATATTATGAGGATCATTGAACTTTTTCACAGAGTAAGTATTTCACAAATTTATGGCGAATAATCAAAAGTTCTAAAACTCATCATGATCACAGCTTGTAAATTAATCTGCCTATTCATATACGAAATCATGTAATTTATCTTCATTTAATCTTCTCAGCACCATATAATAGCGATCGCATATATTTATGTATAGTGTATATAGTATAATGACCTATCTCGATTTTAAATAAATGTGCACACATGGAGCGTATATCTCGTGTGTGTTCCCCATATCAAATTTATATTGATCGCGATCGCACAATTTGCATTACAAATCGAATAAAAAAATTAATCCCTAAAATGTTCTTAAAGCAATGATCTCGTTTGTGAAAAATAAAAACAAAAATTTAATCGATCATATATAATTGTAAAGGTATTTTAGTATATAAAATGTTGACAAAAGCAGTAGAAAATTTTCTTGGTCCGAAAAAATAAAAGATCGCGAAATATAAACAATAGAATCTGTCAGAGATTGTAAACAATTTTACAGTTACAAGTATATCCTCTTTAGAATTGGTATCGTTACCTATGGTATCGATGTGCTTTTTAAACGAACTGTCAAACATGATCTTCTTCTTGGTCGAACGAGATGAACCACCAACAGACAACAATGATGAATTTTTGTTTATAAGATTTTACAATTTAATATCTCGTTAGGATGGCTTGCATGTATAAGTCAAAGAGAATATATTATATATACTTAAGAATAAGACGAAGACGAAACGACGATCATGGATATGTGTGGAGAACTGGAGAGGATAAAAAAATAAATATGTAAAACTAAAAAATATTATACGATCTTTGTTTTTTATTGTTGTATCTGTTTTGAAAATATTTAAATTTTGTTTTGTTGTTTCTTTAAGAAACGTGACTTCCAGACAGGTGTGGGCGAAGATTTTGGTTTTTAATTTTATTTCTTTGTACATATTTTGAAATATTTTTGTAAAAACATTAGTTTGGTGTTTTTTGTTGTTAATCTACAGTCTCTTTATTATGTATAGGCGTACATAATATTTTTTTTAGGATAGATCAGGAATTAATCGTTTGAATAGAACTGAACTGTATGCCGGATATCCGAACATAAATTTCCTGGATGATCGTATACAAAATTTATAAATATGAGATCAACAATCAAATTGACGAGGTCAAGAAGATTTATAATTACCGAACACCTTATATAATTGTGCAGTCATCATGATGTGAATTCAAACGATAAATATTACCCCCATTTACTTTATTACAAATCTTTGTCAATCACCACAACAATGAAAATGATTGATATTCTGCGCGGTTAAAATAATTGATACCGCACACCAAACCAAATGGGAATTACGATTCTACTTAAATATATAAATATATATATAAGTATTCTGAAAATATAAATCGTGTCATTCAATTTAAAAGTAGCATTATCATTCCAGGTAAGTAAAATCTATATTTGCCATTCTTTTGTTTGGCTATACACATTGAAATTTAGTTTTTGGACCATTCTAAGAAAATTGGGTATTAGGTACGTAAGTATACAAAAAAAATACAACGATCGAGTATTATCTCAGGGTTGTCTTTTTATGTTTATCTAAAAAAGATGGTCGATCGTTGATAAGTGAAATTTTTAAGAGCTATGTACACAAACGTAGATCATGAAAATTATATGTTACTACTGTAATCGGACGATCACAAAATTTTAATATTATCCTACTTTGGTATTAATTCCAAAAAAATCGTAATATCATATTCTATATCTTAAAGATCAAGACAAAAAAATGTGTTAATTAACAAAGAAATCAAAATAAGTTATTTATAAATGGACATACTAATAATTATAAATGGTTTTTAAGGTTATTGCTGGTCTCTAATATACCATCAATCAACAACATTTGTTTTGCTTTTGAGCTACTTCCATGTGTTCTTCTAGACAGCTAGAACAACACATGGAGTTCAACTGATGAATACTGCCTACGAATTAAGTAGACGAACAAATGTTTTCATAAGGATTAGTTTGGTTTTGTAGCGACCATATCTAAGCGCTTTAAACAACTTTTCAGATATTGCATGCACATACATATAATTCGCTATCGATACGTGAGGTCCTGTTAGGTATATGTGCACCATCCAACGAAAAGCATCGGCTTTCTTGACTGGTCAGAATCTAGGGGACACGAAGTCTTGTAAAGCATCATGCAGAATTAGGGATATTCCGCCACTTTTCTGACTAATTCGCGGCAGTAACGCTTTATTCCATTTCGATACTGAGATACAGCTTCATTTGTTTGATGATTCAACTAAACAAACTTAGAATCGATTGACAATATGTCTTCAAGAAACGTTGTATTTTATAACGCACTATATATCTAGAAACAATTAGTTTAACTAAAACTATGTGGCCGGTAATATCCGGGCCCTATATACTGTATATTATATAAAAAAATATTTTTATTATAAAGATATGAAAGTCATGACATAAACTAAAACTATGCCGATTAATTATTTTAGTCCGCATATATGTAGGAGTAACGATATCATTACGAAAATAGTTTATACAGCCGACATATTTAAGGGTGAGCTGTATATTTATTTTTAGGGTAAAATGTATAAATAAATCTTTTAATGGAATTTTGATGGAATAATTATAATTTACTATCTAATCTACTTCCCCCATGAAAATTATATAGCATTCCAGTGAAAGTTAAAACAAGCGCAAACCAGTAGTTTTCATAACAGATGACCATGTGTCTATATTTGGTGTAGGCAGAACTAATAATTTTGTCGATTTTATTGAAATAGATCGAAACAATTGCGACAAGATAGACAATAAAGGCATTGCCATAAATAATGAAAACTATGGGAGCGCAAATTTATAAAAACAGATTCGTTTTATTAAGGAAATAAAGGGCAGGTGGTTGGTTGCCTGCATAAATCAAGAAAACAAATGGTTTCAATTAGATTAAATGGGAATCGATTTACAGTTTTGGTGGTCAAGTTAAGAGTGATCGATTTCATTTTATTTTTTTGTTTGTTTTTAAATTTAACCATATTGCCAAGGGGTAAGTCCCTGAATGGCTTAAGTTATTTGTTAGTGTTGCAATCAATATTTAATCAAGAATATGGTACTTAATGGTAAAATTTAACGAAGTCAGACAAATACTTCATCGCAATAACGATTACAACTATCTATAGATCCTAATATAGATGGAAAATTTATTAATAGTTCGTTTGATTCAAAAATTTTACATAACATTCACAATCAAGAACATAGTTGCAAAATATCGCTAATTAAAGTACGCCTACCCATATATATTTAAAAATAACTCTGCGGTTGATGTGGTGTCCCCCAAAAATTTAATCAACAAACGCCAAAAATGTATGGTTTTCCGGTAAATCGTTTACTCCAACCACTCAAGTTATGACGAATTATACATCATCGACTTTATGGTATAGCATTTACTTATAGCTCGTCTGTGAAAAAGTTACATATCTTGAAAAAATTTAACAACAAAAATATTGTGCAGCCAATTAACGAAAAAATTTTCCATACCATTTATGGAATTCATTTATATTGGTCCATCTTATCAGATATTGCTTTAAGCAAAATAAATAAGATAAATTTTTATCGTTTTATAGTTCCATTGTATATGGAAGTTGTAGTTTGTATGTTCACCTGCAATTTTTGGTCGTATAATATTTCGGGGACACCAATTAGTGTGCGCGAAAGTACAATAGTACATTTTTTTTGTTTAACATTTAAAAAAGATCTTATATCATGCCATATACCATAAATAGAGCGTGCACATTGCAAAAGACGGTACGGTAACGAGGTACATAGAATAGCAACAAAAAAAATAGCTACATGTAATTAAAATAAATTGTTTACCTGTTAAAACCAACAAATACAAGTGACTTCGGTGATGTTACATTATAAAGCAAAAAAATATAAAATATAAAACGCGCGGTACGCAGGTTTACAACAATAGAATAAGAAATTATGTTTACGTTCTATCAGTGCTTTGTAGATACCGCCGCGATGCTATTATTTTTTTTTTTTTTTAAATAAACGATTTAATTTACCTCTTATAATTAAGATGATTTCAAAGAATACATATTTGTGTATGACTGGCTAACAGTTTGATATCTGATAGTGTGGGGTTTAATTAGATTGGGGAATTTGATTGATCATTTTGATTAGTAATTTCTTAATTTGGAATGGATTTATATTATCATCGCCTACGTGTTCTTTACGAGGTCTGGGATACTTTATAGTTAATTACAAGAAGATTACCGAAAGGTAACTGAACTATATATTGCGAGGAAGATTAATTTGGATATTTCGGCTTAGATTTTATACTCAACAAATCTCATAATAAAACTGTCTTCAAAGAAAGAAGATTCATATCTTGAATCGCTAGAAGTACCAAGAATATCCGGAAAAGTTTAAATTGTTAGCAGAATTTAAAATCTTTAATTTGTTATGGTTTGAACTGCACTAAAATAATAAACGTTGCTACGAAACCATTGCTACATAAATAATAATGTTCATGGTTTTAGTTATTGAGTTTTCTGTGGCTTAATTTGCGGAACGATATTGTAGTCATTAATAAGGCAAGTGTGATGAAGAAGGTCGGAAACTGGTGGTAATTGAGGAACTCTTTCAAAAGCAACAAACAGAAACAGGACAGCAATAGGAGTTTAACGAAGAAAATAACGTAAAAGGTAATTGTCTTGAAAGAAACTCGGACGATGAGCAGGATTTTCCAAAAATAAACAGGATTGTAATGTACCCAAATTGAAATAAATGCTCCACCGATCACCAACAAAAACAATATCTTGCAGAAATATATAAATGCTGAATTCAGAAAACAAATAGCATTACAAATGGAAAACGAGATGTCTGTTAATGCTAGAAATCTTTTATTTGTTAAAAAATTGCATACAAAAAGGTTTGATAGACATAAATCCCAAAACACATGCGCCGTCATTGTTCGCGTAAACACCGAACTATATTTTGTGTAATACTGAGTTCAAACAAGTTCTGGCTTCAATTAAAGGTTGAAAATTTAAAGCCTAAATATTGGAAATGCCAAATGTTTTTAACCTTGTTATATCACAAACACCGCTCTTGAATCTGGATTTTCCGTTTCAAATAAGATGTTCAAAAGTCAGCTTCTATAACATTGATTCCTAAATCCGCCAAGTCAAAAAATGTCTGATTAAGTCAACTCTACAAATCAGAGCCACTGAATTTAAATACTCTCAACTGTTTTGATTATGCATTAAGGTCATTACAAAAACATTTTATTGCGTATTTTATTGTCGCCCGGTAATATTTAAAGGTTGGTTATAAATATGATAAAAAGATAATTATATGGCATGTGATGGAATTAATTCAGATTTTCAAAATTTGTATCAATAAAAGTCGCTTATCTATAAGAAATTATCAAAACAACATTTGGCGCCATAAAAACTAAGTGCAAATGTCACGTGTTATTTAGTTTGAGCTATCAGGTTTGGATTATGTGTGAAACATCATACAAGGAATACTGTAAAATCAGGAATATTCCATTTATACATAATAAATGTAAGCACACTTAAATGATTAAATCTCTATTTAACGCACAAGAGTTTGAGGCACTTGGGCCAATATAAAATATTGAATTACCAAACAAATTAAACCAAACGTTGAGCATACACGTAAACTAAACCCATGATTAACGATCCGGAACCCTTTTTTAAATACGTGATGTCACATCTACATTGCTATAAAACCACAAAACAAAATTTAGTTTTAGCATTTTGTCAGAGCACAAAACTTTAATTTTTAGTTTTGTTTATTGTTCTGAATGTCATCGAACTATGTCTTTTTTTATCAAAACTGTTTTTAGTTTTTGGTAAAATAGACATAAAAAGAAGTCAAAACGAAATATTTAATTGAATTGTAAAATAGTTTTTTTAATCAAAACGACAAATGACAACAACAATAAATCAAATTGGAAGTAGTTTGAATTTGTTTTATTAGGTCAAACATGAGATTTAATACAACTATAGGAGAAAAGGGAGTGACGGAAGAAACATCGTACAGATAAAATATTGAGAACATATAATCGGAAATCCGATTAAAGCAAATCTTTAGAATCAAATCGATATGCGATATGAGTTATGTTGGTAAATTGGGAAGAACTGCACTATGATCTGTAGAAATTATGTTTTCTCCCATATTTTAGTTGATATGATCGAGTTAATCAAACGCTTGTGTTGAAAATTTCCACTACTCAAATTCACGCACACGTACAACTTTTAAGCCCACTCGAAATCACATCCAACAAAGTGATTTATACAAATACTTTTGTCAGTTACTTAATTATATTCATATTCGACACTACCTTAAAATTTTTGTTGGAATCATTTTTCGATTCATGTTAAACATTTTTAATTTAAACAATTTAAGATCATATAAATTAAAAGATGGCAGAAACCATAACCTAAAAACTTTAATGGCTATAGGTGGTCTTTTACGATTTTAATTCGTTATTTAACGAGTATTACATAATGTTAATCGTCTTAAAAACATTAAAAAAATTGATCTTGAAATGGAATCACATATGATCATCGTTGATCGTACTGGTACATACAAGAATTTGGTTATAGTGCGCTTGTGTGGAGATTAATATTTATATACAGAATGCTGTTTACGAAATAAGAAATAGAAGAAACCAAACATAACCATACTTTAAAATTTGTTAGTAAGTTTATTTCGTTTGCTTCTCTAAACTGATCGACCAACCTTACCTACGTCTCGTTATATACATACAAACAATGTGTTATAATCTTAGAACGATCAGAAGGAATATATATATATATATATATATATATATATATATATATATATATATATATATATATATATATATATATATATATATATATATATATATATATATATATATACAATATAAAAAACAAAACAAACGAATTAAGAGAAGTAACCGAACAAGTTTGTTTTATTTTTATCGGACAGATTTTTTATATCTTTTCTGTTTTTACTTTGTGCTCAGTACATGCTCCAGAATACAGTAACCAATCGATATGACACATTAAGTACCTAACTTTTAAGGTTAGAAATTATACAAAAGGTTATCATTATTATTATTGCAGGTCGTAAATGATCAGTGATAATCAGTTTAGTACACTTGTATGAACAAATAATCTACGAATATACTTAAGATTTTCGCTTAGATCATTCAACCCTGCACCGTCACACTGTATATATATTTATAAATAAATATACTTATATAAATATATGCTAAATTATGTAAAAATATTTTTATTTAGAATTTATTAAAATGATGAAATTAGCGATCGTTGGACTAAAATCGACCAAGCGACGCACACATTCAAAATATATTCGCAAATGTTCAACTTTGTGCTACCGAATTTATGGTGTGTATAACCATAGAGAATATCACAGTGCGTATAGTGTGCGCACTTTAAAGTTTAATTCAGTTTTTTTAAAGGTGACGGACAACTTTCTTTTAATTCTACAATAAAATAATATTGTCAAGGTTAGTTTTAATCAAGGTTGGTTGGTTTAGACATATATAAATATTCATATATGCTTGAATCAGTGATATGCAAATATTGGTTTGAATTGTTAATTTAATATTTGTACATGTTTGAGAATATATTAAGATAATTAGGTTAATATATGATCATTTTAAACTACATTCCAACAACTTGTTAGGTTTGGAACCATCGATCATATTAAATAAATTGATTGACCGATCAGTTGGCTAAATATTTTAAGAAGTTAAACTTTGTATTAATCTTATGGAAGTTTCTTTCAACTTGGTATTAATCCACAGCCAAATCGTTGATGCATTAAATGATAGATACATCAGCCGAATAATCTAAAACTATCGCATCGCTACTTAAAAGACCACTGAAAGACGATTAGCCTTTATCAAATTCAGTGCCTGAGGCTTCTTTACTAAATTCATCAAGCTGAAACAGCTAAATTGCATCAATCGAAACGTAAACAGTCTAGTTTCACTAGACAGAAGCAACAAATTTCAAGGTTTGTAGCTCCACTACAAGTATCATTTAGCATTCCTGACTGAAATCCATTTCACTCAGCGACATAAGGTTTACGTCTCTTAATATACCGCGATAAAGGATAAATGGGGGAGGTTGTAAAAGGAATGAAATTCCTTACTTTTAGGCAATAAAAATTTATTTAAGATGAAAGTGAATCAACTCAATAATTGATAAACCATGCACCATTCTAAAGACTGTTGGACAATAATTTTTTTCAAGCCTGTTGGAAAAACATTTTTTTAAAACTGTTGGAAAATTAGATGAGCCATCCCTATTTCTAAACTAGAATATCCCTCCAATAGTATAAAGCATACTTGATCAATTTCACTTTTAAAAAAAGTAAATAAGATCATGAATTTAGTCATTCTGAATAGGCTTCATACCTTGCAAATAGGGATTTTTTCATTTGTCAGACCAAACACAGTTCCAGTACCAAATGAAAAGCTGCAGAACTCGCACAAAGTTTAATATTCCAAATTCTGATATTAAAGAAACCAAAATCCAAATATATGCCGATGACAAAGCTGTATTTTCCTTTTTATTCAGTACTCGCGTAAAGCGATCGAGATGCTATTTAAATACCTTAACCAGTCCTCCAAATACGAGAGAAAATTGATGATTAAAGTGAACTTTTCTAATATACTTAAATCATTCACTTCCATCGCAACCAATACAGGAAAATGCCAAAAGCTAGCCTATTTTCATTCGAAGGTATCTCAAGTCAAATATCTAGCTGTAATTATGCAAGCCTCTTCTCCACATTAAAAATATTCGAAAAAAAACTTTTGTGCAACCTATGGCGATTCCTTAACTGAAGGAGTGTCATATGAATATGAAAATTGTCCCACTACAGCAGTTGTCAGCTAGGCAATCAATCAGCTTTCGATTGTTGTTTAACAATTGACTTAAACCACTAACCTACAAATGCTCACGTATTAAAGATCTCGAGGGCCGCGCTAATGTAAAGAACCTCAATAACTTCGCTCAACCACTTCAATCGAAGTTCATCGATATGATAACCTCTGATATAATCAGATATAAATGAAAGTTCGTAAAAATTGTCCAGAACTTTTTTAATTGTCATTTAAGAAGAAATTTTGTTACTCTTCCTGCATGTAATATTTCATGAGTGATTTTATCTTTTTAGTACCTTTTCATCCAAAATTTGAATATGTTAATTGTTAAGTACTCATTTTGCATACAATACCTCTGACATTTAAAAATTAAAAACAAAATTCAATTACTTCAAAACACCGCTGGGTAATTTTAACGCTCTGTCAATCTAAACAACACTTATACATATCACGTATAGTAATTCATTTATATTTTGACATGCGATTCATTGTTGTAATGTTAGACACCTCTGGCTTGATTATGTTCAGAGTTTTATTTCTTGATCAGAAAATGTTAAAAAATGTGTATGAAAAATAAAAAAGCGATCGCAAAAAATTTAACGGCGCCACACTCAAATAATCTAAAAAATTCATCTTGCACCTACTTTGAAATCAATACATATGCACATATCTTGATATACAAGAAATAGTTTAGTGCAACTAAGAATTTTCAGACATTTTCATTGGCTCCGCACATAATGCATGTACCATTCTATTACATATATCCGCGATCCATCCACGGCAATGTGTTTTGTGTTTTTTTATTTATGTGGTGTGTTACATGTTAAACGGAAAAACATGTAAAACTGGAATTTTATGCTCGTTTTGTTGTTGTTATAGTACTTAAATTATTATTTTTATTTACTTCGTAATTTTTTTTTTAAATAAAAGACAGTTAACAGTTGATCTTGATGCTATTTATCTTCAACCACGTCTTATTTTTTTGTTCTAAGTAATTATGGTATGTTTCATGTAGAACAATCGTTCAATATGTTATCGATATGTTTTGATAGGTGATATCCACTTCAGTCTTTGAGGTTCACAAATCTAAGAGTAGGTTAAACGATCAGTAACCTTAGGTAAAACCATTAGATATATCAAACTGAAATCTCTATTCTAAGAATAGACTTTGTGGTACTGTTTAACAGTCCGTTGCAAAAACTCAAAATAGACTATGAGATTGAACGATTTCGCTACTAATAATACTACTAATCAAGAAGCTATAAAAATCTAATGTCACATACTAAATTATCTTACCCTCTTATATCTCATCTTGTTTACAACAACATACAGAGACACAAATATACTTTGAGACTCACATATTATCCCCTTATCATTTTACCCAAAGTTATATCGTTGGTCTTGTCTCTCGAATAAAATTACGATCTAAAATTTATTACTTGGATGTTTTATGATAGTTATAAAATTTTTTTGGTAATTTTATTTTGATAAAACTTAATTACCATAATTATATATGTATAAGATTATGGGAAAACTTCAACTTGTAATCGTAATAAATTCCCGGACAATTAAAATCCAATAAGATGCGCCATGCTATTAAGCGGTGCGTATACTAATTCTATAACAAAACTCGTAAATCCATAAAGGGAAGTAAAATTTAGGCTTAAGATTTGATGTTACAGTTGAAAATTGTTTTGGTTAAGACTTTATTTTTAATTAACCCTTATCAAACGATCGACCCGTACCATTATAAAATATATATATATATATATATATATATATATATATATATATATATATATATATATATATATATATATATATATATATATATATATATATATATATAAAATTGATTTATGTTCGAATGTGTTCGTCTTTATGTCTTAGGGTGTTAAAAAATGCATTTCAAAATATTATACGGTGTTAGCCTCTGTGGTCGAGGGTTAAACACTTAGTAAGCATTTATTCGTGGCCTTATTAAACTCAAGAAATTTTAAATCTCGTTGCACTCCGGAAACTCAATGTCTTTGGAAATGGTCTCAACAATATGGGTGTATTGTTTTAGTTAGGCCACCTGTAAATAATGTATATGCACAATTCCACGGAAATCAAAGCACTTTAATGTAAAGCCTCAATTTGCAACAATGTGACATAATCTTGTGATGGAAAATAATCAGATAATGAAGTAATTTGGCTGCTGCAACCGTAGTCGAAGTAATCAAAATCTAGAACCAAAAATTTTAAGGACATAACACCTAAGCAATGGGCACAATTAGCATACTTTCAGATTAACATTTGGGTCCAGGAAAAACCCAATAATTACAAGAAAAATTTTTGTATACTTTACCTGTTTTGGGGCTTAAGGACACTCAACTCTTTTGCAACCACCTTATATATTTCTATGATGGCTGGGCCAATTTTATATTCGAAAAGATATCGAATCCCAATAGAAAAGAAAAGAAAATCTAAGATTAGAAAATCTAAGATTTTGAACCACCGCGAATACACAGGAGTAAGGTTACACACGTGAAACATGCAATTACAACAAACACCAGCCACGTTTAACAGTTTTATCTCAGCTATGAAAAAGTATCGGTTAGATCTTTTCGCTGAAAATGACTCTTTTTAAATATTAAGGAGCATCTCGTGATCTACATCACCAGATGTTTTTAGATTCCTAGCAAGCTGACTCAATTCCCGAAACTCTTTAATCGCTTGTTGCCATCATCTTGAACCGGTAGCCCAACGGAATATGTAGATGATATCTGTGAGATTGGACTAAATGTGAACTAAGTAAGAGAACTTTTTAATTAACTTGTGGGATTCTTAGCATCTGTTGGTCTCAAAATCAATCAGAGTCTAAAACAAAATATATGTTCACAAGATTTAGAAACCAATCCGAAATGTATGTTAGTATATATAGAACAGAGGGTTTAAGGACGGGATTGACAAAAGGCAAAAAGGCTAAAAGAAAAAGAATGAACCTTACAATCACACAAGAACTTAACAAGAGACTAGCAAATTCGTTCCTTAACACCACAACGTACCAAAAGTTTACGGTAACATTTTAATAAACGATAATGAGAATACTTACTACTAAAACCAAAAACGGAAGGCTATGAACTTTATAGATTACAAAATCAATCAAAAAGTGAAAGCAATACAAATACAGAGACAGCAGTGATGTGCAAAGAAGTCCTATCTTGAATCAATCTTACGATAAATTCACCCTAGCCATGCAATGGCCGCGATATAAGACTGGTTTTATGTGGCTTAACAAAGTTTTGGCCGATGAAACAAAAATATCCAGGCAATGTTAAGGAGTACCAAACATTAAAATTGCTGAACAATCACGACGTAGTTCTTTTTCATGACCCACATTTTTTTTGTAATGACCAGCAACGGCTGGTTAAATTAAGATTGTACCAATGACGGTTTTGTAATTATTAAAAAATGTTTAATGTTGCGTAATGAAAATGTTTAATGTAGAAAATGTTGCGCAATTTATATTTCTTTGGAATACTTATACCGGGAATAATTAAATCGGGAACACTCAACTTATAAAATGTATGACTTACCATATTTCACGATCCGGACTATCTTTCGTAGCCGTTATATGTTCGGCAACGGAATAACCAAAATAAGATCGATTTTCGCCACGTTTAATTAATGGCAAACGATTTTCTAAATTAAAACACTGAATACTAAATATGCATACGAAATACAAAATTAATTTAAACAAATTAAATTGAATTTGACACATTTTATACAGGCTATTTATAAAAACAATTCACTTAAAAATAATGCACTTATTTATTTATTTATATTATATTTTAATTGATAATCACTTGGCCACTATTATTTTATTACTAACTTAATTCACTGGATCATAATCACTCACATATTTAGAATACAAATAAAAAATCAATATGGAACAGAGCAAACGATGGAACACGGAACAAATCAATGTGAAATAGGAACATTTTAAAATAAAAGTAAAAAATTAAATTAACAAAATAATGTTTTGACGTAGCAAATACCTTCCGCAATGACCGTTAAAAGCAAACTGAATTTATTCATAATTTTTGTATTTCCGACTGTTGTTTACTTGTTTTGACAAATCTGATGAGCAAATGAGTATTTTTATGTTTTCGCTCTCTTAAAATTAAAAACGAGAGGAGTTTTATTTTCTTATATCAAAAAAAATAAATTATACAGGCGGAGGACAATAGTTGATTACTGTTTCATGCTGGTCGATTACTTTTTGATGGCGTTTGGATTTGAAACGGAAAAAGGTACCAGGTTTACATAAATAACAGCGGAAATAATTCAACTTATGCTTTGGATATGTAGTTACGCGATAGCAAGTGAGATGGAAAGACTTAAAGTGTGACAGTAAAAGAGTCACTGCGAAAGATTTTAGAAAGCTCGGCCCCAAAAACAGGTAGCAAATACCTTTGATGATTATAGTTTGATTACTATTTTTCATTCAACTCACGACAAACCATCAAAAATTGATTTATGTATTTATGCAATTTATGTATTTATACCATGCCTCGTAAAAACTTCTAAACAAACATGTTATCTTTAGAATTCCACCAGAACATCCTTGGTATGTCGTAGGAAAAAAATAAAACAACTAAAACAAAGGTTGGATCGCTGGGCTGACTACCCGCATCCTTAAAAAACTTCAATGTTAATAAAATCAATAAATGAAAATATGGATACCGTCAAAATTTAACTCGACCTCCGCTTTTGTGAACAAACACGCAGTTTTCGCTAAAAACCAGGCGCGTTTGAAGGCATTATATCAGCCATGAAAGAGAATCGCTTGGAACTCGTTGCTCTCGAGTTTCTCCAAGAAACTCCATGGCAGACAAATAGAGACCATGTGTCCAAAAGCTATTAATTGCTTTGCGCGGAGATGACCTATAGGCAGTATTGGTGTTAATTTGATTCGTGGGCCCCAGGTAAAAAAGGCGACTTTAGTACAAAAATCAAAACCCGTGACTTTAATACAAAAATCAGACCGACTTCAGAGAAAACATACAAATTGACCATGTGTTAATTTCTAAGGGGAGGTTTTAGGCTATCTAAGATGTGAGATCTTATCGGTCGGCTGCTAAATTTGTAGGCAGTGATCATCAATTGGCCACTGCAAGGCTAAGAAGGCAATTTTCGTACAAGTCAGGGATCACAGGAAAATAAAACTTACGTTTCAACTGTGAAGATCTGATAAACGAAGATGAGCAAGCAAAATATCATAATCTCGTTAGCAGTCACTGCATTATGGGAACCAACCACCATTCTGATGATGTGAACGCTCTTTGGGGGTATTGAAAACATCAGTTGTCGATGCTACTGCAAGAGACTCTAGGTATGGTAAAAATTTAACCCAATAATGATTGGTTTGATGAGGAGTGTAGTCTTGCTGCGAGCAACAGAATATAGCCTATCAAGAAGCGCGAACACGTTTTACAATCGCACGGAAGAACAAAGTAGGCCTTACTAGGAGAATCACCAGGCTAAATTATATAAACGGGAAAAGCGTGAAAGGTTAAAAGGCTGAATTCTTAAGAGTACAACAACTCCGCAATGAACGCAGTTCTCGTAACTTTTTTAAAGGAGTCACCGGACTACACTATGCCTTCAGACTTAGTTATATCGCCATTCGGGACCAGGATCGAAATCTTCGTGTTAAATTCGATGCAGTGCTCGACACTTGGAAGGAGCATTTCTCTAATTTACTCAATGTTCAACAAAAGTGTCAAATGCTGTATTTGAAAGTTGACAAATATAAACCACAGATATGTGCATAGAGGACTCATCCTATGAGGAATTCACACTGGCCATGCAGAGACTGAAAAGAAACCTTCCATTAATTGCATTAATTCAAATCTCTTGATATTCGACGGCAAACTTTGTAAAACTATCTTGTCGACCTTATTCGATTAGTATGGCAAAGCGAAGTTGAATGCTTGATGAATAGAAAGTGGCCGCGTTGTCCAAAACACAATATATGATCATTAGTTTTAGAGACGAAGGCGCTATGGATTTTAGTACTGGTGACCACACATTTGAAGGACTGACAAGTTTCCGCGATACCTCGGGTCCGTTGTCATTCATGATAATTGTGCGAGAGGTGATATGAAATCTCGTATCTTCGCTGGTAACCGTGCTTTGTATGCCTTACGTTCACAGCTAAAATTAAAATACCTTATACAAATGCCGACAAGTTGAAGTTTTTCAAGGTGTGTAGCTGACCCGTTCGTTTTCATGTTTATATAGTTGTAAGAATTGGATCCTGATGGATGAGTATGAGAGATAGTAAATGACATTCGAGAGAAGAATCATACGCATGATATTTAATGCCGACAATGACGACATTTACCAAGTTTTAATCAACGATATCAGGAATTTAGGCATGAAAACCACGAAAGCAGCTGTTGCTCGATAAGGCAATGGAAGTTTTATGTTAAACCTTACCAACTGATGAATTATGCCTACAATTTCATTACTGATCATTGAAGTTTGTTGTCATATTATGAAAATTCTAGCATGATCGATTTTTAGGACTGGCTTGCAGAACTTGACCATACTGGGGTAGTCATGATCTAGAGTTAGAAGTAAACTTGTTAGTTGCATTTATCATTGGCCTTGTCGTTTATCTCAAATGGATTCAGCTACCTCTCATACTCATTCATCAGCCTCGTGAGGCTCCAATAATAATTCTACTTTTCAAGCGTTTGCAAGGTATTTACACTTTAATACTGGATGTAAGGTATACTTGCCATAAGTGACAAGATAATTATCGGAATGTGTGATCACCACTTCTAAAATCTTTTGTGTCTTGGTCCCTAGAACCTGTGATCATATAATTTGGTTTAGCACCAAATTTATTTTGAGACTAACAGAAGCTGAGAATCGTACAAGTGGAACCAGTACTTCTGTGCACATGCAGGAACCGCTAAGACTAACGGAATATATTGACCTTAGAGTTTCACTTTTATGAATGGATGATGTGCGCACTCAGTTATCAGTGCCACCCAGGTGACTCTGTGTATGACGAAAATTAAACCCAAAATGATTGGATTGATGAGATGTGTCGCCTTGCTGTCGAGCAACAAAATATAGCCTTTAGAGAAGCTTCAATAGATTTTACAATCGCAAGCAACGACAAACCGGTTCTTGCTAGGAGAACCACTAAGTGAATAATTATAAACAGAATAAGTGGGAATGGCGGAAGGCTGTAGTCTTATGAGTACAACAACTCAACAATAAACGCAGTTCACGTAACTTCTGTAAAGCACCATACCTTCAGACTTACTTATGCAAGTCTATAATTATCATTCGGAATCAGTATGCAAATCTTTTTGTAAACATCGACGCGGTTGGCGGTACTCGACAGTTGGGTCAATCACTGTAGATGATACAGACTGCGGAGATGGGCGGGAATTAATGAGAAAATGATTGTATTAGTTCCGAACTCTTGATATTCGGAGGAAATAATTTGTAACTATGCCTGATAAAAGCAAGGTAGCCGGGATTACTATTTCGTCAGAAAGAAGATGGCTCCAAATGAGAAAACTTTCGCGGCATACCTTTGCTTTGCAAATGCATGGCATATAAATTACTATCTTACATAAATTAGAAAGAATCAATCGTCTGGCAGTCAAAATTGTAGGTCCGAACTGGCAGTCATTGTTCAAGTGTTGATTAGACCCGTTGCTATTTATGGAAGTTGGCTCCTGACGAATGAGTATGAAAAATGGCTAATGACATAAAAAAAATTGACAAAGAGTCATGCGCTTGTTATATGGCCCCAAACGTGGGGATGACGATTCTTACCGAGTTTTCTTTAACCAGAAGATCAGGAATTTTATGAAAATTCTTGGTGTCGACATGAAGTAAAAGGATTCATGGCAGCAAGCTCTCTGCTTCGGTCACATTCTGCGAGCCGATCCTAAACGAATGGTGCAGCGTTCTCTGAGAGGAAAGCCGCAGGCACAGAAGTCGTTGTCGGCGACAATGGCTCGTCGGGTTGAGGAAGACTTGTATTTTTCTAATTATTTAGAACAATATGAAGAACAAACTCAGGACTAAAAGTGTTGGAACCGGTTTGTTGATTTGGTTCGGGCCAGCAAAGGCCTATAAACACATTAAATATTAACGCAACTGCAGAAAAACCCAAAAACAACCGGCGATGATACACAACAGATAAAAATTCTGCACAGTAATTACTGCAAAAATACTTCTCCATTTACTACCATAAAATCTGATAGCAGTAGTAGAACAAAAATTATTCCAACTCCTGGTTGGATTTCTGGGCGTCTTTAAAAAAGTATTGTCAAATAATCAAGCAGAAATTTGTATACCGCCAAATTATACGGACCTTCGCTCAATGCTCATATTAACATACACGCGATTTAAGATTGTCCAGTCGCTCGGAAGCCAAGCCTGTTTTAATGTTACTGTTTCCACCATGAAAGAATATTGTTTAAAACTCGTTTCTCTCCTATAAACTCGATGGCTGAAAAGTGGAGACCCTGTGCCAAGGCTGTACGTTGATTTACATTGGAGAAGACTTCGGAAATCTTGGTGATAGATTTCTTCTAGTTCCAGAATTAAAATAGGCGGTTTTGTATTTAAAGCCAGTTGGTAGCTGTATGTAAAAGTTACGTTTCGCAGGTGACTAACCAACCTGTTGATCATTTGTGTTCAGCTTAGTATTTTATCGATCAGTATAGCATTGTCGAAACCAGTGTTCATTTCGCTGATGTGAACGCTCGATGGGCGGTACTGAAAATTTCGGTTGTCGGTGCCGTTTAGGCGACTTGCTAAAAGACCCGCTAAGTGAAATTGTAAACGGAAAACGCCTGAATTATGAAAATTTGAATTCTTGAGGTTACAGCAACTCAGCAATGAGCGCACATTACATAACTTCTTTAAAGGAGCCACCGAAATGCTCCTAACCTCTAGACTTAAGCCTATTGCCATTCGGTTTAGGAAAATCTTCATGTTAACTTCGATGCGGTACTCCACATTTGAAAGAAGCATTTCTCTGACTATTGTAATGTAAATAATATGAAAGAAAATTCGTCCTCTAGCGCAGGAAATTGTAGATGTCTATCAAAGACGGTTTCGACTGATGATTATCTTTAAATATGACGAAGCATCCTGATCAGGTGTTTATAGATTGCTGTACCATATATCATATACTACTCAATTACCTCATGTAACAAAAAATTACTCAAATTGTGTAGGAGGGAATATAAAAGCGGATCTAGCCACTGTCAACCATGTTTTGTTTGCCCTACGGCCACTGCTTAAGTATAAATACCTTACAAATATTGAAAGTTGTACAGAGTGGGAGAGTGGAACCCTGACGATTGAGTATGAGGGATGGCATTTGAGAGAAGAGTTATTCACACTGACTTAATTTTCATCAAATTCCTGATGTCTACGGATGCAGCTATCTCTGAGCAGTAAGCCACCATTTCGCAGACGATTGTTGTCGGCGACGATGGCTCCTCGGGGCATCGAGCGACTTTGTTACTTCTAGCTGTCAAGAACAATACGAACTACAAGCTTGTCACCGAAACAGATGGAGCCAGTTAGTTGATTCGGTTTGGGGCCAGCAATGGCCTCTAAAAACCGATTATTCTTATTATTCAATGAGAATAATCCTAATTTCAAAGGAAGATACCTTTGGATAATCTGGAGAAGACGATATAGATTATGTAACGCCTCTGCAACATTCAGCTAAAAGTATTTTACGTCTAGATATTTTAACGCTATCATCATCGTGGAAAAGTTTAAACTGGTCAAATTAGTTGGTGTTAGGTCTTTAGAACGGGCGCACTGAGACTGGAAGGAAAAAAGGTAACGCCCGTCATTGGCAATTAACGAAGTGGTTACAAAATTGAGATTTAAACCAAAAGGTGCTTCATTCAGTAGACTAAGAGTATTATTCCTAAATTAAATCAAACGATATAAATCGGCATTAGAACTTCTCCGAAAACCCTTTAAAAGTAACAATTAAAAGAATTTTTCATTTGTTTTAATTTTATTTATTTAGTTTTGATTTTCTTTTTAATTATCTGCGGGAGAATACCACACTGTCTTTAAATTAACAATTCTAATTGGTTGTTTTTCTATTCATAAATTTTTCTTTACATTTTCATGTAGTTAATCAATTTACTTTAAAACGTAGATTGAAACGAGGAATAATTTTTTTTTGTAGATAAAATCGAATTTCAATTAGTGGTTTACTGTTTAGCGATATTAAAATGATCT
Source organism: Tipula confusa (assembly GCA_963556175.1). Classification (NCBI taxonomy): domain Eukaryota; kingdom Metazoa; phylum Arthropoda; class Insecta; order Diptera; family Tipulidae; genus Tipula; species Tipula confusa. The sequence continues at coordinate 162,354,868 of OY744477.1, read as the reverse complement.
CAATGATCTTTTCGAATATGAAATCGATTTGTTTGTAAAAATTTTTAAATTCCAATTTTATGTGTAAAATAATTAAAAAATGATTTTCTTAAAAATTATTATATTAATTCAGTAGAAATGTTAAATTTTCATAAAAAAAATGTATGTTGTAATAATTATATGGTTTTCTCCTTATCCTGTTTTCTGGGAGAGTGGTGGTGTGTTTTATGTATAATTTTATTATTATAAAATACATTAATTTATAATAACATATTTATTATTAATAAAGACTGTCGGCATTTGATGAACGTGGTTTCTTTAATTTTTCCAAATTTTTTATAACAATATCGTGCAACGAACAATAACGATTTCGTACTTCACTCATAACTAACCATAAACTCAAAAATTCTTTTTCATCCATTTCTTGTACCGCACGCCTATAATCTTCGATATGTGGATATTTGGCAACTTTCGATACAACTTTTGCTCGTGATACAAAATAACGTGATATTTGATCGAAAAATGCTGCGGCTTCAGATTCAACGGACTGAATTTCGGCTAATGTATCCTCTTGAATTGACACACCGAAATTATTACCATCCTCGATTTTTGGAATTAAAAATGATATCCACATTTTAAGAAGATTGGCTGAAAATTTGAATAAATTTTAAAACCTTTGACGTAAAAAGTTTCTTATATATTGACTTACAGTCCTCGACTAACGATCTAATAACAGGCTTTACAACTTTGATCAATTCACAAATTGGCGTATTACATTTTACTATACCACTGGGTAACGCCATAACTTTAGTGCCAGATACTTCGACTCCAGGATCACTTCTTAAACGTTTTGAAGGCGGTGGTTCTTCACCCGCATCGCCGGCTGCTAAATTATTTACTGCAACTGGATCTGGTACTGGAATGTTCAGATCCTACATAACATAAATTATTTATTAAATAATAAGATTTTAGATTTTTATATTAAGCAACTCACTTGATGTACATCTGAGAAATTTCTATCGGCAAACATCGATGTTGAAAGAATGCCATTTAGTTTAACAATTTTTTCCGGAAATCCCGTGATTATTAGTGTCTCAGCCTTTTTAATTAAAGTATCCTTATATTCTTGAACCTAGTGAAACACAATAAAATAAATTATATCAAAAATTGAGCAAATCGCCATCATTTCGGCTCCATGAGACACACATAACCAAGCTACACAATAAATTTCTGTAATTTTTACCATTTTGACATCGGGGTGGTTCTGGTTTTGGCCCCGTAGTATCTGAAATTGCCGTAAAAACATTATTCAATGTGTCAACAATTCCGCAATATTTTATAATATGTAAAATGCCGTAGATTTTAATTGGTTATATATAACATAACCTCAAAAAAAAAAAATAAAAATTTACACAAAATGCATTCGTTTGCAACAACAATCCAATTAATTTTTTTTATTTTGAATATTTTTTTTAATTTTGTTAATTTAATTATTGGAACACAAAGTTTGCAATGGCATTATATTCAACGAATGCTCAAATAGAAAAGATTACACACGCTAAAACACAGCTTTATGATTATTGTTGTTGTATATACAATAGGACAAAGCTGCGAATGAATTTTCCACGAGACGAAATTCGACCAACAAAGCGACGTTAAAAAAAAAAAATTCTCCCGTCAATTTACCTTTTTAATTGTATCTTCTTCCATTTTTTTTTATTATTTAAATATTAAAAATAAATAATTGAACTACGATTAGAATAAAAATTCGATTTTATTGGACAAAAAGAGTGCAAAATTAAGATTTTCGTTTGAAATGTAATGAATAAAACCACTTTTCCACTACTTTGCGCACACAATTAAAAAGATACTGTGACTCGGATCGGACTGTCAAATTTGTCAAACATAAGCGAAATAGTTTTGTTGTATTGTAATGAGAAAAAGAGATGAATATAGATTTTAATTTCTTTTTATAGTGTGGTTGTGTCATCTATGGATCAATAGATTAGTGTTATATACCGGTATAAAATTAGAAAAAACGTAAATTTTTCAATTTTCAAACAAACTAACTTGATAGTTTTCATTTTATATATGCTTTAATAATAAATTAGCAGATAGTTGCTAATTATTTCTAATTTTTGTGGAAAACTAATAACAATATTAATTGTTGTAACTAGTAGCCACCAGAAAAAACCGATTTATATCAGTTAGAAGACAAAACTTTATACATGTTTTACGATTTTAATATTTGAATTCAGTTCGATGTCATCACGCTAATACGCAATACATAATTTAGAATTTGTAATTTACAATTAAGGACATTTTTATTAAATATAAAAGTTAAAACTATCATGAAAGTGTTCATTAGACTAAAATTAAATAAAAGATTGTATATTCAAATAGTGAAGTGTTGTAATGTGAGAAGAACTTCCGGCCAATTAAAAAGAAAGCTGTGAGACATTTAGTCGAAGTTTTCGAAGAGTATCGTTGCGGTAAGTGAAATATGTAATCATTTAAATAAACAAGCAACAAAATACAGCCTGTTGTCCTTTAGAAAATTTAATTCTGCAAATGATTTGCGAAGTTATAACATGTACCCGACAAATATTGGACTGCATTTGCCTAGTAAAATGACACTTTAAGATGACCTACTTTGTCTCAAAAAAGCCTTGGTGTACTAGGAAATGCAACCTATCAGATTCTCGAAGATTCATTTATCAAGCTATTTTTATTCACTTAAATTCGTTCAGTGAGTATTGAATATTCGAGGAATATCGGGCCTGATTGATTTCTCCCATTTTATATTTCGACGCATTACTCCTATATTGTGAGATTCCAATTGTTTTCTGTTAGTAAATTCATTTACTGGTTTTTAATAATTCTCAGTGGTGCATTTATATCCAAAATGCCGATTTATATGACTTAGCAGATGTATTGCAAACAAATGCCCTTCCTCTTTTAACATTTTCATTTCATTGACAAATTGTTCCAAAAATTTGTGTTGTTGTGACATCTATGGATAAATAGATTAGTGTTAAATACGGGTATAAAATTAGAAAAATCGTCAATTTTTAAATTTTGAAACAAACTTACTTGGTAGTTTTCATTTTATATATATATATTATAAATTAGCAGATAGTTGGTAATTATTTCTAATTTTTGTGGAAAACTAATAGTAATAATATTAATTGTTGTAACTAGTAGCCACCAGAGTAAACCGATTTATATCAGTTAGAAGACAAAACTTGAATATTTCAGGTTTTACGTTTTAAATTTGATATTTGAATTCAGTTGGATGACATTACGCACTAAAGCAATACAAAATCTAGAATTTGTAATTTACAATTAAGGACATTTTTATTAAATATATAAGTTAAAACTTACAAGAAAGTGTTATTAGACTAAAATTAGATGAAAGATTATATATTCAAATAGTTAAGTGTTGTAATGTGAGAAGAACTTCCGACCAATTATAAAGAAAGCTGCCAAAGGCTTTGTGTCGAACAATCGAAGAGTATCGTTGCGGTAAGTGAAATATGTAATCATTTAAATAACCAGCCAACAAAATACAGCCTGGTGTTCTTTAGGAAATTTAATTTTGCAAATGATTTGCAAAATTATAACATAACCTAAATATTATATTATTCACGTGGTCATAGTGTACCCAACAAACATTGGACACGAAAAGCAGACCACCTTTGTCTCATAAAATGACACGGAAAGCGGATCCCCTTTGTCTCCTGAAATGCTACCAGAGCACGAAATTCCGTATTATAGGCCGTCGAAAACTCAGTTTTGTCTATGTTTTCCCTTTTGTAAAAATCGCATAATTCGCATTTCATTAAACACTCGAATAAGAATTAAAATTAGAATTTTCAATTCGGTACGAGTACCCAATCGTGCACTTTCACTGATATATTATGGAAGTGCTGTTACATGTTTTTTAATTTGGTACAATCTGCTATACTGAATTGTTAAAGCAGTTGATTGAGTTTTTATGTTTCTTTAAATGTTGCATGCAGCTTCAAAAATGTTTATTTAAATTTTTAATTTCACGCGCTGAATTGACCAAGATATCCAAATTTTGTCACGCCTTCTAATAGAATCAATGATGCTATAGAACTTCGGTTATATATAACACAGAAAATTGTTTATCATATGTTTGTTCAATTTTAGCAGCACATGAATTATTAACAATGCAGTTTTGAACAAGTCAATAACAAGAAGTGATTGTAATAATCATTCGGTAAAATGTTTTTAATATAATATTTGCCTATAGAGTAGCATAAGAAAAGCCGACGTTCCGTCGCCTTCCATCGTACAATTTCTAAGAAAAACATCGGTTTTCTTGAAGTTTCCTTTATCATGTTATTTTTAATTACTTAAATTCGTTCATTGAACGATTATTCGAGGAACATCGTGCCTAATTAATTTCTCCCATGACTTTATATTTTGTAGCAAAACTCCTACCTTGTGAGTTTCTAATTGTTTTCTGCTAGTAAATTCATTAACTAGTTTTTCAATAGTTCTCAGTAGTGCATTTATATCTAAAATGCACATCAGCCTATTTAAGTCCTCGCCTTTTACTATAGTACAGCATTTAGTACAGCAAAAATAACCAGTATGTTCGTTGACACCAAGAATCTTGGACTTAGCGGATGCATTGCAAACAAATGCCCTTCCCTTTTTATCATTTTCATTTCATTGACATTGATTTGAAACAGTGTTATTGCTCTATATTTCGCTGGAAAGCTACAAGTTCGAAAGCAATTATTGAGAATTGTTCGAGAGCTAATAAGTCATCTTAATGTGTGTCTCGCATCATTTCTCGTAAACGAACAGCAACATCAAAAGAAATTATTCGAAAGGTTAAGGCTTGAATTGAAGTGGTAGAAAAATTGCTGCTGAGCTAAACATGTCCATAAAGAAAGGATGCAACACATTCTGAAAAATAAGGTTGGATTAAAGCTTTGAAGTTCCAAAAACTACACGATCTTACGCCTAAACAGAAAAAAATAAACTGGACAGAGCTCAGAATTTTTTTTTCTTTGCTGTGAAAGTGGTCTTTTGCCGAAAATCGGCTTCGATATTGCCACATTTTCCATTGAGCAACATGCAAACAAACACAGTGACCGAGTTTATTTGCCAGAGGAGTCATACAAAAATTATTACCTCTTGATGGCCACCAGAAAGCAGACACCAGCCTGCAATGATGATGGTTTAGGTTTCAGTTACTGCCGATGGACGCTCTCCACTTGTTTCTTTGTACCGTGGCGTGAAGATAAACACAACTGTAGATAAATAGTAGCACTACCCTTATGGTTAGCAAATCTAGAGCCGGATATCGATGATGTTTTCCATTTCCTCCATTGTGTCCTTAATGTTTGCATACTGCTGGGCATGGCCGCCTTGATACCGCATTGGCATTTCCATGGGCGAGGTCCTTTCTTTGCTCGTTCTCGAAGTCATAGTTTTGGAGTCGTTCGATCTAATGTGCTACTTTCCCCTATGGATTTTTAAACTGAAGTAACCATCGTAATGCTCTGCGATCTGTTCGTAAATGAAATTGGCTGTATTAAGTATGTAACAAGGCAGGTTGTTCATGGTTACTTTAAACATAGAGTTTTAAAATACTACACCTAAGGGGGTATAAAATACTTTTTATCAAATAACCGGAGGATTACTACAAGGGTCGGTGATTGCCGCTACATTATGGAAAGCTATGTATACTGGCATTTTTAAACTGTTGACACCAGCAGAAGAAAACGTTTCTGACTTTGCAGATGATGTGGAAGAGATCTGTACCTAGCACTGACATATTCACTGAAGGTTAGTTATCATTTATTGGTTTGCCATTTGCGGAACGGAAGACGGAAATAGTTCTGATCTTAAGTAGGGGAAGGTTGGAAAGCATAAAGGTTTCAGTGGCTGAGTGGGCAAACAGCAGATTGTGACTAAACCTTTTTTAAAGTATGTGTGACGATAATCGATGCTCTAAACTATCATTTAACGACCATTTGGGCACTGTGAGTAAAAAAGTTAGAAAATTTTTGTGCATTTAAAACGGTTTCGTTTATGATCCATATGAACATTATGAACGAGTCGCAGCTGCAATAGGAAAATTTGCAGAAGGGATGATCGACTCATCGACTAAACAAATTGACTCAAATTGAAATAAATTGACAAATAGGAGATATGGAGAGATGAATTTATATCTGAGTCATAATTGGGAATGGTTGTTTGCTGTTTATTTGTAAAAGTTCCAGCATGTTGACTCTCTATATTATTCTGCTTTGAGTACGAGGGTACAACTGTATAATTTAGAGCACGCGATTTTTGAATGCCCACATTTCAACGAAGATAAACTTAGGTTTGTGGAAGTTAACCTATCAACAGCAACAATTATTAACTGTATGCTGAATTCCGAGGAAACGTGTAGGATGGAGCGTTATATGATCGCAACAATTATGAATAAAACACTCGACCTCTAGCTAATAAAACAGTATTGTCAAGAATATTAAAACAAATGCCTGTACTGTTGTAGATTTGATGTTCAAACGTTAATAATGAGACCAAAAATATGTTATCTATATTAACGCAGGTACATTTCAGAACAAAAACATCACGCATCCGGTCTACTTAGCTCATTGTCGTGATGGTGTTAATGGCGTAAGCATGTACTCGGTAGCCACACCAAATGAATAGTCAGCAGTAGTGAACTTTAGTTGGTACACAAAAAGACTTCTTTGTGCAACGTGCACCTACTAAAATTCATTGTTTGTGAATTATTACAGCTTACAAAACTTTGTCAATAAATGTAGTCACGGTACTATACCTGAATAGAAATATGAAAAATTTAGTTCCCTCGAAACACAAATGTTAACAAAATTCATACAACAACTAAGTATGCTAAAAACGTGTACCTTTTGGTTACCATATCGAATTTTGCCATACACGAACCATCTGCTTTTGTTTATTGCTCTTTAAATAAAAATTGTAATTGGCATTTTCTTTATGTATATATGCGACAGCAGGCAAATTTATTTACATCAGGTTTTATCGCTATATATTGGTTTTCTTCGCAAAACAACATAAATACCAACAATAAATGAAAAAAACAACCAAAAGTTTTTCTACGCTTTCTAAAAATAAGTGTGAGACGAGATGTAAAAAAGCATGAAGGATAAAATATTTCAAAAATCGTTTTGCGGGTTTCGTTTACCTTCATAAACTATTTCTAAAGCTTATTCGAGTATTTGATGTCCTTTAGCAGAGAAAATAAATTTACAACCGTAAATATTTAGATAGAATGATGGAGGAAATGGCAACCAAAGAGTGGATTTTATTGTTTTAAAAAGTTGGTTAGATATTTCATTGGTAATGGTAAACATAAATACAAAATTTTTGATAGTAGTAAATATGTACAAACGCTGTGGGCGACAATAATTTTCAAATGTTCAATAGTTTTCCTGATAAATTTAATTAATTACCAAATAGTTTTTGGGCGAACAGCTTTGCGGGTAGTGTTAAAAAGTGTTAGTATTAAATCTCAAATTTTATTTCGTAACTTTCAGAAAATGTCTTGCTTTCATGCTAATGAAAGCAATAACATGCTTAACATGCTAATATTCGCGGATCAATAATTGGAAATCGAGAAGGAAATTAAAGATTATTATGTGGAAGTTTCAGTCTCTAGTGAAGTTAAATGAAAAAATAGTAGCGAAATGAATACAGGCAATAGTATAGGATGAGATGCTTCTAGTGAAACTGAACAACTGACGAAGAACAGTTAAAAAGTTGGAAAAAATATTTCGAAGAACATGTCACCAATAAATTTAAAATCTTTTTAAACTAGCAACACCCAACTACCAATAAAACAAGAATTTAAATAATTTGAAGAACATTATAGTGGCTGTGACTGACAACATAAAATCTGATGTTAAAAATGGAAATAAAGCTTGACCATTACCATTTCTTGGAAAGGTATTTTTATTTATTAAATAAATAAATAAATAATGAAGAATTAAGAAACGAGCAAGCCGGGTTTAAATTAGGGAGAAGTTGCACTGATCACGTCAACTCAATCCGAATCATCGCTGAACAATGAATGGAATTCTCCATTATACCTGCCCTTCGTTGATTTTGAACGCGAACTTACCGCGATAAATATAAGAACATAATTTGGCAACCGCTTTATGAAGGAGGCATCTCAAAAAAATTATTTGAACTTGTACAAGTCATAGTTGAAATGAAATAGAAGCCTCCAATAGAATAAGATAGTCATCCTAGTAGACGACATATGCTCCTAACATTAAAAATAAAGGGGAATCGCTACTGAACGACCACTGCTCGCGCAAGCCTTGGCTAACAGAAGAATAGTTAAAATAAACTCATCACAGTTTATTCACTTTTGTATCTTGTATATGGTACTTTAGTATATGGTATATGGGTCCAGTATCTAATTGTTCGTGCATCTTCAATGCTGGTTAATTGAGGAAGTAATTACATGATCTATAACCATTGATTGGTGTTTGGGCAATAATAATGCCAATTAAGAGAATCCACATTTAACTCAATTATCGGCATAATATTGATTTAAATTATACGAAAACAAATTTTTCATAATTCTTAGATGTTTTCTTAAAGCTGAATGCATTTTAAAACAACAAAATAAAATTGCTTGCAATACATAATTCTCTTTAGAGGATTTTTTGATACCTCTCGATTTCTATAAATAGTACAAGCTGAATTAATATTTTCTATGAAAATATATGTAGGGAATAAATATATAATTTTTATCTCATTTTTAAATTAATTTATTTTAATGCACACGGAACATAAATAGGTCAAAATTACCCTTTGAATATACAAAATTACTCCTACTTGTGTGATAGTTTCGCGATACCATCGCTACAGAAAAGCTCTATCTCTCTCTCTCGTTCCGCTTTCTCTCACTGTGTACACAAATTCAGGAAAAACAATATTTGAAAAAATAAAACAAAATAAAAAAATGAATGATTTCCAATCAACAAGTGGATCTCGCACATACACTCATATTAATCTCATCTTCCAAAATTTGTTTTGTTTTGTTTTGGTTTGTTTTGCTGTTCAGTTCTTTATCACACAACGAAAAAAGTTTAGTACTTTAGTTTAGTGTATCGCTAGCTTTTGAATCGTTTGGTCGTCAATAGTAAATTAGCAAGTGGGTAGTAGTTGGTGGTTATTTTAAAAATGTGCTTTTGTTTGAATAAATGTAATTAATTTTGATTAATACTAAATTCAATTTTTTTAAAGTTTTATATATATATATATATATATATATATATATATATATATATATATATATATATATATATGTATATATATATATATATATATATATATATATATATATATATATATATATAAATATATATAAATATATATATATATATATATATATATATATATATATAAATATATATATATATATATATATATATATATATATATATATATATATATATATATATGTATATATATATATATATATATATATATATATATATATATATATATATATATATATATATATATATATATATATATATATATAAATATATAATATATATAAAATGTATAATCTATATCGTGTTAATTAAAAAAATAAAAAGTAAAAATTTAATTAAACAGATTATATTGACACGAAAATAAATTTATAATAATTTTATTTATTTATTTAATTGAAATAATTAAATGTTAAATATAAAATGTTTAATTAATTTTAATTTTTAAAATTAAAATTTAATGAAAAAAAAGGTTTACCTCAAAATATTAATGCACATAATATGTCAAAATGCACTGTGAAATAAAAACTATATACATTTCTCAATTTAATTAAGCGAACATTTATTTATGTTTCGTGTTGTGGCTCTGTTTAGTGCGTGATATCGTTCATGATACAAACAAGTGATTTGCAAAAAAATTGTGTCGCACGGCGGTGGGATTTATTGTGCATCCAAAAATAAAAAATTGGTAAGTGATTAAAAAATTGATGCGACGTAAATAAATCAAGCTCGTCTTGTGCAGGACACTTTTTTTTTTTTAAATATGTTATCAGTTTGTAACAGGAAAACTAAAATTATATTCTAAACTATAACATAAATTGTAAAGTTCCGTAAATTAAAACTGTTACATTTGTATATGACAATAGTGTGCGCATTATCTTTGTTGTTTTTTTTTATTTTTGTGGTTTTGTTAGTGTATTTTTGGCGTTATGCCTCGGAAAGATAATACAGGGTGTATTATCCGGGCAGGTTTAAATGTTTTATTTATTTTTTTTATTTGTATTAGAAGAATAATTAGAATATAACCAATACATTACAATCTATAGCCTTATATGTGGACTAATGAGTAATTTAATTCTAGCTCATACATTCAATGGTTAACTTAATTAACAATGTTTGAGTTGTTTAGAAACTGTGATGCCTCACATTAGAATATATTTGAAGTCTCTTTTCGTGGCTCCTTACGCAGTATTCAAGTCTTTAGATGTCGCTGTTTCTAATATACCGGAAAGTAGCACCAGAGCTGACGCGTTTTTAGGATATGCTTATACAACAATAGCTTTTTACTAGTAGATATTTGAGAGTTTCTGCCTATTCCAGGGGTTTTAGTATATATTTCAGATGTTCAGCAAACCTATCGGTTTTGTTTATATTTTCTCTTGCCCTATTTCCAACAAGCTTTTAAATTAGAGACTATTGGTTAATAGTTTTTCTCAAAATTTTGATAGTCTTCTATAACGAATGTTCGAATATGTTGCTGTTTGACTTAGAAATTTATGTATCTCTCTTGATAATTTTGTTGTTAGATTGTTTATTACTGTTTAATCTAGGGGAGTTTTGGTTTAATGCCATTTATTTATCGCTGATCTTTTTTTTTGTTAAAGTTTAATCTTTAATTATAGTAGTACTCTCCTATGCTAATTGCTGATAGTCCTTATTCTTAACAAATTACTCAACTTTAGCATCAAGTTCATCTATGTTGTTCGTTGGAGTTGTAAGTTGTATTTTGTTATCTAACCAAATTGTAAAATAGTCTTAATTTATGTGGTTATTACTAAGATTGGCTGTTTTTCTTTTTGTAGGATTTCTTCACTAAATATCAAAGTGATAGGTGAGTGATTTGAGTTCATTTCGTGACACTATCAATGTAACGTAATGTTTTGAAATATTTCTCGTTACAACGATGTCGACTAAATCTCATGATAATGCTTCGCTGTTCATTTTTTTAAGTGCCTTCTTTATGTTACTTTTCTTTACGCTGCTTACGTTAAACCTATTTTCCAGATAATTAAATAACTTTTGTATCGTGTATTTTCTTGAAAAAATGTTTGGTAGGTAATCAGCAAGCCTGTAACTGCTCCAGTATATTTTGTGGTTTCAATAGTGAAACTATCGTAGCTTAAATTTCATTTGTAGTGTATTTTTCTTCTTAAAAATGCTTGATATCATCATTCATTATGACTGCACTTCTATACCTCTGACAGAGTAGCTTGCTATTCCTATATTATTATTGATTGTATAGCTTCTAAATTTAATAAACGATTCTTTGATAAAATGTGTTTCTGATTTAGGGAAAATATCTATTTTTTTGTTTATAGAACTAACTATTTTTACTTATATAAAGTAAATGGCGGTTATTTAAAAATATGTTGGAATGTAACTAATAATATTCTGTTGAAGATTTTGAATTAGTTGACTTAATAAACTCACGTTTTTATAAAGGAAAAATAAAAGCTTTGATTTATTTATTACACTACCGATTTTGAACGTTAAATCGAAGTTTAAGCATTTTAAGGATGTTATTGGTTTGAAATAGGAATTTTTAAAAGTCAAAATCCTTTTTACTAATCAAATACACTGATGTGCTTTTATGGTATTTTTTGTTAGGTTCTGTTAAAGCTTCTTAAACGATTCACTGTATCATTATTGGATAAAAAAAAGCTTTTATGAGTGACTCCTTGGCAAATCCATTATTAATCCTTTTAGAATATGGATATCTTTATTAGTAACTCTAATAAAGGTTACGACATCAATCTGATTAGTAATATTTATACCGTCTAATTTTTGTTTGATGCTTTTTTAATTAGGTAAATTAATTTTTTAATGCGCTGTGTGATCAGCAAAGCTTTAATATTTAGGCTTTGAATAATAGAAAATTTAGCTTATATTATTTAAACTTATGTATACTAATTTGTTTTCCTCATTGAAAATGTTCAAGCTTATATAAGCTTTATTTGTGAATTTTGATATTATATGACAATCCTTCTTATTCTTGTACAGTAGATATTTTCTAAAATAGCTTTTTAATATTCCGTTTGAAAAAAATGCAATGTTTGATGAAAAAGCTTTTATTAAATTTAGGTTGTAAATTAATTTATGAAAAAAGCTAAAAGATTTTTGAGAATTTATTAAAAAAACTCGATTGTATTTATTTCTAACAGCATATTCTGATTCTTTCATTATAAATTACTGGGTTTGTGGAGCCTTAAAATGTTCCATTAAAGCTTTAGTTTAACGTTGTAAATGATAGCTTTTAATTGCAAAGCTTTTATAACATAGTATATTATTATATTAGAAACAGTTCGGCCTTGAAAAATATATATTATGAAATTAATTTAATGTATTTAAACTTTATAAAAGATTTTTATATTTTACATAAAAGCTTACAAAATACTATTATTTATTTACAAATATATTGTTAGTTCCGTTTCTTTTAAGTAACCGAATAAATTATTCTATAGTCTTGCCGATATTTCCATCTGAATAAAAAAGTAGATTGACAAAGTTTTATTATTTAAATATGACTAAAGCTTTTATCGTATATATGATGAATAAATTGCAATAACAATATCAATGAAATCAACTACTCAATTTTTTTTAACTCTTAGCTTTAGTAATATTATTTAAAAAAATCATTATGATCAATTAATTGTTAAAAGTTTCTTAATTTTAAATTTATTAAACTCTTTAATTTAATAAAAAACTTCAATTAAAAATGAAATAAATAAGAGAATAAAGGTTTTTAAGAAGGCTAATCTCAATTTTTATACTATTTGTTGAAACATGTAAGTAAGCATTGTTTTATAGCCCTAAACAAATCTCTCAAAATAAATAATTTTATCATAAAATGTAAGCTTTTGTTGAATATACGAAGTGCAGATAACAAATGTAATCAATAAATTAAGGTGTCAAGACAAAATATAAAAGCATATTAATTCGGATTATAAATTTTATTTTAATAGCTTCACAAATAATCTATAAATTAAAGATGCAAGTTACATTTATGTATTTTATCAGTTGGAAAAATTACATTTTAAAATAATAGATTTAACTTGTTTATTTTTAAAAATATTTAATAGAAAATAGCAATTTTTGGTAATTAACTTTTTTCAAATTAAATAAAAAATTATTTGGTCAGTATTTTCCCATACAATCTTAACTAAGATTCTTAACATAAAGGGTATAATCTATTGTTCTAAAATATTAGTTTATTTCACATTGGTATAAATTATTTTTGACTACCTAAATTACTTATATAAACTTGATTAATAATTATAAATGATTTTACAGATTATTACTCAACAATCTTTTCGTATTGTTCTAGCCAACCAGAGTCAAGTCAATCTCTATCCCAACGAGCCATCGTCGCCTTTCTTATATATAGACTTAACCTAATTTTTTTTTGCATAGGTATACGTATAAACCTTTACACGATAGTTCAATTTTCGTTATTATATCTTAAAATAAACATTTAAATTATTTCATGCAGGATGTGTTTTGGCGTATCTTTTAGCGCATCATCAAGTGCTGCAAATATAGTTAAAAATATATTTACTCAGTAACGAACAAGTTTTCATGATTTAATGGTATATAATATCATACATTTACACTCGACTTATCCCTTCCGGTTGCCAAATCAAAAAGAAAGACACGATACGTATTGATGATCACTCGTCGCACCTCTTGGTCCTGACATCGCATCTATTACGTGACCTGTTATTCACGAGCTTCGAACTTTCTTATTCTTGTTTACCACTAGATCTCCGATAGTGATTTTCTTCAAGTTTTGAACAACTTTGTAGTTCTGGCGAAATCAGACACGCATTTGCGCCACAAGTGCCACCGGACATATTCTGCGAGGGTTTATATTTTTTAACAAGTATATCGAGTTCGCAATTGAGTGCTTCTTTAGGTTAGGTTCACTTATAATATTAGTCAGTAGTCGTGAATTCACTACCAATTTAGCTTCCATCAAGAAGCAGCCTACGGTGAAACATAGAAGTTTCATAGAACTCACCATCCTTTCCCAACATCCACCCATTTGTGATGTTGATGGTGGATTAAATATCCATTTAGTTTCTTTAAACTCCGTTCAGTATAGATTAACTTAAAGAAATGGTAAAGACGCCTGAGTTCGGTAAGATCACCGAAAATTAGTATCGTTGTCAGTCCTAATTTCAATCGATGTGTCGCTCCTGACGAAAATATTTCGAATAAGTAAAGACAAATAAAGAGTCTTACTCATAACGTTTCTTCATTCTGCGACTTCGACACTGTCGCAGTAGAAAGCATTTACAAATCTGGTCATGTAGACGTAGGTGGCGTGTGCACCCAGTTTGACTCATACCATTTTGCAGTTGTTTAGATATACGTGTTCTGGAAATCTCCTGTGAAGCGAACTAAGCTTAAATTTATTCATTTTTGATTTTGATTGTGTTAGAAATATTTTCAGAATATAGATAGAATAGTTTTTAATTTAACAAAATTTTAAAATAAAATAAAATTATCAAATATCGGATTTCTTATTTTCATAAAAGATTTAAAATATTGGAAATCTTTATAAAATTAAAAATAATTGTACATTCTAATAAATAATTAGTATTTGGGAAATTTTTAGAATAAGATTCAATTGCGGGATTTTAGCTTAGATTTCCACATAAAATATCGAATGCAGAATATGATCCAATGTATAGGAAAAGAAATAGAATACAATAAGATATGATAAAAATTAATATTGTTTTGACATTTAAATTATTCGTTACAAGAAGTAAACAATTTACAATAATTTTAATTTGAAATGGCGTAATACAAAGAAACATCAGATTTGCTTGGTTGGTTCAAGCCATACCAAAGTACATATTTCTCCTGACTGAAGATTTGTTGCCATTCATTTCAGGAAAATATTGAAATATTTCTGGAATGCCTTTCATGTGTCGACGAATATATAAATATTAAATTATTTCAAGAATTTTGCATCGAATAAATATTAATAAAATTAAACTTTTTTTCAACATCCAACAATACTCTCATCGTTTCAACACAGTATGTACAACATTGAGAAGATATGCTTTTTGGATAATGCGCGTTCTACACACCGTCAAAATAAATGTACTAAAATCATTATACATTTTGTGATAGAATCTGTTGGGCCCGTCAGCAATAAATTAAATATTTTTCCTTCGTATAACAAAAAATAATATGTTCACCAACACCATGTATGTATTGAAGGCAGACAAACATCAAGTTTTAAGTGATTTTTCGCAGCGATATACTCATAAACACAATCGTACGGTTGTATATTTCATCAGAACGTATATATAATAAATATTAAATTGCGAAAGTACAGAACTTTTCCATCATTGTGTATCATATAAATTTAGATTTATTCAGGAGCGTGGGCCAAAATCTAATTTAAAAATGAATCTGCCGAACTTTATTCTTTTAAGTAGACTTTCCTTATGTTATAGTGTTACGAAAAAAAATGTATATTTTAAATCTAATTACAACTTTAATTATCTTTTTAAATAAGACAACTTGAAAAATAGTATGCAAATGTGTGTCCTGCTTGACGTGGTACGGTAACTTTTCCCAACCCTTAAAACGCTCTTCAAACGCAAAAATATATTATACGACCAAATGTTGAGTAATAAAAACAAAAAATCCATAAAGTTCAAAAATAATTTAACCGAAAATGTTGGTATGAGAAATCAACAATTTCCCACAGGGAGATGTATAGTATAGAAAATTCCCTTTGCGCGTTACGAAATCAAAATTGAAATTTTTACTTTATACGGTAAGAGCAAAAAATGTTCAATCAACAACATCGATATATTGAATTAGGAATTTTGTTCGATGGTTGTTTTATATTTTAGGGACATAATGAATTAAAAATTGTGACATTCAGGTGTAAAGCAGTTGAGGGAAAAAATTGATTTATCGGTAGAATTTAAACTAGTGTGTTTGTAACACATGACGGATGTTTTGAAGATATTGCATCGATTTGAATTATGTTTAAAAGCATAAAGAATTCAAATTTAATTAATTTGTCTACAATCTTTGTTCATGTTTAATTTTATTTAGGTCTTTCAATATGATTTTGCAAGGATTAAGTTTGAAAAACATTTTAAGATATGTTAGAACTAAATTTGCTCATTTTCCTGTTAAAATTCATCTTTGCGTATTTCTACTATCAATATAATTTTAATTCGGTAAAATCCCCAGGTCAAGTGGGGGCTATCATACAGTGAATTTTGGGGATTTTCATGTTGCTAAAACCTTATTTCGTATTTTGCGGCGTGCTTTTTTATTTCATATTATTATTTTAAGTTGAAGGTTACTCGCATTTCTTGCCTACCACAAAGATTTGATAGTGCTACGAAGAAACTTTAATTATAAAACGTCTATATTATGTTGGTCTATATCTACTCAGTACAAGCCTAAAGTTGCTTAACCTAGGTTCATATCGGCTTCAGAACTGGCCACTAAAGATTCAGTTTGGTGTAAATTGTAGGCTCAGAACCTCTACTTGTGAGTCAATACATTTTTCTGAACTTTATGGTAAGTTTATTAATTTATTAAGTTGTTCAAACTCGTCTTTCAACTGAAGGGAATTTATTATCAACACCATTATAATATCACTGATTGTTCTCCCTTGAGCGGTGTCGACAAAAGCGAAAGAATTTAATTTATTAAAATGGCAATCTACATGTATCTATAAAATAAAGGTGGAAATTTAATCATGTTCCACTACTGTATTCCTCATTACAATTCTCAATCTGTCGTTTTATAATATTTTGATTGTAACGAGTTGTGTAGGTCAGTTACATTTTTTTTAACCGACTTATCATTTTAGGCGTGAACATGTTCAAAGTTAGATATGTGGAGTCCTCGCTTGTCGCTAATAATTTTTATTTGTTCTGTAAATTAATTTCCCACTAACATTTCTTTTGTTGAGATTCGTCGGGCACGACTTTTACTTTACATTTTGCTTTCACATCATCTATTTTTAAAAAACATGTGACCACTCCTATCGGTACAACCTTACCACCGCCATAAGCAGTCACTGATGAAAACCCGTTTTCAAAATAGGTGATTTGTATGTTTATAAATGCCGCCTTAACGTATACTTGGTATGTGTATTTGGAAGTTGGTGTGATATCGTTTTCAATACTTCTGTTTTTTTTGTGTTATTGTTATATTGTCTTGCAAAATGTCCACACTCGTTACATATGAAACACGTTGCTCCTTTTGGTAATTGAATAAATTTATTAACTTTGACATTAGTTTTGATATCACCTTGATTGTTGATATCCGAGTTATTACTTTTCCAATCGATATTTCGACTTTTGCTTACATTATGCTGTAACTTGTTATTGATACCGTATTGTATTTTTTATATATAGTTTAGCAACCTCACAACGGAAGAAAGAAATCTTCTTTTACTAAAAGTTTAGAGACCCTCCCTTGGTTTCTTTTAACATTAATCACATAATTTAATGTTTAAGGCCTTTATATTGTAAGTTATCTATTTTTTTCTGGAGAAAGTGTTATGTAAAGCTCTTGTCATAACTTTTAAAGGACGATCCTGTTTGTCCTCGTTGCACTGATACTTTACATCATTCAACATCGTAGATAAGTTCCTATAATGAATTTATATTTTGTATAAATATATTTTAGTTCTGACGAACAAAGTTTCAGAAAGCTTTTCACCCGAAATTTTAATTAATTTTCAATATATCGTTTGAAAAAATTCTTGAATCTTTTTGTAATATTGCTATTAAAGTATGTACACAAAAATATGTTTACTAAAGTAAACTAATTACAATAAACCACTAACAATAATGGGTGCCTATAGACATTTTTCAATTTCACAACAAACCCACAGCTGTATTATTTTTTAGATATAGACATTATTATGTCACATCATATAAACCATAAAATTATTATTTGTGTAGAGTAAAAACATAAAAAAATTTGATAGATCCAACCCCTAAATAAAAATTCTATATTCTTAATTAAATTAACAGTTTCTCATTTTCCATTTTCTTTTCTTTTTTTCGTTAAAATATTATTGTATATACAATATTTGTCGAGATAGTATTTGTTGTGGTTGATTACTGCAAAGCCCCTTATATCTAGGTGGCTTTGATTACTGTCATTGTTTCAAATCAAAATTAAGGGGGAAAACTGGAATTGCGCTTGTTGACTATATTAATAAATATTTATATATGTATATATATAAAGTCTGCTATGGACTAGACAAATACAATGTGAATGAACTTGTCAAAAACCTGATAAAAATCTGTATAACAAATGTTCTTTGTTTACGAATCTTGTATTCGAAGCTCGCCCATTATTTCATTTTTTGTTTGTCACATATATGTACAAAATAAATTAAGCTCATTTGATGATTTTGCAGTATAGTAATGCCATTATGTTTAGCATCTGAAGTATTTTTCAAAATTGATAATTTATAAAATAAATTGAAGTGAAATGTATTTTGTCACGATATAGATAGGTCAATTACACTTTACTGTCTGTAACTGATCGTATTACGACAAAATAAAACAATATATTTTTAGTCATGTTTAACTCAATATTACATTTTTAACTTATGTTCGAGAATTACAATATTTAAAATTCTGGACTGTCAAAACCAAAATTTTAAAGGCATAATTGTATTTAGCAAATTAAGTTTTATTGAAACAAGACATTATAACATTTATAAATCATTTCTATTTTATTTGTGGGTATCTCAAAATTAAAAGTGCTAAAAGCTCAAATTTATAGTCAACAGTCAAACAACTGGTATTCAGTTATACAATTTTTAGCTACTGGAATCTTGCAAACGTGAATTATTATTTGTTTTACGAGCTTATTTAAAGTTAAATGAATTTAACTTTTATATGACAAGGTTAAAACATTTTAACTTATGTCTGGCATGAAAATTAACTAGTAAAACTTTATTCATTATCTTTAATTAAAATACTTGTACAAACTATAATTGATCTTGACAAAGTTTTACAAAATTTTAATCAAATTAAAATAGTTTAATGCTGAACTTTATGCACTCGTTTAATTTTACTAGAACTAAAATGGGAAAGCTTTCAAATAATACTATATAACCTGAGTACGAACCACACTCTAATTGGGACATTACCGTACTTAAGCTTTTAGATAATTTGTTTGATGTACAAATGAACTTTTGTTTAAAATACTGACACAAGAGGAATCTTTTAAAATATTTAACAAAAGCTTGAAGCAACATTGAAACTTTTTTCATTGTTTTATTTTTACATGACATAAAGAGGGATTTTCATTTTAATTGAACATATCACACTATACATGTCTATGCAAAAAAAAAAAAAGATTACATATAACATCAATTGACGTTGTAGATTTCCCTCTTGGTTCAAGTTATAATGTGGGGTTTTGGGTTATGACTAATGACTTTTAATGGGTTAAAAACTTTTAATAAACTTTTAATAATTGTTTTGTGTACTATCGTTATTATCGCGATTGTTTGTTTTGTTATAACATGGAATTGAGATGTGATGTGAATTTCATTTTATTGATTTTTGTCAATTAGATGATAACTGACCTAACATAATCGTCGTGTGGAATGATATGGTACCGCCACGTGTATTTTAAGATGCTATGTCATCGGCATCTTAAAATAACTTTTTTTTTTAAATTATTTATTTGTGGCGAGCGCGTGTTAATTGTTATAGTTAATTAACTGTAGAGTGTGGCATTTTGTTTAAATTTAAACTTAAAAATTAAACTATTAGTTTTCGGAATTTATTCCTGAATTAATCCGTAGTGGTCAAAAACCAAATAATTGTTGACGTTGAAGACAATTTTATTTGAAACAAAATTCTGTTAATAATTAATTTATGAATTGATAAAATACCTACTGGTGTGATTGACACGCATTCATGTTATTTATATTTAGTCAATTAATATATGAATATAGTTTCATGTTATGTCTAAATGCCTATTCAGTATTTAACATTTTGAAATTAGTATGTAAATATTTATTTAGTTAATTTTCTACTTTAAATCTGATAAAATTAAAAACATGTTAATGTTCTGCTGTATGGACGTATTCACCTTATTTGTTATTTCGTATCGAATTACTAATCACACTTCCACCACAAATATAAATGTGTCGATCTAGAATTGAGAATTAATTTTAAATCGATATGTATACAAGTCTGAGAGTATATATTTAAGAAAAATCGGTCTCTGTGCCTCGAAATAAATTGCATGACAAGAAAAACTTCTGTCTGTATCTGTATCGAAAATCTATTATGAAATTTAGTATCATTTTAAATTTTCATTAACAAATATATTTTAATAATAACTTATTGTGTTCGTTTGTTGCATGATAATTGTAACCACAAATATGTTGAGGCCATCGTTTTTAATGTGTGAAATTGTCTTTATCATTCGTTGACATGGAATATTTTTCGTTGATAAACAATGCCACACAGAATTTGATGACTCACTAATCGATGTTTAAATGACTATGTTAAAATGGAATTTACAGGCAAATTAAATTTTATGTAAATAACGTAAAAGTTTATAGTTGTAGCAAAACCGTACTCCCTGAACAGTCAAGTGATAGTCTTAAATGTGGAAATTCAATAATTTGTGTAGGAAGTAAACATCACTAATATAATATTTAAATATATTGGAGTTTGAACAATATATTATATTTTGTACGATTGTTTTAAGTAATTTATTGCATGAGTATGTTACACATAATTTGATATTTTGACTGTGACTGAATTGCTTTCGAATCAAAAATTATATTTATTGCTTTAGAATATAGGATTTAAGTATTTTCCTCCAGGAAATTAATACTCGTTGTGAGAAATTTCAATAAAATGGTACGTTTTGCTGACGGTTTTATGTAAAAATCTTTCACGTTTCACTTGTTTAACGTTTATGCTTTGATAGAATGATATTATGCAACTTTACTACCGGATGGGTTTCAATTTATTTAGCTACTATAACTTATCTAGATATTCTTTCAAATTTCTTAAAGCTAATATGTGTTTCTGATTCGTACATAAATGCAATCCACCACAGGGAAACGTTTTATTTTAGTCTCTGCACGGTCAGTGTGAATTCCTCGTATGATGGATCCTCTATTCACATCAGTCTGTTTTTCACAACTTTCCAATAACTTAAAACTTTCAGCATTTGACTTTTTCGGAATATGCAGTTAAACAGAAAAATTTTCCTTCCAAGTCTCAAGTATTCGTCAATGTTAACACGGTGGTTTCCATCCTCGTCTCGATTGGCATCTAGGTCTGATGGTATCTATTTGAAAAAAAAGTTTTGGAAAAAGATAGTTGTATATATAGTTGCGTTTCACATCGATATGATTTGTCCATGCTATCCAGTCCCACACCTATGTAAATAACCTTAATTTTTTGAGAAATATTTACACCTTTTTGTTTCCCTGGTTCCTTAATTTTGTTTAAATGATTTTGCAATTCCACTTAAGACGTCGCTTCTTTTTCTGGCATTAAAATAGTTGTACTTTCAGCAAATAATTTTGATGTCGTATACAATCCTACACATTTACTATATTACTCCATGCTGTCTATAATTGAATTAAAATTGATAATCTATAGCTGTAGGTTTCTCAATATTTTTTATGGGTATAGTTAGTATAATTTTTTTATCTTCAGAAATGTTAGAATCATGTTAAGTAGACCATATATGACGATATGTAGGATTTATTTTTTCTAGAAAAGGTAAAGTATCCATTTTTGTTGAATATAACAAGTTCGCATGATTGAGTTAAAAAGGAACGTTGTTTATATGCATTTTTCGGGAAATTCTATTATTATTTTACCATTTTTACGTTAGTAAAATTTCGGCGTTTTTTCGGGTTTATACGATTTTTTACTTTTCCATTTAAACTTGATTGGCTTAAAAAAACAAAAATATTGATCCGTTAGCTTTTGCCGGCTACAACTTCGTTTAGTTTAGTTAGTTATATTTTGAAACCATTTCATTCGAATAGAAGCTATACAGATGATGATATCCGAAAGCCAGATTTGAGTAGTTCGCGGTACAATTAAAATCAAAAATTCAATAGTATGACTTTTAACATTTATTTTGTTCTATATTTAACAGTGGAATATTAGGAAAAAAATCAGAAAAGAAAGCCTACGTAGAAAATTGAATTATCAAATGCTAAAAAAACATCATCAGTGCTTTAAGCAAGTTATATTTTACGTTCTGTTGTTTGCATATCGCACCAAAAATAATTCAATCATAATTTAATCAAAAAATTAACATTTTTCCTAACAAAATTTTGTATTTGCCATTTTCAAAAAATAATTTAAACAAATTTCATTTGTTATTTATAATTTTTTTAAATATTTTATTATTTAATACGAAAGGATAAATTATTGAAATGTTACGCATACAAATCTAAATTATATTTGGCAAACATATTAAATTATTTATACTATTTCTTACCTAAGACCGATGTGTATCATGTTTTGTAGAAAAAAAATTTTTTTTTGTAGTGTATCTAGGGAAATTTATTTTCTTTGAACGAAACGTGATCATCTTAGAAAAAGGTTCCCATTTAGCACTTGCTTGAGTTTAACCAAAATATGAGATAAATAATAGCATTGTGAGTATATTATACCGGTTAAATGATTTTTTATTTGTTAATTTTATACAAAAAGGGCGTGCTAAAGAATGACAAACATAACTCTAATATAGGGTGATCAAATAAGAGCTACGGTATGTAATTTTAATTTGAAATAAACACAAAACGGTTGATATCAAAACAATATCAACATGATTTTTTTAATTTTATATGGGTTCCTGATATTTTTATTTAAAAATAGTTCCATGTAATGATCCCCTCAAGTTTTTTTTGTTAAAAATTCGATTCTGGGACTGTAAATTTTAGCCAATTTTCCACATAAATATGCTCTTTTTTTACCAAAAATATGAATAATGTTGATTTCAAGGTCATCGCTAAAGATGTTATTTTTTATAAACTAATGGATCAGTTTTAAGTTGTTCTAAAGTACAATCTGCAAACTTTCTACGCAATTAACGGTCATTTGGTTTAAGTTTTTTCGACAACTGCATTTCAGTTGCTTTAGCTGCTTGACATGTAAATTTTTATGAGGAATATTCCATGTGGTGCCATAAGAAAGTCTTAGTTCTTAAAAACCCTTGGTTATTAATTCATAGCACCGATATTTTTAGCAGTACGTGCACATTTTAGCCGGATTGGATTTTAAACGTCACAAATACTACCATTTGATCCGATATCTTGATTATATTATGCGAATCTGTACCTCGATATAGGCCGAAATGTAGTGCAACCGTATTGTGCGAAATGTAGTGTATCTCTCCATGGAGATTTGAATAGTACTGATTTGATCACTCTTTATTTACACTACCTAGATCAACATTGTTTACTTAACTAAATTAACAACAGTTTTTTGAACATGAAACATGTCTCCTCAATCACTGTCTATATTAAAAATAGAAAATATCATACATTTTGGTATTGACTTTTTATAAAACCAGCTTAAAAAAGGGAAAGAAATGGTAAATTGGATCGGTAGCAAATCTTTTATGTGTAAGCAAAGAATAGGTAAAAGGAATGTCTTTCATTGAAAATTTAAAAGACTTATACTTTGCATAGAAATGCTATATTGAATTACATGTTCATTGTTATAACGTATTGAATAATATATTCAAAAGCTTAATCTTTTCAAATATCGAAAAATTCTATTAATATATTGTTAGAGTTTCATTACACAACCCAGTTGAAGTAAAGAAGCAGCAAACAATCATTAATAAACTTGTATGTGCCTAATAATCGAATTTCAATATAAAATTGGCACCAAGGGTGTATTCGAAATTAAATAAATATTTGGGAAACCTGACATATTAATGTATCGTCTGATCATTAAAAACATCGACATTGTAAAGCAGCTAGATTAACATTGTTCTTCGGATGTTTCTCGTTATCTAGCGCAAAGGCCCAAATGTGTAATAATAATTTAAAACCTATCTGGAGTCTACAGCATACAAAAAAGCATATAATGGACGTTGGACGTACATGCGGCTTCCGGAATAAGCAAAAAAAAAAATTATTAATTTTCGTCGTTTAAGAAAAGTTCTTGCCACTACTTACATTTCGTAACGATGAATTCAAATAAAAAATCCATTTCCTTGCAAAAAAATTATAGATTCTGGAAGATTTAGAAAACAATAAATTATCTAGTGAAATTTTTAAGATATACGGTATAAACAAATTGACACTTGATAAAACAAAATAAAGAGAAGATTGAAAATTTTGCTACCAATTAAGTCAACTAAAGGTCCCGGGTTTCCAGAGATTGAAAAAAGATTATATTCATGCTTTTTAGCAGAGCTTGAAAAAAAGAATATGATAAATGATCAGCTACTGAAAATAAAAGGACAACATGCTTTATTATAAGGTATCCAAAAATTCATGATAAACGACTTCACTAGTTAAGAATAGTATGAAACTTCAGTATCGCAAAAAATGTATTGCTAGATCTTGCAAGAAAACCAGGAAGTGATACTAAATTGAAACAAATAAACTTAAAAGATGTTTCTATATTATGATACATCAAGCTTGGATGAATGTTCCGATTTCAGTCATTCGATCAGGTTGGAGAGTTCTTATCGACATCAACAACTTAAACATTGACATCAACAACTTAAACATAACCGTAAATGATTTTGATGATGATGATTATTTATTATTAGCCACATTATACAATACTGTTGCTTCTGGTAGTTTATTGTCTAGTGAAGGTTTTGTTTATAATGGATTGGGGTGCAACAGAAAGTTTGTCACGGAATTTTGATGGATCCAACTTAAATGAAGAAGAGAATGATGAAAATACGGAAGGTGAATATGATGTTAATGATGATGCTAACATATAAAAAATTGATCAAATTATACAATCTTTTAATAATGTAATTGAATGGTCAGAAAATGAAAACCTTCCAATAAAAGATATTTTGAATTCAAGAAGAATTCGCAACAAAGCTGTGATGAGAAGATTAATTATTTAATTTAAATAAGCTTTTTAAATAAAATCTTTTTAAATCATTTTGGTTTTAATTTAGAGCATCAATTGATACGTTCAATGAAATTCTAGACTATAATTCCAATTTTCGTTTAAAGCTACTTTTTTCGTTACAGGCTACTTTTAAAAAAAATTGATTCAGCTCTGGTCGCTTATATCAAGAATTTACTGTATATATGTATGAAGAATAGGCTTTTCTTTAACTTACCTTACCTTGTCATATATAAAAGTTCACATTCGTTTTTTTTTCAATCTCAAGACCTTGAATTCATCATTTCTCTTAGTTTATTTTGGCGATTTCATTTTGTTCCCGAGATCATACTCGGTGATCAGATCAATTAGAATTTCGAAATCATAATTATTTAAACCAATTTCAATCTGGTTTTCGAAATAGCCAAAGTAATAGCCCGAAATAGT
Organism: Tipula confusa; assembly: GCA_963556175.1. Taxonomy (NCBI): domain Eukaryota; kingdom Metazoa; phylum Arthropoda; class Insecta; order Diptera; family Tipulidae; genus Tipula; species Tipula confusa. The sequence goes on along the minus strand of OY744477.1, from coordinate 162,329,025 downwards.
ACAAGCACTATACTGTGCTTCATATTATGTTGTTGACGAGGTAACACGCAGTAAGTAAACTCATTTGTTATGCTACTAAGTACTCTTGAATTTTTCTAAAGCATTTGACTCTTTAAATCATAAACTATTATAGTAAAAGTTATTACTTTTTTTAAATTTTGATATGAAGCACTTAAATGTAATAATATTTTGAAACTTACCTAATATGATATAACAACTTTCGAATTAAACATTAATCTTAGCTCGTTGAGTTAAGAAGATTTTCTATTGAGCTTTCGATTAGAAAGTTTTTCTTGAAAGCTTTATACATTTTCACTAAAGTTTTTTATATTTTTTAACTCAATAAAAAATAAAGATTTAAAAAACGCACGGGTAAACTTTATTATGTTTTATGATTTTTTCGCTGTTCACCTTTGGCAGTATTAAATTGTATAAAGCACACCCTAGTGTCGATGTAACATAAATCTGAATATAATGAATTCATGGCAATCGATATATATATATATATATATATATATATATATATATATATATATATATATATATATATATATATATATATATATATATATATATATATATATATATATTACAATTAAACGATGAAAAGCTTTTAAAAAACATAATAATAATTTATTAATAAATTTAAATTCCTTAATGTTGTTTATCTCATCAACATTAAATTAGATGTTATGTTATGTAAATTTTAAAAATTTTCCACGAAAAACCATTTGCACAAGGTTAGATTTGGTTAGTTTTCTCAAAAAATATTTTCGATTTAATTAAATAATTTTGCAGTTTAAAAACTTATTAAGTGTGGTACACAAAATGTGACGATAAATAAACTCTATAGAAGTTTTTTTTTTAAATATATTATATTTACGAACTTGTATTCGTGCTGGTTTAAATATCACTATTTCGTCTGGCCATTAAAAACGTCGACATATTCTAAAGTTACATTGCACTTCAGGTGAACCTCGTTATCTACGGTGTTAGCGCCCTGTGTAATAACAATTTAAACATATAATTTGAGTGTGTTGAATGTTTAAACTACAGTAAAAATCGTTAGCAACTAATACAAACGCTGATGACTTAGCTGGTTGAGGTTAGCAACTTTTTGACTAAACTATTTGCTAACTTTTAAGCTATAATCTATCTTGTTCTGAATTTTAAATCACAAATACAGTTGCAACTAAAAACGCGACTGTTAACAATTTTTCTAATCAACAATAAATGATTGCCAAAACGAATGATTCAAATTTTGAATTGGAGATTTTGATTGATTGATTGATAGATTTAGAATGTACGACCAAGCATTAAGCAGGATCTCCCATATATTTGGACGGGCCTTCCGTACACCCGTTTTACATAAACATGGAAGGATAGGACAAGGTAATAGTTAAATTATTGAGATCGACCCGGTTAGAGACACCATGGTTGCCAATAGTTAGTAAATTTTTGTTGGGGTAGGGAAATGAAAGGTATGTTAGTAATGACAGAATTGGTCCGGTTTCCCGCTGGCCAATATTCAAACTTACTGTTAGCATAAGACAATCACAAGTTTACTGTACTGCTCTGCATTCTTGAATCTCTTTTCAGCAACTCCAGTGTGCAAATCTATTATTTGCAAATGTTCCCTCAAAATAGAATCTATTTAATAAATTTAAATTCCCTAATGTTGTTTATCTCATCAACATTAAATTGGATGTTATGTTATGTAAATTTTAAAAATTTTCCACGAAAAACCATTTGCCCAAGGTTAGATTTGGTTAGTTTTCTCAAAAAATATTTTCGATTTAATTAAATAATTTTGAAGTTTAAAAACTTATTAAGTGTGTTACACAAAATGTGACGATAAATAAACTCTATAGAAGTTTTTTTTTTAAATATATTATATTTACGAACTTGTATTCGTGCTGGTTTAAATATCACTATTTCGTCTGGCCATTAAAAACGTCGACATATTCTAAAGTTACATTGCACTTCAGGTGAACCTCGTTATCTACGGTGTTAGCGCCCTGTGTAATAACAATTTAAACATATAATTTGAGTGTGTTGATTGTGTAAACTACAGTAAAAATCGTTAGCAACTAATACAAACGCTGATGACTTAGCTGGTTGAGGTTAGCAACTTTTAGACTAAACTATTTGCTAACTTTTAAGCTATAATCTATCTTGTTCTGAATTTTAAATCACAAATACAGTTGCAACTAAAAACGCGACTGTTAACAATTTTTCTAATCAACAATAAATGATTGCCAAAACGAATGATTCAAATTTTGAATTGGAGATTTTGATTGATTGATTGATTGATTTAGAATGTACGACCAAGCATTAAGCAGGATCTCCCATATATTTGGACGGGCCTTCCGTACACCCGTTTTACATAAACATGGAAGGATAGGACAAGGTAATAGTTAAATTATTGAGATCGACCCGGTTAGAGACACCATGGTTGCCAATAGTTAGTAAATTTTTGTTGGGGTAGGGAAATGAAAGGTATGTTAGTAATGACAGAATTGGTCCGGTTTCCCGCTGGCCAATATTCAAACTTACTGTTAGCATAAGACAATCACAAGTTTACTGTATTGCTCTGCATTCTTGAATCTCTTTTCAGCAACTCCAGTGTGCAAATCTATTATTTGCAAATGTTCCCTCAAAATAGAATCTATTTATTTACTAATTGCTCTTAGTCGTAGTCTGTAATAAATTAAATTAATTTTCAATCCATTATAATAATATAATTTCTGCAAGCCGCAGGCTGTAATTAATTGGATTAGTTTTGCCTGAAATTTAAAATAAATTAATTTATTATATTTATAAAAATAAGAAATTATAAAAATTATAAAATAATATAAATTAGATTTTATAAAATTTGATTAAATATTACAAATCAATTGAATTAACCGCTTTACGACAAATACGTCATATAATCGCCAAAAATCTAATTTACACACTTTATTTGATACAAAACTTTAAAATTTGTACAAATTAGATTTTAAATAAATTAATTAAACTTTACAAATCAATTAAATTTACCGCTCTACGTCAAATACGTCATATAATCGCCGAAAATCTAATTTATTTACACTTTATTTAATACAAAACTTTAAAATTTATACAAATTAGACTCAAAATTTGTTTGTATATCTTATTTTAAACCTTCCACTACTGATGACATTAAACACATGGCTCACTAAAATAATAAACAATGAACCTGTTGCGCTAAATGTCAATTATTCCAATCTTTTTATGATTGCCTTTATAATGTCTATAATAACTGTGTGCCTATTAAGCAGATATTGAATCTGTTGCTCCATGGTTTTATTTTTCGCGTTCACTAAATATAAAAGGAGAAACATAAACCACTCAACCAGCAACCTTTATTTTTGTGATAGACCATCTGTGTCTATTGTTTTGCCACTACTTAATTTTGATACTACAAACATTTAATAGCAAGTTTCTTTTAGTTAAGTGTCAGTGAGATCGACATCGTAAAAACTGTTTATATCAGAGAAAATCTATTTCATTTGAATTATGTAGTTGGTATTCCCATAGTAAAAAAAAGGAATATCATTTTTTTGGATTATCTTACACCGATTAGACTGGTACCGATTTTATCCAAAGTTTCCGAGATCCTACATGATCAAACCAATTAGCATTTAGTAAAGAATTATTTTTAAACCAATTTTAATCTGGGTTTTAAATAGGTTTTCGTCACTTGTACTGTAACCAGCTTCATGTTTTTGACGATCTACTAAGCTCGTTTGTTGTGCTAGTACTGTTGGATTGGCTTAACTTTATTTTGTATACTGATAGTTGTCAAATATATCTTAGTGGTACTAGTGAAAATACTATTTCAAGGTCCCTTTGGAAATTTTAGTCGAAAGGATAATCGAAACTTTTGATTTATACATGCATCTTCAGTTATGAAGTTTTGTTATTTAACTTTCGATTATAAAATCTCAATGCGTAAACTTACAGAAGTATTATGTCTAGTTTTTCTTAAAAAGTAGTCTTAAATGGTCATTAAACTTTTTATATTCTCTGGCTCAAGATATTGTTAGCTTAATTTATAAGTTAGTTTATTTTGTTTTACGATTTTTCGCTGTCTATCTTACGTAGTATTAAATCGTATAAAGTACACCTTAGCGTCACAACATGAATCTGAATTTATTTCATCATGACAATGGAAAAAATAAAATATTACAACTAAACGATGAAAAGCTTTTTAAAAACATAGTAATTTTATTATTAATATAAATTCCCTAATGTTGTTTATCTCATCAACATGAAATTTTTATGTTATGATACGAGAAAATTCCTAAATTTCATACGAAAAAGCATTTTCACATGTTTCGGTTTGATTAGTTTTCCCAAAAAAAATATTTTTGATTTAATTAAATAATTTTGTATTACAATCAATTATCTGTAATAACTTATTAAATGTCGTACACAAAATGTGACACTTCCTACACAATGTTCGTTTTATGAAGCGAAATATTTATCTTGACGTCTATTCAATTGTTTTTCATCCAGAATACATAATTCGAAAATATTTTAAATATTTGATTTTATGTTACCCGTATAGTGTTAGCAGTAAAAAATTTGTAAACATTAAATTTTGATTTTAAAATATTTATTACCATTTTTATTAAATATAAAAAAAATTTAAAAGCTCTGTACGAAAGCCAATTTTTATACCAAATTTATTTAAATGTATTCCTTATGAAAGGGAGCTTAATATCGATATATGTATGTTTATAAATTAAAATCTTTTCTGAAAATTGATTTTTAAAAGTTTTGTAAAAGCTATTTTATATATGAAAAAAGCTTATTGGTAATACTATTCCATATTTTTTTATAGTGATGTATCTAACTATAAAAAAGAGGAAATGAAGCGTATACATGTAACATTTTCTTATCAAATGACTATCGCTGATTTTTTGAAATAAGGTTTACTGTGGCCAGAAGTTAAAGATTTTTCTTCTAAAAATAGGCATTACCTTCTTTACCTTAGTAACTCTTGTTGGAAGGCTATAACCAAGTTTTTTTAGGAGCTTGAAGGAACGCCTTCCGGGTCACATCTGTCTTTAAATTGACAAGAGTGATCTGATTATACTCTTTGTGATTTAAAAACCAAGCTATACTTATTAATTTCTAGCAATAGGCAGATAGAATAATTAATTAATCAATTTGGAATCGTAGGCGAAAATAATAAAATTTATTACAGGCTACGGCTATAAGGAATTAGCTCACTAATAATTTTTATTTAAAGGAACTTTTGCAGGAAAATTAAACAACAGTGCTAACAACAAACAGTAGTTTGAATATTGGCTATCGGGAAACCGGACCAATTCTGTCATTACTAACATAACTTCTCTACTCCATAAAAACCTGTAGAATAGAACTGTTCTGTAATGGTCATGAGGTCGCGTCTGTCATGCATGGAAATATATCAATAGAAATATAAATATATGACAACCCCTCCTATCCTACCGTTTGTTAAATTTATAAAGGCTGTGGGAATAGGACCGGCGTTATTCGGAACACTTGCCTAGAGCTTGGTCTCACAGTCTTATCAATCCAGTCTTATCAATTAATATCGTTAATTTTATTAATTTTAATTTCATTTAAATACATCCGTACGCTGATGTTTCCGGCTACCAATTAATTCTATTTCTTTTTTTGTATTTTTTATATATAGTCGGGATAAAGTTTATGACATTATATCGTATACAAGTGTATAGACTTTTAACATAATGGTGTACATTAATCGATCATTATATTCATATTTTGTGGAAACCAGTTCTGCATTTTAATACACTCAGCTGTTACGATGATATGGTTGGTAATTTTATTATTATTTTCAAAACCAATACTATTGCGTATATGCAATTATTGGTTTTGTTATTTTGCATAATAATATTGGTGGTTATTACTTTTACACCTATCCCTCGCTTAACGAAAATAATTCGTTCACGAAAAGTTCGTAAATTAAAATTTCGTAACACGAAATTTCGTAAAATGAAATTCAAAAAGATAAAATATATATGTAAAAAAAATTCGTAAATCGAAATTTTATTACGTAACCGTAATAGCGAAATTTCGTTAGAGTTTTAATTAATTAGAGTTTTCGTTAAGCGAGGGAAGGGTGTATTATATCAATTTTTCATAAGAATCGTCATTTAAATGTAATTGTAATTTTTACGTTCATCTACAATTATTTTTGTTTTTGCCTAATCGCATACAGTGATATATTGCGTTTCGATTCCACCCCAAAGCAAATATAATATTTTTTTTCTCATAATATCTTTTTCAACACACACAACAGCTACCAGTGGCCGTAAGCTGTGGAGTTTGCGGAATCGTTTTCGGCTCGATACGCATTTAAGATGGTATTATTGGAAGATGTACTCGTTGTTTGGTACTGGGCATAGTCCTGTCAGGATGTACTTTTATGTTTAATTAATTTATTCATATACATATAATCTTTAAAACAATTCACATAGCTTTTGCTGGAAATTACTAAGGTTCCAACTTTATTCGACTATTTCGGGTTTGTAATTTTTAGACTTTTTTGGGTAATATTATAGATACTTAATGTCGAACGTTTCCGTCTGTGAGCAGTAATTGCCATCTGCTCAAACAATATAGCTTACATGTAGCAGGTTTGTTTATGCTATATACAGTTATACGTTTATGATATAAATTTGTCACGTTTTTATCGCCATAGCCAATGAGCGCAATATAAAAAAACGCAGAGAAATATGAATGTGTACTAAATATGAGGGTCACCCGGTTTGACTTTCATTTGTCCGCTGCAAATATGGAATTATGTTTTCCATATCCGCAAATATGGAATTATGTTTTGTTGTTGTATGAAGAGTGGAGTTACAAAATATATACTCATTTTAGTAAAAGTGACAGGGTAGTTAATAATTGCAATAATGTTGACGTAAGTAGGTTACTGATTTGATCATTATATTGTATATTATTATATTTTGTATATTATATTTTTTATATATTATATATTATATATATATATATATATATATATATATATATATATATATATATATATATATATATATATATATATATATATATATGTATATATATATATATATATATATATATATATATATGTATATATATATATATATATATATATATATATATATATATATATATATATATATATATATATATATATATATATGCTAATCCAAATTATTACAGCATATGGATTGCAGATTTATAATTTTATAATATTATAGTTAATTAATTTATAATTTGATATTGAAATTAATTCTATTTCTTACAGCCTATGGCTAAGTGCAATTAGTTCATTAATAGATTTTGTTTTGAGGGTACCTCTGCAGAGTTTCTGATAAGAGATGACAGAATGCAGAGCATAGTTCAATAAAACTATGATTGTCTTATACTAACAGTAGTTTGAATATTGGCTACTGGAAAACAGTGCCAATTCCGTCATTACTGACATACCTTTCTTTTCTCTACCACACCAAAATTTACTAACTATTAGCTGTAACGGTGTCTTTAACCGGGTCGATCTCAATAATTAACTAATATCCTACCTTATCCTTCCAAGTATATGTAAAAATGGGTGTACGGTAGGCCCGGCGCTTTCCTGGAGATACTGCTTAATGCTTGGTAGTACATTTATCAATCAATTCTTTTTGATTTCAAAACCAAGCTATTAATAATATTTACTTTTCGGGTTTCCTCTATCCTCAGTAGATATCGAGTAATAAAATTCGTGGAGTTCTGACGTTTTTACGCTTTCAGCAAAATATTATAATTTTATGTGATCGTTGAAAGCAACATCAATGTTCTTGTTAAAAAAGTAAACGAATTTTCTGTTGCTTCTCTAGTTATAGCTAGCTTGAATAAAATATTGCGACTAAACTTGACGAATGGTCATCTATTACTTCGTCAACAATACCTTCTCACCAGCTGCTTGAAGAACAAAGTTATTCCCGCTATGAAATCAAGTTAATAGTCAAGGTGTTACTTTTTCGTGGTCATTACTGCCACCACTCGTAAACACCCTTGACCCTTTAGCCGAGAATAATCAAAAATCGAGGTGCTTCATGTAAATCTTTATGTCAGTCGTTTGGACCCTTCAATAATATTGGAAGAAGTCGTTAAATATATTTGCAAAAGGATAGAACATTGAAAGGCTGTGGATCTTATTTTCCGTATATTAGTAAAGAGGATCGTCCTATATTGAGCGTCCGCACATCCAATTTCCCGATATTGCAACAAACCCTTTTGTCGAGGTCTTCAGCAATTATCAACCCCTGACAACTTCCACAATTACATCAGCCGTAATCGTTCAATCATTATCACACCTCTAGCAAAATTCTGTAAAATCGCACAAATTTTACCTGCCTGTGGTGGCAAATGAGTATAAAGTCATTGGTACCACAAAAAAAACATGGCATCGGAGCTTGCACAATTCTGAAGAACTTTTTCTCTCCAAATACAATGTCTTTAAACATGGCCGTACCTCGGAACCAGGATTAATGGGAACCACGCAGAGGTTTGTTTTACTTGTATTGTTTTTTCAATGATATTCATGCAGATGTGATGATAAACCTTACAGAGTGATGATTTGGAAATCCCTAGGTTTAAATTATCGTTCAAAATCAAACTGTTATTGGTACTGATTTATATATTTAAATATATTGTTGGGAGATTTTAACCTAAAGAATCGAAGATGGGGAAATCAAATATCAAACGTTATGATTGGCTCAATCAATGCTAATAGCGTTCAGAATATTAGCGGCTCCATTTATCACTATACATATTTGGCGGTTCATCAAGTGTTTATCATTTTACATTACAACTTAAATTTAACTTTTGAAAAAACAACCTTAAATCATCGAAACATCTATATGGTTAGATATTAGATTAACACAGGTCTCATCCACTTGAATTTACACAGGATAAGTGTTGTGATTACAAAGTTTGCAAACGAGAAACTCGCGATCATTTAAAAATTGCTTAAAAAATCTTTTTGGTTCTTTGTCCTAAATTCAATACTTTTCAATGGTATTTTTAGTCTTGTTCTACAAGTCGATAATATACAATGAAAGTATAAATATAGTGTTTTACGTTATACTTTGATCTGGTTTTGTGCAGTAAATCTATAAATAAATTTAAATGCATATTATATCTTCCGTAAATATAATCAGATAATGAGCCACGTCGATTTTATTTATCACAACACAAAATATTAATACAGTTTCTACTTTCATATAATGTGTATATATTTAGGTGCAAATTTTTTACATACTCACATATTAAATTACTTTGGTAAACAAAAATAATTTACAAAACAAATCTATTGTGCTTCACATATTTTAAGCATATAAATCTGATGTCATAACTTGTTTAAATATTACCTAAAAGAAGTGTATATATGCCCCACAAATAGGCAGTGATCGCGAATTGGTCTATCAAATGTATTTAATAAAATTTTGGAATATTATTTTACGTTAGTTTTGAAATTAGCTCGTACTAATTAACTAATTGTGTCAATATAACTATAAGTTAGCCAAAACTATTAGAAAAACGTTTCTGCGGTTTGATTATTTGTCATTGCCATCCATATGTATATCAAAAATTGATGTTCCAAAAAAATTTGCGCTTTCAATAACATAAAAATGTTCGTCTTACAATCTCAAAAGCAAATTTTTATTTTTAGACAAAGATTTACAAAATATATTGATCGAAATCGCGACCTTCAAGCATTTTCACACCTTTGTCATAATAATACAGATTAGTTAGCGACTTATTCAAATGAACTTTAATTTTTTTATAAATAAACTGAATAAGAAACGAACTGAGGAGGCGACATTCTCCACAGTAATATGTTAGTTAATTGTGGTGAAAATTTTGTTGTTTAGCAATGAAGAAAACTTAATTTGTCTACATCATTTTAATTTGATTCTTTGGCATAGATCATTATATTTTTACATAATGGAAATGCCTCATGGGCGTTGTAAATCAATATTTAAAATTAAAACTGATAACTTTAAAGAAACTGAACGCTATAGGTATCGAGTGTGTGTTCTAATTGTACATTTATGCAACATGTAAATTGATTGATGGTTTGCAATGTAGTGCAAAATGTTTGATGGTGGTGTTCTTGTATTTTTGATATTTTTCTAACTGTCAAATTTTAAAATTTGGTCAAAATTATTTACTAAATCTCTATATAATTTTAAAAATATTAAATTAATTTTTAACGTGTATTTTAAACGATGAAATAAAGCTTCTATTTTTAAAATTTTAGAAAAGTTTTAGCGATCAATTTTCAAACTGTTAATGCTTAAATTTATAAAATTTAGAAAAATCTAAGTTAACTTCCAATTTCTAAAACTCTTCTTTTAAGCGTATTAGTTTATATGAAATGTGATAGTATATTTGTGAAAACTTACAAGCACTTTCTTTTCTGCATATAAATTATTGCTGTTTTCTATTCAAGTTGCAATGAATGCATCAAATACGTATCAAATACGCTTATATAAAGTTAACCGCTATACGATCATGTTTTAGTCGTTTCACACAATTCGTAATTTTTTGAATTTGTATTTAAATTGGTTAAAGTTGGTGACCCAAAATATGTGTCCTACAAAATTATATTTGCTTCGTTGATCAGGGCATGCCAAATTATTTTACAACGCTTCTTTTCTCATATTAATAAAAAGTCGGTGGTAGTACGTTGTTTTTTGTATTGGAATAAAACTCCTATAACAGTTAATTAAAATTTTTATTTTTACGCAAATTATTATGTGCTTTTATATATATTTTTTTAATGATCTAAAAGCACTGTGCTTAAATCATTTCTATGAATAAATAAATAAACAAGTAAATATTAAAGCTCGAATTTATAAAATTTTAAAAATATTAAATTAATTTTTAACTGATAGTCGTTTAGTTTTAACATTAACATGTATTATTATAAGTTTTAACTAACAACCTCTCAAACTGTTCAAGGAAATGGTAGCTCTCCTCTCAGAGATCTCTGCACCATCCGATTAGGATCGGTTCGCAGAACGTTACCGAGCCAGGGCACCCGCTGCCTTTTATTTCATAAACGAGATCAAGAGTTTTATTCAAAACTCGGTAAGTGTTGTCATCGTCTCGTTTGGGGCCATATATCATGCGCATCGTTCTTCTCTCAAATTTCATTAACCATCTCTCATACTCATCCGTCAGGGTTCAACTGTCACACATTGCTATTCAGTCCAGTTACATAGATATCATCTGCATATGCCAGAACCTGGTTGGAGTGACGGTAAAATATATTGTCCTGAGGTGTTTCACTTTTACGAAAGATACATCTTAACACGAGATATAAGAGTATCGGGGACAGAGCATCTCCTTGTCGTACCCCAGAGCTAATTGAAAAAATCCTGATAGCTTATTCTCAACTTTGACACAACATTTTGACTGTATTACTGTCATTTTATACAAATGCACATAATTGTCATGTACTCACAGACATCGCAAAGCAAACCGTATAAGCTATCCTGATGGATTCAGTTATAGGGCTTGTTCGATATCCAAGAACACCTGATATACGTCACATCTCTTAATATTTAGAAAGAATCATCTTCAACGATAAAACTTGATCAGTGCGACTGATCGATTTGGTATAACTCTCTTTGGTAGTCACCTACAATTTCCTCCACCAGGAAAGTGATGCTCTCCAATATTATATGTAAGATAGTAATTTATATGTTGTGCAAAGGTGAGCTATGCCGCAATGATTTTTGCATTTTGGGCGATGTCCTTTTTTATGGATAGGCCACAACGCGGCCACTTTCCATTCATCAGGCATAACTTCGCTTTTCTATACTAATCGAATAAGGTACAAAAAGATAGTTCTACAAAGTTTCCCCTTCGAATATCAAGAACGCGGAATTAATACAACACCAGGAGAACGGTTTCGTTTTAGTCTCTGTGTGAATTTCTCGTAGGATGGGTCCTCTAGGCAAATCTCCGCAGTCTGTATTTGACAACTTTCAACTAAAGCATTTCAAACTTGTTGGGCTTTAAAGAAAAGCTAAATACTCCGTAAGCAGTCAAAACTGAAAGCTAATTATTTTTGCTCAACTTATTTCTCAATTATTTCTGTTTACTTAATTTATGTATGGTATAAATTTACTTCCAAAATTAGTTAATTAATTTTTAATTAATATCCAAAATTAATTTTACTAGAATTAGCGTTGTATATGGGTGTAAACGTCTAATCAAAATTGAAGTATATATGAAGTACAAAAAATTAATGCTACCTCAAATGACCTAAATATCTTTGTTATTTGATTAATTTTTTTTTAATTATTTCAATCTGTGAAATGAATTAAAAAAGCACATTCAATTCAAAATCAAATTTAAACAGTGAAAGGTGAGGAGTAAAATGAAAATAATAAAGTTTAACATTAATTATTTTAATGGATGGTATGAGAAAATCACAATTTCCCTCCGGTACAGTAACAAAACGGTATGTAAATATTAAAGAAAATTATCTTTGCATATTATATTACAAAAATAAAAATTAAAAAATGTTTACATGAAATGAAAGCTGAGCGTAAATCAAGTATTGATATTTTGGGATTTATACAATGGGGAGGACATAGCTTATAAGTTATGTTAACATTAAATAATGGAATCGTTTTTTAGGTTGTAATTTGTAAACCATTCATTGGTTCAGAAACTTTTCCAAATTTCATACCTAACTAACTTGTACTGTTGTTGATTTATCGTTCTTTAACGACACTTCTACAATTTGTTTACCATATTCGAATGATGTTATGTTGGCAATTAGTATAGTAAACACATTTTTTTGCTCACATCAATTCGATGGGAATATTTTTGCGCATATACCTATTACAATACACTCATATACTTACTCGGATATGGAAATAATAAAATTCTAGTTTCCACTAGAAAATATGAGTACGACAATAGAATTCATTGCTTACATATATATCATAAATAATGATCTAAATATTATGTATTTGGTTGTTCTGCTGTTTTCTAGAAGTTTACATTCCATAAATACTTAAATAAGTATTTTTATAATCTTATACTAAGAATTTATGCAATTAATTAATAAAGAAAAAAAAAATGATCTCAACATTGACCTCCCAACCTTCTAAACATATATTTAGTGTTTATAAATATCATCACCCTACTCCGTATTTGGTTGCATGCAAGACAATAAACTACAGTTGACAATATTTTACAAGTAGATAATAATTTTTATATTTATTTTCGTTATCAAGTTTCTTATCGAATAGTATATATATATATATATATATATATATATATATATATATATATATATATATATATATATATATATATATATATATATATATATATATATATATATATATATATATATATATATATATATATATATATATATATATATATATATATATATATATATATATATATATATAAATGTATATATATATATATATATATATATATATATATATATATATATATATATATATATATATATATATATATATATTTATATATATATATATATATATATATATATATATATATATATATATATATATATATATATATATATATATATATATATAAATATGCATTTATATAATCAAATCTGTTGTTAAAGGCATATGATGAACCAAGTCGGTTTCTACTTTGAGGCACCAGCATTACCTACAGTGTATAGTGCACCCCTTCGCAGTGGCCCGCCAATGTTACTAGCCGAAAGGGTGCCAATACTTTTGCCCGTCCTTGATTTTTCTATACATTTAGGTACATATGTGTATATATAAGAGTATATTGTAAGCGTATATGTAAGCTGGTCAACAATGTACATTCAATTAGAAAAAAAAAATATTATGAATAATGAGGCTTTGAGCTATATGCAAAGTGCCCATGCATAATGAAAGTAGTTTTATAGCGACCATATCTATTTACTAAAAAAATAATTATTTAGATATTTCGTGCAAATTAACATAATTCGGTGACGGTACATGTACTCAGTGTACATGTACCGCCATAATTAATGTTTAATAAAATTACAGCTACTTCCCCATCAGACCGAAACAGCTTCAAAAATTTCTCTTATACCAAGTACTAAACCGATAAGTACTAAAACGGATTGAACCTAATATTGCTTCGGCATTTAATTTCATTTTTTGAAATCAATGCTATTTGCAGTGTTTCTAGTATACATATTTTGCAACTTATTTGCAAATATGTGCAAAGAAATTAATATATTGTATGGCCTGTACCGGAGTTTGAAACGCATTTTGATATGGTTGAAGATATCGTTAAAATTGCCTTAATCCTACATTTTTGATTTTTAAGTTTGTTAGTCATGTTTTCGGTCTTGTTTCACCTAAAACATATTTTATATTCCGGTTTGTTTTAGAAACTTCTTTTTAATAAATTTATAAATTAAATTACATAAAATAAAAAATAAAATTGTATAAAACTAATTAATTTTATTAGCTAAACAACATTCGTTGTGTTTTTGGCTATCTGGGTTTAACCTCACATTCTTACATAAAAAGGATATCAAACCCCTACATGTTAATCCCGGAAACGGTTTTTAAATAGTTAACATTTTGGCGGTATTCTTTTTTTGTAATCTTGATAGTTTAATAAAATAAATAATAACCAATTAGTTGCCTTCATATGTTTCACGAGACATGCAAGAGTCCCTAGCCACAGGCGCCTTATATATATATATATATATATATATATATATATATATATATATATATATATATATATATATATATATATATATATATTTATATATTTATCTTTGGTAATATAAGTTATTATTGAGATTGAAACCAAACTCTTTTTTACTGTTCTCACTCAACATATATTCATCTTAAAAGTTATTGCGATTATACAATAAATTATTTGTATTGATTAGTAAGATTCTAGGAAAGAATGAAATTTGAAAATGAAAGAATTATATCGGATATATGAGATGCGTGTGGTGAGAGTTCTCCTCACATTCATAGAAATAATTAAATACTTGGTCGTTTCTAAGAAAAAATCGTAGCCGATCTATGTATTACAGTCACATATTATAATATAAATTAAATTAAATTTTATTAGAATATGTATTTACCAAGTAAGCAACCCTTTACTTTAAAATTTTTAAACAGGCTCAGTAGGCTGAATGTTTTAAATGTTGAATGGTTCTTCTAAAATGTATTTGTAGTCTGATCATTGTAATTCTGCTACTTTTACTTATCGTAAAATCGATAATTTTTGACCAAGTAGGTACTCAAATATTTCTAAAATATCATATCGTTAAAAGAATTCAGGAAGATATACACCAACTTTGTAAAAAAACGTCGTCAATCTTGTTGGTTGTTTCTAAGAAAGCAAACATCAGTGAATATTTGCATCACTTCATTCTGAATGGCAAAGTAGTCCCGCTCGGTTTCGAATAAATTCAATAGAATCGCAAACGTGGCGAATCATTTCAATAGGAATCTCACTGCATTCTCTTTTAATTTCCGCCTTCAATTGTTTGACTGTTGCCTGTTTTGATAAATAAACCTTATCTTTGATGAGTCTAAAAAAAAAAATCTAATGGCGTGAGGTCTAGAGAGCGCGGGGGCTATTCGATGGCAGCTCTTCGTCCAATCCATTTGTTTGGCAATTTGGTAGTGAGAAAGTGCTCCATCTTTGTGAAAATAAAAGTCTGTGCCATCCCCAAACGGTTCAAGAATACCTGGCATGATATTTTCCCATAGCAAATTCAAATAAACGGCACCAGTCACAGTGTTATCAAAAAAGAATGGCCCAATTAAACCCCGCTCTGACAATCCACACCACACTGTAACTCCTGGTAAATTTAAATTATGTTCTTCTGTAACGTAAGGATTCTCTGGTGCCCAGTAGCTGCAATTGTGGCGGTTGATCGAGCCATTTAATTTAAATAAAGCCTCATCACTTCAAATAATTTTATGTAAAAACTCTACGTCCTCTGCACATTTCGCCAAAAACAATTCACAAAACTCCACTCTCCGATCAAAATCGTCTTCATTGAGGGCGTGAATTAATCTTGGAATACAACTCTTCCAACGTACGCGCTTCAAAATGAGATGGACACTTGATTTTGAAATCCCTACTTCACGTGCTGCTTGGAGAACAGATTTTCTTGAAGTTTCGCGATATATTTATATTTTATTTCAAGCAGTTCTTCTTCTCTTGCGGTGCTTGTGGATGTCCGTGGTCCCCAAAACGCTGTTTGTGGACATCTTGAATAGTCCCGTCTCTTTTAGATTTATCTCTGATGCGAGTAATGGTGAGTCTTGTATGTGGATCTATATGAAATTCCCTTCTAAACTGTCTTTGTACTTCCACTATATTTTCAAACTTAAGGATGCACTTTAAAATAAATTTATATTTTACAAAGTCTAGTCTAATCTCCGACATGATTATAAATGTGTTTTACTTTAAAAAAACAAATTATATTAGTTAGAATGAGGTATTAATGTGTGTATACATTTTTTTGGGACACTCTGTATGTAAGGCGATGAAAAATTTACAGTATTCTGGAAGAAAATAATAAATAATTGAGCTTAAATTATTCTTTAAAAAAGTAAACAAAAGAAATAAGAGTTGCTTAATATATTTGAATTTTTTTAAAGCTTTTTATTTTTTATAGGTTAAATTATTTGCTCAGTTTAATTTTAACTAATTTTACACAACTTTATATGATTATGAACTTTAAAGGTTTATCATTCGTTATCAAATTATTTATAATTTACAAAACAAACTTTTATGATTAGTTTTGTACTAGTTCCTAGAGCTTTTTATAGAATTGAACAATTTATAAACTTTTATTTGGATTAAAATTTAATTGGATTAAATTAGTTTTTGTATCAATATATTACTATATGTACAAAAAAATTTTAGTGTTAAATATTTTATGGTAGGAAAAGGTTCATCTGTGATTTAAAGCAGCTTTATGTTACAAAATCTTATTAAATAATTAATTAATTAGTTAATTGTGCGATGACCATAAAACCATCTCTTTTATTCAGTATTTTTCAAATTTAAAGATAATTAATGGAACACCCTTTATAAAACAGTTAGATCCAGCTTTTATAATAAAGTGGAAAGCTTTTGTCATTTATAATAATATAAATTTGTTGATTTAATATTTTCACATTTTAAAGTGATATGCTTGACAAAATTATAAATCTTCTTATATCATTTCAGTAGAATAATTTTAGGTCTCTTTTATTTTTGAATCTCATAAGATTATGAATATTTTTACAATTTTAACTGAAATCATATTTGTAATTATGTATATTCTAATTAATTCAAATTTTCAAACAATATTTGTGTTATATTATTTATGCAAACCCTAATTCTATTATAGATTTTTTGATATTAAAATTAGATTTTTTTAAGTATATACGGAAGTTAGTTAATTTAATATTATAATAAACCGAATTCATGATCTGAATAAATTAATTCTTGATTTAGGTTCAAAGTACAAAAACATAAAATTGTTGAGTTTCTAGTACATATTTTTGCTCTGCTTTGAAAACCTATTGTTTATGTGGGGTTTAAAACTATGTTCGATTTACGACTCTGCATTTTGATTCTTGCCATTATATATATTCAATATAACTTTAACGTTTTAGCCACTGCACCAACGTCTTGGTTGATTTGATGTTTATTTTTACATTAACATATCGTTTTTTAAAAAACATTATTATCCCTAATCGTATTATTTTGTTATCTTTTTGCTTGACATAATTTGGTTCGTTGACCAACGAGACGTTGGTTTTATAAGGCAAAGGTAAATTAAACTATTTTATATTGTAATTAAACTATTTTATACTGCCCAATAAACTATTTTATATTGTAAATATATGTTTTCAATTTATTATGTTTCATCCACATATTTATAAGACCATTAAAAACCCAAAAAGTCGGATTTGCTCCTGATTGCCTTTGAATATGGATTTTATAAATTTTACCAAAAACCATTCGATTATTTGGTTTGTAACAATTTTCCTCTATAGTATGTAAAAAAAATATTTTAAATTGATATAGTATTTCAGCATTATTCCTATCATAATTTTATCAGTAAGTTTCCGGCAATAATAGATGCAGAAAATACCCCAAAACACGAAATTCAACCGTGTGCCTCGATCAAATTTTTAAACTAAACTTTTCAAATTGATCAAGCTTTCGGTATTGTATAGGTAACATTTCGGTGACTTTTCATTACGTGCCTTATGTGCAAAATAGTTTTGTTACATTGAAAGATTTTAACGGTTGTTTAGTTTAGTTTCAAGTTAAGGCACACAGCATAAATACCAAACATAGTATTAAAAATAAAATATCTACTCAAAGTTAGTGATTCATTAAAATTCAGCGGATAACAAATTTTATATCCTTGCACGCTTTAACAATTCTTCTTCTGTAAAAAGTCAAAACAAAATCCATTACCATGAATTTTAATACCTTTCACCCAAAAACATCTAAGGTAAATGAAGGTAAAAAAAGGATTAGACGAAGATAATATTAAAAACACCCGTACATTGTTTTACGTCATGGTTTCGATTCTTGAGAACCGTTTGCCAACATTTATAAATTTATATATACATATTACATATATATATATTTTTAACGATAAGACGTTTTAAGCCAAATAAAAATATCCTTTACATTCCGAAAAATGTAAATAGAAAAATCGTCCATATGTTGATTGTGTTTTTCATCATAACATCGTCATAATGGGGAAAAAAACTACATTCTAATATACTTATACGAAAAACTTGTGATATACTTAGCAACGGACTTAATATTTAGTTTCCTTTTTTTAAATTCATTTTTAATGTACATCCGGGCAATCAAAAACTTAATAATGAGTATAGAGTGAGGTAAAAATCTCATTTTTCCATTTTTACCTCAATGTATTATTTCAAGTATACATTTACTACTTAACTATGCCTCGCATATAATATAATTTAGAAAACATAAATGAACATGCCTTATTATGTTCTATAGAAACATATAAAATTGATTAGATTTAAGAATTTACCAGATTATCTTAAATTTGGTTTATAACGTGATAAATGTGTAAAATAATTTTTGATGATAAATCGGTACATACAATGTTTTTAATATAGTACATTAGTGCCTATATTTTATGACATGTGTTAAAATATTTTATTCTGATGCCATTCATAATAACATATGCCATAAACATTTTATAACAGATAGAATGGATGATAAATGATTTACTACTATAAATACCGACAGCTACTATAATATTACTAGAGCTTTCAATTGTGTGTATGGTAAATATTATACACACAGAACAGAAAGCAAAAAAAAAAAGATTGAAATATAAAAAGCTTTACAATCATAAGCTTTCGTGATAGTTTTATTTCTTCAAAGCTTATTATCAAATGTATACAATGTGTATTCCTTAAAAATTTACTGAAGAGTTATTTAGTTATTTTTAAATATATAATTAATTTTAAAGATAGACATTTAGAAAGCTTTGGAAATTTGGTATTTTTATAAAAAATAATGAATTCTAACATAATTTAGCTATAAATATTCATTTCAGGCATCGATTTTAAATCTAAATATTAAACTTCCTCCAAAAAGTACTTACGGTGCAATGCTGGTCCTCGTTAAATTTATTAAACCATAACAAATATTAAAAAGTTTATGTGTTACCTTAAAATAATAAAGCTTCAAATTGTACTAAATCTAAATAATAACGCCTTTTGTTGTTGTCCTATATAATATTGTTAGTGTTTATGGCTAGTTCATTAAACATTTTAATTTTATTTATCAAAACATTATTAGAGTCTAACAAAGAATTCAGATATCCGCTTGCTTATTTAGAATATGCGAATTTAAAACCTATGTTGATTGGTCTTTCTGGAATCTGGGGTTTTGATGATAAAATAGTGACAAATAGTTTGGATGGTTAAAAGGATGATGGAATGGCAATTTATGCGAGCAACAATGAATTGTATGCACATATCATACTCGAATTACTCCCTTTGTATGTTGGTTACGTTTATGAGTTATATGAGTTACGTTTATGCTAAGATCCAAATAAATATTTGCTTTATTTACATTCAGACTTAACTTTTCCAATATGTTTAATTTCATTGCGGAATTTAATAATTATGAGCGAGTTTAATATTTTAGTTTCCGAACTAACATGTCATGTCTAATTATCATTTTTTGTAGAAATAATCAAAGATTCTTTCATAATGTTTCATTCAAAGTTTTAAAATTAAACTTATTTGACTATTGTTTAGTTGATACTTAGTTTCTGTGTGCAACTTACTATAAACCGATCATTAGGATATTCGTTTTTTTTACTATATTCAGCTTAAAGAATCGCTCTTATAATGGTAGGTGAAATGTGTGCAGCCAATCTTATCTAGCTTTTGATCTTTTTCTGAATACTTTAAATGATCATCTCAAACATGCACGCAATAACGTTTGAAATAGGCAGGAAAGTAATTAGGTTTAGGTCTTAGATGACCGACCACTTACTAAAATATATATACATAGGAGAAGCAAAACATGTTACATATGTATTGAATACAAATTATGTTAACAGTTTAAGCTTTTAAATATGCAATATGCATTTACATATGTAAGCGTTGTGTGAAAGTTACTTACTTGTTAGTATATTACTTTTCTTTGACAGCTTAAAATGAAAAAAAGTATAATTTTACTCAAGATACAAAATATCAAAGCTTTTTAAAGTTCCACATTTAAACAAACTAAGATTAAAAATTGTATGTATAAAGCTTACGTTACTATACTATAGTGTAATTATATTATGTAGTTTTCTTCCTGTTACTTTAATTTCAGTGAAATGGAAGAATTTTATAGTTTTATTCTATTATTAATAATAAACAAGATTATATTAAATTTCAGTTAAAACTTATTTAGATTATTACTAGTAAAATAATATAGGTATAATTTTGGTAAAAGCTTTTTTCATTCAAAAATATTCTTAAAGTTTTTATCAAAATTTGGTTCATATAGATGATCTTTCTTACTAGCAAGTTAAACAAAACCTTCGTATTGGATAGGAAGTATATAAGCTAAATTTTCAAGAAAGTTTTATATATATAATATTAAAGCTTTAACACGCTTCAGATAACAAGTATTTTATAAAAATAAAAATTTGGTGCTTTAAAATTGTTTTGAAACCTTAATCTCCATTTAAATTTGAATTACCAGAAAGAAAATTTAAATTTATTAATTGTAATGTGGCACGCATTTAAATTGTGTGAACGTGTTAAATTACATATCCACATTTCTTTGAAAGCTTAAAAAAAACAATAACATTTTATTCGAGATATACAAGTTTTTTAAGAGGATTTTTAAGTATCGTGAACTAAATTGTAACTGCATATGCTGGCCTTTTTTTAAGTAAAATATATAAAGTTTGATATGCAGTAGAATAATAGTGAAAGGATTTTTTATAACTAATTGAATACGTGTAACTATATTTATTTGACATAATTTGATCAAAAATTCGTTGTAATATGGTTTCAAACTTCCATCAAATTTTATATTTTTGATAACAGCAAATTTATGATGCTTTTATTTAAATCAATGTTGCGGCGCACTGTTTGGTTGTATATTCGGAAAAAATGATACCGTGCATACTAAATCCAATTTTGTATTACATATACATTATTTATGTTTATAGGGGTGTAAAAGAACAGTGGAAGCTATTAAAATAGTTCGGTTTATTTTTCCATTAACGAATTAAAGGTTTGTGTGTGTAAATGTTTAGATTATAGCCGCACAATGATAACATGACCTAAAAATGTTTGTGAAATATATATTTTTTTAATTATCAATTTAGTTCTGTTGGTTTGATTTCACGAGAAGCACTCTAAATATAGAACACTACACAAACATAATATTTACCACCCGTATATTCGAGTATAGAGTTTATTCATCGAAAGCAAAATTTGATGGTTGGCGTGTGCTTTATACAATCTAAATGGGTCAAATAGACAAATTAATAGTTTTATTATTATGATAGCATGCAAATGAGCCTTATTGATTTAATTTATGTATATTGCTTCTTACTGAAACCCAATAAAATTTTAAACAATCACCATATCTTATCCGAATTTCCATGGTCATACTAAAAAAGCAAGTTGGGCAAAAGTTACTTACTTATTAGATTTGCCATATTTACTTTTTGTTCAGCTTGAAGAAATTCTACTTTATTTACTAAATTCAATCAAATGTTTATGTATATATTGACTTGAATACGTATATATGGATTAGGGTGGTAAAATAGATGCCAGATTTCTAATTTATTTGAATTGGTATTGATATATGGAATTGCTATATGTATGTCTTTACAGTACATAATTTCAAGGTACTGTGAGTTTTATGAAAAGTAAAGGGTAATTTGTGAGTCTATTTAAATATTAATTCAATCTATAGATCTTTTTGGTCAAATATCGTAAATAAAATTAAAGCTTTATGTTTAATATAAAAAAACAAAAAAATGTTCTGAACGTTTTTCTAACATGCATGCATATTCATAGTTTTGAAGGCTAACACTTTTGCTTCTTTTTTTAGGAATGTGTTTTATGATAATGCCAAATATAGCAATTAATATGTTATTGTGAGCAAAATCAGACCGAGAATTGTTTGATTTTGGAAATATTCCTGGAATCTTACATGGTCATAAAATTCACAATGGTTAAAAGATAGTTGTTTAATAACATTGAAATGTGTTTGAGATTAGAAAAGAAAAACGTTTAGTTATGTTTATTTTCTTTAATTGTTATACCGAAGTTTTGCCAAAAGCCATCGTAATTTCATATTTGTTGATACACAACTTGATTGAAATTTACTTTTTAACCCTTTAAGCTAAGACTAGAAGTTTATATTCTCATTATTGCTTTTTTACAATTACCAATGATTAATTTATAAATAAATAAATCTTATCTAAATTTTCTAATTACAGAATCAAAAGGAAACGATTCTTTAATATTTTTTTTTTCAATGTTCTGTCTAAATTACAAAATCGATAATGTGATTTCTGATTTTTTATCTAGTAAAAGAGACCATCAAAAATTGTAGTCTGCAATGTTCACAAACTCAATTATTTCGATTTATTGAACGGTAATTCATTTATTTGTTGTACATTAGGTAAAGAGAAAATTCATTTTTCTAATTGGTAATTAAATCTGAATAATGGTAAACAATTTATATACTAAATCTGTATAGATAAGACTGATTTTTATGTTTTAAATTTACAGAGCTTAAGGTTTAAGCTCTTTTTATTAATAATTATAAACAGAATGTGCAAAAAATTTAAAAGCTCAACAGAACCATGAATGCTGTTTTGATAGTTAAATGATAAACAATTATTATTTCACATTTATAAAATCTATGTGCAAAAAGCTTCTACAAATTTATTAAAAAAGGAAATATGCTTAATTCGTCTAGTGTAAAAAGTTTTGGTCAATAAAATATGTAAAATACTAAAAAATTATAAAAATAACAAAAGCAATAGTTGTTTTTAATAGTGTTTCATTATTTTCATGGAGGAAGTGAAAATAAATAATTAATTGAAGTCTTTAATCGGTTATGGTATCATTTATAAATATTTTAACTGGAAAATAAATTGATCATATAATTTAGTTGACATTCTATAACTAGTCATTAAAAAGCTTTTGTGATTAAAGCGAAAAATATTTAACGATAAATTTAAAAAACAAATTGAATTAATGGGTTTAAAAGTATTTAAGGTGGCTACTTTAGCTTAATATTTCAAAATAAATTAAAACCTTTTTTACATTATGCTGTCAATTATTGGCCACCTATCATTAAATAATAATCCGTTAAATATTTAGAAGCATTAAATAACTACAGAAGCTTCGATAACTTAGAACACAAAGTATATTCACGGTTAAATAACTACCATTGGCTTTGAAGAAACAATGGTGGTTACGGTATATATTTCTAAATAAAATTTAGAAATATTTTAAAATTTTCATAAAACCAAATCCTTTAAATTGTTTACTAACATTTAAAGCTTTTTAAATGTTTAGTAATAAATGCGGAAAATTTGTATTATATATATATATATATATATATATATATATATATATATATATATATATATATATATATATATATATTTATAAATAATATAAACTATACATTAAAGTAAAAGCTTCTTAAATTTCTTATTTAATTATCTGAGCTTTTAATCTGTTAATTTACTGATTTTTTGAGTTTTTTATTCAAATGTTTTAAAAGTGTTAAAAATGGCTGAACACTTATAATATTAAAATATTTTAAACTTATAAAATGAAATTAAAGCCTGGATTAGTTTTTTTATTTGAAAATAAACTTACACTTTTGTTTTATATTAATTTTGGATAATTTTTTTAAAATTAAAAAAAAATAAAAATACTCTTTCAACACTTTGTTCTAAACTTTAATTTATTTTTAAACTAACTGTTATTTTAAAAACTACTTTTACCGACGAACTTTTAATTTTAAAGCTTTAATTACAACAATATAAACTTTTCCACCCTGTTTTTGTTTAGGCAATTGAATAGTTTTGATATTGAATTAGTCGTTTAATATTTGAATATAATATTCTTGCATCTGAGACTAAGGGATCATAAGCTTCGTGATAACATGCTGGATTGTAAACACAATCCAAAATTTGAAATTGTCATTAAATGTATGAAACTATATTGATTGTAATTTGTCGATTGGTCTCGTGTACATTCCTGATGTAAATGATCTTTGTAAATGACATGTTCTTTGTAAATGATTTTGGCATTACATACCTTAATATTAAGAGAAGAGAAAATTTAAATTATTTACTAACCAAGATTACAGAGATTATAGAGTTAATATTTATTTATAATATCGAGTTAATCCAACAATCATCATAATAGTTATCAAATTAAAAGCTTTTGTTAATTTAAAACCAAATAGAACAGTGAAAACCTTTTTATATACTAGGTACATATTTAATAGTTTTTTTATATCATCAAATTATTTCAAAGACAAAGTTTCATTAGCCTGGGAGCTTTCCTAGAATTTTTTTTATAAACGTAAAAGTTTACTATTTCATTTAATTTACAAAGAATTTGTTCAAAGAAATAATACTCATCATTGCCTGTCCTTTAAGATTACAAACGATGTAGAAATTTAATCATAAACTATTAAATATTCGCGGATTTAGGTCGTGGCGTGGTTAAATCTTTTATTTATAATTTATTACGACAAAAAGGTTTCAATGAATTATTGATTTTCTTATTGTTAAAAATACTACCGTATACTATTTTTCAGCTCCTTCATCACTTCTTCGTAAATATATTTACATAAACATCTGTGTTATGTTAAGCTCTATTATTTACATTTTGTTTTGAATATTTTAAGAATCCCCCAAAAAACCTTCAACATTCTTAGAATTTAAATAAATTTGACTTGAATGCGTTTTTGTGTATGTTTATGGTGTTTAAATTGTATGAATAGCAAAAATTCGTAAAATTTAAAGCTTTTTGGTGTACAAAGTCATTAAAATTATATTGTATAGTTTAACATATTTCACTTTCCATTTTTCAAGAATAAAATATATTTTGTTATCGTAAAGATATTAATTCCACACGACTTGCTCTGTCGGTGACAACCAAATTAGTAAAATGGTAGTTACTATATTTTCTTGTTGTATCAAAGTACAAATATAAAATATGTCTGTAACATTATTTACCCTATTTTTTGTTTTTGTAAAAATGTCTTTTTATTAACACTTGAGAAAATTGTTAAAGTTATATATTTTTAAGGTTATGTCCTTTCATTTAAATATAATTTAAATAAGATTTGTTTGTAGTTTCTAGATACTCAAAGCATCTCACAATTTAAACGTGGCGTGGTAACAGTATTCCGCTTAATAATCAAACAACCAAATTATAATTTTCACATCTCGTTTGTTACATAAACAATATTTAGAAATACCGTAAAGTTTTTATTCAAAATCTAAATCAAATTTTATAATGCTTTTCATTATCCAGTTTCATTTAAACTTATTTAACGTAATTAGGTTAAGTAAAACCAAGAAATGAGTAAGTCAAATTTGTTTAAATCTCTCCAAAATTTCCAAAAGCAACGATAACTCTTTGCAATAATTGTATCGGAATGTAACTACATACAGAAGTTTAAATCTCAAAATCATGTAATCGAGAGCCGACATCTCCATTAATGGATTTGCCTTATATATTATATGGCACTAGCTTGTGTCTGGAACACGTATCTTTATATCTTTATATTTTCACATAAGTGAATTTGATTTTTGTTTTCTGTAGCATTAAAATACAATTTTGATAATTATGTGTCATAAAAAGTTCGATTCAGGAATCCTAAATGTAGCATACATGGTGAACCTTTGAATGCTTTCTAAATCCAAAACAACCTTCATTAGACCCTAGAATGAATTCATATTCAAAATATCTGAGATTGTCATTTATCGGTCATCGACTTTCTTGGAAACTATATCAGTTTTTTTTATTAAATAATTGAAAACTCATCCTTGTAATAACAAAATTAAACTAAAAGCACAAATAGGTTTTCGAAGAAAATGGCTTTTTAAAAAACACTATAGAGGAGAAATAAATTTTAGGCAAAGACCTTTCAAAAGAAATCATTAAAAACGTTGAATAGTTATTTTTAGATCTGCTTTGATTGGTTATCTGACAAAAGCTTCAAAGATTCAAAACTTCATAAATTATTAGAATACGTAAACTCTTTGGTTAACTTAAAACTAACAGTAAAATTTTAGCTGAGTACAAAAATTGTTCACACTTTCTTATATAAGGCAAATAAATTATCTAAAGATTGACCTTGTAAAATATGTGATATACAATACAATTATGTCCAGAGATGAGTAATCGAAGTAAGCGAATATTTTAAAATGTATGAACAGTCAGTCGTATAACGGTATTCTTTTACATTATTGACGTAAAAAGTTCCAGTTGAGTTTGAATGGACACCACAAGTTAGATTTCCAGGGCAAGGAAATGTTTCATTAATTTTCATCAATAAACGAATATATGTTTGACAAGTATAGCTAAAGTAATTCATTCGAAAATGTTTCCTCTTACACTAATGCTAAATAATTTTTTTGAAAGTATGGAGTGTTCGACTGTTTTTAAACAAATAAATGCTAAGTAAATAAATAAATAGTGCAGAAGGTTTAAGCAAAATATTTAATGTGCTATACATACCTTAGATCGCCGTTATAAGGTTGGCTTTGACGTTTCTTACAATAACATCTTATATCAATTGTTAGAAATAAAAGACAATGAGCGAGGTAGTCCCATTTTTGGAATTTAATGGTGGAAATGAGAGCTTTGATATATTATAAAATCTATGATTTTAATAATAAAATTGGTCTCAATTTGCATTTGAAAACTGTTGCTACTATATTTAAAGTGTCACTACTGGTTTCTAAGTAAATGTTTGCTTCTATTTTTTTGAAGTAATTTAATGTAACTGAAAAACCATTTTCTTAAATTACAAAAAAAAACGTAATATTTCTTGTGTGCTTATACTTTTTGAAGAACCATGAAAGGTCCATGAATAATTGAGCAATTAATATTCGTTTCTTTGCTAATTAATGCACATTATTCTAATGTGATATTATATTATATATAAATTAGATAAAATGTCGTCTTAGAATTCTTTATACATAATTAAATCGACAAAATACCTCGTATAAATATTTTAGTTAATTAAAATTTACTATATATGACAACCATATAAATTAGTGTGTTTGAGTGGTTTTGATCGCAAAAATAACCTGAATCTTGTATATTATGTCAAAACGATGGTGTTGCTCTATTAAATTCTTCCTAATACCATATCATTTCATACAAATGTGCGTACTACAGATCCATCATAAATGGTTGCTAGGGTAAATTACATATAAGCTGTACATCCACAAATGTTAATATGTACAATCAAGTATTAATTCACTTGGAAAATTCACACGAAACTGGGGTGCTTAAGACACAAATGTATATACGCAAAATGTACCATCCCTAATATGATATGATTAATTAAAAATAAATTGTGTATTGTAAAATAAATGCTCTTTAATAAATAAAGAAAAATAACAACAAAAGAACTATGATGCAAAGATAATGATATGATAGTGCAAATCAGCATAAATACATGCACATATTTTACAAAAATTTTCAATTCATTAAATATTATATTTAATCAGTTTATATATATATATATATATATATATATATATATATATATATATATATATATATGTATATATATATATATATATATATATATATAGTTGAGTGCTTTTTGAACCGAATAAAAGTTATGTTAAATTTTATTACATTTTGTTCAGTGGTGCGTAAGTTTTTAATCGAGTCACGGAATATAAATATATCTTATAAAACTACTAAAACGAGAATGAGGACTGGTCATTTTCCATATTAGTTTTTCGCACTCGATTTATAGCGAAAAAAGTTTTTATCTCTGTTTTAATTCTTTGGAGTTTAAACGTTCGCGTAGAAATCATTAATTTCTCGTATTTATAATAGCTTAATAATACAGAAATTTAAATTTAAATAGCACCTAAAATGCTTTAAATTTTGCTTTAAATTGAATGGACTATTGATTTGAACATTGATCAAAACAAAGCTACATATATACGGCCAAGAGATTAAAAATACGGTTGAACTTGCCAAAGGAGTAAAAGTTCAAAATTTCGAAATCAAACGTATAAATGCAAATAAACATATCATAAATACAGATACATTAGACAATTTTAACACGTTGAAAACTATTTTTAATGAAGTTAAAACAAATTTTTATACATACACGCCCAAAGAGTTGAAACTAAAAACTTTGGCTTACTGAAACCGAAGATGTGACCGAACTAAAGACGGACATTGAACATGACAATGACGAAATCAAAATTAATAAAATAATTCAAATGCGATCACGAAGACCTAATAGTAATAAAAAATTATTACCACTATATATCGTTCAATTTAGCCCGGACACAAAATTAAATAAAGTTTTCGATATTAAAATTCTAAATTATCAAAAAATTTCATGGGAACATTTAAATAAAGTAGATGAAATCATGCAATGTAAAAATTGCCAACGTTTTGGACACACAGCAATCAATTGCAATTTAGAATTCAGATGCGTAAAATGCTCTAACAACCATACACCAGGCGAATGCACTATAAATTTGGAAAACAAAAAAGGTGAAATTTACTGTATAAATTGTAAGCAGATTGGACACCCGGCATCCTATAAAGGTTGCCCAATTTATAAAACAATGTTGACAAAATTAAAAAGGAAAATTGAAGAAAATAAGAAAAAAAGCCAACCGACGAAACCAACACCGAAAGTATTCACGTCTGTGAAAGTGACAAAGGAGAATGGCACGTTCGCAGAAATGATTAAAGGCGGTCCCCCAAAACCTCAACAACAACAGCAACAACACCAACATTCACAATCAAATGACTTGATAATACAAAAGCTCACATCGAGGATAGATAGTATGGCTAAAATAATGGAGCAACAAAGTGAACAGATTGCTCAACTTTTGCAAATTATTGGCTCATTATAAATTCAAAATTAAACTCAAAATTCAATACAAACCAAAGTTTTAACACTCTTAATAATAATAACAATTCAAAATTCAAAATTATCGCGTTGAACGTCAATTCTATTATAAGTGTTCAACGTCGTCTAAATTTATTACATTTTCTTAATCAGCATAAACCAGATTGTATGCTGATTAACGAAACAAAATTAAATAGTAAGCATAAAATTGAATTTAAAAATTACAATTTTGTAAGACGAGATCGAATTAATGCCAAACAAGGAGGGGGCACAGCCATTTTGATTAGGAACGGGGTAAAATTCAAAATTATAGAACCACAAGCGATTACTAATCGTGAGGGGATCGAAATAGCCACGATCAAGCTAAATATTAAAAATTCGGCCAAAAATATTTTTTTAGTTTCAATCTATTGTACGGGCAATACCTCACAAATTTCGGACGAACGATTTATCGAAGAATGGAGCAAAATTTTCATATCTTTAAATTTAGAAAACCCAAATCATTTTTATATTATAGCGGGCGATTTGAACGCTAGACATAAAAATTGGGGTAACGAGGCGAACAATTCGAGGGGAAATCGTTTAAATCGTTGGTTAGAAGAGTTTGAAATGGACTATCGATTAAAATTGTATAAAAGTGACAAACCCACAATGGTACGCTCGGGAAATTTTTTGGACCTGGCAATCATGGACATTCGAATTCAAATTGAACAAAATAATCGGCAAGAAATTACAACGCACCATTATGACAGTGATCATAAGGCAATTGAAATTGTAGTACGAGGAATTGGCGAAATCGAAAGAGGGACAAACAAAATTGAAGACAACGACGGACAACAACAACAGATTCGATACAACTTTAATAAAATTAATTGGCAAACATGGACGGAACAATTGGAAAATGCACATCATTTAGCAATTTTGGCACAAAATCCAAATTTTAACGACAACAACGACGAAACTTTAATACCAAATAATCGAAATTTGAACGATGAGGAGATTAATGATTATATAAATTTGATCACGAAATTAATTTTAGAAAACTTCAATCAAAATTCGCCGAAACAAAGACGGCAAAATAATATGGTTTGTTATACAAATTCGATTATTGAAAGATTATACAAACACAAATCTTTCATAATTACCAAAATTAAGACGTTGAGACGGAATACGTTGAAGGGTCACTTTCGAAATGATGGAAGAAGAAATTATAATGGTAGAGGAGCAAACAACAACAACTACAATTATAACAATCTTAATTTAACATTGATACAAAAAATAAACGAATGGAAAGCGGAAATTAAGCGGACAGTAAAATTAATTGAGGATAACGTCAAAATTCAAATTGAAAAATATTGGATTAATGTAATGAAGGGAATTAAACCAGGACCGAAAATGTGGACCGAAATTAAAAAACTAACAAAAGCAACAAGAAACAATTTAGATGTAAAACTTTTGGAAATAGACGAAAACGACAAAATTAACTACAATAATTTGGATATTGAGTGGAGCAAAATTTCAAAAAATCATGAAAATAAAATTCAAATTTATGATGAAATAATTAACTTAAACATAATTGGACACCATATCGAGGCACATACAAAAACAAATTTAAATTTAGGAAATGCGGAGCACAGAAATAAAGTGAAAAGTGCGATTAAACCAATCATCAATAAACAGAACATTGATAAATTAGCACATCACACAAAAACACAATTTTCGGACCAAAATCGGGCAAACGCACCAAATCAACCTATAGGAGATACAAATTATTATATTTCGGTCGATCAATTAAGTTACATTCTAAATTGTTCCAATAATAAAAAATCTTTCGGTCCAGATTTATTGCCAAATATAATGTTAAAACATCTTCCAAATTCACTAATTGTCGAAATTTGTATAATTTTCAATAATTTATTAAACAACAAATCTTTTCCAAATTGTTGGAAAGAAGCGCGAGTATTTCCCATTCATAAAAAAGGAAAAAATCCAACCGATCCGGAAAATTATCGGCCAATTAGTTTACTCTCAAATTTAGGAAAAGTTTACGAAATTATAATTTACGAAAAAATCAACAATCACGTCAAAACACATAATTTAATGCCGGATAATCAATTTGGTTTTAGACAAGGGCATAGTACGGTGCACGCCATCACAAAAGTGGTTTCGGACGTCTGCCATCAAATAAATTTTAGTAATCCAACGGGGGCGGTCATGATTGATATCAAAAAAGCGTTTGAATCGATTTGGCTCGATGGTTTACTCGCAAAATTAAAAAATATGAAATTTAATAATGAAATTCTCGAAATTCTTTTCGAAATGTTGTACAATCGGACATTTATTGTGACAACGGGGCGTAACCAATCGTCATCCAAATTTAAAATTTTAAACGGAGTGCAGCAGGGTTCAATCACGGCACCAATTCTTTTTAATTTATACACGGCTGATTTGATACAAAATGATCTTCTAAATTCTAAAAACGTACAAACATGCGCCTATGCGGACGATATGATCGTATATAGTTCAAGTTATTTAGTCGGAGATATACAAAAAAACCTTCAATCGGCAATAAATTTCATACAAAATTACCTAAATTTATGGCACATAGAGATAAACATAGCTAAATGTGAAACAATACTATTTCGGCGAACACTAAAAAACGCAAATCGTGATTTAAAAAGAAATTGGCGGAAACTTTCGATCAAAATTAATAATGAACCAATCAAATTAAAAGAATCGATAAAATATTTAGGCGTGAATATCGATAAATTTTGTTATATGGCAGACCACTCATCAACACAATTAAAAAAAGCGAAGCGTGCATTTATGGGGGCAAGACGAATTTTTTACAGTAAATATTTGAACAAAAGAGTAAAAACTATCGCATATAAAGCGCTTATTAGGCCAATTTTGACTTATGGATGCCAGGTTTGGTTCAACCAAGTACCAAGGTATATGGAACGTTACCGAGTGTTCGAAAGGAAATGTCTTCGACACTGCAATGGACTGTATCGTAAAGCAAATACCGACTTTAAACATTTTATTTCGAATAAGGACCAATATGAAAATTATGACGGGGACAGAATTGACAACCACATACTGAAATTGACGAGAGAACATATTAGACGGGCAACTATAAATTCTGACAATTCACTGATATACGGACCATATCACATTGACACACTTTTAGCAACACACTACGCGAAAACAGGCATGAATCCGGGTCCCAATATGTTTATACATTTCGACAAATTGGGCTTTCTACAAAATAAAGAGGCGATTCCAATTATCTATCACGTGCAGAGGAGGCCAAATGAGAAATGGTTGGATGAGGAAAAATTTCTAAATTCAAACATTCATATTCGGTACAATACAAAATTAAAAGATGGTGACCCGAACGAGTACGAGGCGAGATGCGAGAGGTATTGGTGGCTTAACACCTCAGCATAAATTTTATTTCGATGACATCGCAGTTGCGGCAAAATTAATAAAAAAAAATAAAAAAAAAAAAAAACACCTATTTTGATGGCATCACAGTTTGAGCTACATTTGATAACATCGCAGTGGCGGCAAAATTTTAAAAACCATTTTTGATGACATCACAGTGGCAGCAAAATTAAAAGAATATATGATTATTTCATATAATTTTCTTTTATAAAATTATACATATGAGATACATTAGTTTTAACTAATTTTTTATTTTATTTTTGATAATCCCTACACATTTGATAACATTTTTATTCTTTTTGATAAAATCATTGTTATATAATCGTATGTATGTGTGTGTGTGTCTGTGTTTTTGTATATAAGTATGTATGTTGCTTAAATATAACTTCTTTTCAATTTAATATTGGTTCACAATTTTTTTAACATTTTTATTAAACCAGTAATTTCATATTAATATTGTTTAATTTATTAACGTAATATATTTTTAATAACTTTTTCGATGTTAGATTTGAATAAAATAATGTATATATTAACAATAATAGTGTTAGGTTAGATTAAGTACCTGAGTGCCCAAGTTAAGGGACAGCGGACTAAATATGTAAAAATAAGATTTAATGGATGTCATTCCACCATCCTAAAATTAATTTTAAGAAAAATTATGTACATAAAAAAAATGTTAATAAATGGAATATCTTTATTTAATAAAAAAAAAAAAATTGATCAAAACAAATTGAATCGGGTTGAATTTTTTTAATATTTGGATTGGTTTTTACACCATACAGCATTCTGAATCAATTTGATTTGAATGGTTCAAAATTAGTTTAGGTATTAAAATGATTTTTAAAGCAATTTGAACCGCATCTACTTTCCACAAATTTTGATCATTAAAATTTTGTTAAAATGAGTTTGAAATCAATTTTAACATTATTTACAAAAAATTTAAATACATTTCGATTGATTAATCAATCATTTTAACTGTTGTTACTTCCAAAATTTCTATTATGCATTTAGTTTTAGGGTTTGCGACTTCTGAAATAAAATAAAAATAAATTGAGCCATACAATTTTTGTTTAAACATAAGTTTACCTTGCTTAATTCGTAGTGACACAAAAAATTTCATTCGTTATTTTAATTCACATAAGTTTGAATTTAATTACTTTATTATGTAAATTACTTTTAAAAACAAAGCTTTCAATTAAAATTATTCTTGAATGCAGTAAATTTAAATACCACATTATTTCACCGAGTGATTTGAGTGAAATTTCAAATTTTTTATATAAAAGTGGCTGGAGA
Source organism: Tipula confusa (assembly GCA_963556175.1). NCBI lineage: Eukaryota > Metazoa > Arthropoda > Insecta > Diptera > Tipulidae > Tipula > Tipula confusa. Next base: position 162,294,549 of record OY744477.1, on the reverse strand, counting down.
ATTTTAAATTTTTGATATATTCTACACAAAAAAAAAAAACGCAACAGCAAATTTTTTCGTAAAAATACTTAATTTTTAACCATACTTGTATCTTAATGAAATATCACTTATAAAAAAATATTTGGTAGGAAACTAAATTAAATTTTATCTCCTTTGCGATGGCGGGATTAATTTTAATTTGTTTTGTTTTTATCGCATTTTGAGTAAAAGACAAATGTTTTAATCGGGAAAAATCTAGTAACTTTGAGACTGACCGTACGAACTATCCTAATTGTTTATTTTCAAAATAAAATTAGCTAAGTTGCAAAGAATTCAAAAAAAATTCTTATATATGCTATTAAAATCTATCACTATCTATTTGTTTTTTTTTGGGACATAGCACATTGTTTTAAGCCCATAAAATTTTTCTACATATCGTGCTGATGTTAGGACAAGATATGGTATTATTACAAAACCATCTGTACTACAAGTCATTGCATACTAATGTTAATCTAGTCATTTAAATATAAGAAGTTAAGAATGTACTGAAAGTAACAAACATTTTGAATATAGTGTAAAATAAAATAAAAATTCGCATACTACAGAAACAAAAAATATGAGAAAATTAAACATTTTTTTAAATGAACTTTGAAAGCACAATTTTTCATATTGGTTCTGTTTGTCTATGTCAACGAAAGTTAGATGGCTTGTAATATAGATGGTTTTGTAATATTACCATATTACTTTTAAGAATCTAGATAATTACGGCCTAAACCTTCATTGAACCTCCATAAAACTATACAATCGCAATTAGAATTTAAACTTTCTCTCGGTGCGTGCAAAACCCTACATCGGTGGTCTTATTAATATAAATTAAAGTTTGATTCATTCGAAAAAAAGCACAACGCCACTGCCGCAGAGTTCAGTTTCTATGTGTAATTTATTAGTTACCTATGATGAATATCTGTCACTAAGAAACGTCACTTGAATATGTCGACGTGATCTTAAACGTAATATAATATATAGAATTTTCATATAGAAATTGTTGACGTCTTATTTTTAAAGGTTTTAAATTCTCTGCGTATTTTTATTTGGTTTTGCTAATGAATAATTAGAAAAGTTCGTTGACAGTCTCAAAGTTAGCAGTTTTTTTCTCGGTTATACAACATTTTACTCAAAACAACGGTAAAAAACAAAACAAATTAAAATGAATCCCACCGTCATAAAGTGGATAAAATTTCTTTCTGTTTACCACCGAATATTTTTGTATATATGCGATATTTAATTAAAATACAAGTGTTTGAAGGTACCTAAGTATTTTTTCGAAAAATGTGCTGTTGCGTTTTTTTGGTGCAGTGTATTTGAAACATTATATGATTAACAGCAAATATAAAATTAATCAAGCTAATCTATTATTATTTGCAAATATTTTTACGCTTTCAGCTTATATTTATTCAAACAAAACTTTAAATTAGAAAAAGCTTGTTTTTAATAGTTTAATAAATTTAGGCTTTATTTCATTGAGTAGTTTGAGTGAAGCTTAAATGTAAAATTGATATTTCATGTAAAAGTAGTTTTTTAACCCAAATTTAATTTCAATTTAAGTGATTGAAATTCGATAATACCGTTTAAATTAAAAATTACTGATTAATTAAATTGAGTCGATGTTGTTTAAAATAAATATAGCCCAATTTGAAAGTTGCTTAAATTTGAATTCTCAATAAGGCGTCAGTGAACGTGAATTAGGAGTAAGTAATAGTTGAGTACACAAATCAATTTATCGAGCACGGTTTGAGTAGAATTTAGAGCGCTATTTATATCTGTATATTTATCTGTAATAAATAGCCATAATTATAAAAGCAGCTACCAAAAATAAATTTTATTTATATTATTTAATCTTAAACCATCTTAAGGTGGCTTTGATTTAACTGTAACTATTTTATTTGATTATTTTGAAAAATTTAATTTCGTGTTTATATTTTTTCGTGTTTTTGTTTAGGTATATTGTTTTTCGAGTGGATCCAACTTATTTAAATAGAGGATAAATCCCAAATAAGATGTATTAAAGCACAGAATAAATATAAACAACCTTAAAATTGTATAATTAAAACTTCAATATTTTGATTAATTTTTAAAGAAAAAATTATATTTTTATTTAATTGAAAATTTTTAGACATTTTTTTAATTCATACCACATAACATGCGACTTTTATGTAGTTATAAAAACATAAAATACGTTAATATACAAAAAAATCTATTTGTAAGTAAAATAAAAAATCCTACGGAAAAACTATAGAATCACATGGAAGTCAAAGTTTCTATTTTCAATTGTTGAAAACATAATTTTGTGTTGATTTAAGTTTCTGTCATACATTTTCTGACAAATATAAAACATATGAAAAACGATTATTTTTTTCGTTTTTTGTCACATTAAATAAAGCTCTCCAAAAATATCGTTCATCATGGAGGTTTGTATTATTCAGGTGGCTTTGATATTATGCATCAATCTTATTCAAACACCATATAAATGAAAAAAGGAAAAAAAATATGTAGACAGCTTTTTAAAAAGACCTTTATATTTTGATATCCGTGACTATACTAATACTACGGTAATAAGGGCACAATAAACAAAACTTCTAAAGTAAAAAAACTTTTAAGCCATATTACATAGAGCGAGTAAAATTTTCCTTAATATGTTTATATATTATCCATCAGCTTATTATATTTGCAAGATATTTCTCCGTAATTTGTTTGTATTTTTCCGTAACAAAGTTGACAAATAATTCTGTAAAGAGATTTAATTTGATTTCTTAAAGTATAATCGATTCGAGCGGAAACTTTATTTTTTTTAATGCTTTGTTTTTACATTTCTTCTTAATGATTTTCTTATAAAATAAAATATCACAATAAGTGAAAAGCTTAATTAATAAGAAAATTATTTTTTAAATATAAAAGCATATTATTTGATTGCTGCACTAATAGACAGACATACACGCACACACCAAAGTAAATTATAAATTAATCGAATTATTGCGTGTGTGTATTGCGAAACGTAGGATTGAATTGTGTTCGAAAATAGATACCATCTTTGGCGACAGCCCCAATATACGATAGTCACGTCACAATGATTCTGTTAGACAATATAATGATAGGATACGATACGTAACAAAGATTAATGTTCGAAAACGTTTATTTATGTCGTAAATTCAACGAAATTTTGTATAGTTCTAGGATGAAATTCGGAGAATTTGGGTTGACGATTTGTTTTTTCTTAATTATATTACGAATTTAATTTAATTCATTTTGTAACACAATCTGCAATCAAAACATGTTACCATGATTGTAAATCAGTTTGTGATGGTTGGCAATCTTTTCTTTTCATTTTTAAATTAGATTGTAGAATATTATTTTGTGCTACATTTATTTAGTTTAGATAAATAACTGACAGATTTAAAATTAAAACAAATTGTTTTTCTTCAATTTGAGCTATTCGCAGTTAAATTTGAATATAAATTTTACAATGATGGTAAAGGGTAGTCACAATTTTGTGTAATAATTATAATTATTTAATCTATTCGTGCTTTTTGTTGATTGAAGCTAATGTGTAGGTTAATAAGCTTAATTGAATAGTTATTTAACTGATCAGTTCACAAAGAAGCTACGTTAAACGTGAGAAACTTAAGATTAACTCAAATTGTATTTTTTTTTTAATTTTTAATTGTTTTTTGTTTTGGCATAAACTGTTTTGGCATAAGCCAAAGAAACAAAAGAAAAATACATTTAAGTTCATATTTCGAAAACCACCTTAAAGGTAGAATGCTAACACAATCAGGTTTTTTAGTACATGTTTAGCAAGCTTAAAGCTCCAACTTTATTAATATTATTTTAAAACATGAAATAAGAGCTCAAAGAAGTGCTTAAATTGCTTAATTATTTAATATTATTTTTATTCTATACATGTAGGCGGGTTTAACTTTTAAGTAATTACAATTTAAATCGTCACTTCACGTTTAGCGTAAACTTTAAATAAATATGTTACTTCAATATATAAAACAAGAAATCATATTTAACCTAAAATCTTTTGATTTAGGTGGTTTTAATGAACTACTTTTACCTAAATATGGCTTATGAAGAGGTTAAATGAGCTACTTCAAGTAACATATGTAAACTAAGAGGCTGGTTAGTTGTTATATTGCTTATTTTTACAAGTTAAATAAAATAACCCAACAAAATGATAGTATATATAGTAGATTGTAAAAGCTCACACATTTAAATTGACATTTGTTGAAAATTGTGTCAAAATACAAAATTAACGATAAACTAAAATTACGATCGGATAAAAATGTTTGCTCTGTATAATCAAACAAATATATGTATTGCTTATCTATATCAAGCGAATAAACGTCAATAACCTAAAATTCCTTTTATATGAATCAGAACAACAAAATTTTAGGAATCGTCAGTGTATAGAAAAATTAATTAAAACAAACCATTTACGTAGTTTTACTAAAAACACCGGCTGACGATAAAGCATATAAAGCATAAAAAGTTATTCGTTATTTGATCTGTTGCAAATTCCAAAAAAAAAAAAACATTACCAATCACAATGTAGATACCAAAACTTTAGTAAACGAACACAACATACGGCGCCCTAAAGCTGGGTTATTAGAAAATTAATATGTGAAAATATTTGTGACACCCACGATAGATAGGCGCAAAAAATGGTTAGTTTTTCCTTAATTTATTATCTTAATATGCCATATTTGTCCATATACTGCCCACAAAAGAACAGTTTATTTTTATAACTCATTGGGTCATGCTTTAAAGCAGCGGATGGCTATACAATACCAAGTACCAACAACTGCAAAAAGTAGAAAATTATTAAAAGCAATCGTAAAAAAAACTTTTACCGAATGTGTCAACTATAGAAAACTTATCTATTGCCCAACTGGCACTGTTATATTGTTAGCAAAAGAATTCCAAATTGTATATGGGAAAAACAAATTGTAATATACAACCGATTAAACTCTAAGGGGGTTATATGTACCAAATCAAGTTAGCTAAATGACCTCAAGTTAGATTAAACAACATAATTCCAAAAAAACAATTAGACAGATAGTACCCGGTATAAAGGAAAGGCTAACAAACCGAATTCGAACATTTTCACAGACCTGAAAATTAAAGCATCAACTGTCATGCATAAATATTTGTTTATTTGCCTTATTTGCAGCAATATAATTTAAACTGGAATTTAGTTTTGTTAGTATCTTTTCTATATTTTCATAGATTACCAATTTCTGGTGCCGTCTACAAATGTCGCCGTTTCAAAATAAATTTAGCGATACATTTTTTGGATAGTTGAAGCCTTGGGGTATTTTGCTTTATGGAACTACATTAGCAGCTTTTTAAAAGGTTCTTTTTATGCTGTATGCGTTATTTATTTTTTTAAATTATTACATACTTTTGTTTCTTGGCTATGTAAAATAGTTTCCTTGTGAAAAATATTTTATGTGGCCTTTTTGCTGGGTGAAGTTTTCTAGCCATAATCTTAGTCGATTGTTTTTTTCTAAACACACTATATTAGTATAATAACTTTGAACCCTAAAACTGGATAATTGCAATTTAACCTCACTGAAATGATCTTTAATAGTTTAAAAACTCGGTTAGTATAGAATAAAATTCTAGATGATGTTTTAATGATGATAATTATAATAAAGTCGCAGTCAAAAACAGAAAAGTAAAATTATTCCCCGTGGTGAAGTGAAGGAATCCAAAGTAGAAGACAATTTTCATTTATTTACATCACAACGGGAAATAATTGCAGCCTTTGATGAAAAATTTGTGTCATGTATGGTTACATTTTTAAATGCTTTACGCTATTTTCCAATCGTTTAAACTTTAGTGTATATAATCTAAGCCAAAAAATCTGTATTGATTCTTACTAATTGCGGCACATAAGAATAGTTTTATCTTATCTGCGTAAATTGATAACAGTTTCTTTTTTTTTTGTTTACTTAGCAAAAAATATTAAACGTGAAAAAACAAAAATCAAGAATACGTGCACACGTGTTTATTGGGTTTCTCGAATTTGTATGTTTGAACAGGTTTATAATTTATATAAAAATGTACAGATTTAATTGTTATTTAATTAAATTAATTTAATTTAATTAAGAAATCAAAAACATATACAATTTTCGAAAATGGTAAACATACATTCAGTGAATAAATTTCTTGCTTTCGTGGTGTGGAAAAAATGTTGGTATAATTTGAATATTGTATCAATTGTTTTTTTCTAATTAAATTTTCCAAAACATAGTCACAAAGGATTAAAAAACTAATTAAAAAAACTAATATACAGTAAAACATCTTTATGTTGGATTACCGACGGTACTGGTAGTGAGTGGTATAGTGTTGACTACTTCAAAATTAGTTTTAGGTTGCTTCTTTATAGTGAAATACGTTACTCTACATTTCTTTTTTTTTGATTTAAATATACGAATTTGATTGGGACTGTCTCGTTTAAGTTTACTTCTTAAACGTATTTATGTCAATTAAATTGCTTATAGTAAGAATGGTCTCTAATGGTGGAGGGCACTCTCCCATGCCTCATAAAAGACTTCTAAACGAGCATATTATCCTTAGAATTTCCCACAGTCTGCTTGGCTTGATTGGAACACTGGGCTGACTAACCGCATCCGTAAAAAACCTATTTGTTAAAAAGTTCAATTAAACGAAATATGGATACCGCCAAAATGACTATTTACAAAATGACTACACATGACTATTTAAAATTTTCATGAAAAACTTTATGAATATTCTTTGAAATATTAAATTAAGTACAGTAAAAATATCGTAATTTAAAGTGATTTTCAACTTGTTGGGAAATATAATCCTCCCATTACGAAAGTATTACAACAATTTTGAGAATAGATAACGAAAATAATACGTTTTGTTAATAAATAAACACTTTTAATAATATGTACTCACACACCTACACATCAATTTCCCACAATCAGTCGTATAATTTTTCGCGTAAACAATTGCGATGAACAACAATCCCATATGATAATAATATCGTTGACAAAGGATATCATAAAATAAACAACAAATTTACTATTTATACTACTTATACAAAAAAATTAAAAAGAATCTGTCATATAATTCTAATTTTGTTTATATCTACCTACCTTATGTGTGTAATATTTTGCTCTCGTTTATAAGAAGATCCAATTTTTTCCAGAATATCAAAATCTTTTATTCATGAAAACAATTCTGCTTAAAGCATAAGATAATTTGTTTTGTTTGGTACAATAATAACGAATTATTCGTTTTCATCGTGACCAAAATGAATTAGCTGAATCATTCTGCTGAATTAGCTTTATATATTACACAATTTTTGAGACGTGATACTACGTTTATACAGCATAAATGTTATTACATTTTAAAAATCTCACCATAATAATGATATACATTAAATGGATCTGTGTATGGAGAAATAATAAAGTTTATTATGGTAATGTGCTAATATAATTTTTCGTATATGAATTACATATTTACTGTACATGTTTATGTGTTTCGTCTGGAAAAGACAGTATATATTATGCGACATGAGCATGTTTTACATTTATATTTTAATTTACATATATGCTACAATTATTAACGCGATGTTAAAATTGAAGTTAAATTTATGGCATAAACCATCCCACTGGTCGGTTGTTTAAATGACACACATAAACTATTTAATGATTAAGTTACTATTTCTTAAGCAAGTTTCTTAGCTTAAACTTTATAAGTTATCACTCTAATATTTGACATAATCTATACTTTAATATATTTAATTATTTTTATCTACTTAGATTATACTTTTATAAACTAAAACAACTTCGATTTACTTAAACTACTTTCATATATTTAAACTACCTATATATCTGCTAAATCAACCGAATTTAGTGAGGTTAGTCAAATTGTCTGAAAAAATATTTTTATTTTTATTATTACCGTATAGATAAACGTAGATCGTAAAATTTGACTGCTTTTTTAAAAGTAATTGTGTCTGGGTACAAACTAACACACCATACTGACATGATAAATATAGATGCTTTTCGACTCGACTCCAGCTTAGAAACTTATGTCGTCTTCACACTTATATTGTCTGGCCAAAATCCTTGATAGACTCAGCGACTAGAAATCGTGAAGTGTGTAAAAATTGTTTCTTACAATCAACAGCCCATTTCCTCCGTCTCATTGTAGCCTTAGTTATAACCATGCATTAAGTGGATTTTTAGTTTAATAACCCTTTCTACTGTCTTTGAGCCAATGGTTAAATTTTCTTTACATATTTGTTTTTACTAAATACCTTGGATGCAGTAGGAACCTGTTTCTTATGAATATGCAGTAAAACTCGTTTAACGCACGCGTGTAGCTAAATAAGGTGCTACTACGGTTTTGTACGTCAAAGTGTTAAGCTTAAAGTATTGTTTTGACCTCTTATCACGCGATCTTCAGATGATGATTTGACATTTTCTATCTTTGTTTCGAACAAAAATCCAAGAATCAAATATCCTTCGACCTGCTTCTCGAATTTTAGTTTTTATGCAGGCGTGTGTGAGTTTCTTTTAGCAGATTTCGCATTTTGATCTTGTCATGCATCTAAATATGGGATGATTGACTCATAAACAATTATAACAGCGATTGTATGATTTATGCGTTTCTTAACTGAAAAACGGTTATTTTTGTAAGATAACTCTAGAAAAGTGTTCTCGTTACTATATATGTCTAACAAATGTCTTTCTCAAATTGGAAATCTTTATAGATAAGAAATTGTATAAATTCGAACTTTATAAATTAAAAATGTATGCAAAGGTTTGAAATCTAACAAAAAGTAAGACATTTGTTCGGAGTACAACGTTTAAAAAGGTTACATTAGTTTCAGCTGAAATATCTGTTTACTTTTATATTAAGCTAGAATGTGGTAGACCCAGTGAGGCCATACATTTTTGTTAGTTCTAGTTTTTTTTAGTTCACTACCGGTAGATTAGGTAGGATATAAAATAACCTGTAATAATTAAAATAATTTATAATTAATAATTAAATTTTTTATAAATTATATTATTCACTTTGAAAAACAATAATAAATCATACAATATTTACTTCCTGCATGAAATAAATAAATATACTATATTCATGTTATTTATTTACTGCCCAATTTTGCAATTATTCATTTCACACCACATTCTTATAGTTGAAGAGGTAAAAGGCCAAAACAATTTATGAAATCTGTTACGATATAAAAATAGGTTTGATTGTGTTATGTAAAAAAGTTAAATTATCAAAATCGGTTTATCGAAAAATCTTTAGGATCTGGTTTTATAATAAAATTTCGCTGCTTGACCTGATTCTATTAAATTTATGGAAATGTATTTACACAAATTGAAAGATACAATAAAATTAATTTTGATCTTTTTATTTATTAAAAATGTTTGTTCAAAAGATTCTTCAGGTTTTGTTTGTTAAATTATACGTTTAAATCGGATTAGGGTCTTAGAAGGGTGACATTTTTTAAAGCAACTGTAAATTCCAAACGTCGTATGTTCTTATTTTAATAAAGGGTATTCCAATTTAAGGTTAATTTTTAAGTTTGTCGCGATTTATATTTTATGTAAAAGTTATCTAAAAGTTTTAAGAAAATTTCGTACAGATTATACAGAATATGCAGAAAGAAAAATGTCCAACAGTTGTTAACATTTGTGGAAATTGGTTCATTTGTGGAAATTAGTTAAAAAAAACAGATCGCAGTGTGGTCGTTCACAAGAAAATATTGCCGCTGTAAGTGCTAGTGTTATTGAGAGTCTAGAAACATCAATTTGTAATCGTTATTCATTTCGTACTACTTCATTTAATATATTCAAGGAATTAAACATTGGAACACACTTTATTATTTAATCCTGTAATGATGATAATAGATACTTAGTAATCCATCAAATATAGAACAAACATTGACAAAGATAATAATGGCTAAGGTTCGATCAAACATTGTGACTTTTTCTATATACCCACATTTCATCGATAAAAAAATAAATACTCTAATGGCAAACAAAAAAGATTTATCTAGCTAGAAAATATATTGGTGGGAGGCATAAAAAAAATATAAATAAAAAAATATTGTTGGGTATATAAAACAGGAAGTTAAATTTGAAAATAATTTAAAATCGATTTCCTTTTGCAGCCAACAATAGTTTTCTATAGTTAGTTATTTTACCTTTCATACTTTTTCATAATTTATAAACAAGTCTGACTGTTACAGAAAATGATAGGGATGGTTTTATGCTTTAGTCTTTTGTTAAATAACAGTTTCTAATTGTTTACAACATACAACACAACAATTTCAACTCTGAAGTTTTATGGGCTAATTTTTTTCAACTGGAATTCTCATTCAGTAAACTAATTCACAATAAAACTGGGAAATGCGTGTCTCACATAGGAGCAGCTTAATTAAATTAAATATGAAGTACGTGATAGTTAGTGTGATTTAATAAAACAAAAATCAACAGCATTAAAAGCCAAAGTTGACCCTTTACTGAGATCTTTTACAAGATCTTTTAGACCATATTTTTTTAAAAATATTTTTAAGTTTAAGATTTTTTTGTTAACCAAAAAGCGCGAGTGTGAGTCCGAGAAACTGGAAAATATAGTATTGGTAAATGTTTATGACTAGATGATCATATCTCTTAAACACAACATGAACACAATTATGAATTATGAATTTTTTTTAATAATATCATATATTTGTATATTATACTCCATATACGTATTCGAAAATTGACTTATTTTACTCGAGCAAGTGCAAGAAATTTCGTACTGAATTAGTGTTCTGGTCATCAGTATAAATACTGCATTAAGGTATATATACATTTCGACAAATAATTTGCAAATTTGATTGTTTATTCAATAGACCACGTAATAGTGGCCTAATTGTGATGAATGATACCTTAATCAAACCCTCTGGTCATCAGTATAAATAGTACATTCAAATAAATTTAATTATTTGCATGCAAAAAAATTAGCAAATTGGCAAAGAGGTTCGCCTTTGCAAATTTGCGAATTTGATTATTTATTCAATAGAACACTTAATAAAGGCCCGATTGTGGCGAAATAATCAAAAGCTCTAGTCATTAGTATAAATACTGAATTAAAATATAAATACATTTGGACAAATTATTTGCATATAAAAACTTTGCAAATTAGCAAAAGGGTTAGCCTTTGCGAATTTAATTGTTTATTCTATAGAACACGTAATAGTAGCCCGATTGTGATGAATGATACCTTAATCAAAAGCTCTAAGTAGTCATCAGTATAAATACTGAATTAAAATCTTATACATTTCGATAAATTATTTGCATGCAAAAAATTAGCAAATTAGCAAAAAGGTTAGCCTTTGCAAATTTGCGAATTTGATTGTTTATTCAATAGAACACTTAATAAAGGTCCGATTGTGATGAATGATACCTAAATCAAAAGCTCTAAGTAGTCATCAGTATAAATACTGAATTAAAATCTATATACATTTCGTCAAATTATTTGCATGCCAAAAATTGCTAATTAGCGAGGTTAGCCTTTGCAAATTTGCAAATTTGATTGTTTATTCAATAGAACACGTAATAGTGGCCCGAATGTGATGAATGATACCTCAATTAAAAGATTTAATCGTCAGTAAAAATTGTTGACTGTTACTAACTTGTAAATTTTTTAGAATAATAATTTTAAGTCAGCCAAAAGTAGATCTCAGGTTGATATGCTCTGACTTGTGCAATGACTTCGTTAAGCTCTTTAGTAAAGTTGATCATAGTGCATTGATTAATGCAGAATTTACTCCCGTGAATTCAATTATTGAGGATAATATTTTAAATATATAATAAGGGTAACTTCTGGTATCTCTTAATGGAGCCATCTGGGCTCGTTGTTATTTTTATTGTTTATTAATGACATTGGTAATTGCTTTAGATATTCAAACTTTATATTATTCTCGGATGACCTCAACATATATGTCGGGTTCTTCATTTGACTAATAGATGATCATCAATTTCTTTCCCTTAATATACTGGTTTCAAATATGAAAGTAACAAAAAATGAATTGTTACATTTTTATTTCACAATAAAACAACGAAAAACTACCTAGGACTATTAAAATCATAAGTATTTTCCCATTTCGTAGAAGTTAACTCATTGTTTTGGTTTTATTTATACTTTTTGCAATATTTCCTGGTAAATCATCCTGAATCGTAATTTATTTATTTTTTTTTTTCTATTTTCAGACAGAAACAATGCAGCTCAAGCTACCGACAACATTGAATGGCGAAAATTTTTAATTGATTGACAGTCTAGTGAAATCTATAATTGATATTTAGTATAGTGAATATTTAGCAAGTGCACCAAAATTTATTTCAAATCAAACATAAAATTTCGAGTGAATTAAATATGATAATTAAAAATTATTTTTTTTATAAAACTTTTAAAAGTGAAATAACATGACCTAGAGCATAAAATAGTAAAATCATTTGAAAATATATACATATAAAAAAAAAATAACAAAAAGTTTAAAAAAAACTTTATTTTGAAAATTATTGTAAATTTATAACATGTTTGTTATAACAATATTGTTTTTAAAAAATTTTAAATTTTTATTTTTACTAACAATTTTATTAAATTCGAGCAAAGTTTGTTTCACATTTCCACTATCGACCACATTGTCAACAATATTGTCGTCAGCTTTAATGAAAATTAACGATATAACCACATTTACTACACCATCAACTCATCATCAGTTGAACCCATCGACAAATAGTAGTTCTTCATCGACTTTATCATCAATAGTGGTATTAGAATCAGATGGTATTGGATTTCGATCACTTAACTACCGGAATGATAATAATTTTACAAATGATTTCGATGCAATAAATTCGACAACTGAAAGTATATTTTATTCAACGGAAATTATAACACCTGACACAAATATGGGGAACACCACGCCAGCGCAAGAATGGAATTGTCATTGCTGGAATTCTACAAATTTGCTTGGGGTGAGTTATTTATGCTAGTTTACAATTGAAAGAACTTTTAAATAAGTATTAAAATTTGTTCCACTGAATTTCAACCTCAAAGTTACGTTGTATAAACTTGTTTTAATCCATTTTGTAGGAAATTTTTTAATTAGAGGCTCTCAACCTATGAATATAGGTTATTCCAAGAATCATAATTCGTTTTACAGGCAGAATAAATAGCAAGCCAGATATATCGTTATTCGAATCAGAGGTTTATGAATGAAAATAGAACTGGAATTGCAAACTCGTTAGCTTGCTCGTTAGCTGATCAAAATACCGCGTTTTTGTCCTCAGAGTTGTGGAATCAAGGTCAAAAAGCAAAAAATTGAAATCAAGGTCAAACCAAGATAACGTTAATTTAATAAGCAGAAATGATAAAAGAGACGAAAATGGGATATGTTATTTATATGGGGAGTTAGTGATGTGAACCAGGTTTTTAAAAACAAAAATAAAAGCCCCAAGTGTTACAGTTGTAACGAGTTTGGTCATATCGCTCCAAATTGGCCTAAAATAGTAAAACCTAAGGTATGTACTACATCAAGATTTGAGGGACGATCCAAGAAAACCCCAATTGATTGAATGAGTTTTTCCAATAGTAAACCACGAGAGTGATCTTAATTTCATAGCTCTGAAAATATATGAATTCTTTGGATCACCTATAATTTCGACCACAAAAAAACTTCAGTTGAAATAGACGGTGATTGCTTTGTTTCCCAATAATCTGATCCCATATGAAATAATTGCTGGTAAATAATTGTTGAAGTACTCAATATCTTTTTAATGTCCGTAATGCATATCTATCCGGAAGTTTTTATAAGAGCTTTTACGGCTATGAGTTTTAACTCTCGAACATGAAAACATACAAGTTACCAGCAGTGTTCGAGTCGTTTGATATACATAAGGACGACTAGATAACACCAAAAAAAGAAGAAATCAAGATGGTATTGGAATAGAAGAATAGAAGATATTGTCAATAGAAGAATCATAAAAAAGGGAAATTTATATATATATATATATATATATATATATATATATATATATATATATATATATATATACATATATATATATTCGCTTTGATTTCATATTCATGTTACGTTTAAAATTAATTTCCAGAATATCATCAAAGCTCGCTATACCAACATAATAGATCTAATTTCTGAACTTTACCAATAAATAAAAAATGAACAGGATACTTTTAATTAAAATTTAAATCAATAGTTGTCAAACTCAATCACACAAAGCAAATAGTTCCCCTTTCGATAGTTTAATAGTTTATAATTAAAAGCGATTCTGATTAGTTTCCTTTATAAAAGTAGAAATAATGTTTTTGTTAGTTTCTAGCCAACATCCACATTTAAATGGTATATAATGTATTATTTCAATTAACAAATCAGACACAATTCGTTAACCATTTTCTAAAACAGATATTGTATAGTTAACATCTTAAACAAACGTGACAAATTTGACATGAAAGAAGAGAAAAGTGTGTGTTATTCTTTAAATTAATCGAACAGTATCATTATATGCAGGAAGTTACCTGGAATGCCAATAGGCTTATGCAACATATTCCAAAACTAGAAATACTTTTAAATACAGAAAAAACAGAGATATATGGCAAATATCTAAAAGCCATTTTACTAAACTTTTATTTGCTAAAATACGTGGTTATTGACTATTGTATTGTATTGTTATGAATATTGTATTGATTTTTGTCACTATCAATATTCAACGAAATAACAAAAAAAAACAATGTATCCGCAATCTAATATAATCTAAATAAAGAGGACTGTTGCACGTTGTTTAAATTAATAGGGCAAATATAAAAAAAGAGTCATTTTTCAAGTTATCAAACAATAAAAAAACCGAGCAATTGGCGCAGTGGTTAAAGCTGCGGTGTTTGGGACGGGAGGTACCGGGTTCGAATCAAACGGGCGAGGGTTGCAAAAGAGATTTTTCATCACCTGATTACGATCGGTGATGACGATGAACACAACTATGATCTCCTGTTGAAGTGTAGAATCCATGGGCCGAACCATCGTCCATGTCAGTAAAGGCTGGCTGGAGCAATGCAATGCGCAGATGGATATAAAATCGAACCTGTATTCGTGCGTCCTCGATTTGGCTGATGACGGCGTAAGGTAGGACGTTAAAAATTAACCGCGAAAGAGTTGGGAGAGCTTCGTCCCTAGGAAAAGGTCACAGAGTTCAGACTCAAACAAACAAACAATAAAAAATTAAAGCACAGAAATTGGGTACCCAGCACTTGAAAGTAAAATTCCCTCTAAAAAGAAACAAAATTCCAAAAATACTCAAAACGCAAGTGCCTATAGTAAAATGTGATGATGGAACTTGGGCTATAGAAGCACCAAACAAAAAGGTGAATTATTTCCAAAGAAACCACCAAAAAAATTGTACAAGTAATTCACAAATTAATGCTTAATAGGCCCAAATTAATCATAGTACGAAGAAATATTATTCCTTCACACTAATTGTTGTTCCTGAAAAAACATTTGACTATAGAACAAGTCCTCAGAATCACAGACATAATTAGAGAAGTACTGAAATACAAAAAAAATGTTCAAGTACCTTTTTGGATGTAGCAAAAGCCTTCGGTAAAGTATTGCACCGTGGACTGGAATATAAACTGCATCAAAATCTAACAAAGTAGTGCTGTCAGATTCTAAAATCCTACATCAACTGACCGACATTTTTGTGTAAAATATGAAGATAAAAACTCTTTATTGAACGAAATTGTCAGAAAGAATACCACATTGTAGTGTTTTGGAACCAATCACCACTTTTCAATTACTACTTGGTATACCATAATTGTTCTGCCTTTAACATGTTGAGTTATAGCTCGGCAAAGAGATGGCAAATCTAGGTAAATTACACCAAATCAATCCGTGTTAACTCACTAACAAAAACGTTAATTGGATGCTAGTGGAAGTCATCTTCCATCAAGTTTCATTTGCAAATAAGGCCAAATATATAGATATGAAACTTGACGCTAAGCTTAAGTCGAAAGAGAATGTCAAAAAGAAATCCGAAAATCTTAACATTAAATACAGAAAAATAAAGACTTATAAGTAGAAATACCGAGCGAACAAAACATAATACACTGCTACCAAGCAACAAGATCATATTCGTTACCCAATGTTACGAATCCCTGCCAACATCCTCACATTTTTTGTAGAGTTAAATTGTATTTTCACCATTGTGTGGTTAGTAAATTAAAGATAATTTATTTAATAATGATTTTATTTTAATCTTAAGTACTTATTAAAGAATATCATTGATAATAAAATATAAAGATTAGATTTCCCCGGTCTATATAATATAATATCTCGAGTATTACTCGTATATACCATTATGGAAGAGAATGAAAGAATTAAATTACCGCCAACTAAATTAGATTTTCTTTAATTTTCCTATTCTTCTTATATTTTTCAGTTCGAATTGGAGTGTCATTGTGAAGGCGAAGGTTTATTGCGCATACCACAGAAATTACATATAAACATACAGCGATTAACAATAGGAAATGCTGGTCTCAAAACGATACGGAAAGTTGGTTTAAAACGATATTCAAATTTAGAAGATATGTACGTAGAATGTGAAAATTTGTTTGAGTTTCTTTTAATAATTTTTCTTATGATACGAATTTTTTAGAATGCTGAGTGAGCTACCAGAATTCGATTTGATTGAACCAAGGGCGTTCGAGTATATAAGGCGTTTAAGATCGATGTGAGTTAATCATTTTTTATAAAAATATTTAGAAAGATAATTTAAATTTTTATTTTTATTCAAAGATACATTGCAAATGCACCGAACTTAAAATACGTAACAGCAGATGCATTCTATGGAATCTCAGATACTTTAAAAATATTGTAAGTACTAATATTTTTATATTTAGAATTTGTTTGGTTTAATAATTTTTTAAATAGAAACGAATTAAATTTGTTGTGAATTTCTACTGTCATTGATGACGTTTAAATAAAATCTAAACTTTTTTACGATTTAATGCCAAAAATAACCGAGCAATTGGGGCAGTGGTTAAAGTGTCCTCGATTTGGCTGGTGACGGCGTAAGATAGGACGATAAGAATTAACCGCGAATGAGTTGGGAGAGCTTTGGCCGTAGAAAAAATTGAAGATTCAAACACAAACACAAAAAAAAAATGTTAAAAATATCTAGCCAATAGCAGACCGACTTATTATTATTGCAAATCACCAATTTGTTTTTTACATTGAGAATATATTGAGTAGCTCTACAACATTTGTTGATGTAGTCCTGCCAAAAACATATATTGTAACCGGATTTATTTGTAGTTTTTCCCTTAGAACTCATTTGAAGAAATAGTTGAAATCCCTTTTCCGGTAATATTTTTTCCTAAATTGTTTTTTTTTGCATTCGATTGATAAGATATTCTTGTACTTATCAATTGAATGCAATATTTTGTCAGAGTGCCAAAGTGGATTTGAAATATATAGTTAAATATAAATAGTTGTTTAAGACCTGAGATCATTTATTCCTGCTTCATTTCAGATCAGTGGCTCCAATAAATTTTGAACAAGTTTCAGGGTAGGTATTATTTATGATTGGTCCCATAATTTATGATTGGTTGTAAAGTTTAAGCTAAAACTTAAGTTAGATAGGAGCGACTATTTTGATTAAAAATCGATATAATTTATTGCGTACTGCAAATGCTTTTTTGCTTTTCGAACACTTTTTATGTGAAACACTTTGCTAACTTCAAATTACAGATTGTGGTGAAATTAAATTACTTTGATTATGATCTTAATAGTTCATTACCTCATTTATGTAAAACATTGGTGATTTTTAGATTACCGTTTGTTAAACTTAAGTACGCTGGTTGGCTGATTAATTAATAAATATAATTGTACTATATTTGGTTTGCTTCGGATAAAATGTTCGAAAAAAATTAAATAACGTGGTCTAAAATGAGTCTTAGAATAACCTTGCTGTAACTGTTTTTAGTAAGTAATATCTTATTTTATTTGTTCATGTAGATTATACGTTTATTTCAAATGGTACCAAAGAGTTTGCTATATATAAATGTATGGCGGTTGTTGTTCGTCCAAATCATTTGAGGTCTTCATCTGCGCGTTTTGAGGAATTAACATAACTAGAGTAGTGAATTGTCTGTAATAAAATCCAAACTGAAATTATTTTTAAAGAGTTTGGGAACCATCTTTTTTTTAGGATTCTGTTATGGCTATCGATGGGTTGGGTTATTTTTTATTCTGCGCGGTTTATTTTAGAAAATTATTATCACCAGGATCTTTAAAAAATTAGCAATTTTTTTCATAATGATTATAATGATTCGGTTATGAAGAAGAGAGTTAAGAAAGTGACCCAGATATTGCCACGTGTTTGAATTAGTAATCTTTCAGATAATTAGAATGCAATCTTGAATTTGTTTCTGACATGTATATAGTTTTGTAATAAGCTATGATGTTTCGTTAGATTAGTTGGCTTTTTTGTAATAGATTTTAAAATGGAATTTTTGTAATACTCTTCTTCTGCAAATATTCGATGAAAGAAGCATAGTTTGATAGCAAATTTGGTGGTTTTTGTTAGCGTTAGCGAATACCAATATACATATACCAGGCAAGAAATTTTATTGTAACAAACATGGTTCAAGTAAATTGATTCTCAAACTGACTCATCTCAAAAAAATGCTTCCGAATAATTGAATGTTTATATATATATATATATATATATATATATATATATATATATATATATATATATATATATATATATATATATATAGATATATATATATATATATATATATATATATATATATATATATATATATATATATATATATATATATATACATATATATATATGTATATATATATATATATATATATATATATATATATATATATATATATATATATATATATATATATATATATATATATATATATATATTCTCATATTGAATAATTTCTACTAAAGTTTTAAGCGGTAGGTGTCATGTTTTTTCATTACAGACGAATCGTCAACTGTGGGTTAATTAGAGTGCCCGATCTTAAATTAATATCACCAAGCACAATACTACACATGGTGTGAGTAAACGTAAGGTTACTAATAAGTGTTTTTTCCATTTATTTTATTTTATCTTATTTTTTGCTATTTCTAACTATATTACAACAAAATCAACTATTACTGTCATAATACCAAAATAAAGTCTGTTATCTACTTCGACAGATTCCAGTGGTTGGTCAAATTTTATCTCTAACTCGTATATTGCAAAGTATTTTTTCTTTGTAATTACAAATATAAATATAATATTGTATTGTACATGAGATAGTTTTGATAATTAATATTTAGGTAGTTGAACATTTTAATTCTAGTTATTAAATTTTCATTTTTATTTGACCTGTAGTTTTTCATAGAACCTTTAAATATATATATATATATATATATATATATATATATATATATATATATATATATATATATATATATATATATATATATATATATATATATATATATATATATATATATATATATATATATATATATATATATATATATATATATATATATATATTTATAATTTATAGTTTTATGTTTATATTATGTGTATGTATTGAATCTATTTTAGTGATTTAGAAGGAAACCAAATTACAAAAATTGATCAGCATGCGTTCCAGATAAAATCGGAAGAGTTGTAAGTAGATATTTAATAAAATTATATTTTTTGAGTTGTGGTGGTTCTCTTTGAAAATCATAAAAAATATAAAAACTATATACATGTACACATATATATGTAATTTATATATAAATGTACATATGAATAGCCTTTTATGAGCTGTATACCAACACTTTTAAGTTTGGAAGCTTTTTACTAAAAGAATATATTTATCAAAAAAACTAACCGTGAAACGCTTTTGAAAGAACATCTTCAAAATGTTTCTTGAATAAAATGTTAGCTTGCCAGATAGCAAAAACAAATTATTTGGAAGACACAGTAAATCTGGTTTATTTTATTAGTTCGAAAAACTGAAGTTACTTCTTAAAGAAATGTTTACCAACACTGTTTATTAACAAACTTAGCAATAATAATGTTTAAACTTCATTATTAGTGAAAGTTTGTCAAAGCAAGAACGTTTAGTTAGATTGCAGCAAATTTAAAGTACTCTTAGCAGAAACCTTGTGCACTCTAATAATTATTTTTGAGTCGCTATAATAATTTTAATAATAGGTTTTCTTACTTTATAAGATGTATTGAAGTAAACTTCTAAACTCTATAAAGCTTTTAAGAATTTTTGTTAAAGATAAAAGTTTTAATATTAAAATTCTGGTCTATAAATTTTAGAAAAAATATATTCTTCGTTTTTATTTATACATTTGTTAGTCTAGTAATAAATTGTCTACAAAAATATGCAATTTTAATTTTTTTTTATTTTTTTATTTTATTTTAAAATGATTTTTTACAACACTTTCAAGTTTTAGTTGTAGATCGTATTTAATATCCTTTTTTAAAATCACGGCACTGCCTCTTTGTGCATTATTATTAGGATGTACTTCTGAGTGAACTTCGTAGCCACGGCGTTTTATATGACTCTGTCAGTGTGTTTCAGATAATAAGCATATATCTATTTTGTCTAAATCAAGAAATAGTTGTATTTCATTTTATCGTTGCAATATACCATTGTAGTTCCATGCAAGAATTTTTAAATTATTTGCCATGTTTAATTAGCAAAGAGAGGCTAACTCTAATGCTGTTTGACTTTTTTCGAGTAGAGTGAGCCTTTGCATGATTAATATGAGGGCTCTTTCTTGCTTTTCTTCCTTTTCTTCTTGTGAACTAAGTCTATTAAGAATATCTTGTAGTATTTTATTAGTTTGGTTATTACTTGAATCATTAACTGAAGCAGAACTATGTTGCCTTCTCGAACTTCCAATAGTGAGTGCATCAGAATATGTTACATTTGGATTAGTTCTTGATAATTTGCTTAATGTTTGGTGTGTCCTTAACTTTGTGGATATTCTTTTTGATGCTGAGTTAATTTCTGGTCTGGTACTTATTGAAATTTCCCTTGTTTTGCAGCTCTTTTATAACAATGCAACTTCTGTAGTTGGCTGGATGTGCCTCCCCACAATTGACACATTTTGGTGGGGTGTCTTTTTGTTTCATACATTCAGTCGTACGGTGTTTGCCTATACATTTCACACATCTAGGCTCCTTATTACAAAAGTTTTTCGTGTTTCCGTAGACTTGGCACTTTTTGCACTGGAGAATCAGTTTAGATTTTTTGACTTCTTTTATTTGCACTTTCATATGGAGTATTTCGCTGATTGCATAAATATTCTTAATGTCTTCTGTTCTTTCAAAAGATAACATACTATATAAGCGGTGTTTTGTCACCTCTTTTTAGCAGATGTGTAACTTCTTTAATTGTATATCGTTTCTCCAATAGATAGTCTTTTGTCTCTTCTGGTTTGCATGAAGGGTGTAGTTTCTTAACAACGACTTTGGTTTGTCTATCTTCATAGGAATACCATGTTGCTTTGTTTTCATTAAGAGCTCTTGTTAACTTTCTGTAGCTATCACTATCTGGGACATTTATTTTGATATCACCACTATTTAGAGCTGTAGCTTGAAATTCTATCCGATTGTTGTTCATGATGTTTCTAATGCTATGATAATTATCGCAATTGGATATTATAACTGGAGGTGGCCGTGGCACCTTTTTCTCTAGTTGCACATTCTTACTTCCGGTTGACAGTTCTTTACTTGATCGTTCCTGTTCCATTGAAACATAAGCTTTTTCCTCCTGTAGTACATTCCTACTTTCGGTTGGAAGCTGCTCAATTGATTGTTTCAGTTCGGATGAAACCTTTGGTGATTTACTCATCTTGCGTTTCTTATTTTTTTTTTTACGATTCAGAATTCATCTCGTCTCTCTGTTCAGCTCTTCCTCGTCTGTTTTATATATAACCTTTAATATGATCATTGGTATCGTGTTTCCTGCAGCTTAGAGGTTTATTTCTCAGATATTACAGCATTTAGAGCAACTGTTAACTGCTTGTTTTCTCGTTGTAAGTTTTCGAGATCTTTGTTTAGATTTAACGTTAACTTTTCTATTTCGTAAATCTTATTGCGCAGTTCTGCGTTATCCCTTTCCAAGGTGATCGCTAATGGTAGTGGTGATCTACCCACCTTGGGTTTTTGTTCAAATGGGTTGAGTCGTCTAAGTGGGCTTTTAAACAATGATTGGCTCACCCCAGAATCCGTTGAGCCAGCCTTATTAGATTTTACTGGTCGTGGAGTATCTACCACTCTGACCAGTACGAGTTGGTAGTGGGTCTGGTTTGACAACTTCATTTACTAAGTTCTCGATAGTCGGGTACACCGCCGTGCCTCGGTTGCCAGAGCCTCATTAGTTACCTAGCAGGGTGCACCACGTGCAGGTGAAGATGACTTTTGAGCTGATTGTAGACCATTTAACTTAAGCCCCCGTTCCCACCCTATTGCAAAAAATGTAATTAAAATGTAAAATTATATTAAGAGCTTATGATTAGGTCGCAGAAATTTTGCTGGTAATAAATATAAGTAAAATATATAAGTGCTTTTGATTAGGCCGCAGAAATGTTGCTGGTAAAAAACAAAATCATGACCATGTAATCTGAAAATATTATTGTATGCCATTTTGGCCAAGAAAACAATTAAGCTTTTTAAGGTGGAAAAAATTAAAAAAACCAATGACTTTTAAAATCATACCTTTAATGCAATTAATAAAACAACCTTAAATATTTAAAGGAAATTAATTTATCAAAAGTACGCTTTTTTTGCCACGAAATGACAAAAAATTAACAAAAATTTGATTTGCACACAAATCAAAGGAAATAACGAAAAATATCACAGATATTTCTTTGATTTGTTTGTAAAATTAAGAAACTTTTCAAAACGGATTTCCGTAACTCATAAAAAATAAACTTTAAACACTAATTTTGATGAAAAACTTTAGACTGAAAATTTTTTATTAATTGTGAGATGTTTTGATTTAAACCAAAAGTTTAATATTTTAATTTAAATGATTTTCCCATATCGATTTAGTTATTAGTATAGTGTAAATTTGTAATAATGGAAAATTAATCTTTGAAAGTCATATGTATAGCTAGATAGCTTTAATTAATTGGACAAATTAAAATAAGAGAGCATGTATCAACCTAATCAATACTGGCTGGAGGTATGCAAGTGGTAGACGGATAATTAATTACTTCCTGTAGTTACGCGTTCTCGGGAACATATAAATTTACCGCAAAGAGATAAGAAACATTTTTGGCTCCAATTTAATTTTCATAAACATCATTTTAGTTAGAGCTTTTCAAATGTAAGGTCATGTGATTGAAGTACTTTTTTAACTTAATTTGTTTGCTTTCTTTGGCTAATTTTAAAAAAGAATCTTTTAAAAAACCGCTAATATATAATTTGGGTTTAAACAGTTTTTATATTAAGATCTCCACATTCACATTCAAATTTACTTTTAGATTTCTTAATAAAACTTCCTAGCCTTTAAAAGCTTTTAATAGTCGCAGAAATTTTGTCTTCAATTTTAAATAAGTATGTCAATAAAGATATTTTAAACTATCTAAATAAAAAAGTTGTGATATAGATTAAATTGAAAGTAACTTAAATTTATTAAACTAATAAAATGGAACAGATTGTTTCCTCAATTATTTTATTTTTAATAAATTTTTGTTATTTAACAACAAATTTCGAAAAAGTTCTTCTATTTAGTTGGTTTTTTTCAAAGTAATCTTAATTGAGATGTCTTTGGTTTTTTGATAAATATTCCTTGCCTTTTTCAAATTTAAAAGTTTAGGTATACAACTCTATGTAAAGTAACTTATATTTATTGAACTATTAAATCTAAAAAGCTACTGTAGAGAAAATCGTTTGAGTAGTTTAATTATTTATATTCATTCCATTGATACATGTATATAATTTATGCCATAATTGTAGCTGTTTTAAATTGTAAATATAAAATAGATCAAATATATACAAATGGTTTAGTTGGACGCAATGATACTTCCAAGAGTAGGTTTTGTAGAGTATAATAACTAATGTAACATAGTTAATTTATTTCTTAAATTCGAACATTGAAAAGTTAAAATGGACAAAATCTGTACTAGTGATTTAATTGGAGTTAATGAAAACTTCAAGTATAGGTTTTGTAGTCTTCTTTACTAAAACTCATTTAATTTCAATTGTTTCTATTGATTTGATTAAAAAAAATCAAATTTTTACTTTAAAATCGAGCTTTTAAACGTATATGTTGTTTAACAATGTAGGTACTAAACCTCTGAGCGCTTTAAAATATGACTACAAATATTGGTAATTTATGTACCTAGTTTGTTTTATATCTACCATCAATAGAATATGTCCAAAATACACTGAAGTTTCATCAAATTATTTATTTAATTGCATGTACATCAGAATCAGAAGTCAAAATGCTACGCTTAATTTTTAGCTTGATTGAGTTGTGGATTTTTGATGTAGTCAATGCTGCCTTAAAACTACTTCAAATACAAATTCAGGTTACAGTTTCAATCACTTTGGAATTTTTAGCTGCTCTAGTTTTGGGTAAATAGCTCAATATACAGAATATACCCAATATATTTTGGCAATTTGTTAGAACATATTAATAGATCAAATATTTTGGGTGAATCTTACAAACGTTTCCTATTTTTTAATTTGGGTTCTTGTTATTTACTTCGATCTAAAACGTTACGAAAATGGTAAGAAATACATTTGCCGTAGAGTAAATTCTCATTTTGTTCATTTTTCTCCTCATTGGCTGGCAGCTGTTGTACTATTCCCATATTTTATTTATTCAATGTTTTTATGCGTCTTTTATTTTGTTATTCTTGATATTCGGCATAACCCACTCGACATGTATCGATCGCTATTTTTACGCTAAGTAATACTTGATTTGCAGTATTTGCCACTTGAGCTGTACCGCCAATCGTCCCAGGTGGCAATTTGCAGGAAGGAATAAACGGTGTTGTACATAGTTCCGATCGGATTCTTAACTAAGCTATTTTATTATTATTTTTTGAAGTTTTGGATGTCACATCGTCACTCTCGCTCATTTTCGTTTAATTATACTACGAGTATTATAATTTATAAATAGTTAAAGTGTTTATCACTTATATTACTAAAAGGCACTAGAGAGAAGCCTTTAAAATTATCCAAATTTTAGAGTGAATACTTTATTTTGTTAAATTTAATTTTGAGGTCAAAACGTTTAAACAAAAGAAAATTAATCAGCCTACACTAATTGACCATAATCTTTTTTATCTGTCATTAAACTGTATTTTGACTGTATGAGCTACATTATAGTTTAATCAGATTCCTAGCTTCAACTGGTCCAAGTGGTACTGATTCAAAATTGGCTTTTATTTTAGTATAATCAAATAGGTGAATTTTCATCTATAAATCGATATCGATGAATTCTTCTTAAGATGGCTTAATTGACATCTACAATTTGTATCACAAACACTCCTTTATGTTGTAGATTAAATTTGGCAAGCATATAGCAAGAGTCTTGTTGGTTTATAAAGATTAAATTTATTTTTGGTTACTTGACCAAACAAATTTTAAAAGTTTAAAACTTGTTTTAAAGAACAAAAATAGAAAACTGTAGAAAAATGTAGATTGAGTTACCTCCATTTTGTCCACTAATTAAACATTCTTGGTTTGACAAACTTTTAAGCAAAAAAAGCTTTTAATAGTGTACATTTATTTGCGTGTGTATTATTATCTTCCAATTTAAGTAGCTACTCAAATAGGATTAGAGTCAACTCCAATAAAATGAGAGTTGGGAAAATCAAATAAAATATAGAACAATAATTTCCGCATAATTTCCTTTTTATTTATTTATAGTAACGAGAGATTCAAACATTTTTTGAACAACTGAAAATATTTTATTTTTCTCTTGAGGTTTTCCGACTTTTTTTTTAGTTTAGATGCTTGTTATTTATGAACTTTTTATTACAAAATGCATTTGAAAAGCTGTATATATTATTTATAGTTTGCGAAAGTCGTTGGACGTGACATAGTTAAAACTGTTTAATTTTTATATATAGTTGTACTTTTTAATGAAGCTGGGTACAAACAAAAAATTAAGTATGTACACAAAAAGGTTTCATAGAAATGTGAATGTCAAGTTAGTCAACAAGATAATATTCCTAGAAGTTTTTTAGTAGTTTTAGTGTATTTAAAAAAAAAGTTGTTTAGATTATTATAAATTTACAATAAATAATAATTTACGCTGCAGCTGATCAATTTATGTTAAGAGTTTTAGTTTTTAGAATTACGAAGATACCATCACTTTCTTGCGTACATCGAAGATACATTCTTTGGATGAAATTCAATTTTATAATTTATTTTCCAGAGTCTTAGATGGAAATCAGTTATGTTCTATCGAAAATTATGCATTTTCTGGATCACAAATCGCTAAATTGTAAATATACAAATACACATAAAGTTTGTAAAAGGAGTAAATTCATCATATTTTTTTTTCAGAAGCCTAAAAAATAATCGGAAACTGCAGACACTCCATGAAAAAACATTTTCCGGTATTCTCAACATTTTAGAATTGTAAGAACGATTAAATAAACATTTTAACTAAAGACTTAGTTTAATTAAATTTACAGAGATTTATCCAGTACATCAATTGAAAAACTACCAACGGATGGATTGGATACCTTAGAAATATTAAAAATACAAAATACTCATTCACTCAAAACCATCCCATCAGTATATAACTTTAAGGTAATTAAAATGATCATAGCCTATATTTAATACATTTTTGAAGGGTTGCTTGTATATAAAATTTATTTGTTCTTATCTTATTGATTTAGATTCAATAGAAATTTGTAAGATACTCTAAAATATATAATTTATATTTAAAAATTTCTAAATATCTTCCAAGTAAGAAAAACATATTTATATATAAGCAACTTATTGGTGGAGGGTTGAAAAATTGTTATATTTTCATAACATGTATGGGGATTCCGTAAAAATCATTTCACCTTGTGGAACATAATGTTTTCAGTTTACTAGAAATGTAAAATAAAAGTATACAACCATTTTTTAATGGTTACAGTAAGCCATCTGTAGAAATAATTTAAAATAGTTGTGGAACCACTTTTTTTGTGACTGGGAAATACAAGTTCATATAAATTGGGGCATTCAGGCCTGCGGGTTTTGCCAACAGATACTGATACCTACCGGTAATAATTTTTATTATGTAATATGTTGCCAACATAAAATTACTTGGTTTTTTTTTCACTAAAAATATGGTCTACTTAATGTATCGAGAGATACGAACACCGATGGAACAAATTATATTTAGCTCAACGGTATTGCCATATATATTTTGACAAATCGGTTCCATTTCTTTCTAGATTTGTGTATATACAATCGGTACCGTGTTAAACAGTTTATTCTTGTATCTTAAATATACTTCTTACTTAATATTATATATACTACAAAACAAAATAAACACGAGACATTTAAGTGTTTCTCAATGTAAATAAATAAAAATTAGGAAATTAAAAAGTTTTTGTTTCGATGTTGAACGCTATTTACAAGAAAAATGTTGATTTGGTACCAACTTGGTAGTGGGTGAAATAACCATTTCAATTATAAGTTTTTTTTTAAAGTTTTAGGTAGTAAAATTATAGTATTTATATTTAACTATGGTAGTTATGGCAGTCGTATTTTAATTAAACAATGTTTAGTATAATATACTTTATGTACATTAAACGTTTTTTTATTGTTTATGTAAATTTGATTGAAGTATCCAATGGAAAATAACAGTGAACCGGTCTTACATTTTTAAACTGTAACACTTCTATACATCATATTTTTGAAAACGTCCTTTAAACTGTTTTGTTTTTACTTTGTTAGTTTACATTGCAAATAAATATGGGTTATTGAAAGCTTTCAAATTTAAAAATATGGATATGATTTCGATTTAAAGTTTCTTTGGAAATTGATTTGTCATTACAACAAAAGAATTAAGCCTCTAGATATTGTACTATCTATGGATGTTAGAAAATTAAACAATTTTAAATTTGATGTTAAAATATAGATTTCTAAGGATATACTTAGGAGATGAAGTAAGGATGGGGTGAGTAAGATTTTATGTAAACATAACTGTTGATAGTCGTGTGTCGTATTTAAAAGTCTTTGTTTAAAAGTCTATTAAACTTAAGCCTATTTAACTAAAGGGGTTCACTATATAATATTTTGATAAAATATTTTCCACTGTTTGAATTCGCAAAAACACGAAACATAAAACAGTTTTTGGGAACTTCCTTGCTTGTTTTAATGCAAACGTGCTAGTTTTTGTGCCGTATTTCTAAGTAGATCAGCTGTCATCGATTTTGTTTCATTTTTTGGACTTCTTTTAAAGCTGTCGATAAAGTAGATCATACTTCAAAAAAACTCGAGACCATAAACTGGGAGTTTATTCCGGTCAAATGAGTCAAGACAATTTATTAAGATAGATTATTCAGAATTTAATTTTTTTCCAGTGATTTTAGGTGTTCCATAAAAAAGTTACATTGATCTATTACGGTTTACAATATTTGTTAATGTGACTATTTTTTATTTTATTTCATTCAATGTTTTCTTTAAGCATGTGACATAAAGAATATATCATTAGTTTGTAATGTTTTCGATTGTGTACGGCTTTAAAATAATTTTCAAGGTATCCAGGTAATAATTTAGCTGTGAACGTGACTAAATGTAACGCTATGTAATTTTGTTGACTCCGATCTCCCATATTTAAGCAATCATTTTTTGATGCTGCTTCTAATTACAGACCAGGTCCAGAACATTTTATTTGTAGCATATAGGTGTCATTTTCACTTTTATCTATCTATTTTTAGGTACTTACTTCGATTTTACCTTACTTGGTTTCATAAACGTAAGTGTAAGGATTTTTTGACCGTAATAATTTTGATTTTTCGCCATACAGAGCCACCTGAAACCTGCTTAGAATGTGCTTTTTTCTTTGTAGGCCTATTAAATTCGACTGTGGTGATTAATTGAGCCGGTTTTAAGCATCTCGCGAATTTTTATTCAATTTTTAAGGTTTTTAATGTTGGCACATTCAGAATTTCGTTAAGGCGTAATTTATTAAAATTCCTTAATTACTTAGTTAGTTTAATTATTGTTGTCAGGTTGTATTTTAGACAAACTAGGTTGTATTTCCTCAAATGAAATAACCTCGAACTTTTTTAGATTAAAACCAAATTGAAAAATTAGAAGTTGTAAAATTTGTAAGAAAATTATAGAAAATATTTCTGAACTTTAGTTTCCATATAATACATATATTTGCGAATTAATAAATTTTTAGATAGTACCACATCTTATTGGAATGGGATTAATGCTAAAAATATTATATTTATGTACAGAATCTTCAGTACGCCTATCTCACCCACTCATTTCATTGCTGTGCATTTAAATTTCCATCACGACATGATCCGACACTACACGAACAACGGATGAACTATATATCACAACTTCACGAGCAATGTATCAACAAAGGTTACAACGTATCACCAGTTCAAACATCAACACTGATACCTGCAGAGACTAAAACCGACTTTCAAAATCATTTTGAATCATTTCAGGATGAAATGAAAATAGTACCGTTAAAAAAACGGAAACGATCGACGGACAATTTTAACAGTAACACCGAGAACATACTATTTCACAAGGACAATGTGGACGCAAATAGTTTTTTTAATATGACAGACGATCTATCGTTACCAATAACGGGGGCACCTTTGCCCGTGATCGAGGGTGGTGGTCATCATAATCATGACACGGATGGTGATTTTAATATGCAATCAAATGTGTTTGATGATTTTGGTGTATTTCATGCAACAGCTGCTGAAATTACACCAATATCAGCGTTGTGTGGA
The DNA here is from genome assembly GCA_963556175.1 of Tipula confusa. NCBI lineage: Eukaryota > Metazoa > Arthropoda > Insecta > Diptera > Tipulidae > Tipula > Tipula confusa. The sequence continues at coordinate 162,264,475 of OY744477.1, read as the reverse complement.
AATCTAACGAAAAGATAGTAAGTAATCGTACAAGTATTCTCCAATGGCATTTGATAATTTTTTTATGTTTTTTATTACACAGTGTTATAGACGTAAAATGTTTTCCAACGCCGAATGCATTAAATCCATGTGAAGATGTTATGGGTTCTGATTGGTTGCGAGGGTCTGTTTGGGTGGTTGTGCTACTTGCAGTTTTTGGAAATGTTGCCGTATTAATAGTTCTGTTTTCAAATCGGTCCGACGTTACTGTACCAAAATTTTTAATGAGTAATTTAGCATTTGCTGATTTTTGTATGGGACTTTATCTCTTGTTGATCGCATCAATCGATGCACATTCGATTGGAGAGTATTTTAATGTTGCATATGATTGGCAATATGGTGCGGGTTGTAAGGCAGCTGGATTTTTAACAGTATTTGCTAGTCATTTATCAGTATTTACGCTTACAATTATTACGCTTGAACGATGGTTTGCGATTACGTACGCTATATATCTAAATAAACGTTTAAAATTACGGGCAGCCGCACATATTATGTTGTTCGGTTGGATATATTCGATTTTAATGGCTGGACTACCACTTTTTGGGGTCAGCAATTATTCATCTACCAGGTACATATAAATATTTATATTTTAAATATTTGATGGCACTAATGGCTGGTTTTAAAAATCTAGTATTTGCCTCCCAATGGAGGCGGGGGATACATTAGATATTTCATATTTAATTACAGTACTAGGTGTAAATGGATTGGCGTTTTTCATCATTTTAATATGTTACGGACAAATTTATTTTTCGTTAGGTAAGGAAACGCGACAAGCCGCTCGACATGCATCGCGTGGTGAAATGACAGTTGCCAAAAAAATGGCGCTACTGGTAAAGTAGTATAAAATTAAAATATATAAAATTTTCCTTGATACAATAATAAAATACTATTATTGCTTTTTAGGTATTTACGAATTTTGCGTGTTGGGCACCGATCGCATTTTTTGGATTAACCGCCTTAGCCGGTTATCCACTAATCGATGTTGCCAAATCAAAAATACTATTAGTATTTTTCTATCCATTAAATTCGTGTGCAAATCCATATCTTTATGCTATACTGACAGCACAGTATCGTCGCGATTTATTTATTTTGCTCTCAAAGTACGTATACCGAGCCTTTTATATTTTATATGTGTAAAGCATAGATATTTTTTGAATTATTTTATTTTTTTAGATACGGTTTCTGCGTGCAGCGTGCACAACAATATAAAATGACATACTCGCTACCGGTGACAAACCATACGTATCCGATGCCATTAATCGATCGAAACTCAATAACCGGTCGCCGATCCTCATCTATAAATCGTGGTAATAAAGATGAAGCATTTGTGTGATGTTAGAATAATAAGCTTTTTTATGATTATTATTGCAAGTATATAATTGATATTATTTATACATAATGTTATTGTTTTACATTATTTACTAATTGTTAATGAATTAATAAATGTTTTGTTCGAACAAATTTAAATTCATATGTATATTTTTCGAAACTCTAATCATATATAAATTTACATAAATTTCTATAAATATATTATATATAACATTAAACATTTACACGAGTGTTCTTTCATAATTTGTTTTGGTATTTGTAGTTAAAAATTTACTGGCTTTCTCATTTAAATTTATACAAAAAATCCTACTAATTGTGACAGTTGTATTTACCAGTTTCATAAATTTCTATTGCATGGCTTTAAAAACTACTTTTATTTAAAACTACTTTCTTCCGCTTTATTTAATTCAAACATACATTACCAATTATTTTATAAAACATACATTACACATATACATAAACACTCATACATATTTTAGTGGTAATTAGGTTTATTTGGCTTACACAAATCTATCATATCAAACACAGTCAAAGTATAAGACTATCAAAAATTCTTCTAGTTTCAGAAAGCTGTGGGCGCCTTTTTTTGTAATTACGTCTCAGAGTTAACCACAGTTTTGTAAAAATATAACCTAACTTAAATTTTAAAAATTTAACATCCTTGCATTAAAATATCTTTTACAATTGATTCAATAAAAGCTTTTATGTTTAAAAAGCTATCAATAATTGACTTTCACAGCGCAACATACCGTTTTAATGAAAACCTTCATGATTATTGTAAACAGAGTTTAAAAGCTCTGCTTTTAAATTTTTTTTAAAAGTTTACATTAAGAGCTTTTAAAAGCTCTACAAACTTAATGTATGTATGTAGTTTTTTTTTGGTATTCTAAAATGCTCACATAAAAATTATTCCAAATTTTGATGATAACTGAATAAAGTTTTAGATTCTTATGGTCAAAACTCTAAGCTTTTAAAATAGATCTTAATATTTCAAATAAGTTAACTTACACTACGTTCTCTTAAAGCAATCTTTGATATCGATCAAGCTTAATTTCACTTAAAGAAAATCAGTAAGTTATGATACTTAATTTTAATTAGACCAATGATTATGTAGCTTTGTAAAACTTTATAGTTTGGTTTAATTTGTATTTTTTCCCTTTATCTCCAATTTAAGAGCATAAGGCGTCTACTATTCTGAACCATCTTACTCTATTTGGGGCTATTGCTTTAATTTCCACCCATGATTTCCCTAGGTGTTTTGCCTCTGCTAGCATCGTTCTCTTCCATGTCATTGCTGGCCTTCCAACCTTTCTTTTTCCTTGTGGATTCCAGTCTGATGACATCCTCGTTATATCACTTGATGCCTTTCTCAGTGTGTGGCCAATCTATCTCCATTTTCGTCGCTTTATTTCGGTCTCAATGTCTGACTGACATGTTGTTCTGTGCAGATTGATGTTACTAATCGTGTTAGGCCAGAAGCACTTAAGTATTCGTCGAAGGCATTTGTTTACGAATACCTGTAGCCTCTGTATGATTTTCCCTGTATGCTTCCATGTCTCACACCCATACAGTAGTACCGATTTCACACATGAGTTAGACATTCGTATCTTAGTCTTGCGCGACAGGACAGAAGTATTCCAGACTTTGTGTAGCATGTTGAATGTATGTCTGGCTTTATTTATACGTTTGTGTATGTCTTCTTCTGTTCCACCTGTTTTCGTTATTGTGCAACCAAGGTATAAGAATTCATTTACATCTTCAATTTGTATATTGTTGATGTGCATCGGTGTGGTTATATTTGTGTTGAGTTTTATCGACTTGGTTTTCTTTATATTAATCTTGAGACCAACTTTGTTAGCTAGATCTGGTAGCTGTTGCACTTTCTGCTGCATGTCGGAATGTTTGTGTATGAGCAAGCATATGTCATCTGCACAGTCCAAATCATTGAGTTTGCCAGTTAACCCCCATTGAATGCCATTAGGGGACTTATATCTAGTTTCCGAATTGGTTTAATTAAAGCTTTATAATTAAAAAACTTTGTATGCCAAACAATTTAAGCTTTTTGTGGAAAGCATTACTATATCCAATTTAGTCTTTTAACATTTACCATGGTTCAATTTAAATAATTAAAATTACAATGATTCATTTAGGTATATAAAATTTTATTGAAAAAATTGATTAATAATATTAAAGCTTCTTAATACTAAAATCTTTGATAGTTTAATGGTTCTAACCTTACAATTAAATATATGTTTTAATTCAATTTTTTATTAAAACCTCCACTATTTTTCTACTATTAGGTATATACAATCTTAAATTTACAAAGCTCTAAAATTTACAATTTATAATGATTCTACATGATTTTAATGATCTAATGATTTCAGTTTGTAATATTTTAATCAATTTAAAGTACACTTAAGATTATTTACAAGTTTTTAAAATGACTGAAATAGCATTAAAAAGCATAATTGTAAGAACGTAAAGCTTACTATCAGTTATTACAAATGTTTAAGAAACTCAAACTTAAGAATAACGTTTTTTGTTGAAATTTAAATAATTCATTATTAGTTTGTTTAATTTAAGCTTTTGCGATTTAAATAATTATCTTGCACATTAAAAAACCCACATTTAAAATTGCACATTAATAATTATGATGTTAACTTTAAACTAGACTATCGTATAGAAGCCACAAACGTCCTAAACCGCAACTCTAAAGAGACTACATTAATTTTAAATTTTTTTAATTTTGGATGAAAAGGCTTAATAAACTTTGGAATTTGATTTCATACAAGCTTTTCTATGTAACAAATTCTCAACAACCATTTCGTTTAAATCTTATCAAATTCTAAAATATTTTACCATTTTCATAATCAAAAAAGCACCACTTCCACTTATACATGTAATTTATTAGCGGTTCTTATAATTTATTTTGGATATCATTCACTATTTTTTGGTTTATTTTGGCACCACAACCATCATGATTAACAAATTTAACTAAAAATAAGTTTTTATTCTACCGAAAAGCTCGATTTCATTGGAACTATTTAATTTGTGTTCTCCAATAAAAAAGCAGTATTAGTTAAATAAAGCTGGATTAATTCAAAAATGTTATTGGTAAATAATTTTATATTTAATAAAACCTAACAAAAATGTGTTCTAGTTTATGTTTAAACCATAACTTAAAGCACTTAACATTTATCTATTAAAGCATTGCACCAACTAGATAAAATTAACATAAACAAACTAGTTTTCTTTATTAAATATATTTTCTTTAATTATGTTTTTCCGTTAAACTATTATTAAATGCTTTGTATTACCTCTACCAAAAAAGCTTTATAGATACACGTTATTTGACATTATTTATTGACCAACGAACCACATATATAAGTAAGAAATTATAATATTTCGTTCTAGACACAACAAACACAACTTCAATTTCATAAAAAGGATCTAACAATCGCGCAATACAAACTTTTATGTACATGATTTGTTCGAACAAAAAAAATTACAAAAAATAAAACTACTCATCTTAACATTTTAAGATTGAAAACTAAAAATTTTAAAAAAATGTGTAAACAAATTTAAATGCTCTAAATAAAAACTAAAACAAAAGAAATAAACTACTAATATTTTCTATTGTACCAGGATTGAAACGATTTTAAACTGGTAAATACAAATACACGGTAAGTAAACTTTGGTAAGTGAATATTCTCAAAAAATGTAAAGTAAACTTCTGTTAATGCTTGTGGTTCACTTGTGGAAATTTTAATGTGAAAAGTATAGAAGAACTGAAAGTTTTTACGTTAATTTATTTTGAATATATACGAAATTTGTATGATAGTTTAATACATATTTTTAGAGCTTTTGATTAGTATATCAATCATCCTGACCGCATGGCTTTTAAAGGAAATCCAGCTGCGTTTTATGCACGAAAATAGTATATGGAAATTAACTATTTATTGCTGTGTTTAAGTTTTTATATATATATATATATATATATATATATATATATATATATATATATATATATATATATATATATATATATATATATATATATATATATATATATATATATATATATATATATAAATATATATATATATATATATATATATATATATATATATATATATATATATATATATATATAGAGAGAGAGAGAGAGAGAGAGTTTAACTAAAAAACAGGAACGAGATTACTTAGCTTTTGCTGATTTTTATACACAAAAATAATTTTCAGCGATGTACTAATGTCAGTGTTTAAGATAATTACGCGAAGGTTTTTGATCGAAATATCACTCATCAAAATTGGACCACTGTTGCATGTGTGAATTCATGAATGAATTCTCAACATCGAGAAAATGAATGTAGTTTTCTTTAACATTCCGTTTGGCTTAGTGTAAAATTAAATAATGAAAAGCACAACCAAGCCTCGATTATGAAAAAAAAAAACACTTTTTTAACAGGCAAATATAAATAGGAAGAATTAATGGTCGTAAGTCGTAACTAGAGTGATAAAGCAGAGTGACACTACACAGTAACTTTACCGGTATGAAATCATAAACATTATATTTCATTTTAATTTAATATAAAGATCTAAAAAATAATAAACAATTAAGTGTTATTAAATAAGATAACATCCGTTACAAAGTGTGCGTCTAGCAATCATCGGATGAAGTGATAAAAATAACAACCATACAAGTAGTAACATGTTATTTACAGGAAAGGTGGGCTTTTTAATATTTTTTAATTACTCTGCTGGATGTCAACAAAATGTGAATGTGCGAACAAAACACTAAACCAACATAATAATCAGATATACAAGATCGCCGTCCATTTGGTGGAATACACAAGATTCAAAGTTAAGCTAATAAAATTTCCCAACCAATCATTGAACATATGACTCCGTGTTCGTGTCTGGCTATTAATGTTAATGTATGTACATTTAAATATGCATCGAATGAACTACTACCGTTCGAGTAACCGTTTGTTTCGATTGCGAAATTTTTGATTGAAATAGCCCTCATTAAAATCCGGACCACTGTTTCATGTTTTATTACAAAATTTTTGCATATATCTATAATGAACCAAAATCGAGAAAACGTACGTAGTTTTCTGTAATATTCCATTTGGATTAGTGTAAAGTTAACACTGAAAAAGCACAACAAGCCAATTTTGAAAAACATCACTTAGTAACAGGCAAACAGAAATTGGAAGAATAATGGTCGTAAGTCGTAACCAAAATAATGAATCAGAGTGTAAGATATAAATTAATTCGCCTAAATGTCTACCTTTTTTTATTTACTACTTTACTCCGTGTATTATTTGACAGTAAGTCTCCGGAATGAAATCATTTAAACATCGAAATATTAATATAACAAATCTAAAAAATAATTAACCATTAAGTGTTATGAAATAAGTTAAGTGAGCAAGTATTGGAAGTAATAAAAATGACAAAACCATACAAGTAGTAACATGTTGTTTACAGGAAAGATTGGATTTTTGTTATTTTTGAATTACTCTGCTGGTTGTCAATAAAATATAAATGAGCGAACAAAATTTTAAAACAACTTTGAATAATCAGATATAAAGGGTCGCCCTTCATTTGATATAATTTACAAAGTTCAACTTATAATTACAAAGTTCAACTTATAACTGTTGTATAATTTACAACAGTTGTGTCTGGCTAGTAAGTAGTTATGTTAACTATGGTATCCCCTACAATTACGATGTTCGGGTCGATTTACATCAAAGTAATAAACTATTTGTATTGGTTTTACAAAATATAAGTTATAATTATATAAATATATAAAACTTACTAACTGCGTAGTATATTTATTATGGAACAGGAATATTGAAATTTAATGTTGTATTAAACACAAATATCAGGATTAAGTAAGTATGAATCTTTAAGTAAGTAATAAAAAATTAATCGGTGATAAAATTAAAATCTTTTAAAAACTTCTACCCTGTTACGAAATCGCACCAAAAATGTAAATTAAAAAAAAAATAAACATCGCATGATACGTCATACTGTTTAACTTTATTTTCTACTGCAAAAACGGCAGCATAAATATTAAATTAGTTCCACTATTAAAAAAGCGGGGATGGTCGAGTGGTAAAGTTGGTGTTAAAGTATGTCACCAACCATAAGTTCTTTGGTTCGAATCCGGGCCGAGTCCATTTTAAAATATCCTAGCAATCCATTTTTTTAAGGGATCCAGTTAAAATGACGTAATCCCCAATACAAATCCATCAAAAAAAAAAAAAACTTTGCCCATGGCCAGCATCGAACCACCGAACTTATGATCTAGTTGTATATATAAATTGTATAGTCACATGGTTATAGCGAATTATATAAAAAAAATTTTGTCTATGCTTCTGTCAATCCTGCTCGCCTAGTAAAAATTTCAAAAAAAAGTCGAAAATCGAAAATGTTTCTTGTATAGCGAATGATATTTTTTTGCATCTTACCATGTCATATGTCAACATATATGACATGGTAAGATGCAAAAAAATATCATTCGCTATACAAGAAACATTTTCGATTTTCGACTTTTTTTTGAAATTTTTACTAGGCGAGCAGGATTGACAGAAGCATAGACAAAATTTTTTTTATATAATTCGCTATAACCATGTGACTATACAATTTATATATACAACTAGATCATAATTTCGGTGGTTCGATGCTGGCCATGGGCAAAATTTTTTTTTTTTTTTTTTTGATGGATTTGTATTGGGGATTACGTCATTTTAACTGGATCCCTTAAAAAAAATGATTGCTAGGATATTTTAAAATGGAGTAGGCCCGGATTCGAACCAAAGAACTTATGGTTGGTGACATACTATAACACCAACTTTACCACTCGACCATTCCCGCTTTTTTAATAGTGGAACTAATTTAATATTTATGCTGCCGTTTTTGCAGTAGAAAATAAAGTTAAACAGTATGACGTATCATGCGATGTTTATTTTTTTTTTAATTTACATTTTTGGTGCGATTTCGTAACAGGGTAGAAGTTTTTAAAAGATTTTAATTTTATCACCGATTAATTTTTTATTACTTACTTAAAGATTCATACTTACTTAATCCTGATATTTGTGTTTAATACAACATTAAATTTCAATATTCCTGTTCCATAATAAATATACTACGTAGTTAGTAAGTTTTATTTATTTATATAATTATAACTTATATTTTGTAAAACCAATACAAATAGTTTATTACTTTGATGTAAATCGACCCGAACATCGTAATTGTAGGGGATACCATAGTTAACATAACTACTTACTAGCCAGACACAACTGTTGTAAATTATACAACAGTTATAAGTTGAACTTTGTAATTATAAGTTGAACTTTGTAAATTATATCAAATGAAGGGCGACCCTTTATATCTGATTATTCAAAGTTGTTTTAAAATTTTGTTCGCTCATTTATATTTTATTGACAACCAGCAGAGTAATTCAAAAATAACAAAAATCCAATCTTTCCTGTAAACAACATGTTACTACTTGTATGGTTTTGTCATTTTTATTACTTCCAATACTTGCTCACTTAACTTATTTCATAACACTTAATGGTTAATTATTTTTTAGATTTGTTATATTAATATTTCGATGTTTAAATGATTTCATTCCGGAAAGACTTACTGTCAAATAATACACGGAGTAAAGTAGTAAATAAAAAAAGGTAGACATTTAGGCAAATTAATTTATATCTTACACTCTGATTCATTATTTTGGTTACGACTTACGACCATTATTCTTCCAATTTCTGTTTGCCTGTTACTAAGTGATGTTTTTCAAAATTGGCTTGTTGTGCTTTTTCAGTGTTAACTTTACACTAACCCAAATGGAATGTTATAGAAACTTACATACGTTTTCTCGATTTTGGTTCATTATAGATATACACAAAATTTGTGTAATAAAACATGAAACAGTGGTCCGGATTTTAATGAGGGCTATTTCAATCAAAAATTTCGCAATCGAACCAAATGGTTACTCGAACGGTACTCGTTCATTCGATGCATATTTAAATGTACATACATTAACATTAATAGCGACACGAACACGGTGTCATATGTTCAATGATTGGTTGGGAAATTTTATTAGGAGCTTAACTTTGAATCATGTGTATTCCACCAAATGGACGGCGATCTTGTATATCTGATTATTATGTTGGTTTAGTGTTTTGTTCGCACATTTACATTTTGTTGACATCCAGCAGAGTAATTAAAAAATATTAATAGTTCCTGTAAATAACATGTTACTTCTTGTATGGTTGTCATTTTTATCACTTCAACCAATGCTTGCACACTTATCTTATTTCATAACACTTAATTGTAATTATTTTTTAAGTTTTTATGCTATATATTAATACTTTCACATGTTTAAATGATTTCATACCGGAAAAATTTACTGTCAAATAATACACGGACTAAAGTAAAAAATAAAAAATAAGGTATACATTTAAACGAGATAATTTATATCTTACACTCTGATTCATCATTTTTGTTACGACTTACGACCGTTAATTCTTCCAATTTCTGTTTGCCTGTTTCTGTGATTTTTTTGGAAAATATTTTCTCAATTAAATTGGCTTGATGGTTGTGCTTTTTCAGTGTTAACTTTACACTAATCCAAATGGAATGTTTTAGATTACATATGTTTTCTCGATTTTGGTTCATTATAGGCATATGCAAAATTTATGTAATAAAACATGTCGTTCGGATTTTGATGAATGACATTTCAATTAAAAATTTCGAAATCGAACCGAACGGTTGGTTACTCGAACGATACTCGTTCATTCGTTACACATTTAAATACATTATTAGCCACGAACGGTGTCATATGTTCTATGATTGGTTGGGAAATTTTAATAATGCGCTCAACTTTGAACTATGTGAATTCCACCAAATTGAAAGCTATCCTTTATATATGATTATTCAATGGGTGCTTTCAGGGAACCTGAATGCATCCAATGTATGTTGGTTTAGTATTTTGTTTGCACATTTACATTTTGTTGACATCCAGCACTGAGCAGAGTAATTCAAATATAACAAAAATTCTTTCTTTCCTGTATATAACATGTTACTTCTTGTATGGTCTTGCACACTTATAACACTTTATTGTTAATTATTTTTTTAAATTTTTGTTATATTAATATTTTGACACGTTTAAATTACTTCATACCGGAAAGATTTACTGTCAAATAATACACGGAGTAAAAAATACGGTATACATTTAGGCGAATTAGTTTATATCTTACACTCTGGATTCATCATTATGGTTACGACACGACCGACCGTTAATGCTTTCAATTTATTTGCCTGTTACATAAGTGATTTTAAAAAAAATATTTTATCGATTAAATTGACTTGATAGTTGTTGTACATACATTCACATTAATAGCCAGGCATGGTATCAAATGTTCAATGATTGGTTGGGAAATTTTATTAAGGAGCTTAACTATGAAAAATGTGAATTCCACCAAGTGGAAAGCGATCCTTTATATCTGATTATTCAATGGGTGCTTTCAGGCCCGCCAACATGATGGTTACTAATCGGTATGATGGAATAAATGATATTTAAGCCAACTACCTTAACATATTTTTTTTAATCACTTGCGTTTAGATCTCAATAGGTTTATTTTCCTCAACAGGTTGCCAACATGTTGGATACCAAATGTATGTTGGTTTAGTATGTTGTTCGCATGTTTACATTTTAAAAATTTGATGGTTGAATATTTTCATCAAATATCAAAATTATATTGTCGACAGCCAGTATCCAGTAATAGTCCCAAAATAACTATTTTCTATAAATTCTTGTATATACAATTCTTGTATAGTTTTCTATGTTTTTGTCATTATTATCACGCTGTAACAAATGATTGCTATAGGTAAATTATTTCGGATTGATTAGTTTATATGGAAAAAATAATAAATATCAACATTAAGGTGAATTAATTTTTATTTTACATTCTGCTTTAATATTTTGGTTACGACCCGGGAAAACGAAACAATAGTTCGATTTTGATGAGATGGTGCAATCAAACCTGTCGACATCAGTATAAATATTTCACAGTGAAATTGTCACGATATTGTCTTTAACTTTGTGATTTATTAGATCTAGCAGATAGTCGTTAAAGATGTTAACCTGCAAATAAACAAAATTGTAAAATAAACATGGTGCTTTGAACCATAAGTTAAAATTGGTAAAATTTAAAATCTATAAATAAAAGCGAGAATATTGACATTTTTACTAAAATGCTTTTAGTATGTATTTCACCTAATAGCATAAGCCAAATCCAAATGAATTTATTTATTCTATTTATTTTGGGATAAACAGGGAGCTTCCCGATATTTTTAACATCTAACATTTAAGTACCACAGTTGTATTAGCCATTTGAGATCCATCGAAAAAATAATAATTACAGCAGATTTCATTTATAGTGGAATGAAAAAATTCAATTTACTAACGATGATGAATAGAAGAAAAATGTATATCCTAAATCTAATAAAGCAGTGATAATTTTCTCTGTACTGAAACAATTCGTCATTTAATTATTCAGACAAATCCAGAAATTTGTGTTATTTATTTCGGGTAAACCTTTATCAAATTAGATTATCTTTTATATTGATAAAAAATTATAAGGAGTTAAAATAACTGTAAATAGATTATGGCCAAACAACAGACTCGATCCAATCAATGTACGCGGCCACTTTTGTATATATCCCAGGCGCATTGTAGCCACAAGCACATCCAGTCGATGTAACACCAACTATATCATATATTTTAGCCTGATATGCTAAAGTTTTTACTTTTTGTATGGGACCTCCCGAATCACCTTGACATATATCCCCTTTCAAGCCTTTCGAATCACCATAACATATTTGATTTGGACTTATGCCATCGGTCATTCGTCGAGCTCTTGGATAAAAATGGTCGCACCATGTCACATTAAAATGAGCTAGTTCAACTTTTTGTAATATTGATGCGGTTACGCCATTAAACTCGATTTGTCCCCAACCCGTCGCTATGACCTTTTCTACACCAATGTTTGCATTTTGATAGAGACAAGCCGGACGTATATCCGAACTAAATAGACGAACTGTGTTTTATAATCTGGATGTAATATGAATCGTTTAATTCTGGCTTCCTTTAAATGTGCATCATTATCGTCACTTCTTAGGTCGTATTCACCAATTCGTACCTTGTCAGGCTCAACACTATTATAAATTACACATTAGAAAACAAATTGTAACATTCGTAGTTTTTGAACTACATACCTATCCTTTAAGTAGCAATGGGCTGCAGTAAGTATATAATTTTCGCTTATTATTGAACCACCACAATTCCATTCCGTTTCATTGTTTAATTTCGTCCAACCAATCAGTGCCATATGTGGAAATTCTCCGGAATTAGCGTTTACTCCACCGGATATATAATTGGTATTTAGTATCTCGCGGTACTCATCACATTCTAGGATACAAAAAATCATAGAATAGTGGTTCATTATAAACGAATTTAAACTCACTTGCCACACTCGGCCGTTTTCCAGTTTGATGTATAGTGTTTGGCATAGGATTAGGGAAGACCGATAAAACCGATTCTTTGAACACATTCACATTTTGTGAAGTTAAGATACAACAAACATCTGGAATTGATCCATTCCATCCACAAATTTTAAATTTTAACAAATTTTGTTTTACTGCTGCACATTCCGTAACCGGCATGCAAGTTCCTTGCATATTTAGTTCAGACACGCTGCACGTTTTTAACATCCTCGCTAAATGCCAAATTAATTAACATCACATTTATCACGAACTTGAAATATATGTCCATTGTACTAATTTAAATGTATATTCAAACTAAAACAAAAGTTTTACAAACTATATATTTTGTGGACTGTCTTTATAAAACTGCGGTTATCAGCATATCATGAATGTTAATAAACACAGATTGTTTCTAGAAATTATTTATGATGCATATAGTATCAACGTTATAGGTTATACGTATATAGGTTATGCTATAAAACATGCTAAAGTAGCCCGATTTTGATGAGTGATACTTTTAATCAAAGCTGTCAATATCACCATAAATACTGCTTATATTCGTAGATTTGCTTCCACTAATCACCACTAAAGAACAATGATGCTAACTAATGCGCACCAAAAGAATTTTTTTTTTTTTTTTTTTTTAATGAAAAAATTTTTAAATAATTTTTGTAAATAAACTAATTAAATTAAAATAGACATTTAAATAGATTACTAAATTTGATACAAAATATATAAAAAGTAGCAATAATTATACATAGTGATAGTGCCTACGAAACGGTTTATACCGTATCAACGATGGGGACCAAGTATTTACAGTGGTCATGAAAAATACCAATAAAAATGGACTATATCATTTTTCAAACGATAGATTACCTGTATTAAATAAAATTGATATGCATAAACCAATGTCAATAATTTCTACAACATAGCAAAATGCATCTAATCAAAATTCGGATAACACTAAATGCATAAAAATAGTAGAAGAATATAACAATGAACCAAAGCAATATGTGTGGGATGACACCCGAACATTAGCTTGCTATATTTAAAAAAATAGAAACAATTAATGCAATGCTTCGGAAAAAAATTGAGATGCTTGAAAAATTACTAAAACAAAAAGAAAATAGTAATACATAATAACATAAACAACCGGCGTGGCAAAGGGAAGACAATTTAACGTTTTAGTAGAAACGGATGACAGAGGAACAGAGGAAACAGAAAAAGATTCAGTAAACGATATTGAGCCTTATGAAATAGTAAAAAAAGCAGCAAAATGAAAAAAAACAACACTAACAGGAATACAACAACAACAAAAAGATAACGAAGAAACAATAATTGTTAACGAGAACAATAATTCCAAAAAAAGTAAACCACCACCGTTACATATTCATAATCAAAAAATAAAAGAGACCTTGCAACAGATGAAGCAAGCGAATATAAATGATTTCATTATAAAACGAGTAACGATAAAACGAAGTGTGGATAAACACTCGCTATTAATGAATAACAAGTATAACAAAGCACAATCATCACTCAAAGAAAATAAAACGGAATACTTTATATACACAACTAAGGAAATGAAACCTAAATCAATCATATTAAAATGCCTCAATGAAGATGAACACCCAAATGAAATAAAAATCAGCTTGGAGACAAACAAAAACATCAAAATAAATAAAATAACAACAGTTGAAAACAAAATACTCAACGGAAAATAACATAAAGTTACCATTGTATATCGTGCAATGTACTCCGAACACCAATTTGGCAAACATTTTCAAAATTAATGCAATAAACCGTCAAAGGATAACGTGGGAACCTATAAAAAAGAAACAGAAATAACACAGTGTCATAAATATCAACGTTTCAGCAGCAAACTGCCATCTAGCTTGTAGATGCGTTAATGTAGTAATCACCATAAACTAGCCGAGTGTCTTATTAAAGAAAAAACGGAGAACAAAACCATACATTGCGCAAACTTGAACAGCATCGTTCAAAGGATGTCCAGCTGACAAAAGCGCAATAGATAGGTTCAAAATAAACTCAGTTCAACAAAAAAGACTTCTGCCCAATTTACACCTTCAATCCCGGTTAGCAAAAAAAAATGGTACTTTTTCTGATATGTTGAAAAGAAACAGTGATGCAAATTCAGAAACAATTTCAGTGAAAAAGTTGGCAATAAAAGTACAAAAAATGACTAACATAATATACAATCAAAGTGAGCAAATTGCGACACCATTAAACTATTAAATATATTGACAAACATATGAACAATATTAAAATTATTGCACTTACTGTAAATTCAATTGTCAGTAAACAAGGCGTCTTAATTTATTAAAATTCATTAATGAACATACCCCGGATATCATGATATCATGCTACTAAATGAAACTAAGCTAAATCATAACCACTACATAGAATTCAAAAATTATATCATCATAAGATAGGACAGATCCACAATTTATCAAGAAAGAGGAACAGCTATACTATTAAAGGAAAACTATAAATACGAACACATAATAAATAGCAAAAATCAACAGTTTACAGGGATTGAAACCACTAAAATAAAAATATTTTTAGAAAACAACGATAACCTTTACGTAATTGCTATATATTGCACCAGCAACCAGCAAATATGATTAACTTCAAAGTTTGAAGAAGAATGAAATCAACTATTTGGATTATTAAAACTGGACAATGATCAAAATTTCTTTATAATAGCAGGTGATATCAATACTCGACTTTCAAGATGGGGAAATCAACTAAATAACCATTGAGGCATTAAATTAAGCCAGTGGACAGGCGAAAATGAAATTATTTACAGAGCAAAACTGTACAAACCCATTACACCAACTATTCCACGGTCAGGGAACTTTATTGACGTTGAAATAATAGACAATAGATTATCAATTCTTCAACTTTAGTTTATGACAGTGATCATAAAGCTATAGTAGTCAATATGTTGAACATTGGATGCATAAGAAACGATACAATAAAAAATCAACACATACAATGATACAATTTAAGATACAATTTTTCAAATATGCATTGGGGGCAGTGGCAAAAGATGTAAACGAAGAGACACATTCAGTATATCCGAGGTACCGGTCATGGAACCATTATACCAACAGATAGTTATATTCACGATCATGGATTAGAGGAATACATAAATATTATTACATCCCCTAATTAAACAAAGCCTTATTACAAAATCACGTAAAATTAGAAGGAGAAATAATATGGAGTGTTTTACGAACAAAACAAAAGAAAATTTATACAAGCACAAAAGTCACATAATATCCTTAATTAAAAACGCAAAAAGAAATGGCACATTAACAACTCAACAGAAAATTACCTACAAAGCACGATTAAAACGAACAAACGAATTGAACACACAAAATGTACAAATAGAAATAGTAAATGATCAATAAAGAATGCAAATGGAAGCAATAAAACCAAACTCAAAAATGTTTGCTAAATTGAAAAAAATTTGCTACGTGAAAACGGAGAATGCGAATTATCATCTTAAAATCCCAGAAGATGAAATCACAAAATACGTAACATTAAACATAGAATGGACTAATCTGCCAAATCATGATTCATGATGCACATGAAATGTGCAGATGGATTTAAAGTGAACCTGTATTCGTGCGTCCTCGATTTGGCTGTTGACAGCGTAAGGTAGGGCGTTATAAATTAACCGTGAAAGAGTTTGAGAGCTTAGGCCCCAGAAAAGATTAGAGCGTAAAAAAAACGAACAAGGTGATAGTAGTTCAGGAAGAAGTGCCACTGATCACATCACTTAATTCTAAATCATTATTGAACAATCTAATGAATAGACTTTTACACTATACCTGCACTTTTTTAATTTCGAACGCGCGTTTGACGCGATAAATAGAAAAGCAATGCTTGCCGCCACTTTGTGAAAACGGCATCTCAAAGAAACAATATAACTCAGAAGTCATACAATAAATGTAACAGAATACCGAAACCCGAGTTTAATACACAGGCAAACAAAGTGAATTATAATGCAATCCACCAGGAATAACATAACGATGCGTAGTTTCGCCAATGCTGTTCCTTATCGCATTGGATAATGTCATGTGAAAACTATTTGCGACATCTCCCGATGGCATTCAATGAGGATAACAAGCTAATCTCAATGATTTAAATTATGCAAATGACATATGCCTGTTCATATACACAAACACGCTGACATGAAGCAAAAAGTACAACAACTATCACTATGCATTTAACATGATACATTAAAATTTGGAATACCTATTTGTCCTGTGCCGCAAGACCAAGATATAAATGTTCAACCTGTGGGTGAATTCAGTATTAATATATGGGTGTGAGGTGCTTCTGGCCAAAAACCAAACATCGAGCTGCACAGAATAACAAAGCAGCTAGACTTTAAAATCGAAATAAGAAAACGGAAATAAAGATGAATCGGCCATATACTTTAGAAACCCGCTAGTGATATAACAAAGATGATATTGGACTGGATCCGGCTTAGTGAAACAGAAAGTCGGGATATCAGCAACGACCTGGTAAAGAACTGTGTTGGCAGAAAACGTAAAAAATTAGTTAATCATGAGTAAGAATAAAAACAGACATCATAAATAAATTGGGGTAGAACATAAGGCAAAAACATTAGCTTCTTAAATTGGCTATCCATAAACCCCATTTCTTTATACAAACAACTAAGCTTTCAAACATCCTTTTACTAATACCAGCTAAATAATCACCCCATGTAAGAGTTTTATTAACAATCAACCCGAAATACCTAACAGATCAGAAAGATCAGACCACAACAGAACAAATCGCTGTAAAGGAGGAAGTATCCAGTGATTTCTTATAAATTATAACAGACTGAGATTTCTCAGCAGAAATTAAACGATTATCTCAAAAGCTCTCGAGTGAAAACAAAAATTATTTATTGACCGGTAGTGGGCATACAACTTTGGGATTGAAATTATGTTACTTAGTTTTCACTGGTCTGGGAAGGAAAAGTATACGTGAGGATTCAATTGAAAATGTGTAACAAGTATTTTCAGACAAAAGGAAAAAATTCTAAATAGCAGAATGTAAATTATTGAGATAGATATTTATAAACTAAACCAAATCTGAAGCCACTTCAGAAAGCAAAGCGACAGCACTAGAGTTCATTTGAACTACCAGAAGAAACAAATGGCAGAAGAAACTAAAAGGTAATAATGTCAGACGATTCCGAGGGACAACTAATTGAAATACCAATAAAGCTAATTAAACTAAACGGCATAACTAACCTTAATTAACCGCGACTAGTGAAATAATAAAATCCGATCAATTGACAATATATACCTTCAAATAAATAAAAACAAAATTAAGAAAACGTTAAATCTTCGTTACACTAAATATGGCGCTAATTAAACTAAAAGCAAAAGAAAACAGATACCCTAGTCCGATACGACGTAAGTATTACACACATTGGTTTGTAATACTTGAAATCAACAGATCTTGACATCAGCATAAATACTACAATAAAATATTATATCAAGGTATTTAATTTGGTTTGAAAAATTTCTAATTTTTATATTAATATAAGCATTACCTGCATATATTTAGTACTTCTAGTTCCAATAAATCGGATTCGATTAGACCAATTTATGATCATATTTTAAAATAACTGCAACTTGATGTTAAAAATAATTGAGACTGGTTTATAAACAAAAGCCACTTTGACACGTTTTATGAGATTAAGCTGATAGTCGTTAAAGAGGTTAACCTGAAAATAAACAAAACGATAAAATAAGCATGGTGCTTTGAGCTAGATATATTCGGATGAATTTAAACTTTAATGCAATCTGTAAATCTGTAAACGAAATGCTGACTAACTAATAATACATTTCAGAAATGTAAATCAATAAGCAGATAGCTTTCAGTTACCTTTAACGCCACAAATTTGAGAATAGAAGTTGTTCTTAGCAATTTAAGGTCCAGCAAACAAAATTAATAATGGCTGTTATAATTACCAAAAATGTATAAAACATTTCTCATGAAATTTAACTACTCAGACAAACTCAGACTTTTGTGATATGTATATTTCACGTAAACATTAATTATCAAATGATATTTTATTTTAAATTGGTAGAAAATTATGAATAATCATTGTAAACAACTTATGGCCAAACAAACGACTCGAACCAATCAATGTACGCGGCCACTTTTGTATATATTCCAGGCGCATTGTAACCACAAATACTTCCTGTCGATGTAACACCAACTATATCATATATTTTAGCTCGATACGCTAAAGCTTTAACAATTTTTTATTGGACCACCCGAATCTCCTTGACATGTATCTTTTTTCAAACCTTTCAAATCGCTATAACATATTTGATTTGGACTTATGCCGTCGAGTTCTAGGATAAAAATTGTCGCACCATGTCACATTAAAATAAGCTAGTTCAACTTTTTGTAAAATTGAAGCGGTTATGCCACCAAACTCAATTTTTCCCCAGCCTGTTGCTTTAGCCTTTTGTACATCAATGTTTGCATTTTGATATAGACAAGCCGGCCATATATCCGAACATTGTCATCATCACTTCTTAGGTCGCATTCACCAATTCGTATCTTGTCAGGCTCAACACTATTATAAATTACACATTAGAGATAAAATTGTAAAATTCATAGCTGTGGTATTTCATACCTATTCTTTTTGTGATAATGCGAGCTGCTGTAGGAATATAATTTTCGCTTATTATTGAACCCCCACAATTCCATTCCGTTTCATTGTTTAAATTCGTCCAACCAATCAATGCCATGTGTGGAAATTCCCCAGGGTCTACGTTTACTCCACCGGATATATAATTTTTTGCAGTTAAGACACAACACCATCTGGAATTGATCCAGTCCATCCACAATTTTTAAATTTTAACAGATTTTATTTTACTGCTTCACATTCTGTAAGAGGCATGCAAGTTCCTTGCATATTTAGTTCAGACAAATTGCACGTTTTTATAATGCGTTGAAAAACAATATCATGGCTACATGCCAAAATAATTAACATCAAATTTATCATGAACTTGAAATATATGGCCATTGCACTAATTCAAATTAAGACAAAATTTTTACAAAATATATATTTTGTCAATTGTCTATATAAAATTGCGGTTATCAGGTTTTCGCGAATGTAAATAAATACAGATTTTTACAAAATTTTGGTGGTTCATATAGTGTCAAAGTGTATTAATTTATTTGATTATCTTTGAATTTGCTCGTGTTGCTGTAAAACGTGCAATAGTTCAGCACAAAATTAAAATTTTCAACGTTTAGAATTAGTCTTACTTATTTCAATAAACGACGTAATATTGTTTCGATTGTGATGAGTTATACCTTAATCGAAAGCTCTCAACAGTTTCTATTTAAAATGTAGATCACACTTTAAATATATTAAAATCATTGCTCGGAAATTCATCTCTGATTTGTTCAGCTGGAGCTATGCGTTTTATTCCTTTTATCACAACCGTGAAATTTTTGTGCACTTTTACTTGTAACTAATCATCTATTGCACAAAACGGAATTGTGTAAATTCCACCTTTTCACTTCCAACAAATTACCAAAATTATAGTAGCCCAAACAATAATAGTTATTCACCACTGTGCTATAAACTATTAGTATATTATTTTACTAATAACAGAAAAAACTAATGTAAATAACATGAAGTTATACACAAAAACTGAAAATATACTACACAGATAACCCACATATAACACGATAGATAGTTTTGATGTTAACAAAATCGCCTATAATTTAATACTTCTCGAATAGTTTTCATTGTTAAATGGGAATTTTCAATGAAAACTATAGTTCGACTAACTTCGCCGAATCACTTTTATTCCCTAAGAGACTTAGTCAGTTCGGCAACGATTTCAGTTTCTATTAGGCTCGGCCCTACATTATTTCATCTCGCCTTAAATATTTGCGATGTCTAAATAAAATATTTATAATCTCAAGGCAACACTCGGTCCTGACCAAGCTAAATTACTATTTAAGTTTTAATATACGTTAAACGAAATACCGAGTTAGAAGGGGGTTACCTGTATTAAAGAAAGGAAACAAAAAACATAAAACTATAAATTGGTGTAACTATGGTAACGAAATGAATTAAACAAAACAAAACTATTCTTGTGCAACCAAATGAATTTCCCATTTAGATATTTCGCGTTTATCCGGTCGTATGTCAAATTTTAGAGCGCGCTATTAGTCGCGATAGTTTTGCCATCATTCATTGATATTCCACCGTAAAGTTTAGATCGGTATTTTTTGAGTCTATATATGAATACTATACAAATAAAATATTCGTATTATAGTTTAGTGCGTTTTTTTGTGTGATAAATAGTGTATAATATGTTGATGAATAAAGTGAATAAAATTATTAAAATATCTTAATTTTTATTAATTAATTGTATCGTTAAAGATAAACGATGTTTGTGTTTGTGTGTGAATAAACAAATTCATTGAAATCAATATGGTTTAATTAAATTTAAAAAAAAAATTATAATTAAATTAATAATATTATAACAACATGAAATTTAATAGTAGTTTTTGTACCACAATATTTATAATTATTTTGTTAAAAATAAAAATATTATTATGTTCGGATTATTATCGAATGCAAGGTAATATAATTATAATAAGTATTGTTAAAAAATGTATACTGAATTAACATACTGGCGGGCAGGAAAATTATAAAAATTCGTAAAATAAGAGTTTTTCATATTTTACAACGAGGCAACTAGTGTGTTGATCAGATTCTTATGTTTTACAGGATTATCATTTAAATTCGATTTGTGTCGATTTAATTATGATAGTTGAAATAATATTGCATGGTACAAGTGTTGCATGTTTAAAAAAACGTAAATTAGATAATTTCAAGGACCTATGTAGTTTACACAGTTTAATTTAAAAATACTTACAATCATTAATTTTTAATAAGGTATTTATTTCCAATACAAATAGTTAAAAGTGGTGCTCAAACAAACTCGGGGAAAAATGATTTTCTAGTGATTTCTAGTATAAAAACTATTTTCAAATCTATAACTAATATTAATACACTAGTAGAATTAACACGTCCTGGGACGAAATTCTACCAAAAATGTTAAATATTTGTACCGTGAGACTTCACCAACCTTTTCGATAATACCTTTTCGACCTCCATGGATTTTGGCTATGCTCGCATGAGTTTACCCATTCTTGCTTCCAAATTGGTTCCATCACAGCCATTGTTCTTCTTGGATCCAATCGTCTTACTTTGAGAGTTGTGTATAAAAATGTTAAATTTATATTTTCCTAAAGTTTACCATCGTTTAAACAAAATCGTTTTTCTTGAAGGAACTCAGCCGGAGAAATTTTCACGTCATTGAAATGATTGTTGATGATGGATCTGAACTATAGTATTCCCGAATTAATTTATCAATTAATATGTACAAAATATACCAAAGAAACTATGAGAAAGTAAAGTTTGCAGTTGCTACCTTAATATAAAATTGACGTCGTTTAAGTTTAAAATGTATCTTTAAATTGGAACTTGAATATTCTATCCTTGAAATTAAAAAGATGTTATAACCTTATAAAATCCAGTCAGCACTTCTGTTTGAATCACGTTATCTTTCATGGTTTATTTAACCAATGGTATATCGTTCCATAATCCTTATTCAGTGGTAAGATTCAGAAGAAGCATTATTTTAGTTCCAAATTTAAGATACAGAGTATGTTAAGGTAACCCAACTAGATTAATGGTATTGAAATATTCTAGATCGCTCACTTTCATCTTCAGTGTCGAGTTCATTTGAACTTGAATATACTCAACTTTGTTCAGAAAGCAAGTCAATAATTTGATTATTGATAATGTCCATATCATAACGTTCTTTGGACATAAAATTACTTTTCTCGACAAAAAAGGGATATCATTTGAAGAAATTTGCAAAAGTTTCTTTCACAAAGCATCGCCCCAAATTTAATTTTCTGGAATTTCAATAGCGCAAGGTGGTGAGTTATCTCCACAGTCAAGTGTTTCAGCTCCATATATTACCACCCAATTATTGAGTTACAGTTTAAAAAATGAAAACCATTTCGTCTTTTTTTCGATAGCTCCAGGTCAATCAAGTAAAATAATATTTTGGTTTCCTGGTATCATCTTCAGTTGTACCAAGAATTTTGTGAAATACACTTGCCTGCATATGATGTTACAAGAAGAGATCATATTTTCGGCAATCTCAATCTCTCCTTCAAAATTAAATGTGGGACGTTGTAAATATTAGGTAATCCATTTACAACATTGAGTAGGTTGAAACATTCTACAGTATATGTAAATGTTATCTTTAAAGCGAATTGGATTTGCTATAGCATACAATTCGCAACTGGTGCAAGCAGCATCTCTTCCGTGGAGTTTGCAGCATATATTTGCAAAACTTTTTAAATTAGGGCCATTCATCTGACTTATATTTAAGTGACTTATTAATTAACTATTAGGCTAATTTTTAACTACCAAATCCTGGTAAATATTGTATTGATGCAAAAGATTTAATTAGCTGCTGATTGTGCATTGCTTTTCCATTAACCGGCCTCCTTTAGAGTTTATTACACCTAGAGCTTATTCTTTTATCTGGAAGTTAAAGATATAGATTGGTCTGTCTCAATCGTTTTTACTGTTCTTTTTATTAGTCATCGTGCTTTATTACATTTAGTATATTAATGCTGATACAGCATCCAATCAAATTACTTCGGTGATTTGACAAGGGATGAAGCCAAAAATCAACTGTTTAATTTAAAATGTAAGACTGCTATCTTCGAGGAAAAATGTGGTTATTTAAATTATCTCAATAAATCGTCTAACATCTTATCAAGTTTAGAGAAACCCGAAATAAAGTTAAAATTGGACTTTAAAATTTACACAATGATGTAAGACATCATTCATCTCTCTATATTGGTGTATAATAATAATACTAAAAAACAACCCTTTAAAAGATAAATCATTAGCGCCTCACTTTTCTTTCGCGTTGACTTATACTTCATGAATGCCCAAAATATATTTTCGATCTCTAAAGTTTTAAAAATCTTAATCAAAATAAAGCTACATCAATGTCCTAATAAATTGTCATTTGTCTATTTGTCTAATTGTCTTGCAAGTATTTTATGAAACCTGGGATACTTCCCTTGACTTAGACAAATCTTATAATTTTGAAGATAGCCTGTTTAAACATGATTCATGTTTAACTCCGAGCTTTAATTAACCTCGTTTTTAAAAGTATCGGACATATTAAATGTGAAAATGGACGAAGATAAAGCTTAGAATAAAGTTATGGCCATAAACAATTTTACCAGAAATGAGCAATGCTTCTTATAGCGTTCCAGTAATATGAGTGAAAATTCTTCAATCTACTACACATTGATAAATAAAAATAAAAGACAAATAAAAATATTAGTTTCTAAAGATAGGTTATTAAGGATCAAGTTTCTTTGTTTCGAAAGACAGTTTGCAAGAGAGGACTATTTCAATCCGTAATGCTTTTATAAAAAGAGTGTTTTCTATAATGGATAATGTTTAGAGGAATGATCGGA
The DNA here is from genome assembly GCA_963556175.1 of Tipula confusa. Taxonomy (NCBI): domain Eukaryota; kingdom Metazoa; phylum Arthropoda; class Insecta; order Diptera; family Tipulidae; genus Tipula; species Tipula confusa. The sequence continues at coordinate 162,239,938 of OY744477.1, read as the reverse complement.
ATAGAATGAGGCTCAGCTATGTGCGAGAATAAATATTGTCAAGACATGCGAGGAGTTAATAATATACCTAAAGAATCCAGAACAAAAGAATATATTTGTTGTTGTTTATCGAATTTATGGAAATTTGATGAAATCTTCGGGTTTGCATAAAACTTATTCTGGTTTTTGTTGTGTAATAATTGGTAACCCTGACTCGAGTCAACAAAAGCGAGTCAACTAAACTTTCTAGTCCACATTCTTGTTTAGCTAAAATCTTGTGCTACCATCTTGTAAAGCATCGTATAGCGTTGTAATATTTTATTTGTTGATAAACTGGTCGTTTTGTTAGTAGTTTTATGATGGTATCTAATTTTGAATTTAAACAATTATCAACCAGCTTCGTCAGTATGACAAAGAAGTGGGAATGTTATAATATATGCATTCAGTTCCAGACTGAATTTTTAGGTCAACCTAACGATAATATTCGAAAATAAATTAATAATCAGATTAAACATAGTTGTAAAAAACATAAACATAAAATTAACATATAATGTAGGTATTAACAAGTTAGTGTCTATCTACTTTGTATATACGGAAGTTAAATCTGTTTATTAAAATGTCACATCTGAATTAACTTGAATAATGTCAAAAGATTTTATTATATATATGCACCTAATTATGTAAGAGAATTATGTGTATACTACATAATTTTAGGGAAAACTAGTTCATTTCCTCTTCATTGAGATATCCAATAATTTAGATGTTGCCATTCAAGCACTGATTTTTTACTAATCCGATTACACCAATTTAAAATGAATGAAACCATATACTAGATGCCGTGGTAGATATAGGTGCATGACATACTCTACTACAATATACCAAATCTTTTTATAAATCGATCAATTTTTAATGTCACACAAAGTTTGATGACATATTACAAAATTAATAATTAAAATAGGTTCGTTTATTGTGCCACATATATGTCTTAATTCCACACATCGCCTAGCTGACACCTTTAAGGCAATATTAAATCGATCGATGAACGCGATTATTAATTTTTATTATATATATATTACTGCATATGATAAAAACTACTGTTGGCGGGGAGTATTTATATACCTAAATATAATATCGTTGGAAATGGTACCATTATATACATTTCCAGAAGCTTTTAATCGTTTTGTCACAGCAATAAGAAAGAGTTTGAATTAGACGTACTTGCGCTCTCAAATAAACTCATTAGTCCAAAAGATAAAGTGACGTGTAAAGAAACGTGGTGATCAAACCTCGTTAAAGCTGTCTTTGAGAAAGACAAACATTTACTAACATCTAACCACCGATTCCTAATTAGACGATGCCTAATTAGTGTGTGATCTTTTATTTTAACAAATAGGCAATTGGCCAAAAGTTTTGACAGCTTAAATAAAATTTAAAACCTTTTGTTTGTCACGAATATTAAGGTTGTGATTGAAATCTTATGGTTACAACTCTATTAGCTTTGTTTTCAGCAACTCAAAATATGATACGGTTTTCATTCGCAGGTAGAACTAAGATTACTTAACTACAAGATATTTTTTCGCTCAAACTAATTAGTCAAGCATTTTGGTTAAACCTAAGACACCAAACCCTAAATTTGTACCGATTTAGCTGGTTCTTCAGGTAATGTAAACCGGCTCATAATTACCCAGCCTTTGAATTTTTGTAGAGCTAGTCTAGTACTCTAGTACGAACTCTTTTGTTGTTAATATCTTAACAATTCAGATTATATATGTACGATTAAATTCAACCTTTCATTGGTATATGAATCCTTATCGGTGACAACTAAAATAGTAGATGCCAGCAACGGTTTGTACAAATAATTAATTGTACTATAGGGGATAAAGAATGACGTGGTTTAAGATATTTATAAAAATAAAATTTACTTTGTTTGGATTTGGTGACTAATGTCGATTGCTTTCTTTGATAAACTATAATTATTTCTTATGCTTATTTATATACTTAGTGCCAATAGCCAAGCTTATTGGCCTGGATTTAGTCGTTAACCAAATTTCTATATTTCTACTATAATTTAATTTTTATTGCCTCATTTTGATTTATCAATTCAATACTCGTAACTATTAACTTTTATAATCATCTAAAAATTAATTATTTCAAACCATCACAACTATAAATACAACGATAGAGAATAAAACTATTTAATTACATCATTATATGATTTTGATTTGATGTGGTTTTCATTTTTACATCACCACAAAATTTATTGTGTTCTATGGCATTTTGTAAAACACTATGGTCAATCTACATTGTCATCTATATTATGCTTAAACTCGATATGTATATATGAAAATAGAAAACGGAAGTTAAGAATTATTCACGCATATCGGAGGTCACGTGTTACACAACACATATACAATTAAGTTAATTACTCGTAGTATTAACAAGATTGATAAAATTATTAAATTTACGTCAGTTTTTCTAGTTATTTGCGAGATAAAGTTAACTGTATACTATTGAACACTTTAAATTAACACTGGTTAACTTCCAATACTAAGATTTGATTTTTTTAGAAAGAATCGCACTTTGGTAGAATTCTAATTTCCTCGTTTATTTGTATTTCATGAAAAATGAGTGAACACCCTTATATCTAACCATAATAAATCCTAATCCTAAGAACCCTAATATCTGTATCTAATATCATAGAATGAATGTCGGCAGCTGTAGAATTAACTTAACTGAAAATATCAACTCGTGTTTCATCGACTGTGTCTGATCAGAGCTCCATGTAGCCAGCCATCTAGTGTCTGCAATCTGTTTGCTTACTTTTTTGTATCGATTTACAAACCGTTTCTGTCGATAGCTATTGAGACTCCTGCTGTATACCCAGCTCCGTTGTATTTAATTTTTTCGGATTTACCGAACGCAAAGTTCAGATGTTTTTGCTCCATATATTGATGTAAGTAAAGGAGTGAACCACGACGGTTTTAGTGTAACCACAGTCCTTCATGTTCAATGATACTCTTTATAGCGGTTTTTCCTGATCCCGGTTAAATCTCTTATATTTATCCAAACTAAAAAGCGGATCGAAGAGGTAAATAATTATCGTGAGAATGCAATCGGTCTTACTCAAACTGTTTGAGTCTAAAGCCCATAAAGTGTTGCACATCCATAACTACTAAGAAATTTATTTCCCCCGCTCAATATGAATTTTATCCAGGTAGGTCTACTGTGACTAACCTGGCGTTTAGTGGTAAGTTAACTATTTGAAAGTCTGAACTCCAGCCAGCAGCTCGATGTTGTTTACACAGACTTTGCTTAGGTTTTATATGATTATATGTTTTATGCCCATTACGTTCCTAAACCTCTCTGATCGTGTCTAATCCGTTAGGAATTTGAATTATTTTTCCCAATCGTTTCGTGTGGTATCTAGAGTATCTCAGAGTAGACATATAGTCCTAGTGTTATTTTCATTTATTATTAACGATATTGTAAATTGCTTTAAGTTTGCTAATTGCCTCTTATTTGCAGATGAAATGAAAATTTTCACTCGGGTCTTTGTAATTTGGAATTTTAATTGAGCATAAAGTTATCGACCAATCATCAATTATCGACCAATCTCAACACAGTTTTCAAAAGATCAACTGAATTAACTCGACTATACCTATTGATCCAGTCAGGTTCTTTCCAGTAAAAAGTCAAACCTTAGACTTTCCACTTGTTTAAGTCTATAGCTTGAATTCCAGAAAGACTCTGACTCTATGGTGCTGTTCAATTGAGTATTTAAGGAACCTATAAACGGGTATGGATTCTGCACTATGGAATGAGTTCGACTGGAAGAATTTCTAGAGTTCAAATTTAAAATATTCAGAATTTGGCAATTTCGATTTACTACCAGAACCCGATATAACACTAAATTAAAGTTATTTTTTTTACTCTAAAATATTTCAAAAATTTTAAGGCCCACAGTTACCTCCTAAGCTAATCGATCAAATACTGTAAAAATATATTTATTTAACTTTCGTGTTAATTTTACATCATGTTGCTCCACAAAATTTACGATTAAATGCAAACTAAAAAAAAAATATAAGTAAATACTTTACCCTCGGTTTTGGAAAATTGTTTTATCAATTTTTCTTTTTTCGTTATACTATTTTTTCGTAACCGAGCGCATATAAAATATTTGAATGAAAACTAATACCAAAGAAAATGATGGTTAAAATCTCAATGAAATGAAAAACTAACTTTTACTACTAGACATAAAAAATTTATGATTTATGTAAAAAGAGGGGAAGAGTACTTTGAACGGTAAAAACTGTCAATAGTGTAAAAGTTTTTTTCCCAATTTTTATTGTCGAATCAACTTTATGGTATCCTGTTTTTCGGGAAATTCGTTTTTCATATTTTTTATAATGATAATGCACAATATACATACTCGTTGCCGTATTTTCCTGTATATTTTAAATAGTTTGGGAATATGTATTATTTTTTAGTTTTTAAATCTACGGTGAAGTAACTGGTACCGAGTAGTATTTTAATTTTTTGTTGTTCTCTAATAAATTGGAATACATATTTAAGTTTTATACGATGGGTGGATATATTGAAAATTATTTGAACATTTCCGCATTGCAATCGAGCAATCGAGCAATAATTTATTATGTCGATATAAATTTTTGGTAGATTTATGGAGAAATATAATATTATTTGGTAAGATATACTATGAAAATATCTCGATCATATTAAATCGAGGAGTAGGACTATGAGGACCGGAAACTTAAATATCACATTATCTTTAGTAAGACTTAATACTCCTAAAATCACTAATCATAGATCGCTACACCAACTGTTTATGAACGTAACCGACTCAGTGTACTCGCTGTTATTTTACTTCATAAACAATATCAGGAATTTTCATCAAATTCCTGATCTGGTATTTACAGAGAACTCGTTAAGTGTCGTCATTGTCGCGTTTGAACCGATTTATCAAGCGTATGAAAATGTTCTTTCAAATGTCATCTCTCATACATCCAGCAGAATGGACTTTTCACCCTCATATACATGATAACGGAACTTCAGCTGGTCGGCATCCGCAAGGTATTTAGAATTTAGCTTTGGACAAAGCATTGTTGTCTTCGCTAAGATGCCCTTTTATATCTCCTTCCACACAATTATTATGAGGGATAATAGATGCGAGGTATCGGAATCCCACCACTTCTTCAAATGTGTGGTCACCACAACTTTCACTTTTACGAAAAACAAATTTTAACATTAGAATTAAGAAAATCGGAAACAAAGCATTTCTTTGTCGTACACCAGAGATAATTGAAAAAACTTCTGATAGCATCTTCTCAACGTTAAAACAACATTGTCTGAATTTCTGCCATTTTACATAAATAGATATCGTGGAGCAGTTTACCGTTCAGGAAGACTAGGTTATGATATTGTATCCTAGAGCAGATGATTTTGAGTACCAAATTAATATATCTAAATTTTACTTGGAAGTATTTGGAGGAACAATAAATCCTGCCAAACGCGAATTTTTAAAATTTCAACTCTATATACATTTTCATTTAACTCTATACATATTATGTGATGTGAAGTGACTATCGAAACGGTATATTATTGAACAGACTCAGCGAAAGATTGATATTGTTGATATCTGCGGGCTTTGTATACAAGATGATTCGCTGTGGTTCAGAATCTGATTGGCAAAAGCAATATCCCAGTTCGCAGTTCGGAGATGCGAGTGCTAGACCGATCGATCCTCGATATTAATATAAAAAGTGCGAGAACATTTCATGAAGAATCGATGGAGTTTCAGCCCACCTGGTGCGCCCCATATGATTGATTCTAACGGAAACTACAAAAACAATAAACCAAAAATAAACATTAAAAGTCAACAATTTAGAAATAGGAATAGTCAGGGATAGCTTGTAATATTAACACTATAGTGTCATCTATGAATGTCCTAATATGGACTAATAAAAAATTTAGAAAAGTCGGAGGTTTAGATGAAATTTTTGACATGAGACATACAGCATAAAATGCAATTTTGTCGGCTATAAAAGAGTGATTCTCTCTAATATTATGTAAATTGACAAGGATCAAATTGGTAAAAAGTTTTATATTCCAAAGCCTTTCACCAAAAACAATTGAAATTAAAAAAAAAATGTTGCGCAAGAACAATTTCATTTTCTGACAGTATTTTTATCATTACCAAATTTTTTATGAGAACTCTTAGTGTAGATGATTTTAAACACGACAGTTGAATGAAATTGAAATTTATCTCAACCTTAAACTTGAAATAAATAGAAAATTTTTTTCTTATAATTAAAATATTATAATATTTTATGACATCTTAAGACATGCGACATGTAACTACCTTTCCTTTTAATTTTATAAACATTCACACAAGCACGAAGGTGTTTAACTTAAACTATATTTTAATATATTCAATGCAAGTGTAGTTATAAGTTTTTATTTAAAACACGTATTGCCATTCCCTTTTACAAGCATTTTACGACATATTTAAGGTGCAAGAAAGTACAAGTACCAGTCTTACTAGTTTACTTAATCGCAGATAACTAACTGAGAAAACTTGGTAAGAAGCTTAATAAACTAGCTTACTTTTGTAACTGCTTACTATAAGCTAGTATACTAGAATACTATAGGATAAAAAATATGTGTAGCGCGAAACCGAGAGTGGAACCATGTAGGACGTTTGTGACAGGTCTTTGTGTGTTAAATGGTATTTGTTAAATTTGAAAGATATAATTTAATAAAAGAGCTTTATATGATAGAAAACAATTTCTTTGTCTATATATTAAAAAAATTGCATCTAAAAGAATCAAATCAAAACTCATCGGTACCAAAATCAAATAAATTTTCATTTACAGTAAGACTTTTCTACTGACCAGATGGATCGATCAGAGCATTGCTATATGATAATTTCTGATGTTGTGACTTAAAGTTTTAGAGCTTTACTGGATTTGAAAACGGTTTTAGAAAATTAGCATTTACTAAATATCACAGTTCGAGTTCGAATATCTTATTCAACGGCTTTACTATGAGCATTTTGGCTAGATTTAGTGCCGGCAATTTTAAATGAAAAGTCAAAATTTAATATAGTAAATTTAATAATTATATATGTTATATTTAATAATTATAAATGTTATGCTGTTAAAAAGCAAATAGTTTTACAATTTTTTCATAATTTACGTTGAGTATAGTGCTAGAAACGGTTTGATTCTTGAAAAGTTATACGCTTATTAAAATCCCAAGCAAATTTTGCTACAGTAAAACAAATCATAAATTTGTAAAAGCTTAAAGCTCTACAGCGATGTATTATTAAATATCGAGTAAAATTGTATCTTATAAAATAATTTACCATACACTAAAATTCCTTTACAATATGGTAAAAATAATTGAAAACTACTTAGTCAAACTAATACAAAGGTCAAGGTAAACCTTCAATAATTCAATTAAGAAAAAAAAAGCAATTTCGACATTCAATCAATCAAAATAAATGATTTTGCACCATCACAATTAAAGAAATACTAGAGCACCGGTTGAACACTCATATAGATTTGACCCATATTTCTACTTCCACCCTCTGCTCATAAGTTCTGACTCTGCAAAATTAACCCAATCATTTTTTATAAAGTATATACACGAGTATGACTATACCGAAGTTTTAATTTAATTTACTAAAATACATGACATTGAATCGTAAATAGAGAAAACACCGATTAATGATGAGTACGTATATACCAACAATTAAAGCTCAACAGACTGGAAATTTTGCCAAACAAAACTTAATAACATTTTGAACTAAACCGAAATGTTGGTTCATCATACAATTTGGTTAATGAAATTATTACACTGTTAGATTTGTTTAAATCGAAAAATGGGTATCACAATAATCTGGTCAAAGCTTTTTATTCATTCAGAGCGTTGTGTATACATAATATTTATATTGAAAAAGGTCTGATTGATAGTTTTGTGTAATTTACTTTTTGGGTTAATTTAGTTCATTCAACTATTTCAGAATATGTAATTATTTGTACTTTAATGTTTATCTAATATGTATATTTACAAAATAGTTGACCTAGTTTTATATATATATATATATATATATATATATATATATATATATATATATATATATATATATATATATATATATATATATATATATATATATATATATCCGAAGACAATATAATTCAAATAATATCGAATAATCGATGTGTCCAAATATTTACAAAATAAATAATTACGAAAAGTTAATGTGGCTTTACGTTGGTTGAAAGTTATAACATAAATAAAGATTTTTGAACTTTTATTGTGCTTAAAGTTCAACCCAAGTCACATAATTCTAATCTAACTACCAACAACCTTTAAAATTAGTCCCATGATCCTTATAAAACAATAATCTTCACATTGTGCTAAACAACCCTAAGAAGATAATTGGTTCTCTACACCGATGAAAATGAATCGTCGACAACTTGCTTTGCGCCTACCAAATGGCGGCTCACCTCTCACAGATTGCTATACCATCCGCTTATAGGATCGACTCTCAGAACGTGACTGAGCCAGAGTATTCGTTGTCTTTTATTCACGAACATCTCTAATTTGTAGCCATCAGATATACAAAGCTCGATTTCCGGCGGTAACACACGCTTTTATATTCGCTCCTACGTAATTATTGTATAACTGAGTTGGAATCCCATTGCTCCTTCAAAAGTGTGGTCTCTCACACCTGTGATCATATGTATTGTAAACATAGTCTTAATATGCCATTTTATTTAATTCATGCAGGAAGTGTAAATAAGCAAAAATTATTTTAATTTAGTAATTTGCTATAGGATTTTAGAGCTTCATAACATATCAACAAACATTTTAAGAGCAATCATTTTAAGAGCAATTGGCGCAGTAGTTAAAGCTGCGGTGTTTGGGACGGGGGGTACCGGGTTCGAATTCCAACGGGGAAGGGTTGCAAAAGGGAGATTTCATCACCTGATTACGATCGGTGATGACAATGAACACAACTATGAACCTACTGTTGTAGTGCAGAATCCATCAAGCATGCTGGTACAGGCTGGCATTGAGCAATGCATTGCGCAGATGGATATTCAAAAACCGGAACCTGTATTCGTGCGTCCTTGATTTGGCCCTCGTTGGCGTAAAGTAGGACGTTAAAACAACCGCGAAACAGTTAGGTAAGCTTCGGCCCCAGAAAAGAGTGTAAGGATTAAAAATAAAAAAAACATTTTAAGAGCTTATTCAATGAAGTTAAAATATTATGGTATATAAGCTTTTTTTAAGCAAGAGATGAATACTGTGTTAATGTGTACTTATTTTTAACGTCAATAGCATATTGCCAAAGCATATTTCAAAAAACCTTGTACGATTTCAACCGATAAAATTTGTATGCTTGTTAGAAACACTTTACCATACAGTTATTATTTGATTAAAACAAAAACTACTATGTTTATGCATATAACTGCTAAGATTTGGCATAAAATCATTGTTATATTTATTTCTTAACAGTCATAATACCCCCATTGACACCGTCTTATACATATATAATATTATTGATAAAACATTCAAATCGCACGCGATCCAATTACTTCTTTGCAATGCACGAGTTAGTCATGCGAGACAATTTTTTATATATACAATTTTCACTTTCACTAATGGGATTGATGTTTTGATTTGTTTGTTTGTTTATTTAGATGGATATCTTAACGGAAATGCTTTACAACCAGGCGAATCTGATATCGAAGATTTCTTTTGGACCGGATCCGGAGATGGACCTTACATAAATCGTAAACCAATATTAATGCCTGATTCAAATGTTGGTGATTCTTTTATAAGGACGGCTACCATATTAGCAACAGTTTATGTAAACGATAATGCTCAGGACATTAACGATGATCCATTATGCACATACGATTGTAATAAATTAGAAATGCCGGAAAAATATTCACCATCAGATCGACGATTTTGGTTGTTAACGATAATCGCTGGATTCTTTGGTCCCGACGATTATCCAGTACTCGAAGATAAATTAGCGCAATTATATCGAATTGCGTTTATGCGACAACAGGCTAGACATTTAGGATTTGAAAATGGTTTAGATAATGATACAATGATTCAACGAAAATCGGGTAGTTCACGTAAAAAACGAAAGGCCGAATTTTATTTTCATCCACGGAAAAAACATAAAATAGTTAAACGTGATGCAGAAAATTTGATCAACAATTTAACCCGAATACAATATGTGTCACAGAATTTGACGCGCGATAAAGAGAATTTAATAAAACCACGGCCTGGTATTAAAGTTAATGTTTTGATCCATAATATAACTCATTTAACGGAGGCAGGCGTAGATAATGATGATAATGATGTGAATCCGAGCAGGAATACAACAAAATACGCCAATCAAACTGAAATAATTTATACTGTATTTGTTGGTGGTAAGCCAGTGTTAGCAACAACTGCTGCAAATGATATGGAATACGTAACGACCGAAGAAGTAGCTAAAGTTATGGATAAAATGGTTTACATAAAAGCTGAACGTAAAATAAAATTGTTCTTTCAATTTTTCCAGTCATTGATTTATTTACTGTTTATTCTATTTTTAGCTTATCTAAAGGAACCACATGCAACACCGCTGATACCGGCAAGTGCCAATGGAAATTCATATATCATTCAACTTATATCAGAAAATCCGCTTCTATTTATACTAACATGTCTAACATTTTTTTTACTGATCGTCTTGCTCATAGGAATACTTTTGATTACGACCAGTAAACGAAAACATAAAAATGAGGCACTTAAATCGGCACGTGAAACTCTGATGGAAGTGAGAACACCTGATGACAATATTGACGGTGGTATAATTCGTACCGAAGAGATCGATGGCGATTTAGAGAATTTGAATTTGGAAAGAATCAACAGTAAAAATAAAAAAAATATCGGTTCTCCTGTACTTCATTTTCCATTACCACCCGGAAATCGACCTACATCGACCTCGAGCAGCACATCTGATTCATCGCTATACTATCAACGGCAACCATTGCGAAGTGAAACGAAAGTACGTCGTGACGAAAATCTTTACACAATGATCATGAATAAAAAAGAAGAAAAACGACAAGATAAACGTTCGAAGTCACGTCGAAAATATATGACCGAGAATCGTGTCGGTTCGATTGATAACTCAAAAACCCAAACCAATTCGGATTCTGACCTATTCGAAACAAATACAAATATACAATCGATCGCATACGATCATAACGAGGCATTTAATCCGAATGTACAAATTTCGACTCAGTATCATAAAAATAAAATGATGCAGGATCAAAATTTTGCGTTAAAAACCCGAAAACAAAACATTGATGTAACGACACCTGATGGTATAGAAGCGATTAATAAAGAATTGTTAAAAACGCTTCAACGTCAAGAACGTTCGTCGCTTGATAGTGGTAGCATTGGTTCGTATTTAAGTATGGCATCGGTAAAAAGTTTTCCTCGTTGTGGTGTACCCGAACCATTAAGTCGTGTCTTAGAGCCGCTTAGTGTTACCCATTTGGATCACTATGATGCGGATGTCGACACAACGAAAACATATCGTACTATACCGTCCGAATTAGATCGTAATTTTCATCGAAGTAGCAGTGATGGAGCGGATCCCGGGATAGTTGGTCCAATCGTTTGGGAAATGCATAAACAAGAAATTGAAAAGAAAACGGTGGTTATTACAAGTCCGATACGAGATCCGGTTAGAACGCGTAACCGTTTCGAAGGTTTGCTAGAAGGTGCAATAAAATTATACGAAGGAAAAAAATCAGATGATAAGAAACCTACAAAGGAGTCGGGTAGTCCAACAATATTTCGAGATTTTCGTGGAAAATCGGCACCAAAAGTAAAGTGAGTATATATGAATAGATAATAATAAATAATAACTTACATTCATTATGTAGGAATGCGGGTAATCTTTCAAGAAACGGATCCGGTATTATGCGACCATTTACTGCTGGTAATCTTAAACCAGGTAGTACATATTCAACACAGCCACCTTCGCCAGCTAATAAACGAGCATGGAGTAGTGGTGCTCCATCGCCAATGGTTCGTCCAATGAGTGCCGGTCCATTTCATCGACCTACACCACCAACTGTTGATGTAACACGTGTGTTAGCACCCGAATCTAAAGTTGATCGATCAGCATTAAGCACTGCTCCTCTGATACAAGCGATTCAAGATGAACTGAAAAAATTTAACAAAAATTAATATGCGTATATCCAAAAACCAACACAAATGTTTTATATAAGCCGTGCTGTATCAGCACATATGATATACAAAAAGTACACTAGGACTACTTAGGTGTATTAGTGTCAAAATAAATAAAAAAGTACATTAGAAACGTAAAAAAATACAAAACACAATACATATAAGTTTTATATACGTTTTTATATCATTTTATATACGTTTTTTTTACCGTTAGTGTACCAATCGTTTGTGAATCTGTGTACGAAAGTTAGAGCACGGCTTGTATAAACATTTGTGTTGGATTTGGTATATCTCGTTTTACTGCCATTTTATGTTATGTAAAAGTGTAAATTATACAGTTCATTTTTAAATTGTATGTTCATTTTTCAATACGTACGATACACCGTTTGTAATTTAATATTGTAATATTTTTGTTTTAACGGAATAAAGTTTTTAAATTGTAATTTGAACCATTTATAGTTATGCTATTCACCAACAGATCATATTTTTGAGTAATAAATTTATGTGGTACGTTATCAAATTTAAAATTATTGGGGTGCGTTACTAAATTTACTAAACTAATAGATGGTAATAGTTCGTGTGAATGACCTAGAGTTGTATAGGTGGCATTACTTGAATAATTATTCGGGAGCGTTTCCAATTTTAATAGGGTGAACATTTTATTATTTTCCTATTTAGCTTTATAAAAACTTTCATAAACTAATTACCAACGATGTCTGCTAGATGGCATAAAAAAGCTCCAATTAAACTTTCAAAGTATGGAGAAATAACTTTTTTTATGCAAGTGAGATGTCACTAATTTTAAAAATTGTACCAGTATTTTTTAACCATCTCACAAAAGGGGCATTCGATTCAACTGAATTTACTGAATATTCACATCAATTTCACATTAGTATATGCAGTATATTATGAATATTCAGTAAATTCAGTTAAATCGAATGCACCAAAAATGTATTCTAAAAACCTGTTTTTGAAAAAAATTGTTAGCTTTATATATTTTGAAAAATTTTATAATTTTACTTTCGATTTGAGCTTTGTTTAGTTTTCCTGCCATTAGCCAGTACTAGAAACATCATTCAATACAATGATCTAATTATATTTATGTATTATATTTATCTTGAGAAATGTGGGTTATATTTAAGATCATTTTAATCAGCATTGATAAGCTGAATATTATGGTTTGTCTCAGTGTTACTATCTCAGCAAAATATTTTATTTAATAATAACCTTATCGGTACCGTGAGTTTGCCTACTATTATTTACATGATGACGCATGATTGAAATACAGAATTTGTATGATTTAAAATGATCGAGTACTATTGGCGCCAGTTTAGACGTAAATTGTTTCACCAATCATGAAGAGCTAAACATGATTAACCACGAGACTTGTTTTCATTTACTTTTTTTACATAAGTGGCTGAATAATGATCGCAATTATTCGAAAGTGACTAAAATGAAAGTCGGCATTTGGCAGACTCTGACCAAATGCCGACTTTCATTTTAGGAATTGCATCGTCTGTGTTAACAGAAAATAAACTATAGGTTGCAGGCGAGGTGTGTAGAGAAGAAATTGACGAACTTATCACCAGCCATCTTAAGCATTTTTTAGTCACTCCTAACCCTATATAGTAACAGATCTGATCAATACAACAATACCTTATATAACTTCAGTTTGTTGAAGATATTTAGATTTTAACAATGAAACATATTTATGCGTGGTTGTTTCGGCGACTGCTTGAAACTGAATATTTCTTAGACTAATCATGTTTTTAAATGGGCTGTGAATCTGGTTCTTTAATGTAGGGACCATATTTTTTAGTTTTTTGTTAATACAGTTTCAGTAAGAAAGAATATCAATTGTATGCCAATTGTGAAGCCTTTTAAATTATCACCATCTTACCGACTAGATTAATTTCGCAAACCCTTACAAAACAATAAAAATGACTTAAAATTGCTTCACTAACGTTTCAATGAGTTTGTCTAAATTTGTGGGACATATTTATCCGTTGTTGTTTTGACTTAGACTAGTAAACTGATTATAAATGAATTATGGAACATATTCTTAATAAATCCTGGTTTTTTATTTCATGTTTATTTTATCTGGAACGTATTGTTAGTTTTTTGTTGCAACAGATCAACTTTAAGTTAATAAGAATATTCATTTAAAATTATTCGTACAACATATTAAATTTTCTACTTTTTGCAGTCCATAATACAGTACTACCTGAAGAAACCTGACGTATAGTACTTGTTTAATAATCTTTCAAAATTATTAAAATTTTCCAAAGTTAGTTATACATTTTGGTTTTAACGATTATTTTAATCCCTATATTACTAAAGCAAGTCACTCGATTATATGCGAATAAGCGAACATTCCTTAATTGTGTTAATTTTTGGAACATTTCCTTAGTATTAGTTGATTATAGAAACCTTTAGGTAGTTAACGAAAAATGGTTACAAGTTTTAAACCTATTAATTGTTAACCATCTTACCGACTACAATTTTTTTGTGTTTTCTATTTTAATCCCTACAATCTTTTCTAGGACTGAAGCTCACACAACTCTTTCGCGGTTATTTTAACGTCCTACTTTGCGCCAACGAGAGCCAAATCGAGGATGCACGATTACAGGTTCGCGTACCGACTAGATTACCTACTTTCGTAAAGCAAGAAAAGAAAAAATGGTTTGAAATCGTTTCAACAATCATGCTCATTATGTATAACGTTAAATTTTTTTCAACTCTAGTATGGAAATAAAAGAATAATGAACCAACCTTTAAACCAGAACCCTGATTTAAAAAGAATTATGAAACATATTCCTAATCAAGTAAATCATGGTTTATTAGTTTTATGTGGAACGTATTGTTAGTTTTTTTTTGATACAGATAAACTTTAGAACTTTGGTTAGTAAGAATATAAATTTGATATTATCAAATTTTGATATTATTTGGTATTCAACTATTTGCAGTTTATAATAGATTAGAAAAGCTTTACCTGGAGAAATATGGTATAGAACTTATTCAATATGCATAGTTTTAGAAATGTTAAAATTTGTCAAAGTTAGTTGTATGTTTTTGATTAAATGATGTTTCAATTTCAATATTTCTGAAACAAGACATTCGATTATATGGGAGTATGCGAACTTATTCCCCGTTTATATTAATCTGTGTTAATTTGTGAAACATATTCTTTTTTATTTGGTTGATTACATATAGGTACATTTTACGTAGTTTAAAAATTCTGTGAACCTATTACATATAAACTATTTTGTTGACTAAAATATTTTGGAAAAGCAATGCGAGGAAACAAAATAATGTAGAACTTATTCAATTAGGTGGAGATGGACAAAAAAAAATCCTTTTATAATTCTTATTTATTTTAGTTATGTCTTTATCAATATAAGTACACAAACAAATTTCATTTTAATTTATATATATATATATATATATATATATATATATATATATATATATATATATATATATATATATATATATATATATATATATATATATATATATATATATATATATATATATATATATATATATATATATATATATATATATATATATATATATATATATATATATATATATATATATATATATATATATATATATATATATATATATATATATATATATATATATATATATATATATATATATACGAGTATTATAATATGCATAGTAATTAATCAATTAATAATAATAAGAAATTAACCTATAAGTGACTAGTAAAATTTGTTCATTTTTAATTTACAGACGTACTTAAGATGTAGACTGTGTCTTTCAGTGTGGTTGCGTTAAATTGAAAAAAAAATGTTGCAAAGTGATTTGAAAAACAAATTTTTATGCGATATTCGATGTTTTTGATGATTTGTGGTTTTGAAATTAAAAAATTATTTAAACATTAACAAACACATATATTCATATTGTACAGACACATAGACAATATTTTATTTTTATTTTTGGTCGTTGTTCAATTAATTTTATGTATATATACAGTCGAATTCTGTTGCGCGCACATCAGGCCATTGATTTTTAAAAATTTATGTTAAAATTTTAATAAAATTATTACGGCAAGCTGTATTCAGGCCATCGTAACGATATCGTTGCAATGTATCATCAAGACTCGAACCATAGTTGATGGATGATGTAAATGGATGGAATTGTGGTTTTATATCGGTATAATCTGTATTATTGTAAATGCTACTATTGCCACCACCTCCAATTCCACTGCCACCGCCGTTACTTTCCCTACTCTTTGTAAGTGCACCAGTTGGCCGATGTCATGTAATTAAATTAGTATTGGTGCCGTGAACACGCATGTGACGATTTAAATTACCCGATTGTGAAAAGCGCAGCAGACATAATTTACATTGGTATGGTTTTTCACCGCTATGAATTCGTAAATGTTTTGTAAGCGTTGAACTGTCCGAAAAAGCTTTTTTACATGCTCTACATCTGAAACGAAATAGAAACAAAGAACATACTATATATATACTATAACGAATTAGTTTAATCGAGTTTATTAAGATAGATTAGCCGGTTTGAAGTGGCCGCATCCTGATATCTTATATTCATATTCGCGCACAAAACAAACAATGCTGCGATTTTCGTTATCTTTGCGCACACATACATACTATAAAGTGCAAGAGCAATACGATTAATTTTCGAAGAAAAATCACCATAACCACATTCCCATCTCGTTTGATACTTTCATTTATCATTGTACGATTGAGTGACGATATTGTGTCTATACATATATGCATACGATCGATCAAACTAGTTCAGATAACAAACTTAACATTTATAAATCAGTTATTTTGTAATCAGTTGTGTTTTAAATTTAGTCCGAATAGTACAGTGTTTGTTTATGGGATCATCTTATGTATATGTAAAACTATAAAATGAATTTACGAGAAATATTATTTTTGTTATGTGCGATCAAATTCGCGAATACGCTGCGATGTATAGATTTTTGTACGTGCATGGAATCTACCCTTAGATGTATTCGTCTCGATGGATTTACACAAGACTCTGGCTGGCGTGATCCAGCCATTACAACAATCGATTTATCGGGATTAAAATTAGAAGATTTATCGGTTAGTTTTAGTCAGTTTACCGAAAGTCAAATACGTACGCTCGATGTGAGCAATAATAAAATAAATTCGTTGAATTGGAGAAAGCTACCAACAAGTGTCGAACATTTAAATATGTCAAACAACCGAATTACAAAATTACCAAAAGATTTTCAACGATTTACTCGGTTACGAACTCTCGGTTTGGTCAATAATCCGATTAAGTGTGACTGTGATGCGATTCAAGTGCGTGATTGGTTGGTGAAACAATCGGTTGTGATCGAAGGCCCAGTGTTGTGTGCTAAACCAAATAAGTATACGAACCAAACGTGGACCAATGTGATTGAGAACGATGTGTGTACCGAAACTGTGAAAGATGTAAAAAAAAATGTAAAACATAAATCACGAAAAGTTGTTAGAAGTGTAGAACAAAATCGTGGTGACCAAACATCTGACGAAGATGAATTTATTGAAGATTATTATGTCGAGGATGACGTTAAACTTTTAAGAACTCGTCAACCACCAAACTTTCGAATAGATGAGTCTAGATCTGAAGTGCCTAGTTTACTTGAAATGACAGTCGATTCAACTATTGAGGAAAATACTAAACCAATCATTATAAAATTTTACGAAATACATTCGAGTAGTTCAAAAAAGCATCAAGACAAAATCGATCCAGCTTTTGGTGACGTAAATTATGGATATCCATCAGAACTGGACGAAGATGAACCAAAAACGAGTTCTGGTTCAAAATTGTTTACACGAGTCGAAAGATCAACTCCAAAATATGAGAAGTATGATCCCGAAACGATCAATAAATCGAGTGTACGAGGAGCAGGTGTGCATATTGCACCGAGTATTTTATTCTATGTATTAGCAGGCATTAATGTGTATTTTTGGTGTGCTAATAAACATAAATCAATAAATATATAAAACTATAAAACATATTTTTTCTTACCTATATGGCCGTTCACCTGAATGCGTCCTCATGTGCGTCGTAACACTTGAACTTTGTGAAAACCGTCGGTCACAAATTGGACACCGAAATGGTTTTTGTCCGGTATGTGTGCGTACATGTGCCGTTAAATTAGCAGCTTGTGAAAAACTTTTATTACAATCAGGACATCGATAGGGTCGTTCACCGGAATGTGTACGTAAATGTGTTTTTAGTGTACTCGGCCTTGCATATGTTTTACCACAAAGTCGACATAAATTTGGTTTACTATCACTTGACATACCGTCCCCACTATCCTCCTCCTCGTATGTTAGACCCATCGATGATGGTTTTGAACTTCGCATTTTCATCTAGAAGATATTAAGTAAATAAAATATTTGTTCGATATATAAAAAACAGAGGACAAATAATTACTTGACTAAAAACAGGACTCTTTTGCGGTGTATACGCTAAATTTGGCTGATGGTGGTAATACGAACGATTTTGTGAAGTGGGCGATTGTTTTATTGGTTCTAACATCGAATTTATTGGTTGAGATGATGTGGGCGGTCGAAAATCAGCTGTAAATGAATAAGTGGCGGTGCCAGGATACGAAGACGGACTTAATAGTGGAGGGTACAATACATTTACTGACGAGGACGGTGCCGGTGGTGACCATTGCATCTAAAAATATAAAATTTAAACGTAAACTGTTAAATTCTGTTGCTAGTCTACAAACCAACTTACTTGTGAACATTGCATCGGTCCATTTGGATCGGTGCCATAACCATGCATTGTCATATTCATACTAACATTTACACTCATACTTGGATAAAGCGATGGAGCATGCTGATTACAATGCGGTTCATAATAATTTGATGTGCTATAGGCCCCACTTTGATTTTGTGACGACTGATGATTTGGTGAGACTAGCATTTGAGGATGCACTGTGTACGAGAGCGATGCTTGCGGTGAATTATAACTGTTTTGATGTGAATATTGTGAATCAGAATTATTTGGTTTTAATACAGCATGTTTTAATGATAGAAGAACATCGGCCATATCGTGCGTTGGCCTTTCGGGCCTAAAACGAAATAAAAATAATTTAATTATTTTATTCGTTTGTATCGAGACTCGCACAATTCAATCCGAATCATAATAAAATTTTGATTATATACTTACTTGAACGATCCGTTCGGTGAAAATGGAAATAAACTAGGTAATGGTTCTAAATCTATAGGAGGTAATCCAGGAAAACCACTCATATCGTCTGTCCAATAACTACTACTTAAATTAGAATGTGTTCCACTTTGTGAGGAGCTAAAATTGATGTTTTTTAAATTACGGCAATCGTAAAATAATTTACATACTATATATTTTTAAATACTTACTTGAGAATGCCGTTATGATCGAGACAACCGCCACAATCAAAGTCTGTGCTATGTATGTCGGTAATTGGTAAACCTGAAGCACCTTGACAACTAATACAACCCGTACATGTAGGTGGGCATTCCTGAAATAAAGTAAAACCCATTAAATCTATCTTCAACAGTTGCGCAATCATTGGCTGTCGAAAATATTGGATCTAATAAGTTTATTTTTATAAAATATTGTGAAACAGTAGCTTATGCATCTATAATAAGTCAAAACTTTCTGACTAATTTTATACCTTTGTATTCGCAGATTTTTTGCAAATGTTCGCGTTAGGTGTCTGGAAATTACACTTTGGGTTTGGTGTATATCCATCATTTGATAGAAGAACTCACAATTAAATATATAGTTTCAAATTTTAAGCTATAAGATCTGGTGGGTGATAACCTATAAGGCAATTTGTTATACCATTTCCTTTAACTTTGGAAATGTATAATATACGCCATGCTCTCTTAAAGTATGCACGGAAGCTTAGTTAGGATACTTTTTCAACGAGTTTTTTGTAAGAATTTCAGGTACCCAATACATATAATGTTTCATATTAAATAAATAAGGTTGAAATGTCTATAGGTGCAAACGCCAATCTGCAAAAATTACTCGAAGTCATTCTCACTGGTTTATATCGCAATAACGGTTTAAGAAAGCTTTATTATAGTTCTGTTCTCTTCCTATATCGCTATATTTGGATAACTAAATAAAATGTTGGTGAAATTTGTTAAGATCTTTATTGCCTAGAATAATATGGACAAAAAAGCAGAGAAGCAACTTTGTTTTGTTCCCGAAATACATATTTTTGATATATTATTAAAATGTTAAGCCGATTGCATCATTCGGTTACTATAGTATGACATTAAACACTATTAGGTTATCGTTAAAAGAATTTTCTGGATGACTATATATAAAGCATAAGGCACAGATGCCGTTGAGGTCTGGAACACCGAGAAGTATGAGTTACACGAACTGAATATTACAAAACTTTCAAAATAATTTATGATGTACGCTGAATGATGTATACTGAATCAGTTATAACTCGAAATAATCCAATTCTTAATTTCACTCCAAATACGACTCGCATATTCAAATGCTAACAACAGATCCCAATATTACCAGATTACTCGAGATAATATATAATCACATATAGCATAAAATTACCATATTCCATCGTTATCATTAAATTTGACCTTTTTCCAACACCACATAAAAACTATTGATGATTGTTATAGTTTGTAATTTTATTTAAGTTTATAGTTTGATTCAATTTAATTTAGTTGAATTTGATCAAAATAACAAAATTAAGTTTACTGCCAAAAATAACGTGGCCGTGTTCAATCAATATAAGATAAGCTAAAAATTTGATCCCAGGAAGCAGAACCGCATCTCTTACTATTTTTTTTGTTCATTTGTTACGGATTGCGTTTTTGAAGATGGTTTAATATGAAAGTTTCAATTAAAATGTATCAAGCTCTCGTAGTTGGATCACATATATATATATCTGACATATTTGGACTACTCGGTTCTTGTTAAACTATATATTATAAGGTTAAATTTTATATTGTCCCACCAGATAAAATTTCTAATCGAATCTGATTAAAGACGGATATAGAGCATAAATTTTAATTAAATTGTGGCTAGTGGTTCTTGTGTGTGGCGAAGTTATTTTTAAATGATAAATTTATGCGACATTTTTGTTTAACCAAATCAACAAGATAATTGAAATTTTTGACCAATATACTTTTTCCTAAATTAAGCCATCTAAAGGCAAATTATGCTTTATAAGTTAATATAATAATCAGAATCGTGACATTTTGGAACAATTTTATGATTATCTCAGACACATGGTATTCAGACAGGATGGTGTCATTTAACCCACAGTTCGCGCTTCAATATAAATTTTACCAGAAACTATTCCAAGTCAAATGACGTAAAAAAAATTATATCGGCGCCTCCTACGGTTTCCTGATTTGAAGTCACCGATGATTTTTTTAAATGTTTACACCGATCATTAATTATATCTTAATAAATAAGGCCAAGATTCAAAACGAAATTTAATAAATTCTGTAGGAAATAGCTATATGAAAAGTATACTTTACAGCCAGAGATGGTTTTATCTAAGCGACTTAGTCTTAATGTTACTTTATCATAGTCCCTATAAGTTAAGTTCGCTAGTTTTGAAAGTATTAAAAGAGATATTTTGTTTTAAACTAGAAAAGCCAATTAAATCAAATACAACTGAGAAATTGGCACATTGGTTAAAGCTGATGTGTTTGGGTCGAGAGCTACCGGGTTTAAATTCAAACGGGGCGAAATGTAAAACTTGATTACAATCTGTAATAACAATGAACATAACTATATGACCTCAGTTGGAGTGCAGAACCATATTCCACGCCAGTACAGGATGGATGAAGCAATGTAATGTGCAAATAGAAATTAAAAATAACCTGCGTATTCGTTTGTGCTCGATTTGGCTGGCGATGGCGTAAAGTAGGACGTCAAAAATGAACAGTTAGACAATTTCGAAGGTTAAAATAAAACAACATCATAAAAAAATTTTACTGATTCATTTAAAATAAAAGCTCAATAAATTGAAAGTTTTGCAAGTTTGAAGAGATAAGAAGGACTCTTTACTCTAACCGCTTAGGCTACACAAATATAAAGGGGTAAAAAATCTTGTTATATGAACGAATATACTTCTAGCTGATAAAACTATTATATATCTAAACTATACCCTTAAGACCTGTACAGTTTAACTGCGGTAAACAGTTACCGCAATAAATTTGCATTGATAAAATTAAAATTTTGACAGTATTAATTATCAATTTAATATATAAAGTGTGAACCTTTAACAGTATTAATTATTACAGTACCAAAAATCCCAAGTTCTGGGCTAACACATATTTTTGTAAAAAACTTTCTGTTAATTTTTTTCGGTATATATAGTAAATCATTTGGTTATCAATAAAACATTTTTTGTCACCAGTCGTATAGTGATGGTCAAAATGTTTCCTTAACAGTAATTGTATCTGAAACGTATTTTAAGAATCAATTATACGATCTGTAACGCAGTTAATTTTGTTTACAAAGCTGAGCTTAAGAATAAACACATATAACACAATTAGGTAGATCTGTTACTGAAGCAATGATTGTTGCATTTAATATTTTTATAAATTACCAGATTTTTTTTTACAGTAGCTGAGGTTGAAGTTTATTTTTCAAAACTAAAGGCTAATGTATTCTTTTTATTAAAGCTTTAGATATTTAAGTTTTATTAACTATTAAGTTTTAATTACGAAATGTTAAATGATTTTTGAAGTTGGTTATCAAACAAAAAATAAAATAAAACTGCCGTAAAAATATTGAATATAATTTGTTGCAAGCAGGAAGGAAGAGAAGATATATATTCAGTCTGTATAGCTCACCAATCAAGACATTTTATTTCTGCTAAGTTTGAAGTTAATTTTTAAAACAATTTTAAAGTATTTGTAGAACCTAACTTATTCAAATAAGGCCCCTCGCAAGTTGACTTATTTACTATCTACCTATTTCTATCAAAAAAATCTAGTTTAATTATAAATATAAAAAATACTGTTTATTTAATTAATTATTGAGTAATTAATTAATTAAATTTCAGTATGATGGCGAAAAAGTTAATAAGTCTTCAATAAGATGTTTCATTTCGAATTCACCCTCAGTATAAAATTGACTATATATGTGCAAAAGCTTAAAAATGTATATTCTTCATCATTAATCAATTTTATCTGGGCCAGTTGGAGTTAAGAAATGCACGGTACATTTTCGCCAAGTGGTACTCAGTTAAGCGATGAAAAGTTAAGTTGATATCTATGTATACATCAAAGATGACAGGCAAAACTCTTCAAACCAATTTAGCACAAAAATTTTTTGGACATTCTTTTCGCTTGAAATTTTGGCATTATCAATTGTTTCAAAAAATAAATTGCCGTTGTTTGCATATAATTGATTGAATTTTTTCTGTTTTAAATAATTTATCTTTAAATAATTTTGTAAGCTCCGTAAAAAAAATCAAACATTAGCTTGCCAAAAAAATTAATTCTTGCGAAAATTTTTTCGTTTCTATTGCACTTGAAAAGAAGTGTTATTTTGAAGGCTACGTTAAATGTTTGTTTCGCTTTGATCTGTGAAAAGCTTTTTCTAGAAAATGTATTTAAAGGCTGTTACCTTAACCGACAACTACTTTGTTGTCGACAAAACATTTGCTTGAGGATTTAACGTTTGGATGGATTTATAAAAAGTTAACAGCTGTTAAAACGTTAATCAACTTTACCACAAGCTTTTGCTATAGTAGTAGAAAGTGGTTTAGGTAAAAACTTTAAATGTCCATACTGAATAATCCATTTTGACCATATGCGATCGTTTAAATTATTTGTAAAGTTGATTTATATATTTATTAGAATTATACTGAAAGTTTTTAATATTATAAGACTTTTTTAACGCATTTATACAATTATATGCATGGAAGTTTTAAAATTGTGAGCTTTAGTTTAAATTGTAAAATATTTCTTTAAGTGAAATTTTGTTTATCATGAAATAGTAAGAATACGACATATGAAATTTTCAAACTATGTATAATGAACTTTTGGTTTCGCATTCGCTGGCAGATCAACCAACGATTGCCAGAGAAGCTGTCTATATCTTTTAGTATATATGATGCACAGATTTTATAATTTAATGAGAGCTTAAAAATGCTTTAATCAACATGTTTATTAACAGTTTAAGACACTGCAATAAATAAACCTGTGTATACTTTATGGAACGTTGTAGATAAAGTTTTAAGTTTATACTTTTGAAACCGTACATGGCTTAAATATACATGGCTTAAATTGTGCCAACTCAATGTGCATTTGGGATTAAAAACTTCTTGTTATGCTTTATATATAAAAAGCGTTTTAAACTTAAATGATTAATAAAGTTGAGTTATATATTTATAAGACTTATAAAATTGAGCTTAAACATACATTTATTTAACATGTGAAACGACTTTGTTGAACTTATTGCAGCTTTTGATCATTTGGTATAATTTTAAATTAATTTAAGGTTTTTATCAAAAAGCAATAACAAATGAATTTTGGAAATAACTCTTTTTAAAAAGAACTAATAAAAACTAACTCTGAGCTAATGAACTCTTGTTCTGTAAAAGCTTCTTGATACCATTTAGCTTATATAGAAACAACTAATTATACAATAAAATTTGGTCGATCTGACACCATATAAAAGTAAAACATTTTCCATGTCAGAGATTGAAAACTGATTTAATGTATACAGATTTTATGAAAACCGAATTTCATAATTTTAATTTTTCCTTTTTAGTGAAAATTCAAAAAAAATTGTAATCAATACTTTTACAAACAGTTTTAGGAACTATAAAATGAATTAAGCTGAACTTTATGGAAGGTAGCAGACAAAGTTTTATCTAAGCCGTATTTTGCACAACTGATTTTTTCAAGTGCATATTATATATACATACTTCTGACAAAACGTTAATCGATATTATACTTTCATGTTGCAATGGTTTCAAGATAATATATAAAAGTTTTGAACTATAGCAAAATATTATTGAAGTTTAGTTATATTTATGAGGCGTATACTAGTGAAATCTTTTTCAAGCATAAATCTACCAAAAAGATGTAACAATTTAACTTTTGAAATCAATCGTTTTAAAAATACGTAAGCTTACTAAAGTTCTAACGAGTGGTGAAGTTTTTTAAGTTTCCCACGGAAGCTACCACACATTTTTGAACAGGATTCGTTATTCAAATTCTTATAAGCTATACGGTTAGGTTAAGACATATTTTAAAACCTTTAATGTGGGCTCTCTCAAATATACTAACTGAATATGGAAGTTTGTAAATTTATTTTTTAGGCTCATACTAGCTAAGAGATCGTTTGTGTCAGATCGACCAAATTGTATTATGTGCTTTTTCTAAACCAAATGATATCAAACAACTTTTAAATTAAAAGTTTTTCAGTAATAGCTTTATCTTAGCTAGTATATAAGTAGATAATATAGATATATCGAATTCACAGTAATAAAGTTTAGAATATGTTTTTTAAATTTATAAAAAATGGTAAAAAAATTTAAAATTTGATCTGTATGAAATTATTTTTTTAAGCTCAAAATAAAAACTATCAACTAATTCACAGATAAGAGCAATCTAAACATATGTTATTAAGATTGAGATAGTTCTTGCATTATCACAATATTATAAACACTTAAATTTCACTTCTAATCATATTTTTATATAAATTTTGAAATTTTCTTTTTAAATTTTTGATACCACTATATTCAAAAACACAAATTACCGTTTTAATTTTATTCTTATTATGATTAAGTAAATTCATTAATTTCATTTTCTAGCAACTATATAATTAAACTTTATTTTTAATCACTTTTAAAAAACTTTAATTTTAATCACAACTGTATCACTTTATTTATTATTCACTTCAAAAAAAAAATAATATCCGCCGTATATGGTGTATCGTACACATTGACAGAACAAATAATTTTTCAACTTTGCAAAGGCAAACTCACCTGTGGACTATCAAGAGGTAAACCAAATAGTGGATTATTTGGTACATATCCAGTTTCAGGCTCCACAGGAGCTCCATTCGTTTCTCCACAAGTTATATACATGGCTCCACCCTCGTCTGTACCAATTGAATCTATATACCAATTGTTGATTTGAACATAAAAGAAAAAAAAGAGAAAATATGAAAATTAGTAAAATATATTATTTTCTACGTGCTACATCATACTTTTATTTTTATTAATTGATTAAGATTAATTATATATGAAAAAAATAAAAAAACCAACTATGATTTAAAAATATTTTATGTTGTACACTCATCAACCATTTTTGAAGAAATATACATCCTACGTCAATTTCCCCTAAATCATGTTGGGAAATTATATTTATGTTTGTTATACTAGCAATTTGAATTGCATGATTATAGCCACACCCATTCACCAATAAGAATCGAGTATGGCGAGTATACTGTTTTCTTTGTCTATAGCACACACACTCACAAAATAAGGACATTAGTTAGATATAGGGAATATAATAAAAAGAGGATTGATGACCATTGATTTATATGATAAAGGGACATATATTTATTTATTTAAAGAAGCATTTCAATTGTGTGATAAAAGTGCGCAATATACCAAAATGTAATAGAATTACGAACAAAAGGACTGATCAAGGACCTTTACAATGTTTGTCAATATTTACTTGTTGAGATTCGAGGTATTTCCAATCGATATAACAATATTATACAGTATGTTGTCATATAACGAATTTTTATCATTAACAAAATCAGGAATTGTGTAAGTTTGCGAATTAATAGGTATATACTATACGGAAGGCGCATTGAAGCCTGAAAAAGAGCCACCAATTTAGTGTGTAAAAAGAGCGGTACAATTAAAATAATACAAAATTTTGCACATAGAACTTCTGTAGAAAGACACATAGAACCAACTTATGGGTTCAAGGTTACATAAACATTTAAGATATTCTTTGTCTCATATATATATACTAACTTAAGTTTTGATTCGTAATCTTAAAAATCCTCATTCGAAATTATATAGTTTTTCAAAGACTAGTTTTAAATGCGGAACTTTAATCTGGAAGTATACCACGCTCAAATCCAAAAATAACAAGACACTGATTTTCCCATTTATTGGTGTATCATGGCTGCAGTGATTCATTGCCATGACATATATAATAACGGGTTCTATATTACTAAAGCAAAGTAAACTGATGCAAGGTTTCCTGAGAGTTACAAAAATTCGGTTTACAATTTGATTGGTTTAAGAACAAATATAATTCAGAGCAAAAATTTTAGAAAATTAGTTAGAAATTTAAAAAAAAAAATTAAATTTGCTAAAGCTAAGTTTGGTAGTTTGGTTTCGAGCTAACGTTTTTTAAACAATCTCAACTGGCTCTGTATACCAGATTAACCAAAAATTAAAATTTTATACTGTAATTTTATTTTTTATTCCGGTGGATCACTCCCGCAGATGTTCTTGAGCTAATGCTTGCTTCCAAATACTTCCTTAAGCAGTTTTACACTTAAACTTTAAAAATTCTAAAATAAATTTGTTCCGCAGGAACGCTTTTTAGTCAAATGACTTTTTGTACACGTAAATATGTATAAATATATGTAAATACAGTGTAAATATTATTGGTGCAGCGCATGCAGTTAAAATTGATGTCCCTATGAATTTAGATTTAATTCACTGACCTAATTGTCCTTAAACATAGAAATCGATAATTTAGTGATTCCGTTACGTATGAAATTTATCGTACCATTTATTAAAATTTCACATAAACTATAAAGAACTTTTGTTTATGGATGCTTATAGAATCTCTGGTAAAACTGGACTAACTGGATTAATTTTAAATTAATAAAAAAATTGCGTATACATCTTATAGTATTCCTAAGAATCATGGAATTTAAAAAACTAATATTCCTAATCTAAATATTAAACCTCTTCTTAAACTAAATGGGTAGATCCCGCACATAAAATATCTAGAAAATATCTTCAACATTTGTATGACTAATTCAATATTTACAATTACTGTATAGAGTCCAATAAGTAAGGCAATAAGATTCCAGAATTTACAAGATTTAAAATTAAAGTTTGTTCATAAAATAATGGAAAGATTATAAAAGTCCTTTGTACAAATTTGGAACTTTGAGTCTTACAACGGATTTCTAGCTACTTTAAGCATCTGTGGAAGAAGGTTTAATAATTGCTTTTAGTATAATGAGACAGAAGTGACGCTACTATTTACCAAAACTATACCTGCTTTATTTATAAACTTGAGATGACAATTAGATCCTTAGGCATTAAATTACTAACTAAGTACTAAGGTTAACTATAGCTTGTTTTAATTTGATTTTAAGAGGACACCGAAGTAAGAGTGGACATTTCCTAAATAATAATTGCAATAAATATTGTTTAGGCTTAAAACCTGTTAGGAATCAACGTGCTTTAGAGTTTTATGGAAGATAAACGCTTGAATGTAAATATAATTGTAGAAATCAGTATAATGCCACATTTGTCAATTGAGCGTATACTATATATAGATGATGTGGCTGCATAAATAGTAATTAATGTATTAAACATATTGTGTTCAACCAGATGACCTCATGAAAACTATTTAAAATTGTATTGGCAGGTTTAGTTAAAAAAAAATAAGCAAATAATTTTTCTAAAATGTTCAGTATAATACAGTAGATGTTTATATTAATGATATATAAAATATAACACCACTTGAGAAAATCTAAAATATAAATGACATTTCTAAAATTATCCAATACCTTATCGTAGATATTTCAAAAAGCTTATTTGTGGTTATCTCTATAAAAATTAGAAGCTTAAACATTTTAAATGTTGAAAAACTTAAAAAAAACTTTTCACAGCTGTCAAAAATGTTGGAAAGGTTTAACTTTAAAGGAAGAATGAAATTTTATCTTATTTTTCGCCAAACACAAACCTTGCTGGACTACGCGTGCTAACGATATACCTGAATGAGCTTACATATTTTGCACTACAAGTTGTCCAAGTGATCTGCGCAACATTTTTTTTAACAATCGTTATAAATGATTGGCATGAAAAAAATTAGAAAAAAAAATCCATACCCAGCTCGAAAATAGTTCCGTCCGTTTTTCCAGCTAATGAATTAGCAATGTTTGACTTAATTTATCCAAAATATCCACAATTTTTAAATATCCATAACAGATGCAACTTCTTTGTATAACAAAACATGTTAAATCATATTTTTTTGTCGCAATAATGATTTTAAATAATTTTCACAAATTATGGAAAAACTTTGAATTTTTTATTTTGTTTTTCAAAACATTTTTCACTCAATAATAAACAACGCAAACAATATGCAAAGTTGCAACACAAATTTTTTTATCACTTTGAAAGGTTTGCCGTTTCCTGAATTTCCCGTATCACATTATCGTTAGTCAACAATGGAAAAAAGGAAAAAAAATGCCGGTACAATAATTAAGCAATAACAAAAACAAAAAAATGTTAAAAATTATTAAATGTTTGGTAAACTTTTTTATTGATGATTTCTTTGATTTTTTTTTGCTTCAGTTTATTAAGTTTCAAACAATAAAGAAGCACTCAAGACGACCACCAATAACTAACTAACAATACTTTTAACAACTTTTTTTTTTGTTTTCATTCCTACAGTATTATTGTATTCTTTTAATTTTATTTTTATTTTTATTTTTTTAATGTTATATGACGACGAGTGATGGTTGGTTGGTTGAAGATGGAGTATGATGGTGTGATGATGGATAAGATATTTGTTTTACTTTTGTGTTTTTTGTTATACTCAATTTTCAATATGTCGTTGAACATATTATGTAGTACAAGAAATGATAAATTAATACACGAATGTTTTGTTATACAAATACATATATGTGCCTAAAAAAGGACGGACAGTTTAATGGAAATGGTATACAGGGTGGGTCAACGAATTTTCTTTTTCGTTATTTTGTGTAACAAAATGGACATTTTTACATTATATCTTTTTCATACTTATTTTGTTTAACTGAATTCTAAGTTTATGCTGTTAATTTTTTTGAAAAATGTATAGTAAAAAGCATCAAAATGAAAAAGATAGAACGGATTTTACATTCTGCTTTTGCTGTAAAAGTTTTAACTATAACCAGCAAGTATATGTTACTTTCAATAAAAGATCAATTTTTTGAAAAAATATTTCTACTTTAAGATAAGATATATGTACGTGAAAAAGTAGAATCAATTATAATGACTTTTAAAAACGTGAAAAGCGTACAATAAGTATTCAAAGATAATTTACATTTAATAAAACAAGATGCAAAACACTAACAAAACAGAAGCATAGCTTAAACTGTCTTATATAGTTATACGAGAGCAGTTCAATAAGTGGCCGTTCTGAACATGAAAAACAATTATTTTTATAATTTTATTTTATGGCTTAACATAGTCCTTTTCTAGCTCGATACACTTAATCCAGCGTTTTTACAATTTGTATTATGCCAAACTGGTAGTACAGATTGGAGATCGCTTATACTTATTAACCTGCCCTCGTACTTTAAGTTTTAGAAAAAATATTTAATTTTGCGGAAGCGTCTATCTGAAATTCAAACATAAAGAATACCATTCATTAGCACTAACGGTACAATGGCTAAGATACTGTTTCAAAAAGAGAACAATTAGAAAAAAGTTAAGTATAGTATAAAATAGTTTCAATTTTATAATTCTCGGTTGCTCAAAAAAGCTAGAAACACCCTATTTTTATTTAAATTTTTATTTTTAAGTACAACATTTACATGTATATTCGATAATTGAAAAACAGCTAGGCTGCATATATAGACCGTCTGTGGTGAAGCAACTTAAGAATAAATAATTAAAAAATTGTAATTTATCGGTTCCACCGAGTTGAAAAAGTTATAAATTCATGTATTCCTATACTTTACTTTTACAAGCTCAAATATTATACTCTTTTGATTTACGTACTTTGATCTATGTATTTTCCAATTTCAATTTTTTTATTTATTTTTTATAATTTGTTAGAAAAATATTCGAGTTCTCCTATCAAATTTCTGCCTTTGTTTGGTAGCAAAAGCTTTGATGTTAAATTATTTAATATCTTATTTAAGTCTAATATTTTAGAATATATGCTTCGTCATGTTATAACACAAAACGCAACTGAGGCTCTAAGTGCTATACACCATGCGTCGCTTTTATAATCAAATATAGGTATAACTATTTTTGGTTTTATAAATTAAAGTACTAATACTTTTTTGCCCCCGAAGCCGACGATGACTATATTTTCCAGTGTTGCTTGACAAGAAGAGCAATTAATTGCTTTATTTTTTATTTTGAATTTGGAGTATCCAACTCACCTATCACAAACATTTATGGTATATTGCAAAGGATATAAGTTTGAATTTCAACACTGATCATTCTCGATCAAAAATAAATAAATTAAATAAAAAGGCGAAAGTTTTACAATGTCCTAAAGAAATAATGTAACCAATTTCGAATGTTTAGATTTCTAAAGTTTGTTGTGATTTATACTATGTGCCTGAGTCCGAGTTTTTCGACTAAATTACAGACTAAACTTATCGATAGCATATTACGCTCAGTCAATAATAGATGCCACTAGTGACAAAAGAATAAACTTCCCTTGCGTGGAAACTAAATTAAAAACTTTTCAAACGTCAAAATTGTTATTTTGTGCTCATTGATAGTGTACTGTAATATATCTTGTCGGTGAATATATGGTTAAGACTGGTTTTAGCAGTATTTAATTTTTTTTGTAAATTAATTTGATACGTCGAATTTCAACTGTGTTTTTCAAGCTGGAGTCATGGCTTCTAAAATACGAGCACTTACATAATCATAATCACTGTCAAAATTAATACGTCAAAAAACTTATCGTCACCGTCACATATTTCCAATGAAAAGTTGATTTTTTGGTAATAATGACAACTAAATTGAAAAATAAATTCGCGAGGACACTTTTCGATAAACTCTGGTGATTAATAGCGTAAGGTCTCGTCAAAAAGTTTAGTCTGTAATTTAGTCGAAAAAAACGAACACAGGCACACTGTTATTAGACTGCTATGTTTTTTATTTTATATCTTTTACATAATTAATCTTTTTTTAAATTTTTATAAAAACGAAATATATAGAACATTGTTTTAATGAAAACATAGAATTCAACATTTTTTGCTTTAGATTTATAAATAAAATTATTTATAAAATAAAATTTTTTAAAATTGCCTACTAACAAAAACGTTTTAAACTCAATATAAATTTTATACTTTGAATGTAAATATAATAACGCCTGAATTTTTCACTATTAGAGCGAATACCTAAAAAATAAAGTGGATTTTACATATTTTATTAATGTGTAACACGACTGTACTCTCCCTCAAAAACATTTTTAGAACTTTTTAGTCATCGGTCGTATACCGATGGTTAAGATACTTGCTTATCACGCCGCGGTCTCAAGTTCGAAACAGGCCGTTAACCAAAATTAATAAATAGAAAATAAATGTTTACATCGCATCGGTGACCGAATTATCTGTAAATAAACGTTCGTTGGGCTGACTAACTATATATACACGTTCGCCAATCCGTACAACTGGTTCAACACGTCTTTTTAAAGGCGCGCGGTAAGCGAAGTTTACGGCCTATATATACCATAGTTAAGTTTAGTTTAGAACCTTGTAAATATATAGATAGCTTTAGTGTAGCAACAACTTTAGCTATATCGAAACAACAGAATTTAAGGAGTTTTTTTAGTATGTTGATAGATATAATCCGTTTTTGGGGATATATAATAATCATTCAAAAAATATTGATTTTACCAAATCATGATATGATAAAGTTTTCTAAAGGTACTAGACGGAAAACATTTTCTAATTTCATAAAATTGATTATAGCGTAGCACCAATTACACTCTTTCTAATATTATTGATATGGGGCTTCTAATAAAGAAGCAAATCGATTGTTTTGTCTAAATATTTATACTACTAAATTTTTATTTTAAAAGAAAGCACGGAGCTTTGCAGTGTTTTTATCATCCGTTACTATTTATCATACATGATATATAGTAACGGATTTGCATGGATAACGGTATAATGCGTGAAGTACAATACTTTAGATTTATTACTTACGACAAGCCGATGATAGTTAAACCTTTTTTTAGAGTGCTAAGAGCCGCTTTTGTCAATGTCTTAATTACAGAAAAAATTTCATTTGTCCTATACCAAGAATTAAAGCGAGGTCAAAAGCAAAAGCTGTAACATGTCGTAAAAAGTAAATTTGCGAAACACCACAGTTTAAAAAACCTTGACTGCTTAGTGTTTCATTAATGTTGACGATTTTATTACTATTTCGGATGTAATATACGTTACTCTTAACGACGTCGTAAGATGGTTTCGACATCAAAACAAAATATTGTGGTCAATTGCGTCAAAAGTTATGTAAATATCGATAAATAGGACTATAGATTTATTTGAGTTATTATAATAGATGCATATAAATAATGTGGCTTAAAAGTGTAAAAGTGCCTCCTTTGTGTAAATTTACCGGTAGAAAATCAGTATTGGTTATGTGATAAAATTTAATTTGGTTGAGATTTGGCGTTTTATTAGATTCTCAAAAAATATTGAGAAAGTAAATAAAGATATAGATGGGTCTAGGATCCCATTGCCCATTTTAAATATTTCTTATACCAATTGGGTATTTTTAGGTGACCGCAGGAAATATGTCCCATGGCCGACAAAGTTATATTTGTATTCCTCATATTATATATATGCATATAGGTTGTATGGTATATATATGTATGGTATATATATATAACTGTTATGCAGTGATAAAAAAATGTCAGAGAGTATATACCATACATTATTATTGGTCCCAGAAATATACATGCGATAAAATTTTCTTAAAAGAACACTTGGGCAACTTTGTTTTTCTGACATTGTTGACGTGAAAAACCTATATTACCTGTGCGCGAATTGTCAAACAATACTTAAACTTATCAACTAACATTAACTCAAAACATTGCCCGCAGTGCATGAATGACTGACTATATTGCGCATGAATTAATGTGATACTTACATTTTTCTAACAGTTTGGAAACAGATTATTTGTCCTTGTAAAAAACATAGGTCGAGATTTTATAGATGATGATTAAACCACTTAAGAATACATACATATATGGTTGGAGATCATAGGCAACGCTACAGCTTGACATGCAAGATTAATATAATAAAAAGGGATTAAAAGTTTATATAGATGAAAAAAGACAGGCCCTAACACGGAGCTTTGTGGGATACTACAAGTTAGATTTCCTGGGCCAAGAAATGTTTCATTAATTGAAAATCGCATAAAACCTTTTTAGATTTCCCATCAGCTGTAAATCCAAACTATGGTTATAATTCAAGAATTTTATTTTATCGAACTGTAATTACCCAACCGAAATGTTATTAATTTCTCAAATATTTTGGGAAAAGTACTTCAAAGTGAAATGGGTTTTTGCAGAATTACAGGAATTACACTCACAATTTTTAAATATCTGGAAAATCACTGCTCTCTAAACTTAAATTAAACAAAAATTTCAAAAAGTTTATTAAGTACCAATAACACTTTTTGATCGTTACATAAAAAATGGTAATATAAAAAATATATTCGGTTAGTTTGCTTGTTTAAATACAGCTAACAAAAAATTCGTTTCATCCGAAAACTAAAACCAAAATACTGCAATTCCCAAAGACTTTTTTTCTTTCTATGTTTCAGTAAGTTGCCAACGGTAAGCGAATAATTCGAGGTCTTAATAAAACCATCCCTCATAAGCTAGTGCAGCTAACTAATGTACATTTGCGGATATCTGGTAGCGAGTTTCTCAGATCTAGACTCAAACGTAGGCTTTTAGATACACAGGACAATCTCAAAGATATAACTTGTGCTATCAATTCTATCAATCTTATTATATGAACTATTTTAGAAACTGGAGTGACATTATTTTAACTGATAATTCTGTTAAACTATTGCACTGATTAGGTTATACACAGTACTGAGTTTACTTAATGTTTTCATCGTATTTGTGCACCCAAAGAAAAAGTAACACTTAAAGTTTAACAAATAATTAGAAGACACCCTGCATAAAATCAAACACATAAGCAGCATATATAAGGTTAAATTACGAGTACATAATATGGTGGTACGTATACGTTAGTATGTTATTCATTTTTCACTTTGTAGTGTATTCAAATACATATTTAGTTTGCTTTATACTCGATTATTGTAGATTTTCATTTAATTTTCCAGTAAAACAAAACTGGCGAAAATGCTCGAATTATTCAATCACTATATTTACACACATTAGTATAAATTCGTTGTTAATAAGCTGCAAACATAAAACATAAATTGTAAAATAATTATATGTGCTTACACATATGGGCGATTAACCACCTTCTTGGTTTATATAACTCACTTATTGTTTTTATAAACATGCGCCCTAAATTTCAGCAATCCCGATTTGCAATAAGAATGAAGTGTCGTTTGCTTTTCAAAATCACGTTATTTTTAGACATATAGGTCAACTTTTTTAAAACTGGATGAAAGCCTGAAGATATAACATAAACAAACGGCTTTTAAACGAAAATTTATATAGTTCTGCTTAACTCACTGCTCAACATATATGTCATAAACCGCCGAAACAAATTTCAAATTCTGTGGCACACGCATGTATGTTTCCATATCCTATACTATACATATAAGTGACATTAGTGAAGAGATCTAACATGAAAAAATACAATGTATAGCTGATTATATTTATTAGCGCTTTAAATATTTAAATACCCAATCATAACTTCGATCACATAAACATTTGAAAATGAACAAGCTTATATATCGATAGTATTACTTTATTTTAGTTGAAGTCTATATACTTGTAGCGACCATCGCTACACACACAATTAAAATTATTCAGATATTTCGTGCAATTTTCATATAATTCGCTAACACTACATGTACACTGTACATAAATATATATAGAGCGTAAAGTAGCTATTAAACATAGCACTCGGTCGCCATGGCCTGATGAGATGACAAATAATTTTTAACAAAATTATTTACGATTCCTCATCAGATCGAAACTGAGCTTTGCTTTGCACAACATCTACATCTGAATAATTAAAATAATGACGTCAACCGCCGTCGTTATATACTTACATCATTAATTTATTTACTTGGGGAGATTAGGTTTAGATTAGAGAAGCCACGGTGGTTTATTTTTTCTATCTGAGAGGAACTACTTATCTAGTTTATTACTCGAGGTCATCACGGAAAATTTCATTCAACAAAGTGATTTTTTTAATTATATTGGTAACAATTTTGGTAGATGTTTTTGTGAAATAATACCACCATTAACCGCAGGAGAAGTGATAAAATCACCTCGGCTACAAACCATTTCGACGAATATCTATATAGAATTCTAAAGATATGTACCTGGGATCGTAGTTATGGTTGGCCTGGACATCTAATATCATGTATGTATATCTAATATCACGTTGTTTCTATAGTGACCAACAATTTGAGATTGGACAGTTGATTTGTGGTCAGTAAGTTTTGCCATTTCACCATGGATAAACTTACCGCCATAGAACAACGCTTGCAAAGCAATTAAAGCAAGCAAGAATTAAAGCAAAGCAAGAATTAGTTCGCCAAAATTGGTGGGCGCTATACGTCCATTTTACGGTCGACATAAATCGTCCATCCGAGGAACTTATTCGGAAAACTTATTCGACATCATAACCACGCATGTATTATGCGCACCGCACGTTTGGTAAATAGGCCGAAACCTCATCTCTTATAAATAATTCGGCAATTTTTTTTGAACATTGAAAGCCTTTGTTGAGACGCCCGGACATCCTTTAAAAAGTACTGTTTGGTATGCAGTATGGCCAGGTGGAATCATATTTATTTAAAGAAAATGCCAGCGGAAACGTTACTGCCACCGTAAAACGCTATAGAGCATAATGATTGCTGACTCCTTGGTTCCTCAATATGGAATGGTAATGATGTTTCAACAAGATGATGTAACATATGCCACACAGAGCGCGACACTATTAAATTAATACGGGAAACATTCGATGAGCGCATCATTTCGCATATAATGAAGTTGGCCGCCACCATCGTGTGATCTCAAACAAATATGGATTACCTTTTTTGGGGATACACGTGAAGTTACTAGTCTACACTGGTAAACCACAAACGTTAGATCACTTAAACTTCAACATTCGCCACTTTATTGCCGATATACGGGCCCAGCTGCAGGTCATAAATTGGACTTTCCGGTTGAAGTTCATTCGAACAATCAAAGGCAGCTATATGTCCGAAATCATGTTTATATGCAAATGGCATAAAATTAACTTTTAAATAAAGCCAACGCTCATATTATCATTATTTTTACGTGTTTTATTTGCTTTTAAATTTATTTACTTCCAAAAAAACCCTTTATTTATCTGAGAACGAGTGATGACGTATTTGGCATTTTAGGGTAAAGTTTTGCTTAGACAAATTTTATAAAGCTTCGTTATGGTCTGAATTTCATACCTGCATAATATGTTTATTATTAGAACCATTACGTGACTGTACGAAAGATGAATATTTGTTAAATAAAATAATTCCCTGCACAAAAACATTAACTAAAGAACTATTATACTATAATTATAACTATAATGGTCCTGTTATACGAATGCATACGAAAGATAGCTGATGCGATATTTAAAGGAAAAATTTGGCTGAGTTATATTTATAGTTAGCTTACAAACAAATTAATACTAAAAACTGACCAACTTATACATATTATATGCAAGATTTTTATAAGACTCACTATATATACCATATATGTATATAATATGGTTGGCAAATTGGAACGATTTCGTTTGGAATCAGAGAATCAGAGATGATAATTTCATATCTATATATCAATTATTGAAGATAATTTATTTACTTGAAAAAGTGCAAAAGAACACTGATGACAATGTCAATGATAGGAATACCATTTGGTAAAATCAAAATTTGTTGTTGGTGATGATAGATCAACGATATAGACAAAAAATTCCCTCAAAACCGGTGACTGAGATCGAAACCGCAAATATTTAGAGTTTTTATAAGTTATTTTTTATTAAGTTATTATAAAATACAAAAGTACCAACTACTCGTATTTGTTCAAGTGCTCGAAAGAATATCAACAAACATTTTTCAATTTCAAACACCACCACGACCCTAAAAATTTAATTCAATAAAATTTCTAAAAAAAAACTACCTATTATTTACTTAATAACTTTGTAACCATCCCAAATTCATCACCCAAAAATATATGCTAGTTTATCCCAACATAAATAAACTATCATCAAGTATCATTTAATTTCTAACTGATGAGTAACTAATTTGTTGTGATGGTAATCGCATACCACACGTCGTTTACATAGAAAATATACCAACCGATCAACAAGGGATATGGTAATAACATAATAAGGGGACAGAGCGCAAAAAATAAAAAGTAGAAACCCCTCAAAAATTGTTCTTCTCTCTTGATTACCTCATTTGAATTTGATCCAAATAAATTTTTTATTAGTTTATTAGAAGGTAAAAAACAAACACTCAATTAAAATCAATCTAAGCATAAAAACATAAATAGATACACTTGCTGATATCGCAACGAGTCACCTGTGTTTGTTTTTGGGATTGAATTTTTGTTGGTTGTTGGTTGTTGTTTTTGGATTTATTTTTTTGTTGTAAATTTATATCCGATTTAATTTATTTGCGGTGACACGCGTCACCCGAGTAATTGATATAATTGTGTATCTATTTAAGATCAAATTTGATTAATATTATTTAAGATCAAATTTGATAATGACCAAATCGTCTTGGGAAATGTAAATAAATATAATTTTTACTTTGAATTCGATTATCTGCCAACAGACGGTTTTGATTGCGTGAGGTTCTCTTACTCGCGGTTCATTCATTCCAATCTCACAGATATCAGATATAAACGTCAGTATATATATATACATATAAATATATATATATATATATATATATATATATATATATATATATATATATATATATACACATATATATATATATATATATATATATATATATATATATATATATATATATATATATATATATATATATATATATATATATATATATATATATATATATATATATATATATATATATATATATATATATATATATATATATATATATATATATATATATATATATATATATATATATATATATATATATATATATATATATATATATATATATATATATATATATATATATATATATATATATATATATATATATATATATATATATATATATATATATATATATATATATATATATATATATATATATATATATATATATATATATATATATATATATATATATATATATATGGTTCGGCTATAATGGTGTCTAACATATTAACGATATTAAAGATTATAGAAGAAAGGATATATTTTTTCCACCAAAGCTATACTTCTTAAAATTGCAAGTTTAGCTTGTACTCAACCTTAACACAATTTTGTATAAAAACACATATTTTTGAGGTACTCCTATATAAGTTATCTTAACTGAAACCATGGTTTCTGCCATTGACGAAGTTATGTGTGAGCTAAAAATTCACAGACCAAAATTATCTGCATCTATCGCATATCAATCATTTACAGTTACAAATTTTGGTATGTTTCATACTTTCGATGAACTCGTAAATTTTTTACTGATACTTTGGCTGATATTGTGCGTAAGCAGATATGTGTAATACAACGATAGTAGCTTTTGGTACACTTTTATCGTCTTATACTTTCATAACTGGAATATGAATTTGAATAGAAATGAAATTGATCATTAATGACTAGCATAAATTGTCAAAGTAACCTTGACTGTTACTTTAGAGAATAATGAGTTTTAACCAATTTATACACAGGAGCTATATAAACAATACATCAAACTTGTAGACAATTTCCATGTGGGCTTGTCTCATTGTAAACTATAAGCACGAAATTGATCAGACATACAATAAATTAATGAGCAATCAATCAAATGGTCCAAACATCATTTAACGCATACAAAAATTAAATTGTTTGACAGGTTTACAAATCAATGAATTTATCATCCCAATCATATGAAAAATAACAAATCAAAATCAAACATAAAACAAACACAACAAACTTGAAATTAAGTAACATAATACTTAAGACGGTTGGTAAGCGGAAATATATAAATTTTTTTCATCAATTTATCATTCTTATTGTTTTATCCTTTTTTCTAGGACTTTATTTTGACAGTTGATTTAATTAAATTTGATGATGTTTTATTTATTTTTGAGAAAGGACGTTCATGTCGACGGACCTTCAAATATTAATTAAAATACTAAATTTCAATATTACATATATGGATAGTTGACGGCGTATATATACTTGTGGTTAGAAATAAATTGTTATATCCGAAACGGAAGAAATCGATATAATTCGAATACTAATATTCAAACAATAAACAAAAAAGGGATTTACAGCTAAATAAACTTCGTTTTTGTTATTTTTAATATTTAAAAAAAGATATGTGCGGAGGGACCTAAACAAATCGAATCGACAATTAATTTATTGGTTGAAGGATTGTGCTCTAAATATA
This sequence comes from Tipula confusa, assembly GCA_963556175.1. Classification (NCBI taxonomy): domain Eukaryota; kingdom Metazoa; phylum Arthropoda; class Insecta; order Diptera; family Tipulidae; genus Tipula; species Tipula confusa. The sequence goes on along the minus strand of OY744477.1, from coordinate 162,198,933 downwards.
AGGATTCAGTATTTTATTGGAGATACCGTCATAAGAGGATGATATTTTGTTCTCTATGGTATAATTGAATAGTAACAAAAAAAATTTCGTATCTAATACTTTCTAGAGTTTAAGTACATATAACTTACTAAACCTGTTATGTACTTAAATGTTGCATTTTTGTCAGCTAATGGTGGTTATACTGCGCTATTAGGGCCTTGTTCATTGGGAGCTATTATAGCACTATGTTTTTTGGATGTTCATCAATGAGATACATCTGCGTATATAGAAAAAACCATCAGAGATTTTCAACTTTTTGTGTGCCAAATATTATATATATATATATATATATATATATATATATATATATATATATATATATATATATATATATATATATATACATATATATATATATATATATATATATATATATATATATATATATATATATATATATATGCTTATGAACAATTCGAACGCATATGTGACTTGAACAAAACGCATACATAAATCACGTTTCGGCGGTTGAGGTTTAAATTGATCTATCTTAGGTTCTATACTTTTGGGCTTTTTGTTTTGGGTTAAGTTAGGTTAATTTAGAGAGGTTCCTATATAACGCACACTTACACAGATATCCGTCCATTGTGACACCAAAGGTCTTTTAAAGGTTTTTTACTTCGCTACTTTATTGGAACCGTTTTGAGCTACTGATGTATATAGCGTAAAATGTCTTATTTGTGCCACCGCTAGAGTATAGGAAGTAAACCGGAGTCTCTTTCTTCATCTTACGCAGCTTGTGCGGAAGTCATTACTTTCGAGACCAAACCGTTTGCATATTCACCGAAAAGGCAGTATGTCGTGTGAATACCTTTACGACTGTATACTTAACTCATTTCTGAGTATACAGAAATTAGTATCCTATGGATCACTCCAAGTTCAGCTTTTGGCCACACTTGTGATGCTCTATAACATATGACGATGTTGTCCACCTTTCCTGTACTAGGGCTTCCTAAGCGCTAGTCTAAGCTCCACAATAGGCCTAGCCACAACTGCCCGGTTTTAGTTAGAAAACCGTACCTTAAAATTTATGTATTTTTGTATCTGCCCTGCAGTTTTCGTTGACGCCCGAGTGACCAGATACCCAGATAATCTGGATGTTAAATTGCTCACCTATCTCTATTAAGGGATGAGCGGCACTCCACAACAACACGTTTAACGCCAGGAAAACTGCTTCCAGTAACTGCGTTGGCCGCTTGTTTTGGGTTACTTGAAGAAAATTTTTGTGAATTAATAAATATTAATTACTTTAAGCAGAAAATTATCAACGAATTCATTCCAATTGACCCGTAATTATTTCAAAATGTTAAGAAGAAACTAACAAACGGAATCTACTATAGTTGACTGCTAACGTTAGCCTATAGAACAGCTATCTAACATACAAGCAAAAAAGATCGTTATCACAAGCTTATATATATACCATGAGTATGCTAAAATGTGTTATAATAACAAAATGGGACCAACACCTGTTGTTTTAAAACATTAGTCACAATCGAACAAATTGACTCTTGACTCTTATTTAAGGAATAAACAAAATAAGTAAAAACTGGCACCAAACTATTAAGAGATCGATAAGACAAAACAAAAATTATTCAAAAAAATGCTTAACTTGAAACGTATGAAATAAATTAATTTGACTTAAAGACCAAATGACAATTACAACAATGATTTGAAAGCAATTATATATGGCATAACTACGACTATAGGACATTTCTCTTGGATACAATCTTGTGAATTAAAAGGAAAAATACTAAATAAAATTATGGAGCCAAGGTAGAACTACTTTGCAATATCATATTTTAATTATATTCCCATAAAATTTGTATTTAATGCTTTATCACGTGATCTATATAAAAAATATCCTAATCTATATTATTTAAAAAATTGCTAAAATCTTTTAAACATACGAGTACTGTTCAATCGAAAGTACAAGTGATGCAATATTAAATTACATACGCGCAGACATGGAATAATAAATGTTTATTTAAAGGATGTACGGATTAGAGAATTGCACGTGTCCGTAAAGACGATAATTTATATAACCAAATAATGCTAAACATAAATGTTAACCAACATCAAATAAGAATCGATGCGATCTTATATATATATACATATATATACACAGAGAGAAATATTATCTCGTATTATGAATAACACTATATAAGTTATGAATAAAATCTTTTGATTTGGCACCGTGCACAACAGATTCATAATACAAGAATAATATACTTAGTATATGAATAAGGTTTTATTCACATATTATGAGTTATATTTATGATATTTTTAAAATATTGATGAAAGATTATTCATGGCTGATGAAAAATTATTCATATTTGTTAAGAATTAAATGCAGGAATTATACCTTTTAAAGCATTATTTCATGATTAGGAGTGCATAGAAATATGATATTTTATGCACAAATCATACCTGTAATACTTATACTATGCATTATTAAACATGATTATTACCACATATTAGCTTGTATTGGCCATTTTTTGGCTACATTATTCATTGATTATGAATATTAATGCATATATTTATATTAAGTAATGCATAGCTTTTTACTTTATGCCTTGTTATGCATGGGTCATGATTAGGGTGTTTAACTTGTTTAAATTTTAGTCCACACTGTTAAATAAAAAATATGTTTTTCAATAATTTTTTTTTCAAAACCTTTATTTAATAAACACAAATTTCGCTTATTAATATATGTCATATTTATAAAATATCTAAATAAAAATCATTATTTAATATAAGCCTTAAATATAAACCTTAAATATAAATATAAAAGTAAAACTAACTCTAATAATATCTATAATTTTGATTTGTATATCAATTACCGGTTTTATCAAAAATATTTGTATTTCCTACAAGCTTCTTACAACCCTTTGTTAATTTATAAAGTGGACAGTTCGCCACAGTACTAGCACTGTTGTTGTTTGGAAAAAGTTGGATTTAAAATGCCCATACGTTACCCTTACATAAATTATTCCACGTTGTTTCGGCGGTTTCCCACGGTGAATTATGAGTTTTGAACCACGTCTGATCCTGTTCATCAAATTCACCTAATAAAAAAAATGGCAAGTTAATGTTTACTCTAAAAACTGTTTGAAGTTGCGAATTAATTTATTAATGTATATTTATACTTACTAACACATGCGGCAGGGTCGTAAATAATCAGAAGGCTAGACCCTTTGGTTTGATTGATTCCGTTTCCTGTTGATAACAGTAAATATGTCAAAATTCCATAATTTACTCATCGATATTCAATATTTATTCTAATGATATCAGCTAGGGATTTTTCCTCGATGGCGTTTTTCCTGCTTTTAATAAAATAAAACGTTACCATTAAAATGGATCAAAATTCTATACACAAATTATATATAAATATATATATATATATATATATATATATATATATATATATATATATATATATATATATATATATATATATATATATATAACTATATATAACTATAAATAACTATATATAAACATATACATATAATTACATATTACACTTTACATTTTTTTACACTACACAGGTAAATTTTTTTGATTTTTTGGGCAAAAAAATGGATAATGTCCAAAAAATGTATTTTAACAAGTATATACACTACAAATTGTCTATAAATACTATCATGCATTGTTCTAAAAGATTTTATACAATTCTTTACATATAGTACATATTAAATTTTAAATAACTTACATAACTTACATATACTTACCAATGTTCTTTTTTATTTTTTATTTCACTTCATAAAAATATTGGATCAAATTCAAAACACATGACCAACCTTATTGATTCCACTCTTAAAACTAAATTCATCATCATTATTTGGTAGATATAGTAAAAAACAGGTGTTCGTAATAAAACAATCGACGTGCAACACAAAATACAAAAAAAAAAACTCCTCTTTCATGATTGTTAGTCATAAAATGTGGACAGTATGCATAATATCTGCAACTGATCAACAGATTCTACTAAACGCCGGGAATAATCGTAACAAATAAGCATAGTTGAGCATGTATTATGAACTAGATTCATGATTTGAACCGTTAATTATTTATTATAAGGTATGCATGATTGGATTAGATCATGAATAACCATTCACTGGCTTTTATTCATAGTTCCTGATTTGTATTCATATTTACTGAATTAAAAGCATAAAAAATCAAAAATATCCATTTCATTATTCATGAAATTGATAATCATGATCCATGCCAAGCGTTTTCTCTCTGTGTATATACAAATATATATATATATATATATATATATATATATATATATATATATATATATATATATATATATATATATATATATATATATATATATATATATATATATATATATATATATATATATATATATATATATATAGGGAGTACATGTGGCGATAAAAACCACAACACGTAATGCAGGCCAAAAAAAATCAATCCGATGATTGTTAGTCTAATATAAAGTACGCATCAGCCAGCATATTAACCGTTTAAAGTGTTGTTTGGCTGCATATAATTATTTTGTGGGTACGCCCATTTTCTTCACTACTTAAGTAGCTAATATAATTTATTCCAAAGTGATTTGTATAATTTCGTTCTCGCAGTGGTAATTCGTTCGTTTAATTTTTTTTATCTTTCTTTGCCTTCATTTCGATTTCTTTAACATTTGGTATACCCAGTCTTATAGTGTGTATTATGTGTATATCTTGTTTGGTTTATTGACACGATATCCATTTGTTATAGTTCTTCGATTTCATTTATATATTTCCTCCCTATTTATTTTAATGAGGAAGTGCAAATGGACGATTGCCATGGCATATATAGGAAAATTTATGTTTTAAGAAATTTAATAAGGGCTTGAATTGGTTGAATGAATCGAATGTGTATAAGGACATCAAATTTAAAGGAACATTGTTGAATTATTACTGTCATAAAATGAAATTTGATATTATACATTTAAGAGCTACCAACACTATAAAGAAGGATTGAACACACGGCGATCAATGCGTTACTGTGGAGCTTTTATTAAAATAGTATAAAAATTGGGAAATCTAGTATTATTTTTATACTCCTTGTGGCCGGCATGATTCTATAAATCACACGAGGTTAATATTAAACTTCGAAGCATGCGATCATATCAAAAACTCCCAAATACTATTCTAAGACGTTGAAAAGGGGACTTTTCATCACTTAATTTCGATCGGTGAGGACGATGAAACCAACAATGATCTCCTGTTAGAGTCAATGCTAGTACAGGCTGGCTGGAGCAATAAATTGTGCAGATGGATATGTAAAGCGAACTTGCATTCGTGCGTCTCCGACGCATTGGATGGCGACAACGTAAAAGTAGGACATTGAACTAACCGCAAACGAGATGGGAAAGCTTCGGCTCCAAAAAAAATTGCATAGATTAAAACATAAAAAAAATAAATAAAAACTTAGACTTATAAAATTCCTGTAAAAATTAAACTGAAACAAAAAGATTAGCTTAAAGCTATACGAAGTATCAAAGTAAACCTTTTAAGTATAAGAAAAGATGTATAGACTTTTCTAAAAATACTAGTTGGTTGAACAGTATATATATTAATGATGTTCCAGATATATATAGTCAGATTCAATGCACTACATGTATGATTACATATTAATTTAATCTTATGCAATGATTATATATACATGTGTTTGATGTGACTCACGTTCTTGGTTTAAATAGAAACGGGATTTATCACTTTATTAAGACTATATAAGACTTATATCTTAAAAAGGGTTAAAAGTTGAAATCAACAATAACTTAAAGCTCAACCAAATTTCCTGGATATATGATTTAATTACAAGAAATAGTTAAAGCACTATCTGAAAATATGAGCACTATGTAAACAATAGTTCGTTGATATGCATATACGTAATATTGGCATATACGTAATATTCTCGAAGCAACATAGAACAAAACTTAATAAATGCAGAGGTTATCCTAATTTTATATCAATTGGATTTAAGGCTCCCAAAATCTTTACATTTCCTAATTATACATGACCCAAAATATGGCGATGTAATACTAATATTTACTGACAAATAGCCAATGGCCGTGGTGTTTGACAAATCTCATGCCCACTGTTATGGGTATAATACTAATAGACTTCTGTGTGGCAAGGATGTGTCCTAATGCCTCCTTTAAATATATAATAAATATAGAAAATTTAAATACAGAATATATAGAATATATTCTATAGAATAGAATTGTGCTCATTTCTGATTTGGTGTCTATACTCTTAGAATTTCATTAATTTTCTTCGTTTCAAATCCTGTTTAGCTTTATATTAAGCGAACGTGACCGAACCGATTAAATTTTGCAAAAATGTAATTCGAACGATACAAAAGTTGACATCTATACTCGTATCGTTCGAATATGAATTTTGCAATTAAAATTGGTCAATGAAAATTGGAAAAAAGCGCGTCACGTTATACCAGATACCATCAATTTTGATTCCGAAGTCAACATGGAAATATATAGAGCAAGTGCACATTATTTCAAATATCATCAAATACTCCTTTGAAGAAAGACAATATACACATCGTAAAACAAAATGAATCAACCACTGGCTTAAATAATATATTGAGCTGGTGTACCACAATGCAGCATTCTTGGAGCCAATGTTGTACTTGTTATATACACATCCGATCTACCTATTACTAAAAAATTAATAATATCAACATTTGTTGATATACAGCCACCTTGATGTCACATAAATGCTCTCACGCTGCCTCAAAAAATTGCAATATAATCAGTGTAAAATTTAGGGTAAATAAACGAAAATAAATCAACTCACATCAAGTTCATTCTAAACAAATGTACCTGCCCACTAGTAAAACTAAACTATGTGAATATTCTTCAACAGAACAAAATTAAATGCTTAGGTTTTCATCTTGACCAAAGGCTAACCTTGAAAAATCATATTGTTAAGCAAAGCGCAACCAAATAAAAATAACTTTTTCCAAAATGTACTGGCTGATAGGAAAATGATCAAAAACCAATTGCTTCATATAAGTTTTAGTTATAATAATAAAATCACCTAAATTTTGGCAAAAAAAAAAAAACATCCATTTAAACATAATGGTTCTTCATTTTGTTACTGTGTATTTGATTTCTGTACTAAAGCCGAAGCATTTAGCTTCTCATTTCCCTATTTTAACACCTTATACTTGATCTATCTACGTATAGGTCGGGTACCCGACTATATTGCCATTACTACGAAGTTGTGAACACATAATATTCTGGTTTTCATTCGAAATAGGAAAAGTTTTAAATTTTTGATCAAATTTATTTAATTTGCCTAGTTAGAAATGTATGATATTTTGTTGAACTTCAAAAATTGTGATATACCGCCCCTGGTTTTATTCTGAACTCAAACAAGAAGTCAAATTTGTGTATTACCGTTCGAAATAAAATGGTGTAAAATTATTTTCTCATCATTATCATTTTTATCATTTTCGCATTGGGATTCAAATATAGTACTTCTCGATTTAAAAAATACAAGCCTTAACCACTGTACCAATGCTCGGTTCAATTATGTTACTATATGTGAATTTGCCTTGTAAACCATATAAAGCTATATTTTTAAAATAGAAATTGAAAATATCTTATATATATATATATATATATATATATATATATATATATATATATATATATATATATATATAGACAAGCATATACTATTCATGAATTCTGCAGAGAACATATGTGAATTTCTCGTTATCACCAGTTGTAATTTTTATAGATTACAATTCATTTATATATATATATATATATATATATATATATATATATATATATATATATATATATATATATATATATATTTATATATATATATATATATATATATATATATATTATATATATATATATATATATATATATATATATATATATATATATATATATATATATATATATATATATATATATATATATATATATATATATATATAGTAATTCATGTTTTGTAGGGTATATAAATATAACCAATTGATTAGTTCCAATTTAGCTTATCTTTTTTAAAGTCTTCCTGAATCCGTTTTATTTCATCGCGTGATTCCTTATTTCCTCGGTACCGCATTCCTTAAGTTCCTAAATATTAGATATTATCATTTCTTTCATATACTTTGATGCATTTACATGGCCACATAAACTATGTTTTGGAATTATTATATTATTTTTACATTAGTCTTCTTTAGCCCATCTTAGCTATACTGATTTATGTTAAGTTGTTTCTGTTAGACAAGTTTTTTCCACTTAAGTTTAGCGTCAAAGTATAGTTAAGAGTCATGTTTATAGATATTTGGTCGCATTTATTTGGTCGATAATATATTTGGTCTATAATATAGATGCAATTGACGGTAATAGTAAAAATATTAAAACACACAGAGGTCAATGAAAATTGGTCGATTTGATAATATTTTTGTTTCTTTTTTCTCAGACTTTTGTATCATTATGATAAGAGATATTTTTCCTATGAGCTATGAGAAAGCTAATGCTTTTTCTTCGCATCGCTATTAATCGGTTTACAGTTTAATTGTTGGATTTGAATTAACTGTTTTCATGTTTTTACTGTTAATATTGTCAATTTTATGTTATATTTTAATTTATATTTGCATGTTGTGCAAAAGTAACGGCTTATGTATGCTTCTTTTAATAAACTTTAATAATAATAATACTTGGCCTTTTTAAATTTTTCGTTGCCAAAGAGTAAGCTGTCCTTTCGCTTGCCGAGAGCTCACTTAAATAATTCTGTAAATTTTGGGTTTGTTCTTCTTTCAATTAACTTCTTAGAACCTTAAAAGCACTGCTTAGTTTTCACTTCAATAAAGGAGATTTAGATTGTTGCCATTGCTTTCTTTGCTTTTATTGAGTTTCTGGATTTCAAGTTCTTAGAAATATTAACGGTGGATGTATTATTTTTGGCTGTCCTCTCCAAAACATCTTTTCACATCCCTGCGGTTTCATCAATATCAGTTGATTTGGTATGCGGAATGTCTAGAGAAGTATCTTATGTCATATAGCCACCTAATTAGTCCCATATTTAGTTCGTTTAGTTCGTTAAGATACTCAACATTACTAAATTATATAGGTGCACGTTTAGAGGACAGATGGTAGTAATTGGTTGCTTGGAACATTTATGCGTGCAATATCCTTAGTTATGCAAAAGTCATTTAGATTAGAAATCATATAGTTTTAACAGTTGACCAGAGTGTCGAGTTTGGTCGCAAACTGAGAAATGAGGCATGAGGCAATATCGCAAATTTCACTTACTTACTAGATGTACAATTTAATTAGTCACAGAAAATAGAACACTTTATGTCACTATGCCAGACAAAATAAAAGTTTTACATCTAGTATGTCACTTAAATATTCATGCCTCATACCTCAGTTTGCGTCCAAAATCGACACTCAGAGGTGGGTTGACCATATCTGACAAGTAGTCCAAACTATTCCTCCATCGCTTCAAAAAGTTTTCTCCCCTTCGGCGATGTTAGACTTGACCGCCACTGAACATATGTTTAGCGTTTTAATCTCCCTCAGCAAAGAATTTGTTGCCCAACTGGATAAAATAATCGGTGAACTGTGTTTTTTTATAGCGTGTTTTGCAAGGCAGTATACTGCTGATATCTCACAGTGCCTAGTCCACTCCTGGAAACAGATGTTCGTTGCTTGAATATGTCATTTTTGATATGTATTAAGTTCGTATAGTGTTTTAATCTTTTTTTGATCAATGAAGCTGTGCCCCCATGTACTTTACCATTTGGATGCTTAGTGTCAAAAAATTGAATACCAATTAATTTTTAAAGTTATTATTTGTAAGGTATGTGTTTGCAAGCAACCCATACGGATTGCTAACTAAACGCAAGTAACTGAACCCGCAGTAGTTATTTCAAATAATTGCTTGAAGGAGTGGCTTTTAAGTGTTAACTTTGACAACAGATTAATTCTAACTACCGATCAAAAAGTTGATTTAAAACGTTTAGATATAGTTTATTCGAAACTTTAACACAACATTGTGACATAATGCAGTGATTCTACATTATCACACATTTTTTTAGGTACTCCCAGACATTTCAAAGCATACTACAAATGTTCTTGAATAATTTCTAAATACAACCATTGTCCCAATTTCATCTGGATGTGAAAATGAAACTGTAACGAACGTACAGTACAAGAAAGATTGAGCGATATCTGAGAGTAGTGCAAATTTTTGGAAATCACTGTAGCTTTATTAAAATTTGATAACGTACAACTTAAGTTACAAGCCAGAATGATCTATGTAAAACTCGTTTGTTATTTAGTCTGAAAGGCAGAATGCATACAAAATGGCACGCACTATTCAGATTTAAAGCCTTTTTTGGCAAATCTGCATGAGTTATACAAGGTAAAGCTTTATGGTTTAAATATATGACTTAATAATTTAAATTTTGTAGTTGTATACGCGATAATTATAACAAAAACCAGATAGATACGAGTATGTTTAACCTCAATTATGTTGTTCTCATATTAAAATACGTGTGCATATACATATACATATACATAAATATAAAAAACCACCTAGGTATAGTCGTTTACTATTTAGAAACAAAAATTTTCAATTTATGTTTGACAAATATGTTTAAAACAACACTAAAAAGAAAACATTCCCGAAATATTGTTAGAAAAACAACAACAAAAAATTCACCCAAAATCAATAATGGGGGTAGAAAATATGTGCGGTATTTTATGGTTTCAAAATCCATTACTAACTAAAATAAAAACGAAAAAGAAAATAAAGCAAAAAGAAAATGGCTTTTCAATGGCTTCATTTATTAAAATAAAAAAAATACGAAAAAAATTGTGTTTATTATGTTGTGCTTTCAGTTTTTCATATAACATAAAATTATATATTCATCTCTATTTATATATATATATATATATATATATATATATATATATATATATATATATATATATATATATATATATATATATATATATATATATATATATAAATGTATTACATCTTGGTTAATTCGTAATGGGAATGAAATAGTATATATAATAAGATGCTCATAAAAATAGAAATAACTGTATATAAATATCACCATAATTTAGTCAAAAAGAAAATTCATTCAATTTTCCTTTTCTTCTTCTTGGCCGACGTCGTCATCATCTTCTTATTCGAAAATGTATATTTTCGTTTTGAATATTGTTAGATTTATATATATGTAATTTATAAACATATTCTAATTATCCTCTTGTGCTTATTTCTAGAGATTTTTGTTTATTTAATTTTATTTTAATTACGTCGATTGAGAAACCGAATTTATATATATGAAAAGGAAATTACTCATATAAGGAGAGGATGGTTTAATTTCTTTTGTTAAGGATAGAATTGATAATTTATATATAAAAATGTTTTTAATTAAATAATATTTAAGTCTTTTGTATAATATGAATAAAATCTGTACGAGAACACATATAGATATTCCCAACCATTTTAATTAATCTGTCTTTAATATCTTTATGATTAATTGTAACGTGAAATATTCGTATAAATGACTTTAAGTAAAGCTTTGACATTACTGGTCATCTTTATTTACTATTAATATATGAAACATTGGTTATTCCACCATCTAAGGCGAACATTCCTATAAAGATTCTTGGGAGGACCAAATTTTACATATTGTCAAAGTCCAAAAAAAAGAAAGCTATAGTCACTATATAAATTCAAAAGACTGAAGCTGCAAAACTCACTCGTTGAAGTAACACTGAAACCAAAGTGACTGTGGACACGTTTAAGTAAAACACTAATAAAATAACAAATAAAAATTTAATAGCACTACAAATAAGCAACCAATTTGATCATAAAATATCCCAGGAAGATAAAAATGATTTCACCACTCAGAACTCAATAAAGAAATTCAGAACAATTTTTAATTTTATAAAGTGAAAACATCAAAAAAAGACACTATAGTAAACTGCAGATAAGGTGTACGGATCTTTCAATAGGGACGCGCTAGGTTATAGCAGCGATATTGTTAAAGCAACATCTGTCAAATCTGTTGTGAATTTTTTATTAGTGATATATGACAAATCATCATGGATGATCATTTGGCGTTGGACAACATGTGCATATCATCTAATTTTATTTTCAAAATCAGTGCTCCGTTCGAGAAACGTTTCGCGCATTACGAGATCTTCGTCAACCGTCCTGCCGAGTCGACTTCTATTCGTAATTTCGTGGCCAAAGTCGTGTAAACCGCGGGTTCGATTAATAATCAGTTAACATTTGAACGTAACCGAATACTTTTTTAAAAACTGACATTACCATTACTGTCGACATGTGATTCCAATGCAGGATTACGCTAGGGGACACGAGTGCATGCCACGATGGGCATTTTCACGTTCGATTTGTCGGCATGGTTACCTCGAGGGATAGCGACGTGAACTGGACCACAAATATTGTGCATTTTAACACGTTTGTATAGGCTTATTCTTTTGTGGAAACAATTGATTGAACGATTGACTTTATATTCTATACTTAATGCGCATTAAAATATATTTTCAAAAAAAAAAATTAAAGTAGATACACATACAAGCTGTTTTAATTACATAGACATTTTAAAATCTTTAATCGAGCATCTTTATTGGAAGCACAAAAAACGGGCCAACTATAATTTAAATATATATTTAAAGTGCTGTTAATTAAAAATTAAGGATATTTTTTATTATTAATAACTATATATATGCATCACTCAAAAAGTTGTAACGAAAGAACATAGCATTTAGTCTCTTGTAACATGTCGGCCATTTAACATTTTATTAAAATATAACACTTGTGCTAAAATGTAATTACATATATACTAAGAAGCCACTTATAGAACATCAGTAAAACTAATTCATATAACAATTGCTACATCCAAGCCGGATTATGTATACTTAAACTGGAAATGATCACTCAATCAACAGTCAAGTTCCGCAGAAATTACCAATACCATTGAATGTAGACAATAAAAAAAGGCTACCGTACACCATATTGCTATATGTGGGCTATATCAAAGTTGTGTATGAATGCTAATTATCGAAGAATTTTTGTAGTTCTAACTAAAAACTATCTTTCATAAAGAATTGTACTCCTGTCTCAAACTGATTTTATATACCTATAACATATATTATAATTTTATATATATATATATATATATATATATATATATATATATATATATATATATATATATATATATATATATATATATATATATATATATATATATATATATATATATATTCATGGTTAAGCAGTAACCAAAAATATCCTTTGCGGAAAAAACAGCTATGATAGCAACAATAGATGCAAGCTACGATATGATGAAAAAGCTTCAAACAGGTGTTAGAAAAAACATAAGACATAGACCAACATTAACATTAGCATAAAAAGGGATTAGCTAAAACCTTAAAAAAATATATTGACTGTTCGAAACAAGATGCTGAAGCCTGCTTAGTCGTATGAAAATCAGCTAAACGATATTAGACGACAAGGCGACGCATGAAATGTAGCAACCAACGCAACAAAAATGGCACTTTCCGATTTTCTTTAATCAAGAATTGGATGCAAACACATATAATATCGTTCATTGAGCAAGAGAAAAGTGTGCGGTAATTTGGTCACATTCTTAAAAAGTGGCTTTAGGCTTTTGTTTACTTTTTAACAATAAATTAATTTTTTACTTATTGAATTGTATTCCGGCTTTCAAAAATGTGGAGCACAATTCTATAAATATTAAAGAAATGTACTTTCTGCGGTCGATAATTAAGCATATTTTCTCTAGAGCCTAGTAAATTGTTTAACTACATTATAAAGTGTAGGATTTTATTTGGGAAAGCCACTAGTTAATAGATACTTTTTGACTGGTTAAATATACTTTGAAACCCATAATTCATTAAAAGCATTAATTTAGGTTTAAAATTACCGCATTTGGAGACAAAACAACACAGTTTAAGTTCTATTTATGTTAAATGGAAAACAGATCATTCTGCGTCAGTTGTCTTCTTGATAAAAGGTTTTTCAAGGCAATTAAAGTCGTATGACTATAGTTGGCTCTTACACGAGCAATCTATGTTTATGTCTAACTAAATTCAAGATATTCTAACTGTTCTGAAATTATAATTTGATCTTCTCAAATCAAATTTTGTTCATTTATTTTATTTTATTTTTATTTTAGAAAGATTTACCATTATGGTTTCATTGTTCATACTCGTAATTTAAAGTTAAGAGTAGTAAAATCTAGAAAAGTGCGCTTACGATACTACACTGTCATTCAATAATCCAATTATTTTATAAAAAAAAAATTCGATTTTAGTGGTGTTTGATAATGTTGGGCAGATTTCTTAAAAATCGACTTGTTATTTCATAACTAACCAGTTCTAAGAAAATATAGCTACAATCTTAACATAGAAACAAAAATCTGAGAAAGTTGTTGTGTTGTTTATTTTTTGGATGATAATAAACATTTTTTTTTAAATTTTATACAAGACAACCCGTAATGCCATATTAATTGTAGAAAAATGTTTTTTAATCAAAATACATCAAAATTCGGGCATCTAAATATAAAACGAAAGATAACTACCTTTTATAGGCTTTTGAATTAAGTGGCAGTGGAATAAAGAACAACAGTAAAAGTTTAACCTTTTGTTGAGGTACGTGTGGCCAATCTCAAAATTATTTGAAAAAATATATTTTCGTTCACAACAAATAAAAAAATTATTTCACAACAACGGAAAACCCAGTAGAGCAAAAGAAGTAATGAAATACCTGTTTCCACCAAAGCTGCCTTGAAACATTTTTTTTTATTAAAACACAGAGACTTTTAATTCACTTGTTTCACGAATTGATGGGAACGTTAAAGGTGGCAGCCCAATTTTGTTTGCACACAATTCGGTCACCGGTCAAATATGTAATTATTTAATTTCTAATTCTTAAATTTGCTTAACGGTAGCCAAATTGCTAATAAAACATTGATTTTTGAACTACTTGACAACATATAGGAAAAAGAATGTGGCATATACAAGTGAAGATATATGCTGCAGGTACAAGTTACATTTGATTGTTTAAGATATAGATATCCCAAATCTTATAAATTAAATTTTCATGCAAATCCTATAGATATTTGATATGTCCTGCGCTCAAAAACTGCTTATATAAATAAGACAATGATAACAAATGTCAGTAATTTTATGTCTCACTTCCGAAACTAGATTTTGATTGATTGATTGATTTAGAATGTACGACCAAACATTAAGCAGGATCTTCCGGAAAGCGCCGGGCCTACCGTACACCCATTTTTACATATACTTGGAAAGATAAGGTAGGATATTAGTTAATTATTGAGATCGACCCGATTACAGACATCGTGACAGCCAATAGTTAGTAAATTTTTTGTAAGGCAGGGAAAGAAAAGGTATGTGTCAGTAATGACGGAATTGGTCCGGTTTCCCAGTAGTCAATATTCAAACTACTGTTAGTATAAGACAATCACAGTTTTATTGAACTGCTCTGCACTCTGTCATCTCTTATCAGCAACTCCAGTGTGCCACCATTCATCTGTAATCTGCAGAGGTTCCCTAAAAACAAAATCTATTAATGAACTAATTGCTCTTAGACATAGGCTGTAAGAAATAGAATTAATTTCAATCTGAAATTATAAATTAATTAATTATAATATTAAAAAATTATAATTCTGCAATCCATATACTGTAATAATTTGAATTTGGATTAGTATGTAATATATATATATATATATATATATATATATATATATATATATATATATATATATATATATATATATATATATATATATATATATATATTACATATATATTATATATATATTTATATATATATATATATATATATATATATATATATATATATATATATATATAATATATATATATATATATATATATATATATATATATATATATAAATATATAAAATATAATAATATAACAATATAATGATCAAATCAGTAACCTACTTACGTCAACATTATTGCAATTGTAGTATGCAACAAAATCATTCAATCTTATTGACTACCCTGTCACCTATATTAAAATTATTTATATTTTGTAAATCCACTTTTCAAACAACAACAAAACATAATTTTATATTTTGTGCAGCGGACAAATGAAAGTCAAACCGGGTGACGATCATATTTGGCACACATTCACAATTCTCTGCGTTTGGGCAATATACAAATCGGAATAAAACGAAATCATTCGTTTTTTTTATAAATCCTGATAAGTGAATTCTTTTCAAGATTATATGTATATGATAAATGAATTAAACAAAAAAGTACATCCTGACAGGATGTACCTTTTCACCCATAGTAGCAAACAACGATTATGATCGTTCAATATACCATCTTAAATGCGTATCGAGCCGAATAACGATGCCACAAACTCCACAGCTAACGGCCACTGGTAGCTGTTGAATTTGCGGAATCGCTATCGACTCGATATGCCCAAGATGGATTTGAAACGATGATTCGATAATTTGATACTATAGTATTGCCTGCAGTCTGCACTGAACTATGAACAATTTTTTTTCTATATATAATTAACAAGAATGTCACAGTAGTTCTAGCGAAGTATAAAAATCACCATACAAAAATTTATATCTTTCGGTATGTACGCAAAATTTAAATCACTACATGTAAATCACATGAATACAAAATAAAATACTACAATGTTAATACTACTGCCACAGAACAAGATATTATGAGAAAAAAATATTATTTGCTTGTGGTTGGAATCGAAACGCAATATATTATATCACTGTATGCGATTAGGCAAAAACAAAAATAATTGTAGATGAACGTAAAAATTACAATTACATTTAAATTTGGCTTTGGACAAGACGATTCGTATGAAAAATTGATATAATACACCATTCCCTCGCTTAACGAAAACTCTAACTAATTTGAACGAAATTTCGCTATTACGGTTTACGTAATAAAATTTCGATTTACGAAATTGTTTTACATACATATTTTATCTTTTTGAATTTCATTTTTCGAAATTTCGTTTTTGCGAAATTTTAATTTACTATTAAATTTTCGTGAACGAATTAATTTCGTTAAGCGAGGGATAGGTGTAAAAGTAATATCACCACCCTAATATTATAATTATGCAAAATAACAAAACTAATAATTGTATTTACGCAATAGTGTTGGTTTTGAAAATATTAATAAAATTTTCAACCATACCATCGTAACAGCTAAGTGTATTAAAATGCAGAACTGGTGTCCAAAAAATATGAATATTATGATAGAGTAATGTACACCATTATGTTAAAAGTCTATACACTTGTACACGATATAATGTCATAAACTTTATTGGCTATCATAAACTTTACCCCGACTATGTATTAAAAATACAAAAAAAAGAAATAGAATTAATTGGTAGCCGGAAACATCACTGTATGGATGTATTTAGGTGCAATTGAAATTAGAAAAATAAAAATTTAAAAGCGATATGAGCCGGAATCATTTTTTTTAATTTGGCATCTGACAAATTTTTACTCGTGTGTGATTATTTCGGAGAATAATCAGTGAACGTTTCTTTGATTTTGTATAGCATAAAAAATCGTATAAAATGCCAAGAACTAACGAAAGTGATTCTGAAACACTGGTAGCACTCAAAAGTACAAGCAGTTTGAATGAAGAAATAATATGAAATCGTGGAACGAGGAAGACGTGGAAAAAGGAAGAAGAGTTGTTAGTGCTAATAACGAGATTGAGCTGGATCGACCACATAAACAACGCAAAGGTTATGCAGAAATGGTAGGTATATTACCATAATTTAGTGGTATTGATCCAGTACAAATGGTAGACGATTGGCTTGACCGAATCTAAGAGTTTGGTTGTATGTATAATTGGGATGATCTAACCGTTCAGGACGTAACCAAGAAGTGACGCGACAGTGTTAAAAATGAAGAAACAATCGAATAGATTGTGAAGGGATTGTGTGATCTCAGATTTGATAACTATTTATGCCCGCTAAGAAAATACGAGACCCCAGCACAATTATTAATAGATTTACGTGAAGCTGATCGAGTGGTTATTGCACATCGAATAAAAATTAACAAGTTACAGCATAATGTAAGCAAAAGTCGAATTATCGATTGAAAAAGTAATAACTCGAATAGCAACAAACAAGGTGATATCAAAACTAATGTCAAAGTTAATAAATTTAGTCAACCACTAAATGGAGCAACGTGTTTCATATGTAACGAGCGTGGACATTTTGCGAGACTATATACCAATAACACAAAAAAAGCAGAGCTATTGCAAACGATATCACACCAACATCCAAATACACATGCCAAGTACATTAAGGCGGCATTCATAAACAACATGCCAGAATCGATACAGTGCTTCGTTGATTTAGGCAATAGTGTGACTTTGATTCGAGAAAGTGATGCCCAAAAATTACAAATCACCTATTTTGAAAACTGGTTTTCACCAGTGACTATTATGGCGGTGGTAAGGTTACACAGATAGGAGTGTTTACATGTATTTTAAAAATAGATGATGTGAAAGCAAAATGTGAAATAAAAGTCGTGCCCGACGAATATCAACAATTTCCTATGTAAGTGGGACATTAATTTACAGAACACCACAAATAAAAATTATTAGCGACAAGCGGGGACCTCACATATCTAAGACGTTTAAAAAAAAACATAACTAAATTTAACTGACATTTAACTCGTTACAATCAAAATATTATAAAATGACAGATTGACAATTGTAATGAGGAATACAGTAGTGGAACGTGATTAAATTTCCACCTTTATTTTATAGATACATGTAGATTGTCACTTTAATAAATTAAAATCTTTCGCTTTTTTTGAGACCGTTCAAGAGGGAACAATTGAGGAATTTTAGTTGATTTTGATAACACAAATTAAAAATTATTTTTATACATTTTGCTTACATTTATTTGATAATTAAAATTATATTACATATTAAAATATATGCCTCACTCCCAAAACTAGAGGAGATAAAAATTCTAAGGTGAATCAAATTCGATTCAAATTTACCGACAAAAATACATAGGTTTTGCGATGCTCCCAAACTATCAAATGAAATGGTATATTTCTTTTGTCATCAAACAAGTTAATAGTAGCAAATAAAAAACTCTATAAATTTAAAAACTTCTTTACAACTCTTATTGCCTGTTCGTTCAGGCATCGATAAAATTCTTATTTTTCAACAGGACGCACAAAATCAAAATTAATAATCGAACAATAACTTCATAATCTTCAATATTTAAAAACCCCACAATCTATAAAATCAGACTGTTTTTTAAGAAAATGTATGAATGTTTTGGTGTAAACTGTAAATGCTTCATTATCTTTCTTTAAAAAATCTATTTAGCAATTAGGAACATCAAAATAAGTTAGCAGAATATTGGGCCAAAAATAGTCGAGAGACATTAAAATATGACATTAATTTGTTTGTACGATTTGCCTTAGTTAAAATAAATAGGAAAACATATTATTAATCGTTCACAAGGTCGAAAGATCGATTTCGATCTACAATACCAATATTGGTATTGTAGATCGAAATCGATCTATTATGTAATTCATAAATTTTATATTATGATTTTATGATTATGTAATTCGTTTTATAATTGTCCATTAAACCATGAATTTAACAACAAGGCAACATCTGTATAATGACCTAAAGTTTAACTAACCCGATTTTTTTATTTCATATAACTTTATGTCAAAATAACTTCCCTTGTATAAAATATTGTATGTACTATAAACAGAATCGAAAGGGCCACCCAACAAGTATTTATCTTTATAATGGATCATCATATCGATAGATTAAATTTCATTTAATAAACTATATTTTTGTTGATAATTTAATTTTTTTTTACTTTATAATAAAAATATATTTTAAAAATACAATGACCTTTTTTCGTCAATATATTCGTGCATACACATTTTCAATTTAAGGTAAGGATTATTTTACACTGCACACAAGTAACATTTTATAGGTAACTAAAATTTTAAGTAAAATATATCGTGAAAATATTATTTTACCTGGATGAGGCATAATTTTTATAAGTTCCATATATATAGTTATAAATGAATATTTTGAATTTTCACACACGGTGACAATTTTAACCATCAACGGATACGAAAATAAATTTTGGCGCGAAACTGTGTCTGGCAAATATAGCATACTATGTACATATAATTATAATATATGATATCCCTTCGATTAATTTTTAATATTGATATAACATCGTTAACGTTATCGATACTTGATAAAAATTTTAATTCAATTAGAAAAAATTGGTAATATCCTCTCTCACGTATTTATGAATATTTTTATATTTAATAAGAGTTTACTGAAAGTTAGGCAGTTACAAATATTATAGATATTTTATAAATTAATAGATTTAATGTGGTATTATATACTGAATTCTGTCACATTTGGTTTTATTATTTTGCTAAGAAATTAAAAATTCCCACAATTTCTTATTCTTTGTGGTTTAGTCTTATATATATGGATATGCATATATTTTTGCCAATAAAATATAAGTAAACAAATTCTTTCACTTTATTATTTTGTGATTGCAAGATTATTGAAAAACATATAATAACACTGTAATCATATTTACCTTGGAAGTAGTCTGGTGATAAGTTAAGTTACTAGCGTGTAAGTAATTTTTGTGGTTTGTACTTTTTCTTATACTTTATATTTAAGGAAAACTGATCTGTTGTTTTAGACTCGTTTTGTTTATTGATATTGATGCAAGCACGCACAACTGTTGTTTTCAATATTAAATTGTATAAAAAAAATTAAATCTACCTACATAAACACAATAAATTGACTAATATGAATTTTTTCTTAAACTGATCCCTAAAAGTTTTGGAGGATCTTTAGAATACTCGGTGCTCCGCACACCAATCAACATTTTAACGTGTTTATATTATTTTTGGTATCTAATTATAATATGTATCTAATTAATTATTCATTATAAGGTTAAACTTTGACTTACAGCATATATAGGATGCTTTCTCAAGTCTATGGAGATTATTTGCTGCGATAATCCGCAACGCATAGGCCCAGTGATTTTTATTCTTATAATTGAAAACTGTTACAATATCCGCCACGATATGATTTCCTAAAATTCAAGAAAAAAATTAAACAATAAAAATTTTAATTTAAAATTAATAACATAACCAACGAAACAGTCCCTCTTTTTTTACTATAGATGTACACAATGTTTAGACATGGGCTTAACATCGTCTTTAGTCAGAAATATAATTGTAAATAATAAGTCACCAACAACAATCTTAAAGCGCATAACGTATGGTAAACAATTTCTATTTTTCTTCCCAAATGTAAAGGGTGTTCAAATTTCTAGGATGTATCTTTTTAATTATTCCGCCATATTTATATTTTTTGTGCTAGAATGCCATAAGTTATTTGATCGATATTAAGTATACACATAATAGCTAGTTAAAATGGAATTCATTACGATTGAACAACATGTTTTCATTCGACAAAACAACGCAGTGCAATTACTGAGCATAGAGTTCGATATCGAGAGATGATTAGAAACTTTTTGTGGAGTCAATTAAAAGTTATTAATGTGCTGAATATGTGGTTCTAACAGGGCGGTACAACATGCCATCCAGCAACGGATTCAATCCATCTTTTGAAAGAGAAGATTAATAATCAAATAATTTCTCAAAGAACAGACGTGAATTGGGCAACAAGATCATGCGATTTAACGCCATTGGACTTCTTCGTATGGGGTTTCTTGAAGACTAAAGTTTATGCAGATAATCCTCAAACTGTTTAACAGCTCCAAGACAACATCATCGAACAAATATCACTGATTGAATCATCATTATGAGAAAAGTCAAAATTTTGTTAAATGATTGACAGCTTGCCGAGCTAGCAGAAGAGGTCACTTAAACGAAATTTTGTTCATTATTAACCGGAACCGTTGTACTTTAATTTCCAATAAAAATAAATAAAGATTTTACACAATTTATATCTTTTATTTAAAATTTAAAAAGATACCTGAAATGTGAACACCCTTTATAATATTTATTTGTATTTATCTGCATCTTCGGGATCTTCTTAATTTAGTTAAAAATTTGCTGTGTGAGAGGTATGCGTGATAGTTGCTCGACGCAAATCTTCCTCCTCACGATTTGATTGAAAACATACAGCCTTCTCGCTGGCAATCGTGATTTGTATGCCTTACCTCCACTACTAAAGTCGAAATTCCTTGCAAATGCCGTCAAGCTGAAGTTGTACAAGGTGTTGATCAGACCCGTTGTTATGTATGGGTGTGAGAGTTGGACCCTGACGGATGAGTATGAGAGATGGTTAATGACATTCCAGATATGACTTACGAGAGATGGTTAATGACTTCGAATCATGCGCTTGATTTATGGCCCCAAACGCGACGATGACGACACTTACCAAATTTTATTCAACCACGAGATCAGGAATTTAATAAAAATTCCTGATTTCGTTCATGAAATAAAAGGACACCGAGTACGCCGGTTCGGTCACGTTTTGCGAGCCGATCCTAAACGAAAGGTTTAGCGATCTCTGAGAGGAGAGCCACCATTTGGCAGGCGCAGAGGTCGCTGTCGGCGACGATGGCTCTTCGGGGTAGAGAATGAAATATCTTCTTCGGGTTGCCTAGAAATAATACGAAGAACAAGCTCGGGATCGAATTCGATGGAGCCAGAATTTTGATACATTGGCCTGTAAACACCGTCTTATTATTATTATTGTTAAACTTTTATAATATTACATATAGTACAAATAAGTAGGTATATGATATATAGGTATAAGTAGGTATATGATATATATATGATATATAGGTAATTTCAGAACTAGAATTTTTCTCCTGTACCCATAAAAAACAAGCAAAATATTGCAATAAAATTTTGTATTTCCGTTAAACTGATTTTAAGATTTTACATTATTAAAGTGAAAATGTTAGGTGAAATTTAATGGATATTATAAAATATTCCGTTCAAGAAAGGGTGAAATGAATGAGTGATTTTTATGAATTTTAATACAAAACGGACCAATTGAGCCTCTATTAAAGATTTCAAAATGGTGAAGTTCGAAAGAATATAAAGTTAGCCAATAATGAGGGTGTGCCTAAACCAACCAAATTGATTTACGACCTTCCTTTTTCAAAGACGTTAAGTTTGAAACCTAAGACGGTTAAATTGCTCTTGTATCATGTTTAAATTATGATATCCATAATTATGTTGATATAATTTATTATATTTTGAATTCATTTGTACACCTATACAACAGATAGACTTATTTATCGGAATAAAAGAAGAGTATAGTAAGCAAATTAACGTTTACAGTAGAGTGTAGTCATTCCAATTTAGTTAAATCTATTATTAAAAGAGTGTGAAGCAGGATCGCATTTATTTAATTGCAGCATAGTTATTGGTCCACCAAATCGCCAAAAGAATAAGTTTATTGAACTTACTTTGTAAATAATAGAAATAAAAATGTCTTATTGAAATTATGTTACGACTTAAATTTATTTTAAAATATTTATAATATAAATTTGGTTTAAACAATAGCAATTATAGTTATAACTGTAATTTCTTTTTATAATTGAAGTTTGGTTATTTATCAAGATTAATTATCTACTTTCATAATATATTCGTATGTATAGCACTATTTACAAGTTTTGTTAAAAGTATAGAGATTTGAATGGTCCAAATTTAATTTACCGAAAATATGTTATAAAAATATTATGATATCCATCCTTTAGTTGCACTTCCCGATCGCTTCTTATTACGGTCCGATGATTCTTTTCTTCCTAGTACCGGACTACTGCCCGAACTTATGTTTCGTATCAGCGATTTGAGTCCACGCGCTTGTGAATCCGACACATTACTCGTGGTCACCGTTTCCTGGGCTATTATACAAAAATCATCGATTATATGGGTCGGAGGTGGTACATCGAACGGGATGATATCGCTGATGATTTGTGCGTTGGTTTTTGTTAAAATTTTTGGTTTCACTATATCTAAAGTTTTTTGCTGTTCGGTGAACGTAGTCAAACGAGATTGATGCGACGACGACGATGATGATGTGCCCAATTGTTGTGTGCTAGTGTTGTTTATAATTTGAATACGACTTCGTAGTATCGAATTCTCTTCTTGTAGTTTACGTATAAGAGATGCTTCAGTTTCAGCACGAGTTAGTGTTGGCTGGGGCATACATTGGATTATTGTAGCCAGGAAATTATGAAGTGATAAGAGTAATGTGTCTTGCCACTGTTTAGTGAAATAAACGGCGAAACATGGATTGTCTTCGGGATTTTTGCAGAATGGGAAATCTAAAAAAAACCAAAAAACGATAATACATATATTCAAAATTATTGCACATCATACTTACAAAACCATTCACGCCATTCTGATTGGGAATGTAACTCAACAGCCAATTTATTAAAAAATTCTGTTACCTTTTCAGTTTTATTCGATACATGTGCTGTAACCAAGTATAACTTCAGCATACTTTGTTCCAGCTTTTTTACAGCTATAGAAAAGAATGAATCATTTTTATCTCATTATAATTCATGACAAATAATTACTTACCGATTGTAAATAGGTGTTCTAGCTTATTAAATAAATTTGAATCTAAATGATTCCAATGCTCACGAAACCCTTGCAGATCATGATTATTGATGCAGTGTGTTATTTGATCAATTATTTTATCGACTCGAAAACTTCGGTCCTTATCAGATTTTAACTCTTGGTCGAATGATTTAAGGGTATTCGAAAAGCCACGAAATAGTAAATATTCACGCACTAAATCATCTACATACTGTATATGAGCCATTTTAATTTATAAATTTATAAAATTTTCTATAAAAAAACTTTTCACTAATTTTCTATTTTTTCGTTCTGTCACTTTTAATTTTTGTTTTCATGTCATTTTTAATGTTTTGGATGCATTCGTTTAATAATGAAACGCTTGTCGAAAGTTGGTACCGATGAAGATTTGTACGGTTCTTATGTCAATTGAATTAGAACAGTTGTCAAAGTTAATTTATAAATGATAGTCATTCCTACTAATTAAACCAGATTAAATATTAACAAAATGAGTGGACGATTGAAAGGAAAAGATGCTAAAACTGGAGAAATAATAGCGTATAGTGAAATTGCAATTCGAAATAATGCATCGGCGGTCGAATATTGTCGTACATCAATGGCTGCGCTATCGGGAAGTACTGCAGGTTAGAATTTTGACATAAAAACTCGTCTCCAAAACCACGTATTATTGCTAATATCGTAATATTTTTTTTTAATTAATTAATAGGAATTTTAGGTTTAACCGGTATCATAGGATTTGTATTCTATTTATTTGCCGTATTTGGATTATGGTTTTTATTGATGATGAAGTCCGGATCAAATTGGCAAAAGTATTTTATCAGCCGTCGTAGCCTTTTGACGAATGGATTTATGGGTGGATTGTGTACATATGTATTGTTTTGGACGTTTTTGTATGGAATGGTTCATGTTTATTAATTTTAAAATAAATTAGCTTAATTTATATCATAAAAATAATTTGTTTAGATTTATTTTGCTGGATGATACTTTTTAACATGCTTCGTTGACATCTACTGGTAGGTAGTGGAAGTAAAACAAATAATTCTAATTTTTACATAAAATAGCCTTTCGACGTTACTTATACGAGAACTTCGTTTTTAGCATTGAAATGGAACTTTGAAAAGTTGGATACGAGAGATTGTATCACAAAAACTGTTTTTATAAAACCAATTGTCAATTTATATAAGACAATAAAAGGCTTAAGATAGATGAGCATAACAGACAAAATTTAAAATTTCAACTAAACTATCGGGTAAAATACCAATAATACGAGCAACGAATGTTACTGATTTGTTCAAGTATAATAACTGTTTATCCACGTTTAACCCTTTATTAAAAGCAAAAGTCCCCTGAACTATGAGCATGTTTATAAATTTGGCCGATGACGTTCTAAAAGACATAGAATGCAACTAAAAAATCGTTATAATTTAAATGGCGACTTGAAGAATAAGCGTATACTTTACCAGTTTATTGGTTATGTTAACTGACGAACTTCATACATCTATGTATATTTGAAAATAGATTTTACGATGTTATTACTACTTTCAATAGAACAGAAGTCAATAGTCTATCAGTAGAAGAAATTGATATTTGTTTCCCAAAGCTTTAATAAAATTGTTTAATGGTTTCTAAACTAATAATTTTTAGTTAAACTAAGATTATATAAAGAATATTTACATAAAGTTGCTTTAGTTAAGTATATTTATACCAGTTCAAAACTAGCATTAGAGGAGTTAGTAGAGTTTGAAATTATTGCAGTTGTTATCCTTCCATATTAATTTCCTGTTTCAGAAGGTGAATCATTTCCCTAAAAATGACATATGGGACTTGTGGATTTAATCCCCAGACTATCTCTTAACATTTCTATTTGTTATAATAATTAAGATAAATCTTGTTTAAGGAGTCCAGATTAAGGTTAAAACAACCCATGCCTCACGTAAAACTGCATATTTTTATTTATTTATATACCAATATTATGAGACTGCCAAAATTTTCGTTTAAACTAATTTTACAATGAAATTAACATATGAAAATGAAAATACATAGTTTAAAATATTTTCATACTTCAATTATATTCAGACATAAATTTTAATAGCAATTAGATTGCAAAACACAATAATTTTTTATAAAAATAATAAATTCTATAAACTTTAGAAGCTCAACTGAATTAAGTTTGATCTAAACTACTAACAATTAAAAATTAATTTTAACGTAATTTTCATATTCTAATATTTAGTGAAATTTAAACTGCAAATGAACATAGTATAGTGTCTTCTGTCTTTTAATTAATTTATAATTGTTAGTAGATTTAATCAATACACGAAAAGTAAATACATACATCAAACTAATTGATATACTCGTATTAAATAAATTCTTTTAACTACATTAATTGTGTAATATATGTAGTAATATATGTTATAAAATTTCATTTTAAAAATATAATATCCTATATTATTTTTATGTATAATTACATAACAATAAAAATATAGTTATTTTACTTAGAAACTAAATCAAGAGGTATCATATTTCATAAAAACTTAATAATTTTTAAAACTATTAAATTTATTTTTCTCTTTAATTAATTACCTAATAACAATAATATTATGTGCATTATAATATATTCACATTAAAATAATAACTATCTATTTAAACTTATTTCATTTAGAATGATTGTGATGGCATTTGAAATACTGTTTGAATTGATTTGTTTGATTTTAATTTAATTGCACTATGATTGGTTTTAAAATTTTTTTTAGTTTTAATTCAGTATTGTATTTGTTTATAAATTAACATTTTATACGGAAAATAATATATTTTACGTTCATCTTAATAATTTATATAATATAATTCAAGTGAACAAAAACTATTTAAAATAGTTTGGTTTTTTATAATTTGACTTGGCGAAGAAATTGAGATTCTTCCAACAATAATAATAGTAATAATAACACCAACAAATAATTTTGCAGTTCATTTTAAAAACTACAAAATTATATTAAATTAATTACACTTGATATAAAGGCAACATATTTTTTGTTTCATTTTAAATTCTTAAAAAACTATTAAACAACACAAATATATATATATATATATATATATATATATATATATATATATATATATATATATATATATATATATATATATATATATATATATATATATATATATATATATAACTAAATTACAGCCCTTGTTTTAAATCGAATATTTCCAATAATAGTGGTTCTACTTGTGACGGATTTACATCCAAATAGACATTTATCACTTCATCGTTTAGTTTTTGTAGTTCATGTAATTTATTGACTAGCTTGAGAAATGTAGATTTTGCCTCACATCCGGTATAGATACTTTCAAGATATCGTCTTAATAAGCAATAGTATGATGTCTAAAATGAAAATCTGTTCTAAACAACTATTATTTATTTAATATTCTCAAAAATCACCTGTTCTAATTTTATAACGTCCGAGTGTACAATTTTTGACCGATTTGGCGTAAATAAAGTGATGGCACACATAATTGGTATTATATTGATGTCAGATCGCCATTTTTTATCAAAATTACTGATAAATAATTTATGCTTCTCATAAATATTACCTTTAGCTAGTTTAAGAACGTCTGCCCTTATATTGCCAACGGTCGGTTTACTGTGTGGTATCTAAAAAAAAATATATATATTCATTACTCCTATCACATATTCAAAAGTATTACTAAACAAACCTTCCATGTATTTTGATCTTCGTCAAACTGCATTACAGATCGTAAAATCATCATTTCTATACAACCACCTTTCAACAGAGCAAGTTGATCTTCCTGGCACATATTTTTAAAAGCATTTATTTTTTTGGCCATTTTAATAAGCCTTCGCACAGCAATCGCTGTTAAATTTATCACTCGTAATAGTTCTGGATTTGGATGTCCAATTGGCTAACACAAATCAAAAAAAATTTATTGTAAATTACGCTTTTGCTTTTAAATACCTATTACTAAAATACCAGTAGTGATTATTCTAATGTTTTTTTTTAAATTAGAATATTATGATATGTGGTGCAGATGATATTTATATTATAGGAAATAGATGAATTAATAGATTATTCATATATTATAGTGACGAGGTTGTTATTTTCTAATCGGATTTCAACTAAACGAAAGTAAAAATGTGATCCAGAAAAATATGAATCTTTAATTTAAAATACGTCTGTTAAAATATTGTTAACCCCATAAGACTTTATCCGTCAATTTGTTTAAAATAAATGGAGTTGAAAACAACTAAAACTTTGTTTAAAACCTAGGAGTATGCTCGTTTTAGGTGTTTTAATCTGAACCGTATATAACCATATGATATGCAAACATAAAATCGACATTTTTTAAGGCAATTTCAACATGTTGATTGACTATCATGACTTAAGTATAATATGTAAATTATAATCATCAGCGGGAACCAATAAACAAAAATGTTTCAGTATTCGAACTTCCTTGTTCAAATTATAAGCGCGATAAGTAATTTATCTAATTAAGAAATGACCAAACAATATATAATAAGTATTATGATAATAAGACGTACAACTTATACCAAACCTCTACCAATCAAATTGACGATATGATAATTTTTGAAGTCTATTCAAAACGCTGTCATATCACAAACTCATGATCATTGTTTATTGGCAGGCAAATTCTAAAAAATTTATTAGGAAATTAAATATCGATCGCCTTGACCAGATATTAGAGATAATAAGCTTATAATTTTTTTTTGATCAATTTCGGTTTCATTTAGATTCAATTCAACTTTAAAAAAAACAAGCAACTAGCGCAATGGATACATCTGTAGTGTTTAGCCAAGGAAGCGCCAGATTCGAATGTTAACTTTGGGCCTTTAACAACAGCTCATGATCATAAACCTACTGTTTCAAACCATTTCCTCACGAATCGAGCTGATGAGCCAATTATATTGCAGTTTCGGAGAGGAAATAAAATTAAATATAGATAATTTATCACGGTTTTCCTCCCGGCAATTCCTTAAGAATTTGTATCACAACCAAACTTTGCTGATTCACTAAAATTTGAAAGCGGGTCTAAATATGTTTTAGCGGGGTAACTGGATTTTCCGGACTCCTGGCATTCGTTAAAAGTTATATTTTAGCATTTGCTACGGTAGCCGGATATCATAAAATGTAATTGATTTTAGCTCATATGTTTACATTTAACATAATATGTGCTAGGTAATATTCTAAATATCCTATAACGAATAACAATAATACATAAAACGAAGCGACACATGGTTTGTTCAATTTGTTAATGTTAACTGAAAACGATAAAATCGGAAAAATTAAAAAAGTAAAAATTCGGCATTGAATGCTTTTTTCACCGCGTGCGGTCTAATAATACATTTGTTTGCATTTGAAATCGTGCGTTTCGTGCTAATATTAAAACTAATCAAAATAGCGTGCTTTATATCATACATAATCTAAATATTTGTCTAAAATCGAATTTTTATTATTTGTTATTGGATAGATTTTCTATTCGTATGCTTACGATAGAATAACAGAAGATAACATATATTGAAAAGATCACAATCTGTACAAATCAAAAATAAAAGGAACGATATTTGCACAAGGTCGTTTGAATTTAATTCGTTTATATTCTTTCTCGTATATGTATAGGCTTAATTAATTATTGACCTAATATTTATATAACGAACCTTTAACCTATATCTATACTAACATCATCAATCTACACTTTATAGATACAACCGTTTTAAAACATCTTTAATTTTTTACTTTTTACAAAATGTCTAATATGACGATGTTCGACAAGCTTTAGTAGTTTTAGTTACTCTAAGTTTAAAATAATATACATGTATGACTGTAAATCGCGAGATAAATTCATCTTAATGCCTTTTTATTTTTAAATTGACATTTTATTATATATACAATTATGATTCTTATACAATTGATCTTCGAAATATTAATTTCGTAACGTTACGTATACAGATTCTATTTATTTATTCAAGATAGAGGTGCAAATAGTTAAGGTGGTAAACAAAACGTTTTAGACAGTTTGTAGAAATTTGAAATACTTCGACGCGATGTTTAACTCTACTGAATACAAGAATGCAGTACATCGTTATATGACAACATTCAACTGCCTGGTGACAACTACACGAAACCACCTGAATTCGCAAACCTTGACATTTACTTGGTTCCAACTTTTGTTAAATTCGTCTAAATTTATTAAAACTCTTATACTTAACAAATAAACATTTGATTTCTACATTGATTACTCTTAACTGGATTTGATATGATTTGCTTGCTAAAATGATAAAAATATTAGTGACTTAAAATGATTGGAATAAAAGCTTTACACTTTTTAGAGAGTAAACAAAAATTTATGATTTTAAAAGCTACTTAGAATTGAAAAGATGTCTAGCTTTAAAATATATCAAAGCTTTGATTACATGAAAAAATAGGTGGAACTCAGCTTTTCGTGTGTACGTTACAACAATGGATGAATTTTCTCATAATTAGATTTATTTAAATTTATTTGAAACACAGTTCTAATAGTTTGGCGCTTTTAGATCGAGAAGTACCGAATTTGAATCACAAAGGAGGGATTTTTATCACCTGATTTCAAGATATTTAAATTGAATCAGATGTCGCTTCAATTAGGTCGGTCAAATCGACAGTCAATAGGTATTTGCGGAAGAGTTGGAAGAGGTCTAGCCCAATAACCGTAAACAAAGAACATAAATAATATAGTAAAAAATACTAACCTATTTACAAATTGTATACGGAAATCTTTCAAACCGACCAACAAAATAAAATAGCTAATCGTTATCTTTGCAAATGATAAAATAAAGTAAAAAAAAAACAAACATTTTAATTAATTCTAATGGTGAATTTATTATAATAGTGCGACGATAACTTTTATGTACCTAATTTCGTTTAATTCAATAACTCGCGCGCAATAACGGTTATGTTTAATGATAAGAGTGTCGTTAGCAAAAATATCATAAATACCTAATCTTATCTTATAGTGGCGAGCACGTATTCAAATATTATAAGCAGTATGAATTTGGCATGAAAAATAATTTAGAATTTTATGTTTGACATGGTAAATAGATAGACTTATCTAAATAATTAATATAGGTATTAATTTGTTTCCTCTTACTTTTATTTACATGAACTTTGGCTGTTACTGTTGATCAATTTAACATTATAAATATGAATGATATCGTTGTATTTACTGTTGATGTTATTCCCGAATAATTTAAATTACTTTTGTGGTTTTTTATTAATCGGTACCTGGTAGTTTGTTTTAAGGTAAAAAAAGGTGTTTAAATAGTTCCGTATTGTATTTAAAGATGAGTAGGTCTCAAATTTGCCAAATCAACATAGTTTGATCCTTATTTTACAAAAATTATTCTAGCATTCTAAAGGTAGTCAACTTATTGGCAGAAACATTTAATCATAATTAATTATAATGTATTATACAGGTCTTTAATAACCAAAAACTTCAGGGGACATCGCTCTTTAGTGACAGTATTTTCAATTATTATCTCTTAACAAAGCATAACCAAGCTAAATATTTCAAACTTTAAAGCCAAAATAATAAAGATATTGAAAAAAAATTAAAGGGATCCTACAATGATGTTGAATCGGCAATTGAAAGATTCATGTATTACCCAAACAAACCAAATAATAGGAAGCCGAGCAGTGTTTTAGACGTTTGTTTAGATTACACGAATCAGAATTATAAATCATGGTGATTCGAAACCATTATTACAGTGAAAAGTTACATGTTTTAAATAAAAATGGATTAATAACTGTATTTCTTGACGATTGATTTGATCCAGACATGTATCAAAAAACGACACAAAAATACATACTAATTTTTAGGTCACCATTTGTGATTTAAAAACGTCATTTGTTCATTTTGCGTTATTGCTTTCTATCTAATTCGTGATCCGATTTAGATTAAATATCGTGCAGAAATACGGTTGGTATATAAGACGTTCGTTTTCTTAAATAACAAAAATTTTCTACTTTTGGTTGTATCTTATCATTGTAAATAAAACAATAAACCATTTTGATTCGATAATTTAGCACGTATACACCATATCGATTATGATATGGTTAGAAATATTCAGGTGTTAAAAATTAACTACTTATGATCGTTTAAATTATGAAGCGTGCCACAAATTTGTACATCAAATTGCCGACACAATCACGTTTTATCATTATAGATTGTATCAAGATTTATGAATTTCTTATCAATGATAATCGCTCTTTTATTTTATACAAATAAAAATTATAGTTATTCTCAAAGCGATGCATTTTTTAAAGAACTTTTGGATTTGAAAAATATGGTGGCAGGTGTTAGGAATATCAATTTTGATTAGATATAAATTTCAAGTTATATACTACAGGTATATTGTGTATAATCTTATCGATAATTTCAAAGATGTTTATTAAACATTTCAAAGCCAAATTTTGATAATCGTTATTGTATTCGTAAGAAATACGTCTTATCATTATGCAATTATTCGGGGTTATCATATGTGTATACATTATACACATTTTCATTTCCTTATACATACTATATATATATATATATGTATATATATATATATATATATATATATATATATATATATATATATATATATATATATATATATATATATATATATATATATATATATATATATATATATATATATATATATATATATATGTATATATGTATATATATATATATATATATATATATATATATATATATATATATATATATATATATATATATATATATATATATATATATATATATATATAATATACATACATAAACCAATGAAAACAATGTCCCTGATAAAATTGTGCCAAATGATTTTTTGTAGTAGTTAGTTTACTAGTTTAGCTAGCCAGATCTCTTGTAGGCCACAGAAAATAGTGATCCATTCCTTACACCATCATCACATGTTCACATGTCCACAATTAATATTGTAGTGAAAATAAAACATAGTTTTTGTTTAAATATATATTAGGAATGATTAAAAGTTGTTTATTATTTTAAATTAATTATTATAATTGATAGGACAGAAATTGTCTGCAATATATTTGTTTCAATTACAATTGGACACTCAAATGGAATTTTGTCCACGAAACTAAAATAAGTCCTTAATATCCTTGCGGTTCTATAGATTGATGTAATGGTGTGTGGTGGTTTTCATCGCCAACAATATCACCCCTCGTTTGTTGATTGTTAGTAGTAGGAATTGGGCGGTATATGCCCTGTAAAAAGGAAAATAAATTAAAATAAGATCAAATGCTCAATATATTTGGTTATTAATTGTATTAAGGCTAATTGAATGAAATTTTTCAATATTTGATCTATTTCAAAATAGAAACTTCAATTACCGTATGCATGCGGGGAAACTCGTTTAACAGAATCGTGTGGTATCGCTTCATAACTAACGACGTTCGAGTCACCTGGACATCCAAAACATCTTTGGTAGTATATAGTTTTCTAAAAATAATAGATGATAATTAGATTATACTTATGAAAAAGTTAGCACAATAATAAAATATATTACATTTTGCGGTGTAAGTATTAAGATCTGTTGTAGAATTTTCACTAAAAATGTAACATTTAAGCACTTATCAACTATTACATATCTTTAACTACATATCTACACAATAGAATGTATTTTACACCTCGATGCATCATAGTTTAATTTTATACTAGTTAGTACATGATTTATATCTGTTTAGAAATGCGAATAGTCCCGGTTAATATTATAAATCATAAGTGTTAGAGAAGTAAAAAATATTTCAAGTTTACAAAATGTATTTACAGAACAGTTTGGCAGAAATCTAACTTGAGATCGAACGACCATTTAAATTTTTGTATAATGTGCCATGTAACTTGGATCTACCATCTAATTCCAACAATTTAGCAAAAAACTGGTTCTAACATTTATTTTTACAAATTTCTATTCACTTAAATGGTGAATTTTGCTTTGGTTAAGCAAAAAAATTCATATATTAAAAATCATTAATCAATTCAAGGTCAACTAATCCACCTATTCAAATTGAATCTTCTTCTTTTTCGTGAATTTTATCTAAAACATATTTCCAATGACATGCGATTTTGAATTTGTAAATCTTAAATATAAAAAAAAAAACGAATGACTTACTTGTCGCGTAAACGAATCCAAATCGTATTCATCATCAACTGGATCGTAAAGTGCTTCATTTGCTATGATCAGTTCACGTAATTTACCATGTTCAATATTATTTAAATCTCGACCACTAACACTTGATTGTTCTATCACATTAACCGATTCGTATTCAAGTCGAATCGCTTCGCACAGTACAGATTCGAATGTGTTCGGCAACACCACCGTATTATCAATATCTTCGATAACATTACATATTAGATCTTCGGCCCGATGCGGTCGTTCGTATCCATTTGGTGTATCGGACGGATGATCTGAATTGAAATTGTGCACATAACTATTTCCCTCGCACGATGTTGATAAATTAGGATTTGCTGAGGTTGGTTCGATTATATGCGGCAATGGATTATCATGCTTCATTGCGTTCAACATCGAACGAATCATTCGATTGTTTGAAATTTCTTGATTGGCCTCGTCTATTGGATTGGTTGTACTGTTGGCTGTTGTCGAATCAGCATGCGGATTATTAATCATTTTGTTTATAATTTTTAATGCTTCCACCGGGGAATTCATAAATTTATGCATAATTTGAAGAGCATTTTCAGGCGATTTCATTAGCTGTTGCATAAATTGTAGTACGTCTGTTGGGGAACTAATAATTTTTCCGATTATTTGAAATGCGTCTGTTGGCGAGCTCATAAATTGCGTGAATACAGTTAATGCGTCTAATGGTGAATTCATTATTTTGCTTATGATGTGTAAAGCATCACCGGGCGATGATATGAAATGCCCGATTAGCTCCATAGCATCTTTAGGTGAATTAATAATTCGGGACATAACATAGACCGCTTGTTCCGCATTTCGCATCAATCGATCAACGGTATTTTTTGTTCCAATTTCTGAATTGATAATGCACGATACAATTTCAGATGGTGATGATTCGGCTGTAACCACTATCTGCGGAATTTCCGGTTCCATTTTAATTTTTAGACTAGGGTAACTATTTGTAGTCGATGTGATGACACTCGGTGTATGGGGAGAGCTGCTTTTATTTGGTGTATAATCAGAGAACAACGAAAATGGTCCGTTCGTCGGTTTATTCACATGATTATTATTAACTGTTAGATTTTCATCATTTGTGGCATAATCAGTATTTACCGGTGATTCGTACGATGCAATATTACTATAGTTTTCAGGTGAAGGCACATTTGATATCACGTACGGTGCAGAATGATGTGAATTTTCTAAGTTAACAAAATTTTCTTTCCATCCCTCACCGTCATTCGAAGAGTCTTCGCGTTTAACTTTGTTCGAGGGTGTCCCATCGTTCGACGAACTATTTGAGGTAGTGTCGTTCAAACGTTTTTTAGCACGGTTTTGTTCGATCTTTTTCCGTTTTTTAAATTTATCTTCTTCCGACATAATATATTCTTTTTTCATTCCGATTTTAAAACATTTTTGCAGCCGACACTTTTGACAAAATCGGCGTGTTACCACCGTCACATTACAATCCTCAGTAAACGGACAAGTAAATTCCTTATTAGATAGAGCATTTCGTCGAAAAAAGGCCTTACAACTTTCACAAGTAACTGCATTGAAATTATATCCTAGGGCTTTATCACCGCAAACCATACAAATTTTTCCCGCTGACATACTACTGTGTGTTTCATAAATCCCCGGGTGCTACTTAAGATTCCCCAATTCTGGTGGATAATTTATTGTTTATGTCTATTATAGTTTTGTTTCACTATATCTAAAAGTTTGCCACCAAATATTAATTTTGGTCATACTGGCTTAATAGAATTACACACCGCGTTTGAGTATCGACTGAGAATGAATCACTTTTTCAATTTAATAAAATTTTTCTGTCATTACCACCACACTCCACTAGGAGCGATATGATTACACAACAAAATACGAACACAAATCTTTTATAAATTTATCATAATTTCATAAATAATTATTTTTTTATATGTAAACTTTGGTTTGAATCACCGTCACACATTGAAAAATTGATTTTTTTTATTGTAGAATTTTTGATAAGTAAAAAAAAAAAAAATTTGACAACTCTTATCATACTAAAAAAAAATATTTTTTCATTCACTTCACTTTATTTTATCTCACGTTTTAAACTTTAATATTTCACTAAATGTATACATATATATTGAAACTAATTAATTATTAAATAATTATAATTATATTTTATCGAAATAATTACATAAAATTAATCGAAAATTTGCAAAAACTATAAAAATATTTATACGACTTTAGTATGTACTCAAACCATCCGACATCACTACTCGACTACTGTCAGATTAAAATCAGTGATACCAACACAACATTAATGTCATATCGGTGTTTTTTATTGGTTAATTCAATCTGTATCAACTTTGTACGTACATCACTTTTAAATAGTTTGCTATAATGTAGTTGGGAATGCATAATAAGTAGAATTTAGGAATTGGTTAAAAATGTGGTATTCGAGTTGGAAGCTTTTGAATTCCTATATCAATAAAAACGTGATGTGCAAGTGTAAGGTATACGTATTTTTTTGTATTATGTGGCGATCTCTCGAAGTGCACGAGACATGACACATTTAGTGCATTTTGATTATAATTAGACCTCTTGTTAATCATAGAGTCTAGCAGTCTAATGTTTTCGAATACAACTACATAATTCTTTCACCCACTCGTTACTCAGGTAAATAATTTCGATCATTTGTTTAAGATTTAACATATTCTTGGAGTTTCAATGAATCTACATAATTTATCGCAGAACGTTATCGATCCAGCGAACTCCCTGTCAGTTTACTTCATGAATGACATCAGGGATTTCCACCAAATTCTCAATCTCGTGGTTAAAGAAGACTTGATAAGTGTCGTCATCGTCGTGTTTGTACAACTTCAGCTTTTCGGCATTTACAAAATCAATTGCATTTTGGACACTAAAACCTATAATCATATATTTTATTTAGTCTCATTGATTGATGAACTACTGAATCCACTTGTGTTCAGCTTCCGTTGGTCTCAACAACGGAAGCTGAACACAAGTGGATTCAGTAGTTCATTTACACTGTTGCCATTCAGTCCAACTATACAGATATCATCTGCATATGCCAGAACCTGCTGGTTGGACTGACGATATAAAATGTTATCCTGTGGTGGATGACTTTTACGAAAGAAAAAATCCTAAAATGAGATTAAAGTGTACCAGAGACAGAGCATCTCCTTGCCATACATCAGAGCTAACTGCTAAAAATTCCTAATAGTTCGTTCTTGATAAACGCACATATTTTTCAGGTATTCCCAATATCGCAAAGCAAACCATAATATGCTATTCCGATGGATTAAATCATAGGCTTGCTTGAAACCCAAGAACACTTTATGTACATCTCAAGATGTTTCGTAATATTTTAAAAGAATCATCCTCAGCAAAACAACAACATCAATGACTAACCGGTTCAAACGAAATCCTAGATGTTAAGCATCGATGTTTCGATGTTTTTGGGAGGTTTCCATCTTGGAACATCTAAAAATGTAAGATAAACATGTTAAAAATTAAAATTAAGTGAAATTAAATTTCAGTTAGTGTTTGAGCTTTCATTGGAGTAATATAAGTTTCTGGCTCAACACTGAAGAAGTAGTGTTACCATTCCAGTTTCTGGATTTAAAAGGGTTTTGTTTAAGAATCATCTGCACTGTTAATGATAATGCTTTTAAAACTTGAACTAGTTGCCACTAATCGAGTTTATTTATCGTATTGGGTATGGAATGTTAATTAAATTTTTGATAATTTCTAAAGGTTTTTGTTGTAATTGAGTCGTTTTTTATAGTTGATTTGTAACCGCACACTATGAAATCACCAAACAAAATTTCGCAACCACACACAATAAGCCTACATTTGTTATAACTTTATTAGTAATTTATTCTACCACAGATAATCATAAAATACTCACTAAATTTTCTTTACTTATCATGCAATGAATCAGACATTTTACTTCCTTCGGCATGTTTCTTCAGCATTTAAAAGTGTGTTTATAAATCTATCAGAATTGAAATGCTTAGCAACCAAAATAATTATTACTTTTCCAATTTAAATTGCCTTATTGAAACTTGCTGTTGTACAATTATCAGTTTAATGAAGTACCTATATAGAAGAACACTTGTATTAAATTTCCTGTTTGTCAAGTATGATCCAGTAATGTCTAGTTCTAGTAAAACAATGATTACAATGCACGTGATAAGATGCGAGTATCGTATGTCCAAAAAAGTTGGAAGTACGTTGATAAAATATCTGTTTTGCGCTTTAAAATTTATAAGTGGTACAGACGGCCCACTGAAATTTAATAGCCAATTGTTTGTGAGTTTTGTTTTAGATAATAAAGGCGTGAGCGAAATTCCGATAAGATAGAATTTTGTTATATTTATACTGATCACAATACGATCATGTTATCAAGTGTTGGCGCACGTTGCTCCTTTGGACCCGTGGTCGATATCATTAAAAAAAACATGTAATTGACACACCTTCGAATTTATAATGGTTGTGTGAAAACGAAATAGCAATTTTTGAAAGATAACATTATGTTTTGGCAATTCAATCTTTACTTTTTTAGAGGTTACTTGTCGATACACTCTAGATAAATTTACAACAAAAATTACTGAACAGGCAAAACAAACTTTATGTTGTTATTTTTTTAATCTAAACTCTGAAATATATAGTATCTATCTAACTACAGTCTTATGATTAGAATCAAATATGTTAAAGTGATTTCGCCGAAGCTTTATTTTGGATCACGAAATAAATCATAGTTCCTCGTCGGTCTACAGAAAAACCAGCCATGTTAAACGTCAAAATTTGTGGCCACTTTACTATCACCATACATTTGACAACTTGAGTTCATTCCATTGAATCGAGATTTAACCATTTCGTGAAATATTTAGTAAAAGTTTAATCTAAATCAGTAAAACAGTGTTTCATCCCAGTAAAGACTGTACAGAGTCTATAGTAAAATTTACTTTGGCTATAGTAAAGGAAGATAATCTATATGACAAACAATGAATCTGCGTTTAGATTTAGATTACAATTCCACTATTATATTCCATTATTTATGTTTGAAAACAAAACTAAGTCATTCCGCATGTCCCAAATATTGGCCAATAATTGGACTATATAAATTATATAAATAATTTTTATTACAAAATAAAATGAAATACAAATTATTGCATAATAATCAAATAAATAATATAAAAGTGCATATGAAGCAGTTCCTATATGTAACATAAAATTTAAAGTTTATACTCAAATGTGCTCATTACTTTAAGAAACGTTAATTACTACAGTAGGTTTACGTGCCTCTTAGAATAATAAATT
This sequence comes from Tipula confusa, assembly GCA_963556175.1. Lineage (NCBI taxonomy): Eukaryota > Metazoa > Arthropoda > Insecta > Diptera > Tipulidae > Tipula > Tipula confusa. Next base: position 162,158,616 of record OY744477.1, on the reverse strand, counting down.
ATAAAATTTAAATTAAGTGAATTAAAATGTTTATTAAATTAAAATTTCTTAAGCTATTAGTGTTTTTTATAAATTTAACAATAGTTTTAAGTGAACTACAAACCGTTAAAATTAATTTAAAAAAGTCAAATTCAGTATCTTGTGATAAATTTATTAGCTACCAGCTAGATGATCGTAGTACCTCATACTATGATATACCAATTGATAATCATGTATTTTCAAATGCAATGCGATTATTTAGTCCGGCCTATTTTAAAATTCCATTAACACGAAAATTTTTTTCGCGAAATATTTCGAAAAAAATCATGTCGCCTGATAACGATAAAGATGCAACGATTGATGTGGAAAAATTAAAAATATTTTACAATTGGATTAGGTAAATCATCGATCAATTAAAAACCTTCTCATAATATGATAATAACAACTTATTTTTCTATCAGACATATTGGATTTACTCCAGTATTTCAATTATCGTACGAGCCATCTACTTTTAAACCAAAAGATGTACTTCAGATATTGGGAGAAGCGTATCAAAATAATATTACAAGTGGTGTGTGGCAATTAGGAATTGGTAATAACAATATAATTATTTTCTGCTAATACTAAAAATCATCTTAAACAACAATAATTTGCAGATTTTAACGGGTCAAGTGCTCAGCGGTATGCTGAAAATTTAAACACAGTAGATTTGATGTTAAGTTCCTTTTCGAAATGCACTTGGTATTTAGTAAGTGCGGATATTTCATTTGGTAGTAATTCTAAGGAAATTGGAAAATTTACCCGTCTCGTGTCAAATACGGTTTCTGCAATTGGCTGGCGAGAGTAAGTATAAGTGCGACAACACATTATATATAATCAAATAAATCATATTTTTATGTTATATATTCAGGCCTACCGAAATTTCTTCCAACGAAAATGTATATTCATCTGATGAATCACTACAAAATGTAATCCAATCAGAAATACCGGTATGGGTATCGATTGATCGCTCATCATACGAAAATGTTAATTTTGCTCAAATGTTGGCGCATGTTGGCCGGCTTGGATTTTCATCGTTCTTTAAAATATTCAACCCTAAGGATTATTATCAACCGACCATGGTTACTATAACTGAACGCCTTTACAATACTTTGATCGGATCAAAAATGTTTAAAGCATCACCAAAATCAAATAACCTCAAAGAAGTGCAGTCGTATGTATACTGTTCGAAACAATATCCCAGTTCACTTGTGTTAATGGCTGTAAATACAGACGACAAACTCCATAGCATTCACCCATATGTAAATTCAGGAAATAGTCCATTTGAAATTCACCAGTACATCGTGAACTCGAAAGACAAAACCACCCTCGTAAACGGAATTGAGGGTAACTTCACCAATATTAATGTCTATATAAAATCAAAACGTAAAAGCGGTAATGTAATGTTGCACTTACCAGGAAAATCAGTAGGATTTTGGGAATTATTATACGGCGATATTAAGGAATGTTTCCATCAAAACGAAATTACTCCAAAACGCATGGAACTTCTGAGACCAGCAAATAAATCTCAATCAACATCCGACTTATTTCTTCAAGAAATGATTCGGTCCACATTCGAAAATGAAATAAACCATAAACGGACTAGACGCGCAATTGATAAATTAAAGTATCCAGTGTGGCGAAATCGACGATTTATTTTATCACCCGAACACAAAGAGGGATACACTAATTCCATTAAAAGCCCGTTAAATTCTATCAAAAATTCTGAAAACAATTTTTTCAAGAAGCTGAAACGTAATAGACGAGATTTAGGGTTTTTTAAGAATTTTCGAAAATTAAATCTAGGTGATGGATTACCGTTAACAAATTTGTTGGCTAAAACAAAATTAGATCACAAAGTACCGATTATAGCAGATCATTTAGATTCAATGGAACAAGTATTCGAACCAAGCGATAATCCCTACTTACCGAAGAGTGATATACATCTCCAGGTAGGAAAAGGTGGTAATGCCGATTATGATTACGTTGAGTTTAATGACGACAAGCATGTTAGTAAAAAATCTGGTGACATAAAAGCCGATTTTGATGAAGCACCTGATGTCAGCGATAATCATGCTTATGCACCAAATGAATTTCATGAAAATTTTGGCGAACAGTTCAAAGTTCCAACAACAATTAATACGAAAACTGATCGAACACCACATGAATTATGGGAGGCCAATGTAAAAATGTCAAATCCAAATATTTTCGAGACACCACACATTCCAATAGTCCGTAATAACGACGCGAAACTAAATTATGTAGTACGTGAACTGGAGCCAACATGGCGGCAAGATGACGAAAATATGAAACGAACATCAGATATATTAAAATCGTACTATATAAATCCGATCGATAATCAACAAGAGTTCGTAAATTATGATCAAAAATATTCGAACTTAAATCAATACCAAAATGATGATGTGCACTACATTCGCCGTGATCAACGTGAAAAATCCGATTTACCGTATTGGCGGGGTAAACGCGATATTGCCTCACATAATCAAATTTTAAATGCAGTCGAAAATATTGTCGAAAGTTTAGAAAAAGATGATAATAAAATGATTCAAGTCGAAAACGAGATCAATAAAGAGGTGACAGTGAAGCAAAATGATATGTATACCAAGCAAAAAAATATTTCGAAATTGTATAATGTGAAAACTAACGCAGTTTCACAAAAAAAGACCAAATTTAATATTCTGAAACCGAAAACACGTCGAGAGGTCGATTTTCGAAGTCTATCGTCGTGGGAATCGAATGAAAATTATAACACTATTACGAATGAAATAATTCCGGGCAATGTTATAAACAGTGAAATGGCGGAGTCAATACCAATCCTTCAGCACCTGCATTATCAACCGCTGGTTCCCAAGAAAGATGAATACAAGCATACATCAAAATTAACAGGACCATCTAAAGAAAGTAACTTTATTCCAATTACTAGAACATCAGTGACAGTGAGTAATCCCAACCATGTTTCAAATCATGACAAAATTAAACTACTCCCGGAAGAAATTAGCACGGTTAGTGATAGTTTCTTCCAGACGGATGGTAATTCAGATACTTATTACGATAATATACATAGTTTTGTTAAAGTGATTACACAATCTTTTGGGCAATTAATGGAACAGTCACATAAACAGATCACCGGATGGTGGCATATATTTTCATAGTTTAATAGTTTTTTTAAAATACATACTTAGAATTAGTTGTTTGTTATTTTATATAGAATGTACCTTTAGCCAATAAAAAATTATTAAATTTTTTAGCTGATCCTATTTAAATAGTTTTATTAAGATTCAATCATTTTTTAGAATCATTTTGCAAAACTTCAAATTTATAACCATGCTTCGATAAAAACGTAACCATACTGGTTTTGTCAAATGCTGCTCCTGGTGACAAAACACCACCACTAAAAATAAATGTTAAAGATATTAAACACGGCTTCCCGACATATTTAACAAAATGGCGTAGTATATCTACTTACGTTCCTGGCATTTTATTACTTTCTGTTAAAATCATAACAGCCGCACCAAGAAGAGCCACACTTGTTGCACCATAGGCTGGATTTGTTGCTTGTACTGTTGCCAAAATACTTTTTGATGGATATCGATGTGCATCATCGTATTGACCAACTTTAATTTCATCCATGGTCCAACCTCGACCATACAAATGAAATTTAAATTCGGTATTCTCAATTTTAGTGACGTCAGCACCACCGGCTGACACATTACCCAAACTAAATAACCTTGGGTATTTCATCAATAGTTTTTTGCCATAAGAAAATTGTGCAAAAATTGCAAATAATAAAGCGACAAAACCTAATTTAATTATGTCAGTAGCTCTCGGTAATGTTAGATAGGCTTTCATTTGTATTGGTCGCTTATTTTGTGCGTGGTACATGTACAATTGTGATTTGGCCACCATAAGAGGATCAACACCAGGGAATGGTACACAATAGCCTTGTATAAATTTTGGACTGTGAACTAAAAATCGATTACGTAATTTTGGTTTAATTTCGGGAAATTCTTTTTTATATACACGTGATTCAATTGCTTGTATTTCATGATAGTTTCCTACCGCGTGAACAGCAGAATTCCATGTACCCGTATTTAATGCTGCCCCTTTGCTTTTACTTTTATTACTGTACTCTAAATATGTTTCCACCGAATTTAAAACACCATCGAAATTCTTTTCTAAATAACTAATACCAATTTCGGTTGGAATGCTGTCGAAACCGCATGCTGAAACAATATAAAGATTTTTCTGCTCTGCCAGTTTATGAAATTCAGTTCGAACAGTTTCCATGTACTGTGGCTCACCACTAATATCGACATGATGTGTACCAGATTCGATACAAGCTTTGACCACTTGATAACCAAAAAATCGGTATGGACCACAACAGTTTACAATGATCTATTTAAATAGAAAAAAAAATGCATTACTAATTTCGAATTATGCGTACACAGAAAAAAAACTTACTCGACACTTTGATGCCATCGCGAGTAGTGATTTTTCATCATTGACATCCGCTTCAATTATAGGAATATGACTCAAACTTTTGCCAGCTAATTTCCCAACTTCCTTAAGAGTTTCTTCCATTTTAGTTTTATTTCGTCCGGCGATGCCCCATTTGAATGTGGGAAGTATTTTAAACGCTTCATAAATGGCATATTTTCCAGTAAATCCAGTTGCACCAAATATTATTAAATCCAATTTGTTTTCCATTTTTTAAGGATTGCGTCTATAAAACATGGTTAAAATGCTAGTAAGATAAATGTTGTATGCAAATTAATTGGAAGAAATCATTCTTAAATACGCAGTGTAAATTTGGTTCTGGTCTAAAACGATAAGACTACTAACAAGCTAATGAAATCAGATTAGAATGCCTCTAGCCGCGATTACTTGTCATATAACGTGAACTAACATTAAAAGAAGAAACTAAATTTAACAGAGACGCCAAAAAAGGTCCCATATTAGTTACAATTTCTGTACAAAACTAATCTGATTTGATATTGTTTATCCGTTTAGCTCATAACTCTTAGTTCAAGGCTTTTGGATATCTTATGAGGAATCAGGTTTTGCCTACTCTTCAAAGTAGGCGTTCGTTTAGCGATCTTCTACTGTAGAGCCAAACCTGTTTGCGTCGAGTAATTTTTAAAATTTTAGAAACAGGAAACAGTGGCTTGGTAATGACATGTATGCATTTCTGTTTTATCATTAAAAAAGTAATATGGATTCAAACGCGGAGATTTTATAAACTGAATAAACTGAACCAATGTTGATAAATCGATTTAAAATCAAACAAGACACCGGTCTTGAATGATAAATGTACTAACGCGATATATACATGGAAATCTTGAACTTGAACACGTGAAGTATAACACTTGAATCATTTGTGTATATTTGACTAACCATTTAAAAATACGTCATTTAGCTAGAAATATTACGAGATGATTGTGACCTTTATCTAAAAGCAATACTTGTATGTAAACATTTCTATTATGAAATGAAAAACATTCATCTTGAAATGTTTGTTTAAAAGAATGTATAGTTATATCATATTAAAAAGCATGCATTAGTTGGACCAACTACTTAGTCGGTTCAGTAAACATAATATATGAACTTTTTCGCTGTTAGTTTTGCTAACAATTTTTCAATTTACAACTTTACTTTGTTCGGCAGAATTAAAAAATAAATGACGAGCAGTTTTTTTTTCAATACTGGTTTAAAATTACATATTTTGTTCTCGGAAATATTAATCTAACACTTAACTATATTATAGAGACCGTAGGCAGCTCTTATCACGTGTCTTACGAGACATGTTGCCCAACGAACATTGGTTTATGTACAGTTCCGACTATGTTTTTTAAGACTTTACTTATTGCTTTGTAGTGGAAGTGACTTTGGCAATCTTGGTATTTGATTTAAGTATTCGACATAGTAGTAAGGTATTTTTATACCACTAGCTATTTGACAATCATATTATAGCCACTAGCTATTTGACAATCATTTACTCATTTTAAAACGATTTAGATGATCTTTTGAATATTTAGGCTCAGTTTGAAAACTTTAGCTGTCACTACAGCTCAAGTGACTCAAGGAATTCTAAACAAATAAATATAATTCATTTAATAAGAAGTGACGTCTAGCTGGTGAGCAACAGAATATAACGTATGAGAACTGCAAATAGTGTTACAATCGCACGAATTAACAAACTTGTCTTTTCATATTGTGAATCATTTCACGTAATTTCTTTAAAGGAGTCACCGGACTTCATCATACCTTTTAGACCATCACACAATTTATACACCTTAGATCGGATCACAAATTGATTTATTACAACTAAAACAACGTTGACGATTATATATATATATATATATATATATATATATATATATATATATATATATATATATATATATATATATATATATATATATATATATATATATATATATATATATATATATATATATATATATATATATATATATATATATATATATATATATATATATATATATATATATATATATATATATATATGACACAGAATTGTTTGTTGATAACAGTTTTTATCACGTATTACAAAGCTGACCAATATTTTAACAAACATACAACTAATTATAAACTTATTACTGGAAAAACTTTTTTTGAATATTTAAGACTATATAAATAAACTAATTTAGCTCCAGCTGATAACTTATGATTTATATAATAATATACTTGTATATCAGGGTCAACCGTCATCCCGATTATAGGTGGTTTAAAAGAATTTATATATTTATGTAAATTATGTGATCTCCTACAAAATATTTACTTAAATATGTTGTGTTAGTGTATATAGCACGCAAATGGATTAAAATTATAGAACTTCGAACTATATATTGAATTTTATGAAATATTTGAGTTAGTAAATATATATATACAGAATTCTCGAGTTATATGCAAACAATTGTGTAAGATACTTGTAGCTGTAGGCTGACTTGAAGCACCAATAAACATTCTAGCATTGAACCAAACAAATATTTAACCACACTATAAAACTAAAGTAATATGTTATTACCCTTAATTAATTACAACTTGTTAATTAATCACTTATTTAATTCACGGCCAGTACAAAAATAATTTTCACAAGAATAATTATTAATTTTATTCTTGTTTAAGTTAAAGACCGACTACAACTGATTATAAAACTAATATTTTTTATAGACGATAACGTATTTTTTTTTTGTTTAGTAACCGATATAAAAATAATGCCGAGTATAATATTTAGTATATCGTGCTAAGGTAGTATTTTATTTAAACCGAGACGTATGTGCGAAGTGTGAGTAATTGGAATAATCAATTTTTTTTAATGTTTTGTTTGAAAAATCGTTTGGCGCACGAAGATACTATTATTGTACCGGTCAGTAAAATATATATTTTACGCACGATCTAAAGAAGCTTATAAGCGTATGTATGCAGTAGAATTATTTAAGAGTGAGTCACATTTATGATTCTCCTGTGCAGAATGGCTTAAATCATTCGTTATAGAGTGACAATATATCAGTAGTCTAGCCAGTCTAACGAACGTAAGTAAATCTGAATATGAGGGATGTTTAATTTAATTTAAAACTGTCCTCATCATTTTCACGAATTTTAGGTCATGTTTTCTTTTGTACCTGGTTTATAAGTTAAGATAATAAAACCGTTAATTCAGTAAATCAACGATAGAACACAGTATTCCTTTATTTCTAAATGGCGTTCGAAACAATTTATGTTGGCCAGTTATCCTCGTAAATATAGACTTCCTTTAAACTAAATTATGTATGTTTGCAAAGGTTGTTCAGAGAGGATATGAAAATATTCAAAAAATTGGAGCAAAAATTCGTGCTTAAAGTATTCCTTGGCATATCTAGTGCTTGTGGCAATCTGTGCTGGCTTAGTATTATGAAAGTGATAAAGAAGATAACCTATCTAGCAAACCTTTAATCAATTATAAGAAACTTAAAAAAAATCAACAGCGTTACATGCTACAGTTGACCCTTTACTAAGATCTTTTTTTTTTCTTTTTTAAACACTGAAATCTTTTGTGGGACCGAAGCTCTCCAACTCTTTCGCGGTTAATATATAACGTTCTACCTTACGCTGTCACCAGCCAAATCAATTTACTGAGATCTTTTTTTGCAAGATCTTTTCCAATTGGTGATCGTTGTAGGTGGTCAGCCTAACTAACGATTTTACACACAATTGTTCACGGCGTTGTGGCCAGCGGCGAAAACCGAACTCAAGACCACGGTGTGTTTAAGCCAACACCTTAACCATTACTATACGACCGGTGACATAAACAATTTTACTTCACTGAAACATTCGCAACTGTATAGTCATTAATTAATAATCACACACTTCAAAAGAGTATGACCAAAAGGTACCCACAATGGTTCACACCTCTGGAACATTATCTAATGGTAGTATGGATTGCCATGTCCAAGAAATCGCATTCGTAGACAATAAAGTAATGTCCTTTGCTGGCAACCTAGACAAACCTTTCGTAAATTAGCGCAGAGTGCTATCAATAATATGACTGATTTGTATTGCAGCTCTAAGTTTGAGCTTTCGTCTGCAAAACAATAATCAAACTTAAAGGAACTTTCGATAACAGAAGACCATCTTTGATATCTGTGAATAGCATGAGAATTCAGAGGAGCCAAACTGTAAAATGGATTGGTGTAAATTCTAGTGGAAAACTAGGTGTCACGTGAAATATGCGTCAAGTCAGGTGCCTAAAGTATTGCCAGGCTGATAAAACGAAGCAGACCTTTTAAGTTCGCTCAAGATGCAGGTACGAAAAGCATCTGTTACTCTTTGAAAAAGGCTTGCGCTTAGTGCGCTATTTACTTAAAGGTTAACGGTGCATGGCGAAACATTATCCTACGTGGAAAGATACCAAATAAGTGAAAAAGCTGCTGTGAGTATAGTCAAATGAAAGACAATAACTGATGGAACAGCTAAATGCAGAATGACTTTTATCGGTTTGTAACTAATCAAGTTCTTTCGCTGAGGATGATTCTTTCTAAATATTAAGAATCATTACATAGTGTATTCACATATTCATAGATTTCCAGTAAGTGATTCCAGTTCATTGTCTTTCTCGAATTTATTTGGAATTTTTTATTATGTGGTACTTTTACTTAATTATTCATATTTGTAGATAACATGTGCTTAATAGCAAAGTATACTCTAAGTGTACGCTTTATATAATTTATCATTGCATCGTGTCGGTCTAGTTTAAAATAAATATTTTAAAGCGTTTAGATACGGTCGCTACAAACTCTTTGCGATAGTCCATTTAAATCTATGCGCATTATCATCATAGATTTAGCGTCCGTAAATTTCAACTGGAGTATACGACTTTCCAGTGAAAGACTACCAAAACTGATATTGTTCAAATCGGTTTATAGCTGATCAAATTCTTTTGCTTAAGGATGATTCTGTCTATATATTACGGAACTTCTCATGGCGTAACATCTTCATCAGATGATATTCATGATTTTTTTTAGTTTTGTTAGTGAATGAAAAAGCTTTGCCATTGAACAATTTTTGACAATTTTTGAGTCACGTAATTTGAACGCTTAGTTTGAAGCTATTAGATTATATGGACGTAGCTACAAACTCTTAACAATAGACCACTTGATATTATGTGCATTTTAATCATAGATTTTTGCGTCCATTAATTTCAACTGGAGTATACAACTTTCCATCACTGATAATTTGATTAGCAGTTACAAATTTCCATCAAGCAGAGTGGCGCAGTGGAAGCGTGCTGGGCCCATAACCCAGAGGTCCGTAGATCGAAACTACGCTCTGCTAATGTAATTTCTTTTTAAATTTGCTTACAATTTGGAAAAAAAATGCTTAAACTTGTGTACACCTAATGTGGCTATTATCAAAACATCACTGAAATGTTATTTTATTTCATGAGCGATTTTCATTATGTTCATAATAGAATATGCTATATGCTGATAGATATGCAAGATATCGGGAGCCCGTCATTGCATCAAATGTGTGTTCACAACTTCTAAAATCGTTGGCATCTTCTCTTTAAACCCTGAGATCAAATATTTTGTTTTAGACTGATTGACTTTGAAACCAAGGAAAGCTAAGAATCAAACTAACAAGAGAATACAGTTATTGCCATTTAGTCCAATCACTTGTTCAGGAAGCCTAATATGCACCACGCAAAGTATCAACGAATGTATATAGAAAAAATAACCAAACCGAACGAATTTTTAAATTTGAGTGGTGAATGACCTTGGTAGTCACAAGTTCGGTTAATTTTCTTGGGCAAATTGATTATTTAATATTAATATTAATTATTTACTTAATTTAAAAGTAAAATGATTAGCAGAGCGTAGTTTCGATCTACGGACCTCTGGGTTATGGGCCCAGCACGCTTCCACTGCGCCACTCTGCTGCGTTGGTAATGTTGATTTCTTGAAATTAGATGGTCGCATTAATCTATAGTTGCATGCTGTGGAAAGGTAACATAATTATTAATAAGTTAAGTTTATTAAGAAATAAAAATCGATTAAAAATTAAGTTTAAACGCTTTTATCGCATACGAGACCCAAAGTTGTCAAATTCTTTTTATTCTGATTACATATCTGTAATTTATTTATAGTTTAATTAAACGTCAAGAGATGGCAATGTAACTATAGGAGACATTTTATATTTTTATACCATTCTATGCATCATATTATTACGAGTATTTCACGATTTATTAATTAAAAACTATTATGTAATATAGTATTAATTTTATTAATCATATTTTTGTTTTGAATAATTAAAAATAATTGAAATTAATTTCCTAATTCAATTTTATACTAATTGCAACCGAATTTCAAATTCAGTGTAGACTTTTTATTAAAAAAAACTCTCCACACAGTTCCACGTAAACCCTAGTTGGATGACAACTACGCTAGAGTTTGGACGAATTTCATTTTTTCTACTTTCATCTTTTTTCACAAATTCACATTCGAATGCCTTTCGTGTAGAGTGGTTGGTGGCGGAGTTGTGTTTTTAAAAAATTCTATAAAATTAAAAACCTTTGATAAAACAAAGTTGTAGTGTTAAATTAAATAAAAATAAAATAGGAATTATGAAACATTTATTAATATTTGCGTTACTAGTTCTACCCGCTGTAATATTTACAGTGGATAATGGTAAATATATTTCAATAAATAACTGTTTGTTTGTTTCGGTTCTTCAAAATAAAAAAAAAAATTAGTGAATAATTTTGGTGTCACTTCGATACGTGGCATCGATTTTATAAACTTCTTTATAAAATAGTTTCGTGGTTACAATGTTATTTGTAAAAGTGTCGACGAAATTAGATGTGGCGATGGAATTGTTAATTTTATTTAAAAAAATGTATAAATTGTAGAATATCATTTTTTATGTGTTGTGCGGGTTGAGGTTATGTTATTCACGTCATCATTTTTTGTTGTTGTCTATTTTTAGGAAATAAAATGATGAGTTATGCCTTAGAGGATGAACTAGATGATGAATTAGATGTGGAAAATGAAGATCAAGCTGTTGTAAGTGATGATGCTGAGGTGGAAGAAGAAGTGGAAACAACAACGTCACCAGATGCAGATACATATTTACTTTTTACTCGACCAATTTATATTCCGGGCGGTCAACTAGATTTACCAGGTGGTGTACCAGTTGAATTTTTAGTTGGTTTCACAAATAAGGGCAAAGATGATTTTGTTATTGAAACTGTTGAAGCATCATTCCGTTATCCAATGGATTTTAACTACTACATCCAGAATTTCTCTGCTATCGCGTACAATCGTGAAGTAAAACCAACACATGAAGCAACCGTATCTTATGCTTTCTTACCATCCGAAACATTTGCGGGGCGCCCATTTGGTTTAAATATTGCACTAAATTATCGTGATGTTAACGGAATACAATATTCAGAATCAGTTTTCAATGAAACAGTTAACATAATCGAATTGGATGAAGGACTCGATGGTGAAACATTATTCTTATACATTTTCTTAGCAGCCTTTGTTGTTCTACTCCTTGTACTTGGCCAACAATTTTTGGTCGGGTCCGTTGGCAGAAAACGACGAATTGCACCAGCACGTAAAGTTGAAACCGGAACAAATAATCCTAATAATATCGATTATGATTGGTTGCCCGAAGAAACAAAACGTGCCTTGCAAAAATCGCCCACAGCAAAATCACCAAAAAAATCTCCTAAGTCACAGAATCAAAGTCCACGACAACGGAAAACAACACGTGCGGCTGGTTCGGATGATTAGAAAAGTTGAGGGAAAGAATTAACATTTTCATTTATTTTTTTTTTCATCGTTTTTCACAACATTTATTACCTAGAATAAAAATTGATTAAAGACTGTTTTTATTTTCTTATTCGGGCTTCATTAATCGAAGCCTTTTAATCAAGAAAAACCGTCAAAGAAACTATCAAAAACAAAAATAATTCATTAGAGATTTTTACCTTATTACGAGGAAAATGTTAAAACTTTTCTTATATTTTATGCATCTGTTGTGATTTTTATATTTTTTTTTTATTGTTTAAATCTTAAGATGCTGGTAACGATCACAAATAATACAAAAAAACGAACAATAAAAGTTGGGTTATTTATAAAAAAATCAATGGATGGATCTTTATTTTGGCCGTGAAATTAATGGAACTTCGTAAAATTGATTTGGATTTGCAGGAACATTGTAGAAAGTTATAATTTAACAACTTATTGTTATCATTAAGCTAATGAGAACACGTCAGAGAATCGTGCTGCTTCCAACATTTAAAACATCAATAACCCAGTTCCATGCAACTTACAATATAATTGCATGATGAGACTAATTTTAATTTATGTAGATAACTTATATTTCTAACAAGCGTGCTATTGCAACTGCAAGGTTCACCTAAAAGTTGTGACGACCTTTTAAACAAGGCCATTTGGTTCTGAATTTCAAAGTCGGTTAATTCTCCAGTGGTTTTTATATATGCTAATCTATTACACGCTAGATGCAGCTGGTATATATTATAGATGGTTCTAATATGCACTAGTGTATAAAACGCACTCAATTTTAAGGAAATATTGATTCTCTAAACTGGTTCTTAACATTGCTAAACGATTACACGCTAGATGCAGATAGTATAAACTATTAGTTTCTCATCTAGAATATAGACTACGCTACATTATATACTTTTTTGGTCGATGTGGGTCAAGTCACCGCTATTGAATAACACTAATTTTTTGTTGAGCGGTGTGTAATTGCATTTCAGGTTATTTATGTACAAATGCGACTACTTTCTTGGTTAATTTTGATGACGGTTATATTTTGGATTTCAAAGAAACCCGGTTGGTTTTTTTAAAATGTGCTAATCGATTACATGTTAGATGCAGCTAGTATAAACTTTTTGTTTATCATCTAGACTATAGAGTGCTCTACATGATTATTTATATCGGTCAATGTGGTTGAAGTAACAACTGTTATAAAACATACTCATTTTTAATTATATCGAGCGATGACATTTCAGTTTATTTATAAACAAATCTGACGCCGACTTGGTGGAGAAGACATTTTACATACGAAAAATGAAAGTGATTAAATTAATTAATTTAATTATATTGTGTGGCATAATTAATAGTGTATATGCCACTACTCCGATCGTACTATGGCATGGAATGGGTAATTATATGCAATAATTAGATTATCACATAATTTTTCATTTGGCAATTACTTAGGCGATACGTGTTGCTTCTCATTCAGTTTGGGGTACATTAAGAATTTTTTGCAATCACAACTAAACAATACGTATGTTACCTCGATTAAGATAGGTGGCTCAATGGTTACTGACTATAGTAGTGGATTTTTTATTCATCCAAATGTACAAATTGAAGAAGCGTGTAACATAATCAAATCCGATCCCAATTTAAAGGATGGTTACAACGCAATAGGATTTTCTCAAGGCGGACAATTTTTGTAAATAAAACACTGGTATATATTCGATCGATAAATTAATTTTTTATATTTTGTTTTATAAATAAAGGCGTGCTGTCGCTCAACGATGTCCAAATCCACCGATGAAAAATTTAATATCGTTCGGTGGCCAACATCAAGGAGTCTTTGGTCTTCCCAGTTGCCCATCACTAAGTACAAAAACATGTGAATATTTTAGACGATTATTAAATCATGCGGCGTATGCACCGAAGGTACAAGAATGGCTTGTTCAAGCCACATACTGGCATGATCCATTGAACGAAGAATTGTATCGCACCAAAAGTACATTCATTGCTGAAATCAATAATGAAAATACTTTAAATCAATCGTACATCGATAATTTAAGGAAACTGAAAAAATTTGTTATGGTTAAATTTACAGATGATTCGGTTGTTCAGCCAAAAGAAAGTGAATGGTTTCAATTTTATAAGCCGGGACAAGATAAACAAATATTGCCACTAGAACAAAGCGATATATTTATTTATAATAAGCTAGGCCTTAAAGAAATGTTGTTGAACGATCAACTTGTATTTTTAGAGTCGCCTGGTGATCATTTACAATTTAAAAAGAGTTGGTTCAACGAACATATTATTCCGTTTTTAAATAGTTCATGATATTTAATTTCTAATTATTAAATTGATTTTGATAGAAAATCTCCGTTTATATTCTAATTATAATATTAATTTAAGCACCTTCGTCTTACTGACAACATAAATATTCGGTAAATAGATAAGTTGGGATTGCCGTATAAATATTTGCTGGAATTATTGTACATTTGACAAAAGTAAATTTCGAGTGTAATAGGCACAGGTGCAGAATCAAAGCCAATAAAGAATTATACAATACAAAATAATTGGATAAGCTTCGGTCCCAGTGCAGAAGCAGATGAATCAAACAAAAGTACGTTCATATTTCATTTATACTTTATTTTATTTACACAGATGTGATGCCACATGCTCTGGAAGTTTTTGTTGAATTAAAATAGTAACTCGACTAAATCCGAATTATCATTATCAATTGCTGCTGTACCCCAATTTAAATGTCGTTCATTTTCGCAATATTGTCCAGAAAATATGGTATCACATCTATAAAAAAAAGAAAAAAGTAGCAAACTACAAAAAATATCAAAATTAAATCGATATAATATTTACCGACACTCTCCGCAAATACAAACTCCTCGATTTGAGCATACCCGACGATCGTCAACCTCATCGGGTGATATACAAGCTTCCATACCTATTGGGCATTCACATCCTTCACCCATCCGTCCTAATTTACAAACACATTGGTTACAGATGCACTCTCCATTTTCTGGGCCTGAACACATTTTATTATTCACCCTGAGGCATGTTAAATTATCACATTCGCAATATTGACCACTAACAATTTGTTGCGGATTATTAGGCCGATCGAAGCATACACATTCGTTTTCGATACAAAATCCACGACCGGAACATTGTAATGCTGAACCGGGAGCAATACATTGATTTGACATCGTATATGGGATTGTGGCGAGTACTACCGAAAGTATTAATAATTTTAAATGCATTTTTACGAGGCAATACAATGTTGACCGATAAGTTATAGAAGTCAACTGATTTTATTTTTAAATTCGCGTTCGGTCTATTTACGTAAGATGATATGAACACGATGTGTAATAATGAGCTAATGATCGTAACCTAATTATTTATGATGAGATTAGCTAGTCGATAGATATTATTCTAAATCACAAGGTGAATTGAATGTACGTTACAAGGCCCAGAGATAATCGAAGTATACACTTTCTACTATTGTTCAGGTTCAAGTGTGATCAATTTTGTGTTATATTTTTGAAAATTGTTTGGATTGTTTTGACCATTACATTAAAATCTTTAAGCCAGGAAGTTTAGAAAACTCCCTGTATGTTCCTACATTTAATGGAAACAATTTTGTGTTAAAATCATCGTTGCAACCAACGAAAGCATCCTCGAAATTTCATTTTTACCAGACCTATCACTTTGCCATCGTATCATAAAATTGAATATTATAGTTGCTAATAATTACATTAAAAACTCAACTCAAAGTAATAAATTTTCGTTTGGCAATTCGGCAAAAAGCACAAAACTAAAAAGATAAAAAAAAAATAAACATTGGATTTTCCAATAGATTCCATTACCGAAAAAAATGAAAAAAAAAATTATTCATGAATTTCCACACCACCCATCACGGTTCGTGCACATCCAAACATCCAGAAAAATTCAATAATAATTTTATTTATAAAAAGTTTAATTTTGAAAATTCACTTTGATTTTATTTATCAACAACATATAATGTTACAGTAAAAAAATGGAAAATGGTAAATACAACTTTTTGATCTTTTGTATGATAAAAAAGTTTTCCAGCTTTTTTTTTATGAAAATTTAAAATAATATTCATTTTTTTTTATTGCTGTACCCACTGAATATCTACTAGAAAATGGGCTCATATAGCTGTACATAGATCATCTCACTAAATAAATTTTCTTTATTGGAGATTTTTTATTTATGTTTTTCGGAAAATGTATTGCTAAATTTAGTATTTTAGATTTGTTTATTCATGATGGATATCAAATTTGGCCAAATATTTGCTTAATGTAACAAGTTGATTGCACATCACTGCGTTCGGGCATATTTATATGATTTGGATATAATATGGCACAAAATCAGTTCTCATCTGTCTACAGGCTGTATGCAGTTTTTCTGTGAATACTGCAACTAACGGTTATTGCATTCTTTAACCAATTATTACGGGAGAATTGGTTGAAATTCGTTACTCTACAGAATTTCGATAGGCTTGTTAGTAAAGTACACATATTCTAATGAGAAACGTTGATTCTTAGTGAAGCGGCCTGCATTTTGGGATTTTTTAAGACATTATCCATTAATCTTATCTCAGGACAGGCGCGATTTAACACACTATTCTACACTTGATAGAAAGTACATACATCAAGAGCCAGGAAGTTCAGGAAACACATCACGGTATGGCAACGAAGGAGATCGTTTCAATTAGATGCAACTTATTCGCTTTTTGGCCTCTTATAAGTTTGCTCAATTTCTTCTTCGTTCGAAGAGATATTCAATCCAATTGT
Source organism: Tipula confusa (assembly GCA_963556175.1). NCBI lineage: Eukaryota > Metazoa > Arthropoda > Insecta > Diptera > Tipulidae > Tipula > Tipula confusa. The sequence continues at coordinate 162,141,464 of OY744477.1, read as the reverse complement.
TTCTGGTTTCTCTGGCAACAATTTTTTTTACGCAGTTTTTGTTTATTTTTTTAGTGTTAGCGACACTTATCAACAAATAATTTGTGGTTGTTCCCGATTGCTAATTGTATGATGTATTAGTTGTTTGCATGGTCAGAATATTAATGCTAGAGTTGTGTCTTTTTGATACCAAAATGTGATCTATTATTCCATCGTTCAAACTTCACATTCCTTTGCAAATCCTTTAGTTAGGGAAAATTGTGGTCTAATGCAAGCTTTTTGGGCCGATATGTGGTGCAAGTTTGGGTTTTACACAATTTACTATTTAATTCACATGCGACTGAATTAATATCGTGATAATCAATGTTGTGGATAATGTTCTTAAATTAAGTACATAATATACTTCAGTATTGATGAGTGTGATACTGAATTTTAATATCTAATTTTAAATGTTAAAATCCACATGTTAATATTCTCGTAGTGTAAATACGTCGAGTTTGTATTCTTCCGCTTGTTTTGTTAAGTTCTGGATGATTTCAGACATCCAAAAATTACTCAAAACTCTCATTTTAGATGGAGATAAGCTAAAACTGCACAAGGTGTATATTTCCGCTGATACAACTCGGGCGGCGCAGTGATCTATGGGAAAAAAGCCTCCATTTGGTGTGCATATAGAACGGCATAGCTTCTTCTAGTTGTCCAGGAAAATACGAAGATCTTGTTCAGAATGTGACTTGCATTTTTGGCTTTGATTATTCCTTTTTTTGAAACTGGATTTCAATCAATGATAACGATGAACGCAACTGTAACCGGCATTATTCCGTTGAAGTGCGGAATTTTTGGATGATCCAATATCCACATCAGTAAAGGCTGAGTGTATCAAAGAAATGGGCAGATGTATAGTTAAAAGTGCAGCTGAAGTCATGCGTCATTAAAGATTAATTGCGAATTTGTTGTAAGGACTTTGGACCACTAAGCAGTTGGGATATAATATAAGAAGTAAGTTGAATGCTTTAAGTTCCAAATATTAGCGTAGACATTTAAAGTCTTAAATAGATGTTGGAGTTTGAATTTATTTGGTGATGGGATAAAACAATGATCGTACTGGGAAGTTACAAAAACTTCCCAGTATGATCATTGTAAATCTTCTTCACTCGATTTTCGATATAATTTATTCTCTCACCGTACAGTATATAAATGTCTACGCGAATACAACAATCAAAATTCATTCAATGAATACAAAAATTTTATGATTTTATTTTAATTAATATTTCGTTGTATGTATTGTACTTGCCAGCTATTGTGTTATATGTTTTTTTTTATGTAATGTTCATTGTGTGTGCCCGTACATAAAACAATTAACAAAAGGTTTGTCACATCTGTTAAACATAATATTGTAATCAAATTAATCAAAATTATTTTATTTGCTAAACTTATTCCCCTCGATTTTCTCGGTCCTCAACATATTTTGGCATGATGGTATCGAACTCACAGACAAAAATGTTTTTGTTAAATGTCCAAATACCTGTTACACTTCTTATAAATTTAAATAAAAAATTCATTATCGAATTGAATTGAAATCAACAATAAACCGCCAACAGCACCAAACAAATTAAAAACTGGTTATAGTAAAAAAATGCCTCCATCCTCATTAATGGTGGGAAATTTGTTCAGTGGAATTTTTACGTTATTTTTTGTTGTATGTGCTATAATAGTAATAATAATCAAAATATACCCATAATAGCAGTAGTAATAACAACAATATATAAATGTATTATGTACAGTAGTAATGGAAAATAGGCGGAAAAAGCAACGCTGATTACTGTTGTTGAAATGAAATCATCTTTCCGCCAAAGAAAATTTTATATTTGTGCAATGGCTTTTGTTTGTTTGTGTGTACGAATGTGCACAAATTCAATGGAAATTTTTTCGAAAAATTGAGGGATGAGTGGGTGGAAATAAGCACGAGATCGATTATAATGGATGAGGGATTATATTGTTTTGTCGGAATCACATTTGTGCGTTTTAATCGATTGCATATGAATTTTAGAATTTGATTAAAATTTTTGTGTTGTTTTTTTAAAATGTTTTTTGTGTTTGTTGATTCTATTGTGTGTTTGAAGACAATGTAAAATGTAAGATGTGTGCACATAATACTGTTTACATCTATAGTCGAGGAAATAAGTTTACATCATATATTCGTGACTCATCGAGGAGCAACTTAAAGTGGTAGAAAACTTGAGTTAATATGGGGGGATAGTTCTATTTTTCAGAATTGGAAATAACCAACTAGGTACGACAATGGATTAATAGTTGATGAATTTAGAAACTCCTTCAAAGATGACCAGTTAAAGTTTATATAAAACGAGAATAAATGAGTCTAAGCGGAATATTTTAAATGCGATTGCAATACGCCATCGAGAAAGGAAGACATAATAGCCAGATCAAAGCTTCCAGAGTACTGAAGGAGTAATAAAGAATTATAAAGAACCAACAGCCGGATGAATTTATAGGCGTACAGCAAAGTGTAGCAAAAGTATGTTTTAACACTTAAGGGTAGTTTATAGTCAAATAAACTAATGTGAATCAAGAAGATCGAACATTTGTCAACTCAATCATGAAAAGTATGTTGTTCAAAAGCTATATTAATTACATAAAAAAAGACAAGAACTACACAGATCACACAATGTCAGTCTGTAATGGTAATTAAGCAACAGCCAGAACTAAGTTAAGTAGTTATGTAATTCAAATTTTGAAATTTCACCAACAAAACAACAGTTGGAAAGCTGTAACAGGAAAACAAAGAGAAGAAAAGAGTAGGTTTAAAAAAGATTCCCGTACAAAGCATCATTTAAACGGAAGTAATTTTCGCTGGCCAGGTGTTAAAACTCCGTATAAGAACTTCTGCTAAACGAAAACCCATGAGTCCTACTGTAGAATGGAAACGTTATTCCAATAAGCCTTCATAGAAAAGAAGACATTAAACCCAGAACAAAGCTTCTAGAGTAATGAATGGGAAATTAAGAATTTTAAAGAACCAGCGGATGAATCAACAGCATCACATCACAAAGTATAGGACAGAGTCACTGATTTAAATGTATAACTTAGTAATGACTTATAAACAGAAAACCAAGAGAGAGGAATAATTAAATAACCCGTTGAATGACTGTATAAAATAACCCGTTGAATGACTGTATAAAATAACCCGTTGAATGACTGTAATCATCTATAATGTGGAAGCTAAAGTCTTAGGTTTGGTAATCCCCTTAAGCTAAAACACCTTATTACATAATCTATATTATCTAAAAACTAACTGGAAATATGCAATGTTATGCTGATGAATTATGTATGCTATCATTTTTTTACAGGTACTAGTTTTACGGGTGAAATGAGAATTTTCGACGCTGAAAATGGTTTGTATGTAATGAGGGGAAAAAAAAAATATATATATATATATATATATATATATATATATAGATGTATATATATATATATATATATATATATATATATATATATATATATATATATATATATATATATATATTATCTGGGTTTGCTCGCTCTTAATACATAGTAACATAGATAATGGATATCTAAAAAATCAAAAAACTACAACAAAATAACTTGTGACAGCATCGAACTGCTTAAATTTACCTTACTTTGCCAGCAAAATTGTCAGCATAAATTATAAATTAGTTAATGAAATTGTATAAGGTTGGTGGTCGAGTGGTAAAGTTGGTGTGATGTTGTCAACGACCATAAGTTCTTTGGTTCGAATCCGGACCAAGTCAATTTTAAATTGTTCTAAATATCATAGAAGTTCCTTTTTTTTTAGGGAACCAGTTAAAATGACGTAATCCCCAATATAAATCCACAAAAAAAAAAAAAAAAAATATTACCCACGGCCAGCATCGAACCAGTGTAAATATGGTCGAGTTGTATATATAAATTGTATAGTCGCATGGTTATAGCGAATTATATAAAAAAAATTTTGTCTATGCTTCTATCAATCCTGCTCGCCTGGTAAAAATTTCAAAAAAAAGTCGAAAATCGAAAATGTTGCTTGTGTAACGCAATGATATTTTTTTGCATCTTACCTTGTCATATATGTTGACATATGACATGGTAAGATGCAAAAAAATATCATTGCGCTACGCAAGCAACATTTTCGATTTTCGACTTTTTTTTGAAATTTTTACTAGGCGAGCAGGATTGACAGAAGCATAGACAAAATTTTTTTTATATAATTCGCTATAACCATGCGACTATACAATTTATATATACAACTCGACCATATTTACACTGGTTCGATGCTGGCCGTGGGTAATATTTTTTTTTTTTTTTTTGTGGATTTATATTGGGGATTACGTCATTTTAACTGGTTCCCTAAAAAAAAAGGAACTTCTATGATATTTAGAACAATTTAAAATTGACTCGGTCCGGATTCGAACCAAAGAACTTATGGTCGATGACAACATCACACCAACTTTACCACTCGACCACCAACCTTATACAATTTCATTAACTAATTTATAATTTATGCTGACATTTTTGCAATACATTGCAAGGTAAAGCAATGCTGTCTATACAATTTATTTATACAACTCAACCATATATATACTGGTTCGACGCTGGCCAAAGGTAATGTTTTTTTTTTTTTTTTTTGTAGATTTGTATTGGGGATTACGTCATTTTAACTGGTTCCTTAAAAAAACAAACTTCTTCGATATTTAGGATATTTTAAAATGAACTCTGTTCTGATTCGAACCAAAGAACTTATATGATTGGCGATATATAACACATCAACTTTAACCACTCTGCCACCAACGGCATTTTGTAAAGTTCAACTAATGTAGTATTTATTCTGATATTTTTGTAATACATTGGAAGTTAAAGTTAAGCAATGCCGTCACTATGCGATATTTTTTTGTATTATTTATCTGACAAAAAAAATGTATTCAAGTGTTATGAACATTTATCCTTACCAGTTTAGGCAAGATGTAATCAATTTCAAAATAATGCAATCTCTTTAAAATAAAATAAAAACGACGAGTTCCTTTTAAGAATGTTTATTATTTTGATTTATTGAAATATAATAAAATGTTTTGATTTATTGAAATATAATAAAATGGCATATGGGATGATAACACATTTTTTTGTGTTATCATCCCATATGCCACGATCACATGCTTCTATTTATAAAAACTGTTGGCTACCCGAAGTGATAACATCTTACGAACTAAGATTGGCATCACAATCCAGTAGTGCGCTTTTTATATTTGCATAAAAAAATCCAAATAATCCATAGCAACTCGCAATTTCCGGCTTATCTGTAAATAAAAAATAAACAAACATTAACTCATTTTAAATATATTTAGCAAATCATCAAATAAAAAGATATGATAGTGAAGAAGGATTTTATAATCAGGATTTTTCATAAATTATTTTCATGCCTAAAAATCAGCAAGGGGGTTACCCCACAATATTATGAATTTGCGTAAATTGTGCAATAAAACACGTAACAATAGTCCGATTTTGATGAGTGATGCCTTAATCATAAGCTCTAAATATCATAATTAATACTGCTTTACAATAATTGGGCTTTTCCATAAGTTATTTTCATGTCTAAAAATCAGCAAAAGAGTTACCCCACAAAATTATGAATATGCGTGAAGTGTGCAATAAAACACTTAACAATGGTCCGATTATGATGAGTGATGCCTTAATCAAAAGCTCTAGATACCATCATTAATACTGCTTTACAATAATTGGGCTTTTTCATAAATTATATTCTTGCCTAAAAATCAGCAAAGGGGTTAGTCCACAAAATTATGTATATGCATAAATTGTGCAATAAAACAAGTAACAATGGTCCGATTTTGATGAGTTATGCCTTAATTAAAAGTTGTAGATATCAGCATAAATACTGCTTTGTAATATTTGTTTTTTTTATCAATCATTTTCATGCTTAAAAATACTTAAATGGTATTTTGGATGGTGACAGCTGAATTTTATATTTCATTATTTTATTTATCACAATTGATTATTTGTTAACGTAAATAATATCAAGCTTTGTATTTTATTATTTCAATATGCATATATAGTGGCAGGAATTGTGGAACTAAACTTATAAAAAATTACGTGTAGTGATTATTATCCCATTTGTATTGTCAATTTTAATAACAATCGTAATGCTTATTATTATTTTGTGGGCGAGATGAAATATACAGCTCGGACATTTACTACATAATCTTCCATTTTCAATTTTCCTAGTCATTTTTTATTTTTCGTTTATCATTTAGGAAAATTAAAAATTCATTTATCCATTCATTTTTCATTAAAACAATTTTTTCTCTATTTGCCATTGTTTGTTTATATAAACAAATTGAAAGCTTGGTATATTTCTATATTATATATATATATATATATATATATATATATATATATATATATATATATATATATATATATATATATATATATATATATATATATATATATATATATATATATATATATATATATATATATATATATATATATATATATATATATATCAGACCTATATTACATATTTCCAATCAAATTACAATTCTAAACAGAGTCCAATTCCAATCAGACCACTATTACAGATTTTAAATATTTTAATTTACACATTAGAATTAGCGACAGGTAATTTAAGTTAAAACGGGAACACTCTTTACTTCCAATCATACCACTATTAGAGATATTTGCTCTATATATGGTGAATTAGCTGCTGTTGAAGGTCTTGATACTTAAGTACAATTACAACAGAGAGTAATGTTGGAATCTATTTGTTAGTCAATTGATTTATTGAAGACAAACGGATTAATTAAATTCCAGTTTTTTTTATTACTCTTATTTTTAAAATAATAATTTAAAGCCAAAACGTCTCACAAACTAAATATTACTTTTTCCCAATGAATTAACTAGAGGTATACTAAAACAATCAAGGTACCGATGACTTAGAAGGGTAGATCCACTGGGACTTACGAACCGCTTTAATTTTTGCATTCAATAATTTGCATATTTAGTTTAATATAAATAAATAATTGTGAATTATAATTAGTGATTGCAATCCCGGACTGTTTTGCCAATTCCGGGATTATGGGATTGAGTTTTTTAAATCCCGGGATCCCGTGATTTATATACTACAAATACAAATAAAAAAACAATATACATATATTCTTTTTTATTCCGCACCTCGGAAATTACAGTTCCTTTTGGCTCTCGGTGTCCGCATGACCGCATTTCTTAAAGATTTTCATCTTCTTACTAGGTTTAGTTTCTAGATTTACGCTTTCTGAAATAAAATACTGTTTGGCCGATTTTCTAATGGTATCACACTTTGTTTAATGCAGGGCTGCAAATCGTCTGTCAAATTTTGCTGTGTACATCTTATATTATTTACTTCGGGATCAAATATTTCAATACCATATTAGGACTTATTGTTCGAGGTTCCGTGTCCATTTCGCTTTCAAAATCATCAACTCTATATGACGTATTAACTATAGTCGACAAACAATTTCTTTATATAGGTACTTAGTGGAACCGGAAATAAATAATATGGAGATACTGTAAGATTCCAGATGTTGTTGTTCTTCTTTCCTTTATACGAATATGTAAAGCTCATCTACTAGCTCACGGGCTAAGATTTTTCATGATTTTGCAGCTTATTTAACATAAATTTAAGTACAATATCGCAGGTTAGAAGATTTATAACTCTTTGGCAAAGAACGTCAACGGTTACTTCGATGGAACGCAAAATTTAAAGATTATGAAATCCTAGGATTCGTTAAAAAAAATCCTGGGATTAAAACATGAGTCGGGGTTTCGGGATTCAGGATCCTACCTAAAACATTAAGTATTAAAAGTGGTTCAGACTTAAAAAATTGTAATAGTTTTTTAGCTTATAAGAAGTGAATACTTCTTGTTAGTTTCTTTTGTAGACAGATTGAAGTATAAAGCCATTGGCACCAATATTTAAAAAAATTATTTAGTATAAAATACCTATTTATTAGCATTAATTGTTCATTGTAAATGGTGATCTTGTGTCTAAATCTTGTGTAAATTGTGGCTCTGTGACTTTAACAAAGAATTTATTACCTAAAAATATTGCTTGCTCTCCCACCGAGCTTATCTTGACGCCCACTGTGAAATAACATTAAGTTGTTGATATTCCAGAATTTTGTTTCATTTTATTTAACCGTGTTTTGCCATTTAACATAACGTAAGGAGCATTTCTTTATTATATAAGATATTTCCAATATTTATAACTTATTTCGCCAGCTTCTGGCATTTAGATGAGTGCGAGGGATTGCGAATGTCATTCGAGAGAAGACTCGAGAATAAAATATAGCAACGATGACGGCCGGGTTCTTTCAATAAAAAAGTCAGGGATCTCTTAAAAAGTATACCTACCATTTGGAAGTAACAAAGGTCACTACTAGTAAAAAAAACAATATAGCTTATTTTATAGAAGCCGAATTAGGAATCGGCTAGCAATTGGCCTGTACAAATCAATATTTTTATTATATTTTTGTTATTTGAGATTTTAGAAATCGTTTAACCAAGTAATACGCACACTTTTTAAAGCTACAGAGTTGCTAACGTTATGAGTACTACGTTCGAGAGTACTTCTTTTACAGACTAGTTAGCAAAGAAAATGTATTATGCTCGTAGTTCGTATACAGATTTAGGCAAACACTATCTGTGGGGTCACCCTTTATATATATATATATATATATATATATATATATATATATATATATATATATATAACATTTCTGGTTGTTGGTTTGATATTTGTTTCAATTCTTTTCAAAGTTACCATTTTGTGTTTTGTTTTTCTGGTTGAGGAAAATGAACAAAACAACATTTTTATTTGAAAAATTGAATTAAAATTATTTAATTATTTTATTTTATTTTATCTAAATTTAGTATAAAAGAATGAATTTTCATTTTTCCGGAAAATGAGATAGAGAAACGAATGAGAAAAATAAATTTTTGTTGGTGTTTTTATGTTTATTTTGTAAATGCTGCAGCAGATGATGTATATAGTATATTGGTAGATATAGATATAGCTTTTGTATTTTTTCATCTGTAATTTCATTTATTCAAAATAAAAGGATTATATACACTATATATGTGCATATATGAACATATATCAGATTATATAGAATAGATACTATTATTATTATCATTATTATTATTTTTGCGAGAGTATACATCACATTATAGAAATTTATTTAATTAGATAAATTTGCTGCTATCAAATAGCAATGAAAAACCTATATAAAAGTTTATAAAATAAAATAGATTTTTCTTTTAAACTGGAAACCTCTAAAATCGGAAATTGCGAGTTTTCTATACCGAATTCGCATTTTACCCATAACACTTTGAATTTTACATCAAGATTTTGAACTTAAATAAAGATTACCTATATAATGAACACGAGATTTTTCCATTTTTACTCAACTTTTAGCTCGAATAGCTTGTATAGCTTAATCAGAAGTTAATGAGATATTTAACATTAGTTGATGTAGCAGATACTGACAACTGTATCGTCATACCGTAATAAACGTAGCCATTTCTAGAACTCAAATTATTGTCCGAAAATTATACTATTGCCGTTTCTATATTCTGTTGCTGGAATTCCTTATTTTCTATCGAAACAGGAGGTATATAGTTTTCTGGTATCTTTTTTCATAGTGATGACCATTTGTTGTCATATTGAAGGAAAACTCAGATGATGATATATTGCCTACGGATATTATTGGATAAAATCTGAGTTTGCATCAAATTTAAAGAAACAATATCGATGTACAATAGTTTATCACGACGATGTAAACGGCGCTCGGGAGCATACAAATTTAGGACACCCAGTTTAACTGCGCATTCTTTAAGTGAGGCCAAAAGATCACGAAAGAAGAGCGCTGCGGCAATTTCTCGTCGATCATCTAATCGTGAAATATACGCAGTAAATTACAGTCATGATCATACGGAGGAAGAAGCTAGTCAGCATTATAGTGAACAAATGACATAAGTCGAATTGCAAATAGGACACACACTGCCTTTGAACAGATGCCATTCTGGCCAGATGCCGTAGAAAGGGTGGACCAATAAATTCATAACTATTTTGTTGATAAAACCAATCTCTTGAAACCACAGAATTAATGTGTCTATAAGTATAAGTAAGATCAGAAGAAATGATCAGTCAAAGATCCGTTATAAAGAATTTATTACTCAGTCAAGTAACAAGTCATATAAAAATATTGATGACTGATGCAGTATTGGAGATCTGATTCTTCAAAAAAAAAAAAAGATTTAAAAAAATTGACGTAAAATTGAAATAGTCAAGTACATCATTGAAGAGTATCAAAAATAATATTGGCCCTATGCGGTTACCTAGAGACACCTTGGCAGGACCACTTGACAGGAATCCTATTGCAGTTCTAACTGATAAACAAGGTCCAAGTGATGTCTGTAAACGATCTTACCATTAAGTCGGTTGCAGAAAGACACCGCAGGTTTGTAACAGTAGACTTCTCTAGAAAAATCCTAGTGGCTTGGGTGAAATATATTTCTTTATGTGAAAACACAAATCGATAGACCATTGATTCAAAGAGCTTAGGTATCGTTGAGAGTATAGCAATCTCGAGACAGTAGCTGATCTCACTTCGTTTAGCAGATTTAAAAATGGGACGTACGACAAAAAATTTCATGTACTGGGAAAAAGTAATGGGCTTACTTAAGTTGTCAGCGTATAGTTTTTAATAAAAATGGACAAAAAATGGACCGTGACCCGTACCTTTATTGACATTTAAGTTGGATAGACAATCAAAGATTTTATCTACAGTAAACGATAGTTGAGTAAATTCCTGGGTGGTATTTAATTTAAAATAAATCACTTTACTTTACCGAGATGGTCCAAATACTGATTCAAAGAAGTTAGCGTATAATTTACATATTATATCAACGGGAAGGAGGGGTTTATAAAGATCTTCGGGGAGATAACATCTACCAGGATATAATTAAAAAAACCGCAATTGAGGATGTTAAACTCCTTACGCGCTGAAGTAAATTCAGAGTTATACTGATACCTATATGTAATATATATAAAGTTTGTAACTTGTTATGGCGAATTCTAAAGGCGTTTAAAATTAGCATTATCCCAATGTTAGCACCAAATCATGGTTTAGAAACCCTAAATGGAACATGTCTTTCGAAGCCAGTTTTGAGACACTTGTTGAATAGTCACTTCTTGAAGTATTCAAATCGTCGCCAGTTTGAAGAAAATCCCAATCCAAATAGTAGATGTCGAGGGTTAAGCCAAACGGTAGATATACTGGCACGATGAGAACGGAAGAGTGAGAAAGCTTAACACGAACTGCTATCACATCAATGACAGAATTGCACGTTATTACCTCGTTATGAATAAATTTTAACTCTGCAATCAGTACCTCGCCATCTTTAAGAAATAAACTAAATCCATACCTATCCCTTCTATGTTCGACATAGTTTGATGGAAAGTACTCTTCAGACATAAAGCATTCAGTATATGTTTTATAAATGACAATAATATCGAAATTGTTTACAGGCTGTTTGCCTGTAATTTAGTTGAATGAATTATTTCGACTCAAACTCCAACCCTCCTGGGCTTAAGTTGTTTGGCTGGTGAATAAAATATTATAGAATAATAATATAAGCCAGATAAAAAAACAAAATATCGACAAACTTGGCGCGACACGAATTGAGTAATGGAACATCAGAACTCTAACAGAAACATCAAGGAACGCACAAGTTAAAAAGGAAATTAAACGATACCACATAGAAAAACTCAAGTTTCATTTCGAAGTAAAAATGGTAATTTGATGTTCTCTAGTGCAGATGATGTACATGAAGCATATTAACAATTTCTAAAGCAAAGATAGTATTGATTAAATGGAAAAACATAAGCAGAAGAATGATGGAAGTAAAAGTCTATTCGAAAATAAGAAACACAACCATCATGGTGGTATCATGCACCTAACAAATCTGCATATAAAACAATGAAAGGCAATGTCTATAAGCAACTCCAAACAAAATAACAAAAGCTCACAGAAACAACGGTAAAATAAAACAAAAAGATCCAGCGACTTATTCAATAGGTATTCATGTGTCAGACTGAGAGTCGCAGACATTCACAGCTATCATCAACTGACATTAGCACGACTTCAATTCAAGTCATCCACATTGAAACACTAAAAGAAAATAGGCGGGAATTGAATACAATCAGAATAAAAGATAATGAAACAATAAACAATTTAATGGAAAGCTTCATCTGTATCTCCATGTAGAAATAAATCCAACAGTGAAGAACAACGATAGAACTAAACTAAATAATGCCTATATCAAGACAGAAGAGGACAAAATCCAAGTATACGAGGATATATCACATCAAGTAAAGAAGATGGCAAGCAATGATCGAAAAAATATTTATGACATTCTCAATGTTGCTAAGAAGGCAGCAACCAACCATAATATTCGAGCACCCCAAAAGTGGTCCAGGAAAGAATAATGCAGTTTCATTGTTAAGCAATACTTTAAAAATTATGAAGATTTGACAGCCATAAAGATTGCAATTGAGTTGACATTTTGATGCCTTCGATAATAGTGTTTGATGTGGGTTTTTTAATGGAGGCATCATCGGATCATTCTTCTTAGCAAATTACAAAATGAAATATGCAACATGCCTTACAACCAAACATTTTAAATACTGCGCATGAGTAATTTCCTGTTCCTGTTATTTTCTGTTCTAACTGCCGCGATCATGCTATTGCACCATTGGAATTTTTTTTTGTTTTTTTTTTTGTTAAGTCTAAGGTTTATGCTAACCGACTCACGACCACTTGAATGAGATAATTAAGTGCAGTATAAACGAAATTCAGCGAAATTTTTGCAAAACAGTAATCGAAAATCACGACAAAAGAGTGCGTATGTACTAGCAAAGCCGTGAAAGCCATTTATCTAAAATGCTATTCCTTATACATAATCTTATATTTTATACTTTATGAATTAATAAATTTTTAATACAATCTTTATTTAAAAACCTCAGTTTTTTATCAAAATTACTTCTTACGTGGTTATTGGAACACCCTCTATAAGTGATGCTTTGGTCAAGTCTTAATAACTGCACTCGAAGCACAGTTAAAGAGATAAAAAGAATATTTTGAAGAACACGTCATCAACAGCAGCGGAAGTTTCTGGCCATCAATGAGCACTAATAACGAAACTATATAGCTAACCCCATTCGCTAACAGAATGGAAAATAAAGCTGCTATAGGACAAAAAAAGCCACAGAATATTCAAAAGTATAATATTAAATTTTACAACTGCAAGTGCACTGATACCATTAATACAAAAAATTTGAAGTCCTAGCAGAATACCACAAAAATGAAAGAAAATGGAAAATTATAAAAGAACTTGATAATTTCGAGATACCTCGCTTACCAACACAACATTAAAAATACTCGCAATGGTCATCCTTGGCAGAATCCTATGCAAAATGTGATCAGGATGACCACATCAACTCATTCCGAAACATCACTGAACAATCTAATCAATTGAATTATCGTGTATATCCGCTCTTCATTGATTTTCATTGCGCGTTTGATACAGTAAATAGAAACTCAATTTCATCCACCACTTTTTGGAGAACCGCCACATTTAGGAAAACGGGCGTCCCTAAGAAGTTAATTGAAGTCATACAAGAAATATATCATTATATGCTAAAATTGAGTTAAATATAAAGACAAACAAAGTGAAACATGCTGCAATACCCGCGAGGAGTAAGACAAGAATGTGGATTCTCACCACTTTCGTTCCTCAATCCTGTTTGTATTTGAAAGTGCTATCTGAAAACTATAGATGACGCCATCCCCCAACGACATTCAATGGTGATTAACAGGTAAACTCGTTTACGTTGATAAAAATTCCTTCTCACGCACAAACACTTTGACGTGCAGCAACAAATACCACAGCTATCAAATCTATAGCTAACTAACTTAGTCTCAAAGATAAACATCAGAAAAACCGAGACTATAGTGCTAAACGCGAATATAATCACATCGATGCTTAATTAATTCGTACACCGGTTGCACGCAATAACAAAAATAGGGGATTCAGAGGAAGACATAAATCAATGCATAAACAAAGCCAGGTATACAAATCTGAAAAATCTCTGTCCTGTCACGCAAGACTAAGGTTCGAATCATCGAAAAATATGAAATTATTATTATTACTATTATTAAATAAGTGCCAAAATAAGAAGAGGAAATTAAGATAAATTTACCATACACTAAGGAAACCACCAAGTGATATAACAAAGATGTCATTGGAAAAGGGAAAATTTAACTCTAGATTTTTTCACACAAGCCGAGCCATTTTATCAATCTTCTACTCTTCCAATATAAGAGTTTTTGAGAATAATTAATTTAATTAATAATAATTTATTAATTTAAATTTTTAAATTTTTGCTGCAGCATAAAAAAGTACTGGACATTTTTAATTTTTAAATCAATCAAATTTATTTGTAAACCGTAATTAGTTTTCACTTTATAACGGTCTGTACTTATGCATACGGTCAACGAAGTATAGCCAAACAGCCGCTAATCAGTTTAATGAACCTGACATGTCTCTTCTTATATAGTATTTTCACAATACCGTCCATAAGATCGCGGTTCACTAGCACATCTATAAATAAATTAGAATATAGGTTGTGTAAACAAAGTTCATTTTCTAAATTGTTTCTATATTTATTTAATTACATGCATTCGCCACAAATACATTTTCCACGGCCTGAACATAATATCTCTGTTTCACTACCAACATCTTTAGGTATGATACAACTTTTTGTCGTTGTTGGACATTGACAAGCGAATCCACCAAAACCGGGTGTACACTCACATTCACCACAAATGCATACGCCATTATATAGTCCATTACAAAGTTCACGTTTATTTTGATCACATCGATTATTAACACATTCACAGAATTTACCAGTGATTATTTCATTGTTCTCGGTACGTTTGTTACACTCACAAACACCTTCGATACATGACCCAAGGCCTGAACATTCTACAGTTGATCCAGGTGGAATACATTGATTTGGTGTGACATTCGATATAGCCACCAATAATATTAGTAACATTGAGATGTTTATTTGCATGATGCGTTTTTCAATGCGTCTGATCTACTCAGATCGAAATAATAACAGAAAATTGATTTGATTTAATAAGAAATAATCTCGTTATCGATTCGATTTTGACCTTATCGTGAACTTTATTATCAATTTAAAATTATGTCTTTAGGGTTAAAGGTTATTTAGTTGAGATGGTTGATCAAACTATGTGAAAAAGTATCGGTACAGATCTATTTTTAAAATCAGTTTGTTGAACATTTAAAAAATACTTATTTATAGAGTGATTCATGATATGAGTTTTAAGTAATTTCATGCAGGAAGTGAATATTTTATTATTCTAAGTTACCCACTTGATTGGTGTGATGGGCCATATTTACTTTATAAAATCACTTAAAAAACGTGAGAACTAAGCCAGTATTTTGATGGTCAAAATATTTAATTGTTGACCACAACGCTGTAATCAACTGTCAAAAAAAATGTCAATAGTAAATAATTATCAATTATGGCGATATAGCCTGAAACGCTTAATATTTGAAACGATATACGATTAAAGTTGAAAGCTGGTATACCTTCTCTGAAAACTTATGTCCAAATCCTGGCATAAAGTTGAATATATCCCAACTGAATTGCCTAACGAACTATAGCGAATTGGAAAAACTCAAAAAGAATAAGATCAATTAGAAAATTATGGACGAAGGTTGCAGATGTATTCAAGAACATAATATTATATTGAATGCAGTGCTAACTAATGACTTTACGCCTCTTAGCACTCTTTAATTAAATAATAACTTAATAATGGTAACAAAACGAACTTATTTTTATCTAATATCTGGTTGCTCTATGACGATTAATAAATCAAAATCTACTCGCAATTACTCTACGTTGAGAGAAATTGTTACATCGTGTCAAAATATAACGATTCGATATTTTATCAGCCACCACAAACAAACCAGGCTTATCACTTTATACCTTCAACGTTCAGGGATTAGAAGCAAAAGTATTGATTTGATGGATAGATTTCCTGCTTAATTCTCTCATCTTTTAATTTTGTCAAAAACATCGGTTCACAGTGACGAACAGGTTGGTTCGGTATACACAATTACAAACTACAATTAGTTAAATATAAACGGCCAAGTGCCTACTTAAGGAGCTGCTATTTATCAGAGGTTAGGTGATACTGCTAATATTTTAATGCCAACACCGAATATAAAAGCTAGCATTTGGGGTGCAACTTGATGAGGAGTCTGAATGTTTATGGTATGTTCTATACAAAGCACAACAAAACAGTGCATATCAATCATCGAATCAAAATATTAAATGAAATTGCATTTTTTCATCCAAAGTTTCTGCTATATTCGTCTGAAGTGGCACCAACACTTAATATAAACTTAGAAAAATACCCATAATTTTCGTGAAGAGGATTTTAATGTAAATTTTGCAGCAGAATCAATTATACGCCGCCTATTTAAACTTTTAAATTATTATAAGCCATCAGATTTTCATTATTACAAGCCTGTAGTTAGAGGCTAACTAAAACTGATCACCAGTAAGTTTGTTGACACATAATTACAAATTACAACAACTAGAGCTATACTATCTACACTACGGAAGCATGGTATATAGATAAAATTTCAAACAGAGCAGCTAGAGATTTATTAGTATAAACCTTTTAAAATCTGGAAAATCTGGTAAGCATGAGAATAGAAGGCCAATTAGACTTTTAAGCGGTCTGAGAAAAATCACTGAAAAAGTTATAAAAAACAGATTATGAGGGGAGTAAAACGATGGCCGGTAACTTTGTTGGCATTAAGAAGGCTATTGATTCTGTTTGGCATAGTCATCAGTGATCAGTGCCTCGCGCAATAAGAATGCCTCGCGGTTGCTTAAAAATCATCACGAAAAATATTTTTATAAATTAATTCCCTTGCGCTTTTTAGATTCTGTTGTTTTGATTTGTTCAAAACTAAAAATGATCGTGGCGAATATTCAAGAGCATACAACAGTTTGAAAAAACAGATGCCTAACGAAACTGAAAGTATAGTGGTAGGTAATAAGAACCAAAAAGCAGTGTCTCCTAATGACGCGGAAGATTTGCAAACGGAAAATCTAGTTCAAACAGCAAAAGTTCGTTCAAATGGTTGTTGCTGAACCAATAAACGATATCAAAATTGAAGGAGAACCTGTACTGAAGAAGAAAATAGTCTACAAATGTTAGTTCAAGCATCAAGTTAATTCGAAATGGGAGTTCCTGCTATACATGGCCTAGTAACTTATCGCATGATATTAGAAATACAATGATTCGACATGGTCCGACTTAATGTAATCAGCCATGTTCAAAGAGTAAGTTGGGTCGAAGTTTTACAGTTAAATATTTTAAAAGGAAATTAGCAAATGGGGACGAACAAATGTTATTCTAAAAATATTGAAAAAGTATGGTGTTTTATCTGCGAATTATTTTCAGTTCGAAGCTCTTTCTTATCGAATGAAGGATTATGTGCTTGGATTCATTTGAAAGTAAGGTTATCGAGTCGCGAGTGAAGTGCGCAGCATTTAGAATATTTACAGACTTAGCTAAATAAATCTGGTAATATACGAATGACTATATGTTAATGGTTAAAAATATTTAGTCATTGAGTTGCAATGATGAACAAGCATAGTTCGTATTTGAACGTATTATTGCATCTTTATTGCATTTAGCGAAACACAATTTATAGTTTATCCTTTAGGGGAAGTTCTGATGTATTATTTGCTAAAAATAATGGAATTTTTCTGGGACTAAATGAGCTTATTACTAAATTCAACCCAGTATTAATTGAGCTTCGATAAAAATGGCGAAATATAGTTGAATAATACTAGATTGTACTCCTAATGAGCAGCACTTTGTAATTTTCCACTTTGCGAATATTAATTCCCGCCAATTGGCCAGAAGATTAAAGGAGATTCAACCGATTTTCAAAACTCATTTTCAATGTTAGCTCTGAATATTTTTCATAACTTACTCGTACATTTTAAAACTTGCTAAAAATATAATACATTCAAGAATTAAAATTATTCTTATTTAAATCTTCGGATATGCTTAATAATGATACGTTGAAAGTATTTATCGGACATAGAAAAAGGCACAATTTTAGGACATTCCGAAAAAGGTTTTTCGTTTAGACAAATCGGGCCAAAATTAAACCGCAATAACGTTACTCATCTGAAATACAGTAAAATGATGCCAGCAAAGTTATTACCATGGACCAATGCCGCTCATCTTGAATTTGTTAGGACAACCATGAGTAGCAACTGGCCAAAGGCATTTAAAAAATTTGTTTTAATAATAACATTTCGATTTTATCAAAACTAATAACTACGAATGATTTTACCGATGAAAAAAATTTAATCTCGATGGAGTACATCAATGCTATTGGATTGATCTCAGTAGAGAGACAAAATACTTTGGATACGGAAAGTACGGAATTTTGGTGGTAGTATAGCTTAATGGTGTGTAGAACTTTCTGTTCAGTGGAAACCCATACCTAAAACTTTCTATCCACTAAACTAAACAGTTTGGAGCACACTAGCGTGTTAGAAAACCATATGATTACTTTTTCGTTCATAAACATCAAGAAGAACGCTGGATTTTCCAGTATTAGATTTACCCAGTTGTTTGCTAGATCATAACCCAATAAAAATCATTTCGAAAAATTTACGAAGGTATAACCATCAATAGAAACAAACAAGCCTAACAGGCTTTTGACTATAGGAGAAAACAACGGTGGACAATAATGGCGTATTTATTTTTTTGGTCCTTATTTGTTTTATTAATTTTTAATATGGTTACTGTAGATTTGAAAATTTTTAAGATTATATAAAAATTATTTTGTTTGAATTGAACCGATCACTTTATTTGATAAGTAATAATGGTCGTAACTATGCGATTTAATTTAGATTATGCAGACATTACATATTTCATTCCAAACAGCTACGGAATTAACCCACCATTAACACTAAATTATTAATCGAAATTAGGTAAATTGTTGATTCTACATTCCTTATAGGATTAAAAGTGTATAATTTCTATTCACACCCACGTGAGTACTAAAGGGTTAATAATAATGCATGCATACCATAGATACATATATATTCATAACAGCATCACGAAAAAATATATGATTAAACTAACTCAGTATACATTAAAATTAAAAATGAAAATGGAAAACAAAGGAAAAACGGAAAATATATATTATTATTGTGTGTATACAAATTTATGAGAGAGTTGGGTGTTGTTATCCAATCATATTTGTATAAACAAATGAGAAAAGTATTTTACGGTGAAAAATATGTACGTACATGTGTACGAGTATAAGGGAAAACAAACAAAAAAAAAATGAAAAATTAAAAAAAAAAAGTAACAAAAAAAACGAGATAATACATTTTTCATTGTTATGTTGTTTTGTATTCTGTCAGTTATATATGAAATTTTGTTTTAATCAAAAAATAAAAACGGAAAATTTAAATGAAAATTTTTATAATTTTTTTTTTTGTATTTCTCCGTGAATATTGTTTGTCTTTTTGTTTGTGTGCGCAAAAAAAAAAATTGTATTATAATAAATAAAAATTCTATATTTATAAATTTACTGATGATTTCCCAATTCCATGATTTTGTTTTCCCATTTCATGTTGTTGTTCGAATGAAATAAAAAAAAATTTCTTTTGCAATTTTTTTTTTTTGTTTATTTTTTAATATTATACATTTTCTTTATTTTATCATCATATATACTACAGATAAATATGAAATAAGAATGAAAAATTGAAATATTAAAATAATAAAAAAAAGCACCATTTTCTTTTAAAATTATAACAGCAACAATGATGACGACGACAACAGTCAGAAAAAAAAAATAGCAAACAAATGAATTATTACAGTACGCGTATATACGAATAATCATGTGTCACTATAATATGTTGGTGATCCTTCTGCGATTTTATGAACAATATGTCAATTTACATATTTTACGCTGATTTTACGATGAATTTTTTTTTACCGAGAGCTTGTAAGTTTAACACAAAACATTACTTGAACATTTTCTCCCTAAACAGCTTGCAATTTAATTTTCACTAAGGCACTTCGAAAGACCGAGAGACCATGCTATATCGAGTTTGCACATGGAATCAAAAGGTATTTTTTGATCTCTTTATGACGATCGGTGATGGCAATGAACTGAACTCATTTACATAATTAAATAATGAGTATATTGGTTACATTTCATCTACTAAGATATCAACCTAAAAAGAAATCTGACTGTATGACATATTTAAAACTCACACAGGGTTTTAAATATGTCATACTGGATCACAAAACCTCGAAAACTGAGCTTGGCTTCGCACACACATCTGACATCTGAATAATTAAATAACAACAACACATCTGTCGTTGTTATAAATTCGTTAATATATGTCCAAAGCGTATTGAATTCCTGCGATTAAGAAAATGTGCTAACCACAAATGCGTACAGAATTCATTGATTGTGTTTTACACCTCTTTGCACAGTTTTCCTGTAACAAATTTTTGGAATGCTCATAGCGTCAAAAGCAAGACACATGAGGTAATACATTTTCTCGAAATATTTGAAAGATAGATCTTATGCTTATAACAGAAACATTCCTAACATTCTTCTAAAACAAGTTCTGGATTCCGAGTTCATTGTCTTATCACCAATTTTTACTTCATATTTTTAAGATATGTATTTTAACGGCGATCTTGAATCCCTGTAAACAGCCTTCAGACGCCAATGCCTATAAGGTATAAATAGAACCAGAAATAAAGCGTCAAAATACATCGAAACAAATTTATTTGTCTCTCGGCGACGTTGGTTTAGTAAAAACAACAAGAGCGTCAGCTTTATAAGCAACAAAACAGGAAAAATAATAACAACCAACGTAACCCTAAAATATTAAATTTGTCAATGTTAAATTCTCAAGAAAAACGAAATTTTATAAAGAAAAAACAAAGAAAAACCAAATACATCTGCGATTTTACGAACATTACCTCAATTTACATATTTACGATGACATTTAATGAAGATTTTTAAACGAGTGATCGTAAAAAGAAACTTAAATGTTTTCTCCCTGAACAGCTTGTAAATGGTTACCAAAACGGCACTTGGATCAGCCGAGGTCCAATAATCAAATTCGCAAAAAATCTTGATTAGGATTGAAGATGGCAATGGAATCATCATTTAGGTTTGGCAGCTAGCATTTGTTTAAAGGAATGAACGCAAGAAAATGCATTTTATCTGCATCACTTAAAAGACAGCATAAAATTGATTTGTTCAAACTCCTGTGAGACAAGTTCCTTACAGGAGGTGACTACAACGTTAAACATATCCTTTGTGGATTTTGAATAATATCCCCGAAAAGTAAAAAAATATAGAAATGTATGTAGTTTGACATAATGGAGCTCGTGCCTCTATACAAAGATCTTCTACCTTTAAATCACGATTATGCAAACCTTATCTGAAAACAGCTTTATTAAAAAAACATGATAAAGAAGTTTAGGACTATCACAATGAACCCTATAGAAAGTCACAACAAGGCTGTTCGCCTTTTCGCTGTTCTGGCGGCATCTGAGCAAGAAATGATACAGATCAGAAGGGTATGTTTTATGCTCTAGATCGATGTGTTTTTTTCATATACACGCCCATCTCTAAACATTTTCACCGATTTCTGGTGTTATTACAGTACTTTCGTTTACTTCTAATCCTATTATTCTAAACTTTTAAAAGTATGTCCTTAAGCATCGAGGTTATAGTTCGTTTATTGGTGTACACCTTTTCCTTCAAAAACTCTACATGAAGAAAACTTATTTAGACATTATTCGACAAAGTTTCCAATGCCAGTACCAAAAAAAATTTCATCATGTCCCGAAAGTGGTCACCAATATAATGCAGTATTGCCTCTAGCATCCCTTACGAAATATATGACCCAATGATTCTACCGGCTCAAATGGCTCACCATACTGTTACCCTTCTACGAGGGTGCAGTGGTCTTTAGTGTTATCAATTAAGGGTTTTTGGTGCCTTAATAATGGCTTTTCTGTTTACTAAAAAAGCCAGCCATCAAATGATTTTTTGCCAAAAAAGGTGGTCAACTATTCGAGCTGTAAAACTCGAGTACTTTAATCTCGCCGTAGTTCATGGTCCTGCAGCTGCTGTGGCTATTGAATTTTATATAATTAAAAATACAAATTTTTTTTTGAGAATTTTCAACAAACATGATGGTAATATTCTCGTTTTCTTGTGCAATACTTTGTTTCAAAATTATTCATTACGCCGAATTATTGACTTGCTTGGTACGTGATTAACACCAAAAAAGTCATTAATTTTCACCGCGTATTCATAATTATTTAAACAAAATGTTACAAAATTACTATCGACTATCAAATGCGAACTGACAAATGTTATCAAAAATAAAATGTCAGGCAAATAAAATACTGCGAACGGGCAAATTGGTAAACAAGAATTGATATCTGAAAAAAATTTGCTTCAAATTGTCATGATCTGGAATCCAGGTAAATTTGAAATAAATCTAACCTCAGTTCGTCTAATCAGTTTGCTCAAAATCATACAAAAAATGACCATTCAAAAACTTAAACCAATTCTTTGTGAAAAAAATAATACCTTACCATCAGTTTGAAATCAGATAATTACACGGAACTGACGAACATGATCACAGAGTCGTATCTGAAGTAAGTCAAACACATCGCGATTTTGTGTTCGAACACAGCCGCTGACCACAACGCCGTGACCAATTGAATGTTTAATCGTTTATTGCGACCTACAACGACCACTAATTGTAAAAATATGGTCTGAAAGATTTTTTAAAAGATCTCAGTAAAAGCAGAACGTTGGCCTGTGAAGCTGTTGATCTGAAATTAAAGACTGACTAAAAAAAAACTGTTTTGTATAGCATTTTTGATTTTTGTAAAACCGTTCGTTATAACATTTATCATAAAGGATTTTATTCATAAAGTAAGAATACAGCTACTGCCGAGCTTTTACGCAATAATTGAAAATTATTCATGTTTGATCGAAAATTGTTGGTAAAATTTAACAGTAAAACCACTTGATTTTTACAGCAGACCTACTAACACAAAATTATACGTAAAAATTTTAATATTTGTGGATGCTGCAGCAATACTATAGCCACTCAAAATCCAAAAATAGCTTCATAAATTTGCAAGAACATTTAGTCAAAATAGAAAAATAGTTAACTATAAAATGGAGAATTAAGGCCAATGAGCGTAAATCAGTAAACATTACACTTACACTCCGCAGCATTACCTGTCCATCGATAAAACTAAAAAAATATCACTTTCTCACAACACCAAAACGTTGACTACATAAGTCTATATAGATATAAAATGGTACTCAAACCATTATATTATAGCAAGCAATAATGGGGCTCTGCTTACGCTTCCAACATATAATGCCCCAATGCAATAGCTAGAGAAGTATTGATTAGGCCTAGATATGATCGTCTTAATAAAATTATAGAAAAATTATAATTACTACAAAGCATCGCATGTTTTAAAGCCAAAGGGAGGCTGTAATAATATATATGTATTATAAAAGTATACTAACGTACGATACTACAAAAGTGCAATGATTTCAAGACCAACAGATCAAAAAATGACAGCAAAAACGACCAATTTTAAGCACTGATTTAATGTACCGTGAGTGTGACTATTGCAATACTTGATGTTTGAGGTAAGTAATGTATTTACAATCAACAAACATCGTTATGTTAATATATTTAAAATCAATAACTAATAAAATACGAATATCAACAAAAGTTCATTGACCAAAACAAATTTTGTTAAATAAACTAAAAACAATTTGTTCGGAAATACTTGTTAACCAAATATTTGCGAATAAAAAAACTATAGGGTAAATATTAAATAACGATTATAAAATGAATGAACTTTCGTTTGGTGTTTAAAGAAATGTATATCTAAAATTAAGCACCAAATACCAATCTAAACTTAAGTACCATATTATGATCGATCAAGATCTGTTCCATTTTCGATCAGGAAAGTACTTTAAGGAAAACTTTTTATAAGTAATAATTCAAAAAATACATTAGAAGAAAACATGCATCTATGAATTTCACTTTTAATTATAATATAACTTACAAACAAAAATTATTTAATATTTTCACCTGATACAGTGCAGGAGAACCATACTTCCACTCAACAATATACATTACCAACAAACCAAACGTTGAAAATAAGAACAATCAGATACACTATGAATAAAAATTAAAAAACTATATGAGATTCGAAGAGAAGCACAGAGAATTTGTTTTTTCTTCATAACGATATTCCACCTTCCCTTACTTCACTCCTGATTCTGAAGGGAAAGTGAAAGAAGAGAAAATTTTTAATTATAATTTTTTTTTGTATTTTCATTTTGTTTATTATTTAAATTATTCATAAATAAATAAAATTGGTACAACAACAACAAAAACAAAGTACCAAGAACTACAACCATAAAAAATGAAAAAATTCATTTTGTTAAACAACATCGTCATCATCAAGTTTATCATCACATAATAAACATCATCATCATTATCATCATCAACAACAACAGCAACAACATCATAGCGTTAGAACAATACCGATTCCCTAAAGCAACCCTTTTTTGTGTTCACTTCTTTGCCTTTCTTCTTATTTAACATAGTGGAGAGGAAAAAATTACTAGAAGCAGTG
This sequence comes from Tipula confusa, assembly GCA_963556175.1. Classification (NCBI taxonomy): domain Eukaryota; kingdom Metazoa; phylum Arthropoda; class Insecta; order Diptera; family Tipulidae; genus Tipula; species Tipula confusa. The sequence continues at coordinate 162,116,526 of OY744477.1, read as the reverse complement.
CCCTCTGTATATAAGGGATGTGAATAATTATACGCTTAAATTCTTTAATTAATTTTGTTTTCTAACAAATACATATGGATATTATATGTGTGTACGTGTATGCTGGATTTTATTTTTAATTAGAAATCATACATAAATAGCTACAGTACAAAATTATCAGGTGGAACGATAATATTCGGTGATGCTGAAGGTAATATGAGAACAAAATTACTGCATATTTGATGTGAAATACATTTCTCTTTGAATATTTAGAGCAAGATTGATTCAATATAGCACAATAATTGTAATAGCAATCCGAGCTGGAATATTGATGGATTTATCAAAAACTCTAAAAATTTATGTAAATTACTACACATACAAGGGCAGTTCGTTAATTTCCACATTCGGAAAGTGCTATCTTTAAGAAGGACGCAGAAAAATTTTCTATCTTCGCGAATGTCACGTGTGGTTAAATTTGATCACAAACATATTCGAACGGCAACTTCAATGGAATGTTTGGAGATGTTTAATTGTAAGCCTCCCAAGTTTTTGCGTCAATTCGTAACTAGGGATAAAAAATCACAAAAGTAGGTTTCTCTAGGTTACGAACTGATTCCGCTAGGAAAACTAAGAAGTGATTGTATATAGAAAAAACACATGTTTTAAAGAGTGGCCAAAATCTTATTGGTTGGGAGCGATCAAAAAAACGATGAATTGATCAGGAACTTAATAATTTTCCCTCGTATAACTAAATAACTTAGGCCCAGTTCAAAATTTATCATTTTTAGTATAGGTGAAATTTATTCACTTCCAATTTTGATTCCTGATATAAGAAAATTTGATTTACGAGCTTTTTTAATTTTTTAAATTTCACTGGAGCTATACTCCACAAAAATATTAAAAACAGGAAGGAATGTCGAAAACATTGAGTTGAAACCAGCAATGGGATATATTCTGACCACTCATTTGTTATCAAAGTCTCATAAACAATTAAAAAACTTGAATAAACTAACAAATAATAAAACTAACTGGGACCTATTCCAGGAACTAATTAAAGAACAAATAAACCTGCAAGTGCCTATTAAAACAACGGTGCAGTTGGAAGAGGAACTTGAGGTACTTATAACATATATATTCAACATGCCGCATAGACAAGTTGACCTATTAATTACATCGAATCTCGTGTAGGTACAAAAATTGGAGCAAAAAGGAAGGCAAAACTAGTATAATTCTAATAAATTATATTTAATCTTTGAAAATGATCTTCTACAAACATTTTAGAGAAAAGCTCTTTTGAACGCAAAGAGAACAATTACCACTTAACATTAAAAATGATGCTTTACCAATACTCAACTATAGTTAATATTCAATGAAATCACTCAATGGATTCATTACAATTTAAAGTAGCGTCTATAAAACAGTCAATGGAATCAGAGCGTCAAGTGCTATCTCAATCAGCTAGGATATTTGTCCCATTATACTTGTGATACACTAGATTATATCAATACAAATACTGTTTCATATACTATGGCTATTACATTTAGATTGGGATGACGAACTACCACTAAAGGAGTCTTCATATGGCAGACTATCAGAAAAAATTGCTAAATTTGAAAAAAATAAAAATTCGGCAGTGGCATAGTCTTATTGTTCAAGTGAAACCGAATTTAAGCTGCCGCAGTCTTTTATCTAAACTGATAAAAATGGTGAAGGTATATCAATGAACTTATAGAAGAAATGAAAGACACCATATGGGTAGACTCTAAAATAGCATTAGTTTGTCTATCATCTCGTCCTAGAAGTTGGAGTACCTTCATCACAAACTGCACTTCTGGTAGTCAATTTTGCTGCTCTCGACAACAATGGCGATATGTTGATTTATAAATAATTCCAGCTGATTGTGCTTCATGAGGCATGATGTGTTATTCACAACCGCAATCAATTCGAAAGTTGAAGAATGGGAAAGTCCCTTAAAAGATATAGTTGACGAGCAAGACTGACTTCTCGGTAAGGGCTATGGAAGTAATTGAGGTAAAAACACAAACGGATGTCATTAATAATGACTTTAAAAAAGCGTTGGACTCAATAAATCACTGTCTAGTCGTGGAAAAGATTAAGAAAATTAAAACTTGTGATAATTTGATTAAATGGCTTATACTTCATACCTTAGGGGAACTCTCAAATTGTTAAAATTTATAATTCTATATGTAATCCAATTAAGGTATATACAAGTCTGACTAAAGGTTCACACCTTGGGCTAATCATTTTTCTACTGTTTATCAACGACATTACTAACGTTATTAAATCTCCTCGCTGTCTAATTTATGCAGAAGACTTAAAAATATATTCTCCTATTTGAGATGTGACGAATCTCGTGTTTCATTATAAAGTAATGAAACACGAGATTCGTCACACTTAGTGTTTCATTACTTTATAGGTCAACGTTTGACTTGATCAACTGAATTGAAGGATCTTGGAATTATATGTTTACACATTTGTTATCGTTTTTTCAACATATTGACTTCTTTACCGTTACTCTATGCTTGGATTTTTGAAGTGGACTTTGAAAGAATTTGATAATTCAAGAGCATTTGCCACCCTATATCACTTGATCCGGTTAAAGCTGGAATATATATAGTTAATGCTGCATACTTCCGCTTTACTCAAACTAGTTAAAAAGATTTTATTCGGTGCAGATATTCTTTTTAGTTTTCTATGCGCAGTAAAACAAGTTAGTTTGACCATGGTAAAATATGGTGAGAAAATGTTATGGATCTGCCTTATGTTGACCCCAAAACTTTATATTTTATATCGTATAGACCGATTTCACTATTTGCAGTCATTTTTAAATTATTTGATAAATTATTGTTCATAAAATAACATACATAATCGAAGACGCACTTGTGAATAAACAGATATCCTACAATTTTCTCTTAGATGTATCACCAGCTTTTGGCAATATTTGTCATCAAGGGCTTTAATTTAAATTGCACCTATAAACATAGTTCTCTACCAATTTTTTAAATATTTTAACTTAACGGAGAGTATCCCAGAGATTTGCCAGATACAGAAAGTCCAATCACAGTAATATTATCAGGTTATACAGCTATTCTGGCAACAGGAAAAAGTGTATCTAAAGCAACAAGCAATCTTTTAAAAGCATCCAACGAAGTATAAACGACGCAAAATCGAATCAGGCATAAATTACACAAAACAGAAACTTAATGAGAGTCGAATAGAATTAATAAAATATAGGCTCCATATTCAATTACAGTTAAATAAGTCGGGATGACACTCGACTTCAAGTTTATAAGAACTCTTTAAAAAATAAAATATAAACAATGGAACGTTTAGCGAATATCTCAGAATCGAAAGTCCAGACATACGTCTTTTGTTGGATACTGATAACGAACTGGATTACTAGTGTTAACTATAATTCATAATTTTCTTATTACAATTTCACCTCTGCTTATCTTATCTACTATTTTGCATTATACCTATACATAAATATATATGTACTTAATATTTTTTTTTTATATTTGTTTTTTATATAATTACAATTTTAATACTCGCTTTATACACTTAACGTCTTGAACAATAAAATTTATTAATCGATCAAAGATAGTCAAGTAATCAATATATGTATAATTGAGTTCGTGATTTTAGAAGCAATTGATTGGATCTATAAAAATAAAAGTCTATAAAAATAAAAATATATTTAAAGACACGGAAAATGCTCATTGGTTTATTAACATTGGCGTCAGATATTGGGTAGCGGATTTGATATCACCGTACGGACATATTTTAAAAATCGTTCTTAGAGTATTCGATTGGTTACGCGACAATCGATGTAGCTATGTAATACAAAAAGGCGCAAATAGTACAATAGAACTTTTTAGAAATTTTTGGAAGAATTGTTGGAATCCCTCAAATCTAAATTAGATACCGCACCAAGGTCTCAAGTTCAGCTTAAATTTAACGACTTTAACCTAAATTATCAGAATTTCTAAAAAAAATCCTAACTCGGTTTGAATCGTTAAACGAAACACAATTCAATTTTAATATCCGAACTATAACAGATAAATTATATTATATTCTCCGACCAGCCTTAGAAGATAGGATTGCGGATCTTGTTAAAAAAAATGGCAGTTCAAGATACTAACGTGGGTGAAGAGCTTTCATTTGATCTGAAAATGCCAGAAATCTTGAAAGGCATAGAGCTTGCTAAATTTTTCATGTTACGGAGTCATAAAATAAAATACAAATAGAATAAATAGATTTTGCCAAACCGTAAAACACGACGCTTTACATATTAATGACATATTAATTATATATTAATAACGCTTTATATATTAATGGACTCGTTGTTCAGAATGGGATATTCGCTTTAGCTATGTTCATCTTCCATTTCGATCTCTTATTCATGCATTGAGTGCCGATATCTGTAAATGTATCGGTAAATTTTACTCATCTGCGATAATGAAAAATTTCAATACATTTTTGGGCGATACAATTCATGTAAGTTGCGATTATATAGAAGATGCAATAATGTTAAAGAAAATTATCATATTAATTTTGTAAGTTACCAAATTACCTTTGTAAGTTACCAAATTATAGTGCTCCAACACTCAAGAACTTCTAAATGGTATTCCAGACATAGATTTCCAGATCGTAAAATCGATCATTTTGCAAAGATGTTTGACCCTCTTGGAATAGTTTCCGAAAGTATAGTAGCGGGTAAATTATTATTACAAAAGTTGTGGTCTAATTTTAGTTGAGAGGAAAGCCACCCGGCATTGTATACATATTAGACTAATTTTCTTAAGGAACTTACAAATTTAGCCACTTAAACATTCCAATTCATTTGTTTAACGGTAATGACAAAAATCCAAAAATTCAGTTACACGGTTTCGCTGATATCAGCGATAAGGCTTACGGTCCCATCATATATTTACGTTTCTTAGGTCTGAAAGGTTATGCAGCTAATTTAATCTGTTCAAAATCTCGAATCGCTCATTTAAAGCACGTTACTTTGCTTCGGATTGAGTTATGTGCTGCATAACTTTAGGCCAAGCTTAAGCAAATGGTTATGAGCATTTAAAACTTTATGGTCGAAACGTTTTATTACCGGACAGATTATATGATAACTTTACACTGGATTAGGTCATTCGTCATTCTCTAAATAGAAAACCTACGTGTTTAATATTTAAACAAGATCCGATTACGATAAATAGCTGTACAAATAGAGGCAAAATTAAAACCAGCCGGGTTAAGTTTCTCTATTCGTCAACTGAATTTTGAAAACGCTTACGACAACTTACGATCATTACGATCGTAATGATAACAAACATTACGATCGTAAAAATTCGTTGGTGACAATTTAAAGTGTTATGGGTTATGTTGTACATCGTTTTATCAATAATTACCGGTTCAAAAATTCAAGGATAACTGGGCCTTTGAATTGATTGATTTAGAATGTACGCCCAAACATTAAGCAGGATCTCTCGGAGAGCGCCGGGCCTTACTTAGTTAGTAAATTTTTGTGGGGTAGGGAAAGGGAAAGGTATGTCAGTAATGACGGAATTGGTCCGGTTTCCTAGTAGCCAATATTCAAACTACTGTTAGTATAAGACAATCACAGTTTTATTGAACTGCTCTGCATTATGTCATCTCTTATCAGAAACTCCAGTGTGCCACCATTCTTCTGTAATCTGCAGAGGTTCCCTAAAAACAAGCTTATCATAAACACCCAATTTTATTACACTCGTCACGTTTCATAACTGGGCCTTTAAATGCATAAAAATTAAAAATTACGTTAAATATCATATTTCGTTTGGTTTAATCTATACCTGCTTTCCAACGGAATATACAAAGTAACAAAAACCTAACTTTCTAGTACGTCATCCAACATTAAAATCACATTCTTTGTTAACCAACATAAATTAGATTAACAAAACATAATTAGAGTTGGAGCTAGTCTAAAATTTGCAGCAATTCCTTATACATCACGTCATCAAGCCTTACTGCCTAGCAATAATTATTTTACAACCACACTAATAAGTTTCATCCACACGAAGCATCTCACAAATTGACCCATATGCTCTGTTAGCCGCGCTATAAGGTAAACTTACTGGCAAATGAAAGAAAAACAGTTGACCAAAAAGGTTTACAAATACATAGTGTGTATAATGTGTTGTCGTGTAAACCCAAGGCTTCCTGAATAATTAATGGCAGATTTACCTGTAGAACGTGTCAATCCAGTACCATCATTTTATGACGTCGGCATAGACTATGGAGGACCATTGTTTATCCATTATCACATACTTGGGAAATTTTTTTCCCAGAAGTGAGATCGGAATTAGCTTCCCATCTCACTTCTGTTTCATTTATTGGTGCATTTCCTCGTTTCATAACAACAAGAGGACTATGTTAAACAGTCTTCTCAGGTAATAGAACCAAGTTTGGCGGCAAATCCAGAATTTTTTAAAAATGACTGCCTCAACGTATCAAATGTTAAGTTACCTTTAATTTAAGGGGTCACAACCTATGTAATTTATTAAAACTATAAAACACATAATATAGATGTAAAATACTGTACAGGTTATTAAAAATATGTACACTGCAAACTTCATTTCAACGAGATTCGATGAAACTATTCAATCGTGAAAATTGACATTCTTCACTAATATCCAGATTAACTTACCAAATTATTTTAATAATAATAATACATAATAATAATCTGTGCTGAGTAATTAGAAAGAACAACATAAACAAAAGTTAATTTATAATATTTACAAAATAACTTTTTTAATATTTTAATATTTAAAGTTCTGTTTTTTTTTTAAACATTATACAACACAAAGTTAAATAGTAATAAAACAAAAACATCATTTTGTTCTTATTTTGTAATTATTGTAAGAATAATGATAATAAAAATATTTTTTTAATTTAAAAAAATTTAAAACAAAATACAAAACATTAAAACAGCATTCATATATATATATATATATATATATATATATATATATATATATATATATATATATATATATATATATATATATATATATATATAAATATATATATATATATATATATATATATATATATATATATATATGTATATATATATATATATATATATATATATATATATATATATATATATATAATTATATATATATATATATATATATATATATATATATATATATATATATATATATATATATAATTATATATATATATATATATATATATATATATATATATATACACTAGAACCTCGAGTTGCGCAAGTTCAACTTGCACAATTTTAAATAGCGTTAGAAGACATTTTTAATGCAACTCGAAGGTATAATGATTCAATAACAATATTATCAATTTTTGTTTAATCTGAAAACATATATGCCAGTTCAGTTTAGTTTTAAAAAAAATGAAATTTGCTTAGCCAAACTATTTACGAAACCAAACTACATTGAAATTAAGCAAATTTCATATCTTTTAATAGTTGTTTTGGACAAATGTGCCAAATTCATGTAAAACAGTATTAAATTCCTCGAGCAGATTAACTCCATAAGAAACGTGGACAACTTTATTTCTCAAAAATCGACCTGTCGAATGCCAGTTTTCAACTAAAATTGAACACAATTACTTTGGAAAATAAAAAGAAAGTAAAAAAGGAAGTATACTTGTCGTTGACACACCGCGAGATAGGGAGAAAGCGAGGAAGGGAGTTTCCTGCAAAGATATAACAGAAATTCTTAAAACAGGCAGGTGCTGACAAGCGCGAACTATTTAAATGTTGGCATTGTTGCAGGCAGTACTATAGAAGAGCACATGCGAGTTATAATATTAGTTTACCAGAGAATTAAAGAACACGGCCTAACCATCAAACAAGATAAATTTAAATTTGCAGAGCCTAAAGTGTATTCTTGAATTTTACTTCAATCATTAATGGGTAAGATTAATTGCTAATTTAAATTTATTAGGAATTTTTCAGAAATGTCTGCCCGAACGACGTCAGAAAAAAAACTGCAACACAAATCTTTTGGAGTACTTTTTTTCTAAGTATTGATCAGCCAGTGGATTTAAAGTCCCTTGAAGGCTAATTTTTAATAAAAACTTAACATTTATAAATACGATAACCAAAGAGCAAAAAACGTATGGAAAAAGTAAGAAGGAGGCTTCAAATTGACAGTATGGTTACAGCAAATCATGAGCAATATGGGCTAATCTACATGGAAACACTGAAGCTCTCAGTCGATTTTTGTTCAGCAATAAAATAACGATATTATGCAAAGTGAAATGTTGCAAGACGATCCTATAAATTCAAAATATTGACACAACATGCATACACATATTGACTGTGATCCATTTCGAGAAAGTTACTAAATGTGTAAGTATGCTAGTTAGAACTCACTATGCCTTTCCAACCGGCCTTCAATGGCGAAGCACAAAGGTTATAGTCAGAAAATGTAAGACGCAGCTTTATCCAAAATCGTACTTGAGGCACCATGACAGGACATTACAGTGCTTTATATGTATCGTTCAAAACTTAAATTAAAAGTTAAAAAAAATAGTTATAATATAATTTTTTAATATAACCAAAACTTGACCGCTAAACCATGATCAAAGTTAAACTTAAAATGTATATAGGGCGTCTGGAGCCCAAATTTGACCCGAATGTATAAGATTATATAATTAAATTTTTTTTTTGATTTTTAACAAAATTATTAATTTTGCTCAGAAAGCTTACTTCAAGATAAGAACGACAATTTTACTTTATACAGATTTATGTACTCCAAATAATGAAGGGGTTACAAATAATGGCCGATATCATAGCGACGTAAATCGAGGTTCTAGTGTTTACATAACTATATACCTAACAAAGAAATATAACAATAATAACAATAAAGCATAATAGTAATAACAATAATAATTATTATTATTACTATTATTTTTATTATTATTGTTATTCAAAACTTAATGGGAAAAATATATATAATTTTTCAAAATAACACCTTCTTTTTTTCTAATGAACATTGTTTTCCATTTTGCCGTGCAACAAAACAAAAATATGAAAAATTAATGAAAAAGGGAAGGTTATCATAATCAAAAACAGAAACAAATAAGTTTTAAGGTATAAAGAAGTAAAAACACTCTGTAACTCTATATAAATATATAAATACAGTGCTTAGTTGGATTTCCTTTTTGCCAACAACAACTATACACATATACGGTGCTTTGGGTGCAAGAAAATATACGTGTATATATATTAAAGCTCTAGAGCGTGGAAAATTTCGAATGGCAACAAAAAATTAATACCATAAATATGTACAATGTAAATTTGTGAGAAAAGCAATTCTCATACTTTTCTCACGAGTTTTACATTTAATACAAAAAAATTTTAATTAGTGGATATAGAACTTGAAATAATTTACTGGGTTTGCACCAGATAGACTTACATCGATTTATATGCATCGGTGATCTCGTGTGTTGAAGATGAATTCATTATTCGTTTGTAGCTAAATGTTGAAAATTTTAATTTACATGTGAGATAATCATTTAAGTAACGTGTTCTAGAGTTTTAATCAGTCCAATCAGACTAATTTAAAAATTACTTTGTATTTTCATTAAAACTGAAAAATAGGTAAACGAAAAATTAGTATTATGAAAAATTATGCCAAATTAAAAAAAACGAATAAATGAGTATGTCCCACCAACCGGGTGGGATTCAAACAAGGTCAAGCATACCGAGAACAATAAAAATATACAATAACGAAGATAAAGGAATATATATTACAATTACCTCTAATTAATTGTCTAAGTCATTTTACTTAATGATCGTTAACAGGAGTTTTCATCGAGTTCCTGAATTTGTGACTGTAAAGAGAACTCGAAATTGTCATCTTTGGCGCGCGTTGAAGAATGTTGAATATTCAAAAATTAAACGTTTAATGAGTAGGTACGTAAATCACTAGTGAGCACGAAAACATATTTAGGACTGTAAAATTACTGAAAATAAATCTATCGACATGACTGCTTTTCTATGTATAATTTCAGGTGAACTCGTCCAAACAAATCACATTTAATTAGATTTTAATCAATTAAATGCATTTTAAATTAAAAATAAAAATAAACAAATTCACTTAATCCTTCTTTCCAGTTACGTTTTTCTCCTAAAAACCATTACATTCCTACGATGTGCGCCAACACACTAAAATCAAATCAAAAAGGAATCCATTGTTTTCCCATTGCGATACGGATTTTACTTAATTCCATTTACTATTCTTGTTTGTTCTTATCGTCTTGTACCGAAAAAAATGAAAAATTGTTTGTTGATTGGCCCCAACAAAAATAAAACAAAACACACAACAGCAACATGACGAACTATAAGTGTAAATAATAAAAAAAAACAAGAGTGCCCCGCCTCTTAATTTCATATATAATTCTGGCTGGAAACAAATAAAAAAATAATGAAATCCTGATTGGAAGCGCAAGCGCCTTTTTAATTTTATGTTATGATTTAATATTTTTTTATTTAAACAAAATACAGGATGAAAAAAAGGATATTCAAATAAACAACAACAAAACTAAAGTAATAATGCAAATTTATGCATTTACATTTTTTTTTGTATATACATATATATGTATATCGAAATATAATTTCCAAAGAGGGTGTACAATTATAAGGGGAATATCCTTTTTTCAATTTTCTGTAATGTAATATTACGATTTTCTATTGTTGTTTTGTTATTTGATATCCTTTATTTGATGTTTTCTTTCGTATATTTTTGATATATCGGTGGATCTGTGTGGTAAAGTGGAGTATAATTATTTGACACTACCATCTTATAAAAGCTCTTATCAATATTTCAGGTACTTCATTACCAGTTGGTGCATTAAGTCAAAACCAACGGTATATAAGTGTCAATCAAAACACTCAATTAAAATGGGACGATTATTTTAACCATGGACATTATACTTCTCGCAGACGTAAAAAAAAGAGTAGAGGTGTAAAAAAATAATACACCTTTAAGCAGTATTCAACAATTAATTTAAGTGGGGGACGAGATTTACAGCCTCCACAAGACGTATTCTAAATAAATGCGGGTTTACCCTGGGCAATGTACTGTAGAACGAACGGTTGCGATACTCAACTTCTTCGTAGTAGTAAAGCAGTACATCTAATTAGTCAATAACAACTATGCAATAATACAAAGAAAAGGAATTATTGACCCAGATGGTACACCAATATCAACATTAATAAATCCACTCTTTATCGGGATAAGTCCTATGGATTCTGTGGGGCGAGCCTTTTATTGCATAATCAGGAAACTCCTAATCTGTTTAAAAGAAAACCATATGTTTTGAGATCACCTCCAAAAGAAAGAAGAAATAGCTAACAATTAAGCGGGTTCTAGTAGCGTTATAAATGGTCAACATAACTTAGAAAAAGAAAAACAAGAACTAAAACAGAAATTAGTGAAAATGATACTTCAGAAATTTAAGGTCGAAAAAATCAAAGAGAAACAACATCACAACAATCGCAGATACTACCAAATCACCAATACAGTACAAAAAATGCAGCAAAAATACGTTTGTTTTGATTTTGGTCATTTTATTAAGTTTGCTACTCTCTCCGTTTTTGTATTGCGAGGCACAACTTGAAATTTTTCCATGCTTTTCTTTCAACAGGCAGCCTCCAGCCAGTTACCGGGGATGTGTAGCACCCAAAGAATAATATCCAGGATATAAAAATCACTAATATATACTTAATAGAAGTAAGGGATCTAGTGCAGGAAAAAAAAACATGGAAAAAATTGGAAAGGAGTCGTGATTGGCTAGAAGTACAAAAGGAAAAACTTGATATATTTGCCTTTATGCAGATAAACCGCTGATGAAAATGTGAGCAATATGACTAGAAGCAATTATTCTCTGCGGATATAAAGGCTTTAACACTGAAAGAATTAAATAATGAAATCAACAATCTGAAATCCAAAAAAGCACCAGGATATGACCTAATAACAGAGCAAGTAATTACAGAGCTGCCTGAAATTGCTGTAAGGAAGTTATTACATATCATAAACGCGCCTTTTAGGCAAAAATATCGACCCAGACAGTCGAAAGTAGCAGAAGTATAATAATGGCTTAGAAACCGGATAAGCCAGTAAACGACAGAAAATCACACCGACCAATTTGCACTTCTTCTGGTGACTTTGAAATTGTTCAAGAAACTAGTACTTAAAAAATTAAAAACAATTATAGAGTAAAGAAATCTTATCTCGCAACATTCCATCTTTCTAGATCTAGCGCAGGCATTCGATAAAGTATGGAATAAGGGATTGCTTTTTAAACTTCAAAGAGATTTACAAAAACAATTTTATATGATCATAAATCCTATATTGAGGGCCGATCCTTTCGAGTAAAATATGAAGAGGAATAGTCTGTCTTTAAGCTCAAGAAAATATCAGCAAGAGTCCCACAAGATAGAGTCTTAGGACCGAAGCAATACCTGCTCTATACAAAGGTCTTGACATGGATGATTCTATTACCGCAAAATTTGCTGACGATACTGACTGACTGTTGGTGACAACATCGAGGAATCTAAAGCTAAATTACAAACAGCCTGATAAAATAAGTAAATCGACAAAAATATGACGTATCGGTCTTAATGAAACCAAATTTCACACCACAAGCAAACTTCAAGAATTTAAAAATTTGTCAGGAGCCAGTAGTTATTAACGGACAGCAGATACCTTACGCAAATACAGCTAAGTACTTGGAGATGACCAAGTACTTGGATTCCAGGCTCAGAAATAAGAGCTTAATATGAAATTAAGAAAAGTGTCTTGGCTGCTGTGGAAAAAGCCCTGATTATCTGGCGTGTTACTGCACCAACAAGTGCTAAAGCTCATATGGACTTACGGAATACAGTTGTAGGGTACCAATGGGCTTCAACCTCAATAAAATTGTCAAATTGTGAATGTGAAATTACTAAATGAGCAAATTCAGTTGTAATATAAAAAAAATTATTTCAACCAAAACGGTCAATGGTAAAAAGAATGCCAGAACTAGGCATCAAGATGGGTATTTAGACAAAGAAATAAATAAAGAAAAGCCACGGCATTCGTCAAATGAAATTTTTTGACCCCAAATGCAAAAACTAATTACTTTGTACTACCAGAGTATATTGAGGACGCAATTCGAACACAAATCTTGTGAAGTTTCCGTGAAAAAGTTCCAAAAATAAAATCAAGAACGCCAGCCATTCACGACATGAAATGCTAATTTGTAGTTTTCTTGAATTTACTAACGACAAAGTGTGACTTGAAAGACTTAATCACAAAATCTTCTATACTAAAATATATTCATGCAGATTACAGATGTCACTAAGATAAATGGTATAACCGAAGGGCTCCATATAAGATTGGGTCATTTATTGTACTACTCGTACGCAGCTAATTTACTAATAACCAACAAGGTAAATTTAGCAAATTTTTCTGTCTCAGCTCTGTCTAATCTATAGATACATTTAAAATTTCATTTGAATTAAAAATTGGTTGAAACTGTTTTGAATTAACAGTAATAAAATAACTGAAAAATAATTTTGCTTAAATATTTAACGAGGAGAAATATGACTACCTTTTAAAACTTCAAAAGTAATACGACAATCGAGAAATAAATTAATAAAAATTTCGATCAGGAAGGTTTAATAAATAGTTGCCGATGTTCCAAATCTATTAAATAAAAACTTAAAGAGATAGAACCACCAATTTCCCTCAGTACATATAGGGATTATGAAAGATTAGAGTCAGTGAAAGGAAAAAAAATCTAAAAATTTACTGGAGTAAAGACACCGTTAGCCAATCGTTGTACTATTTATGAAATTTCAACTATTATTTAAAATAAAGCCTCTGATTCGATGTTATTTGGTCCTAACATACCAACGGTCGACCTTAGCTTGTTTATAGCACAGGTACAGGATTATTTTTATGTAAGATCTAAATTTTAGTCCGGAAATTTCTGACATATACGAACTCGACATGCCTTTTATTGTATTGCGTATCAAATAATTATCTATTTGTATTTAAACAGTATAAAAGCATATATGTGACGTAAAACAGATCGCACGTATATTTCAAGGCCTTTATTTGCTCTTAAAATCTGCATCCTAAATCTGTGTCAATAATAAATAATTTACGCATGGTTACTAAGATCTGGTAAAACATTGAAACACTAAAATGTGATTGGTTTTCTAAGCTACCTGTTATGATTATGCGAACACTTGTAATAACAATGAACCATTCTTATCTATATTGCAAATTTACTTTTTATTTCAAAGCCAAAATCTTTTATTTTATTTCTTGACAAAATATTTACTAAATTTTATTTAAAAAAATAATTTACACAAGTGTCTCATATGGCACTCGGTTTATATTATTGTATTGTATAGTGATCCAGGAATACGAAAATTTTGTATATAAAGTGTTCTAGGCTAGGTACAATTACATCATTCAACTGATACAGTTTGGTTTATATAGTCGATCTATAAGAAGCAAATACAAAATCTACATAATCAAAATGAAATTCTTGATTTTTTTCGTTGCTACATGCATGTTGGCCGGAACTAACGCCGACGATGCCGCTACTGATGATTCAGCCGCACCAACTCTTGAATCAGTCACCGACGAAGCAACCAAGTTATTCATTGATTTCTCATCAGAAGTACTAGCTGTTGATATTGATATTGCAAATAACGATGTGTATGCCAAATATTTAGAAGTTAAAGACAAATTGGACAGTATCACTTACCAATTGACTAGTGACGTCACCGCTGCTAAAGCTGATGTAAGTTTTAAATCTCAAATATATTATTAACTTTTTTAACATTATATCGAAATATTTTCATATATTTTTTTTAGGCTTTGAACCAAGTTGACCAAATCAAATCGACTGCATACCGATACAGCGACTCTGCTATTGATGTGTGCTCATTCAGTGCCAATGTTGATGTTGATTTGTATGTCAACCCAGAACTCCAAAGCGAAATTCAATCTAACTTAGACTCGTACCAAACTACATTAAACCAACTCTACAGCAAAGTCAACCAACTTTTAGAAAGCAGCTACATTTACACCATCCACGGCCAACAAGTTGACAACGCAGATGCCACCGTTGAATCAATTCAATCTGTAAGTATTTTGGAAAACATCTGAACCATACGTTTGAATAACTTTATTATCTCTTTACGACAGTATATCGGACAACTCAGAATTTTGTTGCCAGTTTACCCAAGCTGGGCTAAAGCAAAAGCAGCACAAGCTGTCGCTCTCTTCGATGATTTAGCTGTTCAATATGGAATTCATACCGAAAAGAAAACTGAATATTTACAATCAATCTTATCCAATGTTGGAACACACTTCCAAGTTTGTTTGACCAACAGCGATCGTTTGTAAATTGTTGCTGGAATCTGGAACCTCATCTGAATAAAAATGACTATGATACTTTTCTAAATTGAAATATAATCTATACATATAAAATCAAAATACGTTTTTTATCACTAAATGGTTTGCAAAGCTTTGTTAAATTAGAAGCTTAAATTAAAATTTTGTATTTAATTTATTGCTGCGATTCTTGAGTTCGACAGTTTTTTCATGTCTTCGTATTGCGTTAAGGTTTAAGATATCTAGGCTTCAAGGGGTGTCTGAAAAACATTTGTTAATTTACCAAAAGAACGAATACAGCTTTACTAGTTTATTTACAGCTTTACAATATCTGAGAAAACTAACAAAATTCTAAGTAACATCTAAATAAAAATATTAGCTCAATTTAGGTTGGTATGTATGATGGTCTGATGTACAAAGTTAGGAAGTTCCGCCCAAAAATCTTTTACGCTTTGTTCATGAAAATTACCTTATTCAATACAGCATTATATATCTAACATGGAAGCATATTGGGGATCCACCAATGACATTTATTCATACCTTCATTCGACACACCACACTCAGTTATTTACTCAGTAAAAATGCAAATGCTTATCGGCACAACCAAAATGTATATTTCTAAGACCATGGAATCTGTTCTGAGGTCGAAGCTCCCCCAACTCTTTCGTGGTTAACTTAACGTCCTATTTTTCGATATTACTAGCCAAATCGAAGGCGCGCGAATACTGGTTGGCTTTAAATATCTATCTGCACATTGCATTGCTCCAGCCAGCCTGTACTGGCACGGAAGATGGCTCGGCCCATGGATTTTGTACCCCAACAGGGGGTCATAGTTGTGTTCATCATCCTCACCAATCGAAATAAAGTGATGAAAAATCCCTTTTGCAACCTTCCTCCGTTGAGATTTGAACCCGGTACCCAAACCCGACCCAAACACCACAGCTTTAACCACTGCGCCAATTGTTCGGTTATTTCCAAAACACTAATGCCTAAATAAGAAAGAAAATCGAAAATACCGTTAGACAATAATGATCGGTTATATAAAACAATTTTAATTTGCATGTTATGGACAATTCAATCAATTGGCCAGGAATCTGCTAGCACAACCAACATATACCAACAAATGAAATTCGAATGAATCGGAAGGTCCGGGATTAAAATCCCACTGAGGGAGAAATGTAAATGGGAATTTCTATCACTTGGTTTCGATATATACGATGACGAGTACACAACTATGAACATATGACAATGGCATGTTTTAGATCTTTTCAAATATGACAAAACAGTTGGAAAGGCTTTGTTACCAAAATGATATGCAATAAAACATAACCATAACAACAATCTAATTTCATCACTCCATTTTAAAGCCCTTCTCTAAAAGGATGTGATCGGATGTCATAAAACGGTTAATGAGACCTACTTTCAGCATACAGATACAACTATGAGCGATAAAAGTAGATATAGGTTTTCTAGGTGGCTCAAATTACCGTATGTTTGTATTAAATACAACGTGCCGAAAAAATATTGTTGTCTAAACAGTAACAGCATATTTGCACCGAAAAATCGATTGCGTTGATATTTTAAGGCCATAGTTTATTTGGTAATAAAATCTACATCCATAATCTGTATAAATAAGTGTTCACTTTGCTTTTAGCAAACAACAGTTTTGCTGGTATAGTTATTCCTATGAGAATAATATTTAAACATGTGAGCTAAACAAAATATTAGGTGCGCAAGTACTTCAGGTATCGCAATATTATAGGACCTGACTAAACAAACTAAAACAGATCTTGAAGACTAGTGTCAAGTACCACATACTTTGTGACGTAATTACTTATCAGCTCCATCGTTAATATATAATATTATTACACAAATAGAAGTTACTGCTCAAATCTTTTATTTAACTTGACAATATATTAAAAAAATATTTTCAAACTATACCAATTTACACAAGTGTTTTAACCCCCATCCTCTTTATCGAGCTTTACGAGATTTTGGTATATAAAGAGGTCTAAACTAGGTACAATTACATCATTCAACTGATACAGTTTGGTTTATATAGTCGATCTATTAAGCACATACAAAATCAATCATTCAATATGAAGTTCTTAATTTTCTTCGTTGCTACATGCATGTTGGCCGGATTTAACGCAGATGACGCTGCCACCGACGATTCCGCCGCACCAACTCTTGAATCAATAACCGATGAGGCAAGCAGCATGTTCTCGGATTTCTTATCAAAAGTATTATCTGTTGATATTGATATTGCAAACAACGATGTTTACGCTAAATATCTTGCAGTAAAAGACAAATTAGACAGCATTGCTGCCAAATTGACTAATGATGTGACCGCTGCTAAAGCTGATGTAAGTCTTGAATTTCAGTATCTATATTCAACTTCCCATATTATAATCGAAATATTTCTGTATACTTTATAGGCTTTGAACCAAGTTGACCAAATCAAATCGACTGCATACCGATACAGCGATTCTGCTATTGATGTATGCTCGTTCAGTGCCAATGTTGATGTTACCGTATATGTTGATTCGCAACTCGATAGCGGAATTCAATCCAACTTAGAATCGAACCAGAATATATTGAACCAACTCAACAGCAAAGTAACCGAACTTTTAGACACCAGCTACTTACCCATCATCTACAGCCAAATAGTTGACAGTAAAGATGCTACCGTTGAATCAATCCAATCTGTAAGTATTTCGGCCAATACCAGCACATTATTTTTGAATAATTGTATTAACTTTTTTTCGACAGTATATCGACCAACTCAGAATTTTGTTGTCAGCCTACCCAAGTTGGGCTAAAGCAAAAGCAGCACAAGCTGTTGCCCTCTTCGATGATTTAGCTGCTCAATCTGAAAACCATGCTGAAGATAAATCTCAATATTTACAAGCAATCTTATCCAATGTTGTACCACATTTCCAAGCTTGTTTGGACAACAGTGACCGTTTGTAAATTATTGCTTTTAACTTAACCCGCTGAATAATGTGACCATGAAATATTTTTAATTTGTATAAAAACTTAATTAAAATTTAATCTCTCGTATATAAATTTTTGTTTGATTTAAGAAACATTTCACTAGGAAACAGGGTTATTGGGACTGAGTATCTGTCTTTGGATGTAATGAAACTAGAGTCAAGTCGATGACACTTGGTTATGCGATGTATCTCGAATTTAATTTAACCTAATTTGTATTGATGACATACATTGTTTAATTTGCTGTTGGTTTAAAGGAACTTTAAAAATACTAAAGGAAGTTATAAGGATTACCAGTGCCCAGAAAACAGTGCAAAACTAATTGACCTTTAATTAAAGAGATAATTAATCTTGCAAGTGCCACTTTAAACACAAGTACAATTAGAAAACGAATAAAACATGCTTAAAATATATTTCAGCCAGCAGCTTAGGAAAGTCCACCAAATATTCTATAAATATGCTTATATAGCAAACAAATTGTAAAGCCCATTTCGGAGAGATTCCGCAAACTGGTTCAAATAATTAACGCAATCTTCGAATAAAATATGTCTAAGGTTTCGACAAAATTTGAGACCCAGGATTAGAACTTATACTGCATCGAAATCTATATATACTTATGCAGTTCTACCATATTCTAAAATTTCGAATCGCGTACATCAACCTTTTTGATTGGTAAGAACGACTAACTCGGAGAGTAATATGGTAGACAAAAGCATAGATCAACTTGGATAAATGGATAAATTCATATTACGTTCTTCTTTATACTTTATTTTATTACGTTTCTTTAGATATTGGTCATAATCGTATGTCAAATCACAATTATTTCTAATGAATTAAAAATAAGGACGCCACTTTCAGGAACTGAGTCGTATCTCACCAAACACTTTTTTATATAGAATTAAATTGAAAAAATATTTTATTTGAACAAACTCATATTATTTGTATACGCAGTCCTAGTGTGATCAAAATTCTACAGCAAGGTATAAATCACCCCATATCACAAGAACAACAAAAAAATATTTTAACACTAAACTAAATGACTTACCAATAAAATAACACACAGACAAGAGCACACAATACAATTGATAACTGTACTGTTAATGCAACCAAACTACGTACCATACTCGTTCACCATACTTATTTATTTTATTTCAATTACAAAATACTTGTCTATCACTTTATTAACTTAATTTCACGTTAAATTATTTTGCACTTCAAAAAAAAAACAAATTATTTTTAAAATGTACGCAATTACACACCATCCATCTTCAATCGATTTGTACAATACATTGCCCGAAAGTTGATTGTTTAATTTGATTTTTGAAACTTTCGGTAACTACCGTAATTTTAAATGACAATAACAAAGCTGCAAATACATTCAAACATTTTGTTTGGGGCTATTTGGCTTAGTGGTAATAAATTTCAGGGCTATGCACAGTGATAGTTTTTTATTTACAATTCAAATTTGATTATATGGTTTGGTTAAAGGAAAGATATTTTTTTTTTCAGTGCAATTCAAATAATAGATTTAAGTTATTTATACGTTATATAAAGTTTATTCAAAGCTCAGTTTAAATTCAAAATGCAATATTCTGAATAATGTTTGCAGATATAGTCTCATATAGACATCATATCGTAACTAGATTTATTGATGGACCAAGGTCGAAGAACCTGACTTGGCTAATTAAATTCGTACACTGTGATTTTAGTTTTGGTTACCCTTTTGAATACAATTAGTCTTAATATCAAGTATAATGTTTAATAAAAATCTCAGCCTGATAATAAACCCTACGAGTGAGTCTTTTTTAGTGAGATCTTTAATAATCGGCGTTTTAACTACTTCTTAGGCAAGTGTCATTTGGAATTTTCTTGATTGCAACTCACACAAAAATACACCGTTTGTCATATTTTTTCGCCGGTGGCATAATCTGTTTCTAACGTGTTACCAGTATGTCAATATTGAGCAGTAATGTGCTATGTGGTTGCCGACTTTTTGCATCCTAAACCTCGGTGCATATTGATAGTGATTTCTACCATCCACGTTTTTAAATGCCAATGCCTAGAGACCTACCAGACGAAATCGGTCAATAAAGGGGGAAATTAGAAAAGTACAACTTACAATATTGCTTCTCCTGAACCGCAGTTAGTATATATTGTAAATTTCTTTAGATTTTGTACAAATTTTATTTAATAAATGTTAAATTTTATGAAAGCTCTGAGCGCCATTATATTTTATTATATATTTACAAACGATCACTGTTTGCTAAACAAGTTTAGAAGTCTGGTACAATATTGGATAACATTGCTTGTAAATATTGAGATTAATCTTTAGCTTGGTTTTCATTTTGAGCAGCCAAATCTTTTAATGTGGCAACAGCTTGTTGTGCTTCCGTTTAAGCCCAACTTGGGTAGCTTGACAACAAAATTATAAGTGAATCGATATATTGTCGAAAAAAGTTAATACAATTATTCGCAAAATACTGTGCTGATATTGGCCAAACCGCTTCGGCATTTAAGTTGTGAATCATCATATACTGTAATATAAATTGAAGCAATGAAAGAGCACACATCAATAGCAGAATAACTATTAATAGCGATAAAATAATCCTTACAAAATAGTGCACGTTGTAGGTCATACAATTTGATTTCGTGGAGCTTTTATAATAAGCATAAAGTAGTTAGGCCTGTAATATGATTTTAAGACCCAACACTACTTTTTTACATTTAGTTAGAGCTTTAAGAACCCATATCATTCGAATTGAAGAAGATTATTGGACTGAAAACAACACTGTTGCAGTAACCTTGCTTTGAATTAAACTTCTTTTCAAAGCCCAAAAGCAAACATTTAACTTAACCTGTTTACATTGCTTATAAGACCTAATAAGATTCTTAATAGAAAAAGAACGCCACACATAAAATATTAAAAGCTTGCAATTTTGTAACTGTTAAACATTTTCCAAAGGTTTTAATTTAACGTATAGCTAGCTGGAAATCTTTGCAAGCACGAATCTGTAATAATAGGATTCTACAAGTATAACACCATTTAATTCGAAAGCTTTAATTATAATTAATTGATTTAAAGGGCTTAAAAGTGTTTAGATTGTAAAGTTTTGTGGATGTTAGGAAATTTAAAACAATTCATTGATATGTTTTATGATTATATTTCAATTTAAATGTAATACATTTCACACGTTATTTAAACTTTATTTAGCATAAAGATCATGTCGTGCAGCAACAAATTTACAAACGATCACTGTTCGACAAACAAGCTTGAAGGTTCGCGCCCACACTGGATAAAATTGATTGTAAATATTGACTCTTGTTTTCGGCACGAGTTTCATACTGAGCACCTAAGTTATCAAAAACTTTCACAGCTTGTTGAGCTTTTGCGTGAGCCCAATCATTGTAGACAGGTTGCAAAACTTTAATTGAAGCAATATACTGTAAAAAGAAATTATTATTTTTTAATTATTAATTATTAGTTATTTAAAAATTCTATTCCAAAATAAATTTTAAAAAAAATACTTACGGCTTGAATTGATTCTACGGTCGCATCTGCGTTATCAACTGCTTTGCTGTATATGGGGTAAATGTAGCTGGTATCTAAAAGCTCGGTTATCTTACTGCCGAATGTGTTCAAAGCATCTTGATATGATTGTAACTCGTTTTGTATACCACTATCGATCTCTGGTGTAACATAAAAATCAACATCGACTGAGGCGCTGTACGAGCACAAATCAAAAGCTGTATCGCTGTATTGTAAAGAATTTTCTTTGATTTGTTGTACTTCGGCAACAGTCTATACGTGTATTATTAAGTATACAATTTTAGAAACACGTTTTTTTACAAATTTAGTTAAATTCAACTTACATTAGCTTGAGCAGTAACGACATCGGTGGCCAATTTATAGGCAGTATTGTCCAATTTATCCTTTACCTCGAGATATTTAGCGTAAACAACGTTGTTTAAAATGTCAATGTCGGTATTAAGGACTTCTGTTCCGAACAAAGTGAACAAGGTGCTTGCCTCATCGGTGATTGATTCAAGAGTTGGTGCAGCTGAATCATCGGTGGCAGCATAATCTGCATTAATTCCAGCCAACATGCATGTAGCAACGAGTAAAATCAAGAATTTCATGTTGAATTGTAAGTTTTGTTGCTGCTTAACAGTTCGACTAATTTAATCAAACTATTTTAACTAACTATTGTGATGATGCCTGATTATAAACCATTTTATATTGAAAAAAACTAACTTTATAAATTGAGTGGGGGCCGAATGCAAATGTTTACAATTTTCAACACTAGTGCGAATGTTTACAATTTTTATTTAATTTAGCTTCGTTCACAAATAGTCTGATATGTAAATCGATTTTCACAGACGTCATAAGATCTTTTCGTGGTACTGGTAATTTTAAATCCCAATGAACTTTCCCAGCAAAATAACTATAGTTCCAAAACTTTACAACCTTTGAAATTTACTAACCCTAAAATACTTTATACACTAACTATACTTAAGTTTACACAGTATATGTTCCAGGTTGTTATAATAGTACGTCAATTGCTTTAAAATAGAAAACATGCAGACTGTTTACTTAAAGCCAAATTATTGATAATTTATTGACACAGTACTTTTGATACAAATATATCGGCACGTAATTTATGGAAACTCGTGAGTCATTAATATCCAGACTAATTTAGTTTGAATACTTCCAACCCCTTATTTAAACGGTTATATTCAACAAGCAATCTGCTTAAAAGTAGCTCCAACAGTTGACTTTGCAATCTTTAGTTTTGACCTATACGTAGGTTTGAGATCATTTATAACATTAGACTTTTGCATTGGGTTTCTCTCAGCAATAAAGAGTTGTTTGTGATACCGGATCGATCAGTATGCTCATAAACTTTATACATTGGCCAAATTAGCTTACCTACATAACTAACGTACACTTATTTCAACTTTAAGCAGATTAGGTTATACTAGACTAGTTCCAACCTCTTATAAACAACAAAACTTTCAAAACTCTAATCAAGTATCCATATACCATATAACAAAAGAACTCACGAGAGATACATTTTATGTGTACATATATTGCAGTAAAAACTATCATTATATCACTAATCGGGTGATATGGTTTTTATGCATGTAGAAAGGCATAATAAATTAACAGTGTAAATTGCTATGTTGCAATAACCTAAGAACATATTTGTGATAAAACAAAGTGAAATATAATTTTACAAAACAATTTTTATTCCTCATTTCCAAAATACATTGCACCCACCATATAGTTGGTATCATCGAGAAAAACCACCACCCACAAAACAATACATTACGGAGGTAGATATAAAAAGAAAATCAGAAAATGCAGTTAATTTATACGAGAAAACAAAAAAAAAATATGAAAAAACCGAAATTTTCATTCGAGTCCGAAAGAAATGGAAATATTATGTATTACGCGAGTATTACGAATACAGAAGTAGGGATGAATATACAAACGAGGAATTAAAAAAGGGGTATATTAAATCATCCTGAATAGGGATATATATTTTTTTTAAATCACATCCTCAGTTCGAATTTGGATTTTAAACTAGATGAACGTTTTTCTTGTGGGATAAAATTTAACAAAAAAAAAAAATTTAGTGTTCATTTGTTACTATTTACTATGGCTGGACCATTTATATCACCACTGCCTGGTGATTTACTAACCGAATACATGTTTGGACGTCGCCGACAGCGTCGCAATCGTACCACATTTACACCACAACAATTACAGGAATTAGAAGCACTTTTTCAAAAGACTCACTACCCAGATGTTTTTTTACGCGAAGAAGTTGCATTAAGGATTAGTTTGAGTGAAGCACGTGTTCAAGTATTTATAGAATAAAGTTTTAAATGATTTTAAATTGTATATCGGACTATATATTTATATTAAAGGTATGGTTTCAAAATCGTCGTGCAAAGTGGCGTAAACAGGCTAGGCTCCAACTGTTACAGGATGCATGGCGTATGCGATGTCTCGGTATAAATGGGCCACCACTTATAATTGGTATATTATAAAATTAAACAAAAAATTATTTTAAACCATCATTAAATTATATGCGTTAAGTCAGGTCATCATTCTAATCCCGCAGATTCACCACCACAAATTCGATCACCAGGCACAAGTCCATCATCACCGGATAAATCACCACCACCACCATCAATACCACAACCACCACCATTACAACCACCGCCATCGTTGAACGCAACGCAATCATCGGACACAACAAATACGTTCACAATGATGCATCCAGCATTTCAATACCCAGGAAATCAAACGACATCGAAACTACATCCTGGGCATAATATCAATAGTAATAGTAGTGGTAATAATATTAATAGTAATGATAATAATCATAAAGCAATTATAACAAGTTCGTCGATCGACAATAATTCAAATATATTCAAATCATATACGGAAAATCATAGTTTATTGTGTAATAATAATAACAATAATAATAATGAAAATAATAATCATAAAATTAACGATAGTAATGTGACAAAAGATAGTGGTAATGAAAGTGAATTAGAACAAAATATTGATAGTAATGACGATGAAACGGATTCGGAGGAAATTGATTTAACATCGAATGGTTGCATTGACTATTCAAATAACAATCATAATATAACTAAATAATTACTGGTGATTTTGATTAATTATAAAACATTTTTAACAATAATTATTTATTAATTAAATTAAAGTTTGTCAACTATTATATTAAACATAAAAACTTATATAGTGTTTCGTTTTAAAAAAATGTTGTAAATATTTAAACCAAATCATAATAGAGACTCGTGTAATCAAAACATAAAAACATAATTATATTTAATAATTTATTATAAATAAAATTAAGTAAATATATATATATATAAATAATAATTGATAGTTTTAATTATGAACAACTTTAAGATGAACCATATGCATAATATTTAAATGTTAAGTATAATTGTAAGTAATTTTTTAAGTAATTGTTCTATCAAGTCCCCACAAAGTTTATAAACTCTAAGTAAGAAGTAGTAATTTCTTCTCTTCCTGCATGTAAAATAATATTAATAGAAATGTTGTTGTGATTTGTGGTAAGCAAAAGTTTTTCTATAAATGTCCCTTACTGCATATATTATAAAATAATATTAATATTTAAAAATAGTGGATTAGCATTTCATATAACAAGGATAATCTGATGTTGTTTACGCCGATAACACAGATAGTTAGGGGGCTCATTAATTTTGTGTACAATATCCAGTTTTTCAGAAGTAACTTCTCAAATACATAGATTTTAATAGAAGTGTACTAACAAAAAAAAAGGTTTTTGATAGCCCTCATCAACATTTTTATTATGAGTGATAGGAGAAGGGACTGTCACATTTTGTTTGCAAGAATCGACTGCACCATTACCTTTAAAGCTCCAGAACAATTAATAGATGGTGAATGAATGCCGACCAGCTTTCTCACGTTCTCAATTTAAATCGTTCAATTCTCATACCGATTGCCGGTATGTGTAAAGAAGCTCTAATCATTATTTTTTTATGACTTCAAATTGTCAACACTTGCTATTACTCGTAACCACCATTGTAAAAAAAAGTATTGAATTGTAGTGTACCTTTTAGAAGTATACCGTAAAAAGGAAACAAAAATATTAGCGCCTAGTTATTTAAACAATAATTTGGGTTTTAGGGTTTTGGATGTCATAAAAAAATGATTAAAGGAGATGATGCCTGAACCTTGAACGACTACTACTGCTATTGATTTGGTACTGAATTTGTATTTGTTCAGAGGAACAAAGAATTTCGTAAGAATTCCGATAATGATCTCGGTGAAGCATGCTATCGTCTCCCGGAGCTTTTTTTTTATTAAGATGCCGATGAGTGTTGGTAACTTCTCCTCTTTCGGATATCTCAATATGATGATGAGGAGAAAAGTTAAGAAAATGGTTGAACTTTTCTTTGCCTATTGAAGTGATGCAATTTTTTACAGTTAAGCTTTAAAATGTCTTTCAAAATTGCGAGATTCTAAATTTCGTAGTTCACTGAACAGAAAAGGTAATTTCAGCCAGTCAAGTTCTGCTTTGCAAAAAAGCTTAGGACTTGAAGAGGATTGTGAATATCACTGGATCACTAGATAGTTCGCGAAAGACTTGCAGATGATGTATTAACAAGAAATTTTTTAAAGCACCAAATCAGAATCCCCGCAGTTACAATAATTTTATAGTTTAAGGCTTAGGAGATGATCTTCATCGAAAGTGTTGATTTTTAGCATACTAACCGAACTTTCGAAACAATCGTTCCGAACTAACCGAACATTCTGAATTAAAATGTCAATAACACCAAATGTATCCTTTGTCTCATCTAGCTTAAACGTATAATATGACTAAGTGAGATGGATTTTACACAGGTACACTAAGTGATGCTAACAGTGGCTTGTGGTGGAGGAACGCAGTTCTTCAACCTATACTAGTCGGTCTATAAAAACTAGGCTTTTCACGTTTAGAGTGATGAAATTTAGTTGTCTTAGCATGATGAGTAGTGAATTCCATAAGAGCAAATCGCCTTTCGGTGGTGTTTGACATAGGGATCCGATCGTATTCTGCGAAAAATGTATCGCATTTAGATTTGAGGTCAGAGAAATTAGTTCAGGATAGATCCTGGCATTTTTGTGTCAAGCATATAGTTTATGCTATTTGAACGGTGAGCGAAAACTAGATTAAATTAGGTTTGATTAGATTTGATTAAATTTGATTAGATTTGATTAGATTTGATTAGATTTGATTAGGTTTGATTAGATTTGATTAGATTTGATTAGATTTGATTAGATTTGATTAGATTTGATTAGATTTGATTAGATTTGATTAGATTTGATTAGATTTGATTAGATTTGATTAGATTTGATTAGATTTGATTAGATTTGATTAGATTTGATTAGATTTGATTAGATTTGATTAGATTTGATTAGATTTGATTAGATTTGATTAGATTTGATTAGATTTGATTAGATTTGATTAGATTTGATTAGATTTGATTAGATTTGATTAGATTTGATTAGATTTGATTAGATTTGATTAGATTTGATTAGATTTGATTAGATTTGATTAGATTTGATTAGATTTGATTAGATTTGATTAGATTTGATTAGATTTGATTAGATTTGATTAGATTTGATTAGATTTGATTATTCTGCGAAAAATGTATCGCATTTAGATTTGAGGTCAGAGAAATTAGTTCAGGATAGATCCTGGCATTTTTGTGTCAAGCATATAGTTTATGCTATTTGAACGGTGAGCGAAAACTAGATTAAATTAGGTTTGATTAGATTTGATTAAATTTGATTAGATTTGATTAGATTTGATTAGATTTGATTAGATTTGATTAGATTTGATTAGATTTGATTAGATTTGATTAGATTTGATTAGATTTGATTAGATTTGATTAGAATTGATTAGATTTGATTAGATTTGATTAGATTTGATTAGATTTGATTAGATTTGATTAGATTTGATTAGATTTGATTAGATTTGATTAGATTTGATTAGATTTGATTAGATTTGATTATTCTGCGAAAAATGTATCGCATTTAGATTTGAGGTCAGAGAAATTAGTTCAGGATAGATCCTGGCATTTTTGTGTCAAGCATATAGTTTATGCTATTTGAACGGTGAGCGAAAACTAGATTAAATTAGGTTTGATTAGATTTGATTAAATTTGATTAGATTTGATTAGATTTGATTAGATTTGATTAGATTTGATTAGATTTGATTAGATTTGATTAGATTTGATTAGATTTGATTAGATTTGATTAGATTTGATTAGAATTGATTAGATTTGATTAGATTTGATTAGATTTGATTAGATTTGATTAGATTTGATTAGATTTGATTAGATTTGATTAGATTTGATTAGATTTGATTAGATTTGATTAGATTTGATTAGATTTGATTAGATTTGATTAGATTTGATTAGATTTGATTAGATTTGATTAGATTTGATTAGATTTGATTAGATTTGATTAGATTTGATTAGATTTGATTAGATTTGATTAGATTTGATTAGATTTGATTAGATTTGATTAGATTTGATTAGATTTGATTAGATTTGATTAGATTTGATTAGATTTGATTAGATTTGATTAGATTTGATTAGATTTGATTAGATTTGATTAGATTTGATTAGATTTGATTAGATTTGATTAGATTTGATTAGATTTGATTAGATTTGATTAGATTTGATTAGATTTGATTAGATTTGATTAGATTTGATTAGATTTGATTAGATTTGATTAGATTTGATTAGATTTGATTAGATTTGATTAGATTTGATTAGATTTGATTAGATTTGATTAGATTTGATTAGATTTGATTAGATTTGATTAGATTTGATTAGATTTGATTAGATTTGATTAGATTTGATTAGATTTGATTAGATTTGATTAGATTTGATTAGATTTGATTAGATTTGATTAGATTTGATTAGATTTGATTAGATTTGATTAGATTTGATTAGATTTGATTAGATTTGATTAGATTTGATTAGATTTGATTAGATTTGATTAGATTTGATTAGATTTGATTAGATTTGATTAGATTTGATTAGATTTGATTAGATTTGATTAGATTTGATTAGATTTGATTAGATTTGATTAGATTTGATTAGATTTGATTAGATTTGATTAGATTTGATTATTCTGCGAAAAATGTATCGCATTTAGATTTGAGGTCAGAGAAATTAGTTCAGGATAGATCCTGGCATTTTTGTGTCAAGCATATAGTTTGTGCTATTTGAACGGTGAGCGAAAACTAGATTAAATTAGGTTTGATTAGATTTGATTAAATTTGATTAGATTTGATTAGATTTGATTAGATTTGATTAGATTTGATTAGATTTGATTAGATTTGATTAGATTTGATTAGATTTGATTAGATTTGATTAGATTTGATTAGATTTGATTAGATTTGATTAGATTTGATTAGATTTGATTAGATTTGATTAGATTTGATTAGATTTGATTAGATTTGATTAGATTTGATTAGATTTGATTAGATTTGATTAGATTTGATTAGATTTGATTAGATTTGATTAGATTTGATTAGATTTGATTAGATTTGATTAGATTTGATTAGATTTGATTAGATTTGATTAGATTTGATTAGATTTGATTAGATTTGATTAGATTTGATTAGATTTGATTAGATTTGATTAGATTTGATTAGATTTGATTAGATTTGATTAGATTTGATTAGATTTGATTAGATTTGATTAGATTTGATTAGATTTGATTAGATTTGATTAGATTTGATTAGATTTGATTAGATTTGATTATTCTGCGAAAAATGTATCGCATTTAGATTTGAGGTCAGAGAAATTAGTTCAGGATAGATCCTGGCATTTTTGTGTCAAGCATATAGTTTATGCTATTTGAACGGTGAGCGAAAACTAGATTAAATTAGGTTTGATTAGATTTGATTAAATTTGATTAGATTTGATTAGATTTGATTAGATTTGATTAGATTTGATTAGATTTGATTAGATTTGATTAGATTTGATTAGATTTGATTAGATTTGATTAGAATTGATTAGATTTGATTAGATTTGATTAGATTTGATTAGATTTGATTAGATTTGATTAGATTTGATTAGATTTGATTAGATTTGATTAGATTTGATTAGATTTGATTAGATTTGATTATTCTGCGAAAAATGTATCGCATTTAGATTTGAGGTCAGAGAAATTAGTTCAGGATAGATCCTGGCATTTTTGTGTCAAGCATATAGTTTATGCTATTTGAACGGTGAGCGAAAACTAGATTAAATTAGGTTTGATTAGATTTGATTAAATTTGATTAGATTTGATTAGATTTGATTAGATTTGATTAGATTTGATTAGATTTGATTAGATTTGATTAGATTTGATTAGATTTGATTAGATTTGATTAGATTTGATTAGAATTGATTAGATTTGATTAGATTTGATTAGATTTGATTAGATTTGATTAGATTTGATTAGATTTGATTAGATTTGATTAGATTTGATTAGATTTGATTAGATTTGATTAGATTTGATTAGATTTGATTAGATTTGATTAGATTTGATTAGATTTGATTAGATTTGATTAGATTTGATTAGATTTGATTAGATTTGATTAGATTTGATTAGATTTGATTAGATTTGATTAGATTTGATTAGATTTGATTAGATTTGATTAGATTTGATTAGATTTGATTAGATTTGATTAGATTTGATTAGATTTGATTAGATTTGATTAGATTTGATTAGATTTGATTAGATTTGATTAGATTTGATTAGATTTGATTAGATTTGATTAGATTTGATTAGATTTGATTAGATTTGATTAGATTTGATTAGATTTGATTAGATTTGATTAGATTTGATTAGATTTGATTAGATTTGATTAGATTTGATTAGATTTGATTAGATTTGATTAGATTTGATTAGATTTGATTAGATTTGATTAGATTTGATTATTCTGCGAAAAATGTATCGCATTTAGATTTGAGGTCAGAGAAATTAGTTCAGGATAGATCCTGGCATTTTTGTGTCAAGCATATAGTTTATGCTATTTGAACGGTGAGCGAAAACTAGATTAAATTAGGTTTGATTAGATTTGATTAAATTTGATTAGATTTGATTAGATTTGATTAGATTTGATTAGATTTGATTAGATTTGATTAGATTTGATTAGATTTGATTAGATTTGATTAGATTTGATTAGATTTGATTAGATTTGATTAGATTTGATTAGATTTGATTAGATTTGATTAGATTTGATTAGATTTGATTAGATTTGATTAGATTTGATTAGATTTGATTAGATTTGATTAGATTTGATTAGATTTGATTAGATTTGATTAGATTTGATTAGATTTGATTAGATTTGATTAGATTTGATTAGATTTGATTAGATTTGATTAGATTTGATTAGATTTGATTAGATTTGATTAGATTTGATTAGATTTGATTAGATTTGATTAGATTTGATTAGATTTGATTAGATTTGATTAGATTTGATTAGATTTGATTAGATTTGATTAGATTTGATTAGATTTGATTAGATTTGATTAGATTTGATTAGATTTGATTAGATTTGATTAGATTTGATTAGATTTGATTAGATTTGATTAGATTTGATTAGATTTGATTAGATTTGATTAGATTTGATTAGATTTGATTAGATTTGATTAGATTTGATTAGATTTGATTATTCTGCGAAAAATGTATCGCATTTAGATTTGAGGTCAGAGAAATTAGTTCAGGATAGATCCTGGCATTTTTGTGTCAAGCATATAGTTTATGCTATTTGAACGGTGAGCGAAAACTAGATTAAATTAGGTTTGATTAGATTTGATTAAATTTGATTAGATTTGATTAGATTTGATTAGATTTGATTAGATTTGATTAGATTTGATTAGATTTGATTAGATTTGATTAGATTTGATTAGATTTGATTAGATTTGATTAGAATTGATTAGATTTGATTAGATTTGATTAGATTTGATTAGATTTGATTAGATTTGATTAGATTTGATTAGATTTGATTAGATTTGATTAGATTTGATTAGATTTGATTAGATTTGATTAGATTTGATTAGATTTGATTAGATTTGATTAGATTTGATTAGATTTGATTAGATTTGATTAGATTTGATTAGATTTGATTAGATTTGATTAGATTTGATTAGATTTGATTAGATTTGATTAGATTTGATTAGATTTGATTAGATTTGATTAGATTTGATTAGATTTGATTAGATTTGATTAGATTTGATTAGATTTGATTAGATTTGATTAGATTTGATTAGATTTGATTAGATTTGATTAGATTTGATTAGATTTGATTAGATTTGATTAGATTTGATTAGATTTGATTAGATTTGATTAGATTTGATTAGATTTGATTAGATTTGATTAGATTTGATTAGATTTGATTAGATTTGATTAGATTTGATTAGATTTGATTAGATTTGATTAGATTTGATTAGATTTGATTAGATTTGATTAGATTTGATTAGATTTGATTAGATTTGATTAGATTTGATTAGATTTGATTAGATTTGATTAGATTTGATTAGATTTGATTAGATTTGATTAGATTTGATTAGATTTGATTAGATTTGATTAGATTTGATTAGATTTGATTAGATTTGATTAGATTTGATTAGATTTGATTAGATTTGATTAGATTTGATTAGATTTGATTAGATTTGATTAGATTTGATTAGATTTGATTAGATTTGATTAGATTTGATTAGATTTGATTAGATTTGATTAATTTGATTAGATTTGATTAGATTTGATTAGATTTGATTAGATTTGATTAGATTTGATTAGATTTGATTAGATTTGATTAGATTTGATTAGATTTGATTAGATTTGATTAGATTTGATTAGATTTGATTAGATTTGATTAGATTTGATTAGATTTGATTAGATTTGATTAGATTTGATTAGATTTGATTAGATTTGATTAGATTTGATTAGATTTGATTAGATTTGATTAGATTTGATTAGATTTGATTAGATTTGATTAGATTTGATTAGATTTGATTAGATTTGATTAGATTTGATTAGATTTGATTAGATTTGATTAGATTTGATTAGATTTGATTAGATTTGATTAGATTTGATTAGATTTGATTAGATTTGATTAGATTTGATTAGATTGATTAGATTTGATTAGATTTGATTAGATTTGATTAGATTTGATTAGATTTGATTAGATTTGATTAGATTTGATTAGATTTGATTAGATTTGATTAGATTTGATTAGATTTGATTAGATTTGATTAGATTTGATTAGATTTGATTAGATTTGATTAGATTTGATTAGATTTGATTAGATTTGATTAGATTTGATTAGATTTGATTAGATTTGATTAGATTTGATTAGATTTGATTAGATTTGATTAGATTTGATTAGATTTGATTAGATTTGATTAGATTTGATTAGATTTGATTAGATTTGATTAGATTTGATTAGATTTGATTAGATTTGATTAGATTTGATTAGATTTGATTAGATTTGATTAGATTTGATTAGATTTGATTAGATTTGATTAGATTTGATTAGATTTGATTAGATTTGATTAGATTTGATTAGATTTGATTAGATTTGATTAGATTTGATTAGATTTGATTAGATTTGATTAGATTTGATTAGATTTGATTAGATTTGATTAGATTTGATTAGATTTGATTAGATTTGATTAGATTTGATTAGATTTGATTAGATTTGATTAGATTTGATTAGATTTGATTAGATTTGATAAGATTTGATTAGATTTGATAAGATTTGATAGAAATTGATTAAATTTGATTAGATTTGATTAGATTTGATTAGATTTGATTAGATTTGATTAGATTTGATTAGATTTGATTAGATTTGATTAGATTTGATTAGATTTGATTAGATTTGATTAGATTTGATTAAATTTGATTAGATTTGATTAGATTTGATTAGATTTGATTAGATTTGATTAGATTTGATTAGATTTGATTAGATTTGATTAGATTTGATTAGATTTGATTAGATTTGATTAGATTTGATTAGATTTGATTAGATTTGATTAGATTTGATTAGATTTGATTAGATTTGATTAGATTTGATTAGATTTGATTAGATTTGATTAGATTTGATTAGATTTGATTAGATTTGATTAGATTTGATTAGATTTGATTAGATTTGATTAGATTTGATTAGATTTGATTAGATTTGTTTAGATTTGATTAGATTTGATTAGATTTGATTAGATTTGATTAGATTTGATTAGATTTGATTAGATTTGATTAGATTTGATTAGATTTGATTAGATTTGATTAGATTTGATTAGATTTGATTAGATTTGATTAGATTTGATTAGATTTGATTAGATTTGATTAGATTTGATTAGATTTGATTAGATTTGATTAGATTTGATTAGATTTGATTAGATTTGATTAGATTTGATTAGATTTGATTAGATTTGATTAGATTTGATTAGATTTGATTAGATTTGATTAGATTTGATTAGATTTGATTAGATTTGATTAGATTTGATTAGATTTGATTAGATTTGATTAGATTTGATTAGATTTGATTAGATTTGATTAGATTTGATTAGATTTGATTAGATTTGATTAGATTTGATTAGATTTGATTAGATTTGATTAGATTTGATTAGATTTGATTAGATTTGATTAGATTTGATTAGATTTGATAAGATTTGATTAGATTTGATTAGATTTGATTAGATTTGATTAGATTTGATAAGATTTACTAAGATTTGATTAGATTTGATTAGATTTGATTAGATTTGATTAGATTTGATTAGATTTGATTAGATTTGATTAGATTTGATTAGATTTGATTAGATTTGATTAGATTTGATTAGATTTGATTAGATTTGATTAGATTTGATTAGATTTGATTAGATTTGATTAGATTTGATTAGATTTGATTAGATTTGATTAGATTTGATTAGATTTGATTAGATTTGATTAGATTTGATTAGATTTGATTAGATTTGATTAGATTTGATTAGATTTGATTAGATTTGATTAGATTTGATTAGATTTGATTAGATTTGATTAGATTTGATTAGATTTGATTAGATTTGATTAGATTTGATTAGATTTGATTAGATTTGATTAGATTTGATTAGATTTGATTAGATTTGATTAGATTTGATTAGATTTGATTAGATTTGATTAGATTGATTAGATTTGATTAGATTTGATTAGATTTGATTAGATTTGATTAGATTTGATTAGATTTGATTAGATTTGATTAGATTTGATTAGATTTGATTAGATTTGATTAGATTTGATTAGATTTGATTAGATTGATTAGATTTGATTAGATTTGATTAGATTTGATTAGATTTGATTAGATTTGATTAGATTTGATTAGATTTGATTAGATTTGATTAGATTTGATTAGATTTGATTAGATTTGATTAGATTTGATTAGATTTGATTAGATTTGATTAAATTTGATTAGATTTGATTAGATTTGATTAATTTGATTAGATTTGATTAGATTTGATTAGATTTGATTAGATTTGATTAGATTTGATTAGATTTGATTAGATTTGATTAGATTTGATTAGATTTGATAGATTTGATTAGATTTGATTAGATTTGATTAGATTTGATTAGATTTGATTAGATTTGATTAGATTTGATTAGATTTGATTAGATTTGATTAGATTTGATTTGATTAGATTTGATTAGATTTGATTAGATTTGATTAGATTTGATTAGATTTGATTAGATTTGATTAGATTTGATTAGATTTGATTAGATTTGATTAGATTTGATTAGATTTGATTAGATTTGATTAGATTTGATTAGATTTGATTAGATTTGATTAGATTTGATTAGATTTGATTAGATTTGATTAGATTTGATTAGATTTGATTAGATGTGATTAGATTTGATTAGATTTGATTAGATTTGATTAGATTTGATTAGATTTGATTAGATTTGATTAGATTTGATTAGATTTGATTAGATTTGATTAGATTTGATTAGATTTGATTAGATTTGATTAGATTTGATTAGATTTGATTAGATTTGATTAGATTTGATTAGATTTGATTAGATTTGATTAGATTTGATTAGATTTGATTAGATTTGATTAGATTTGATTAGATTTGATTAGATTTGATTAGATTTGATTAGATTTGATTAGATTTGATTAGATTTGATTAGATTTGATTAGATTTGATTAGATTTGATTAGATTTGATTAGATTTGATTAGATTTGATTAGATTTGATTAGATTTGATTAGATTTGATTAGATTTGATTAGATTTGATTAGATTTGATTAGATTTGATTAGATTTGATTAGATTTGATTAGATTTGATTAGATTTGATTAGATTTGATTAGATTTGATTAGATTTGATTAGATTTGATTAGATTTGATTAGATTTGATTAGATTTGATTAGATTTGATTAGATTTGATTAGATTTGATTAGATTTGATTAGATTTGATTAGATTTGATTAGATTTGATTAGATTTGATTAGATTTGATTAGATTTGATTAGATTTGATTAGATTTGATTAGATTTGATTAGATTTGATTAGATTTGATTAGATTTGATTAGATTTGATTAGATTTGATTAGATTTGATTAGATTTGATTAGATTTGATTAGATTTGATTAGATTTGATTAGATTTGATTAGATTTGATTAGATTTGATTAGATTTGATTAGATTTGATTAGATTTGATTAGATTTGATTAGATTTGATTAGATTTGATTAGATTTGATTAGATTTGATTAGATTTGATTAGATTTGATTAGATTTGATTAGATTTGATTAGATTTGATTAGATTTGATTAGATTTGATTAGATTTGATTAGATTTGATTAGATTTGATTAGATTTGATTAGATTTGATTAGATTTGATTAGATTTGATTAGATTTGATTAGATTTGATTAGATTTGATTAGATTTGATTAGATTTGATTAGATTTGATTAGATTTGATTAGATTTGATTAGATTTGATTAGATTTGATTAGATTTGATTAGATTTGATTAGATTTGATTAGATTTGATTAGATTTGATTAGATTTGATTAGATTTGATTAGATTTGATTAGATTTGATTAGATTTGATTAGATTTGATTAGATTTGATTAGATTTGATTAGATTTGATTAGATTTGATTAGATTTGATTAGATTTGATTAGATTTGATTAGATTTGATTAGATTTGATTAGATTTGATTAGATTTGATTAGATTTGATTAGATTTGATTAGATTTGATTAGATTTGATTAGATTTGATTAGATTTGATTAGATTTGATTAGATTTGATTAGATTTGATTAGATTTGATTAGATTTGATTAGATTTGATTAGATTTGATTAGATTTGATTAGATTTGATTAGATTTGATTAGATTTGATTAGATTTGATTAGATTTGATTAGATTTGATTAGATTTGATTAGATTTGATTAGATTTGATTAGATTTGATTAGATTTGATTAGATTTGATTAGATTTGATTAGATTTGATTAGATTTGATTAGATTTGATTAGATTTGATTAGATTTGATTAGATTTGATTAGATTTGATTAGATTTGATTAGATTTGATTAGATTTGATTAGATTTGATTAGATTTGATTAGATTTGATTAGATTTGATTAGATTTGATTAGATTTGATTAGATTTGATTAGATTTGATTAGATTTGATTAGATTTGATTAGATTTGATTAGATTTGATTAGATTTGATTAGATTTGATTAGATTTGATTAGATTTGATTAGATTTGATTAGATTTGATTAGATTTGATTAGATTTGATTAGATTTGATTAGATTTGATTAGATTTGATTAGATTTGATTAGATTTGATTAGATTTGATTAGATTTGATTAGATTTGATTAGATTTGATTAGATTTGATTAGATTTGATTAGATTTGATTAGATTTGATTAGATTTGATTAGATTTGATTAGATTTGATTAGATTTGATTAGATTTGATTAGATTTGATTAGATTTGATTAGATTTGATTAGATTTGATTAGATTTGATTAGATTTGATTAGATTTGATTAGATTTGATTAGATTTGATTAGATTTGATTAGATTTGATTAGATTTGATTAGATTTGATTAGATTTGATTAGATTTGATTAGATTTGATTAGATTTGATTAGATTTGATTAGATTTGATTAGATTTGATTAGATTTGATTAGATTTGATTAGATTTGATTAGATTTGATTAGATTTGATTAGATTTGATTAGATTTGATTAGATTTGATTAGATTTGATTAGATTTGATTAGATTTGATTAGATTTGATTAGATTTGATTAGATTTGATTAGATTTGATTAGATTTGATTAGATTTGATTAGATTTGATTAGATTTGATTAGATTTGATTAGATTTGATTAGATTTGATTAGATTTGATTAGATTTGATTAGATTTGATTAGATTTGATTAGATTTGATTAGATTTGATTAGATTTGATTAGATTTGATTAGATTTGATTAGATTTGATTAGATTTGATTAGATTTGATTAGATTTGATTAGATTTGATTAGATTTGATTAGATTTGATTAGATTTGATTAGATTTGATTAGATTTGATTAGATTTGATTAGATTTGATTAGATTTGATTAGATTTGATTAGATTTGATTAGATTTGATTAGATTTGATTAGATTTGATTAGATTTGATTAGATTTGATTAGATTTGATTAGATTTGATTAGATTTGATTAGATTTGATTAGATTTGATTAGATTTGATTAGATTTGATTAGATTTGATTAGATTTGATTAGATTTGATTAGATTTGATTAGATTTGATTAGATTTGATTAGATTTGATTAGATTTGATTAGATTTGATTAGATTTGATTAGATTTGATTAGATTTGATTAGATTTGATTAGATTTGATTAGATTTGATTAGATTTGATTAGATTTGATTAGATTTGATTAGATTTGATTAGATTTGATTAGATTTGATTAGATTTGATTAGATTTGATAAGATTTGATAAGATTTGATTAGATTTGATTAGATTTCATTAGATTTGATTAGATTTGATTAG
This sequence comes from Tipula confusa, assembly GCA_963556175.1. Taxonomy (NCBI): domain Eukaryota; kingdom Metazoa; phylum Arthropoda; class Insecta; order Diptera; family Tipulidae; genus Tipula; species Tipula confusa. Next base: position 162,077,510 of record OY744477.1, on the reverse strand, counting down.
ATTTGATTATATTTTGTATAATAAAGATTAAATTGTTAAATTAATTAACATTAATGAGTACATATATTTAGGACTATAGCATCCTACTTTAAACCCACGACCCCCAGTAACAGATCGACTTTATGAAATCTGACAATAATTTAAATTATCGAAGTATGACTTTGTTTTGTTTTGTAATTCTGCGAATATAAAAAACCACCATCGCACCAATTGTATGCAACTCAGATTGTGATGTGTTCCGTACTAGGAGTCAATCAAAGAATACGAAACACTGTAATCTGGTCGTTGATTCACTAGCATCGTTATAATTTTGTTAATGTTTCGACTCATTACATTTACGTAATTAGTTCATACAAATTTTAGACTTACCTACCTATATACAAAACATTTTTTTTTATATCTTTTTCTAAAATACACAACATCAAGAATATTATTTTGTATACACAAAAAGAAATTCTCATGCCTTTGCATTCAGTTAAATTTCATTCATGTAACAGTGCAGTCGATACTCGACAAATTTTTGTTTTGTTTAGTTAAGTTTTAGTTTTATATTAGTTTTTTCTTTTAGTTTTATTATCTGTTTGAACTGTATAATTTATGATAGTAACGTACATACAAATTAATCGAGTATAAATTTTAATTTTATTTATTATAATATGTTTTTTGTGATTATATTATAATTAGAAATTGTGGTTCTA